>JACXII010000072.1:2055107-2662610 GCA_014737395.1 Bombus waltoni | reverse complement strand
CTATATGGCAAATAATATGAGCTAATTGGCTGCGAACCTGACTAGGTGTTCGTGTTAATGCGTCTATGGTATATTACGTTAGTGAAATATAATTCAGATATAATTTAGAAATGTAATTAGTAATAAGTATTTTTCGTACTTGGTAAAGTCTAAATAAGAATGGAATATTCTAGAATTAAACAACTCCGTGCAAACTATCGTAGCCGTCGATGCCAATTGAGAATTTGGATCTTAATAGTAAGGAAGGTTGTTTAGCGACCTGAAGAATTTCTAAGGACGATTCCGATGATCAGACTCCTCGGGTGTTCGTTGCAAGAGAACGTAGAATTCGCGAAATTAGCAAGCAGGATCGTGTTCGGTCCTTTGAACCTACGTTGCTCAACGAACGCAACCCTTTGTCGTTGCATCGTAATCGAAGATGATGTTTACGTAGAGCCACGCGTGAAAATATTCGATCGAATACGTAAAGTTTAGGATAGTTGACCGGAAATGTTGCGAAAGATTCGATATCGTCAAACTTTTCTTCATCAGCGAGATGTTTCCGAGACAAAGTTTGAAGGATTTACGGTTTTGTGAAAGTAGATTCTAGAAAGATGACGTTGAATGGATAAGTTGTTGATTAGAGGAAATATTTACTATGCGCAAAGTTGTAAAAGTGCTTTGGCCTGCTCAGCCAAGCCCGCTTCTACGTGGTAAGCTACCGCCCATGTGTCGTTTGGTTTGATGATTACTGGCGCCCCGCTGCTTAGGCCGATCTTCTTTTGTTCGTGTAAGGAGGTTTGCTCGCGCGCAGGGATATTTTGGCCAATTTTTAATTGTCAATAACTAAAAAACAAAGCGGAAAAAGCAATCGTTTTATCTTTGATTTCCGTCTCCTTGACTCCTGATTTATTCTCATATATATGATTTCGAAACTCAGCTATGCATACAAGACTGCTCAGTAGATTTATGTACATTGACTCGGTTTGAAGATACGAAATTAATTAATATTTGGAAACAATAATCAACTACACAGATTAGTATTTATTTAATAGTGTAGTAGCATCTTTATAAGTTATTTTGTAATTTCATAGTTAGATTTTATTCTAGTTCTAATTACGAATATAATCTTACTTCGTGGTAGATCGGTAACGTTGGAAACTATATTCGGTAAGATACCTCTTGAGTTGCCAGAGTCTTCGTCGAGTGTATAACATTTGTACATAACGTAACATTTCAATATCAGTTATTTATTCTGTATCTCATCTACGGTACACACATATGTCTATTGTATAAGAAAAATGAAAAATATATATTATCTGGTTTATGCCGTAATCTTGGGCTGTCCACTGTCCTATGGTCGGTAAGTTCTTCCAACTGCTTCGAATTTACCTTCAGAGCCACCTTTCCAAGCTTCAGGATATTATCTAAAGGTGGTACTTGCTCCGCTTCTACAAAGTTCCGAGTGTTATCTACAGATGTTTTCCGACCTACTATAGATAATACATAACGTTGTATGCCATCCTTGTTCTTCTGCGATCTTTATGCTATTTCACTTATTCAACTGTATCGTCAACTAGCTTGGAACATGCATCAACTTTCCTGAAAAACAGTACCATTGATCATAAATAAAAAGAGTAAGAGTGAAAGACAAAATCAAATCGACAAGAATCAACCAAGATACTTTCTGTCCAGAGTCTACAAAATTAAAAGCCGTCGAAGCAAAGATTCACCGTGACGGGTCACGAGGGACTGTTCCTTAGGGACACCGCGAGTACAAAGGGTCTATGTTGATCTGCCATTTACGGGTTTACTCGGACCTTTCTTGGCTAAATCGCACCACGCAACCCTTCCGTCGTGTGTCCTTAACGAGGCGTGGCACAAACGTCCCTTTTAATCCGCAAAACAACGACGCTTTCACCTTTCTTTCGGTGGGCAGATGAAAAAAACCGCACTGACCAGAAAACGCAGTAAAAGTTTATGAGCAGTCGAAAGGTAGGGCAGATAATTTCCTGTTCTTGCGTGTTGAAACGGACACGGAAAGGGTTTCACCTCGGGTAGCATCAGTCATCGCGAATAGTGGCATAAGCTTCTTCGTACTCTAGCCGAGAATCGACGTAATCCGCTTTGGGTCTAGGTCCTTTAGACCGCTCGACCACCGGATTTTCTTCCCTACTGGCATAAACATGGCAGGATAAGGATTGTTTAACACGATATTTTACAAACGAGAGGACCATTACTGCACGAAACTGTAGAGTTTCCGTAGGAAGTACAGAGTTCCGTGGATAGCGTCTGTTCGCCTACTTATACTGTCAATTGTGAAGCATAGGATTATATAGCGGTGGACTCGTTATTCCGTCGGGATATATTTCTAGAGTAATATATTTCTGTGTGGGTTGTGAAGCTTGGGAATTTATTTATATTCGATAGTACTGCTATTATAACGTATACCGTTCCCAACAATTAGAGGATCCTTGGTCTTATCGCTTTAACTTTTGCATCAATTTCTTGTATCTATACATTGACAGAAAATGTTAATAATCGTTATAACGTCAAGAGAGAATTAAGAAACGTATTATCGATTAAACGTTATATTTTAATATCGTGTGAAATTACAAGTTATTTATCAAATGTTCGCTGTACTGCAGCCATATAACGGTTCGTAGCAACGATCTTCTTTCTTTTTGTCGGTAAACGTAATACAAAATTTCGCGAATTTTTAATCGCGTCTTCGTTTATTGCACTATTCAATATGGAGTAGGAGCAAAAATAAAAGCCGGTGATTTCAATGCAAGGATAAGCGCGTTCGATGCGCAAAGTTTCAGCGAATCTATTAATATATCCACCAAGGTCTGCAAAACGCATCCGCGGACTCTCGGTGCAATTTTCTCAACATTTTCCTGTTTCTAGCTTATCGTACAGTGTCGACTGTCGTTTGATCTCGCAAGTTTTAATCGATTTCGAAAGAAACACCTGTTCGATCCGGCGGAAGGAAGGCACAACCCTTTTTCCAGAAACCTTCCTCCGCTTCTCGTTCGGCCTCGTTCGTGCCCCGAATCATCGTCATCGTGCCGAATGCCCCGTGCTTCTTTTTTTCAAACCTCGAATTCTCACGGATCCTCCGAAAACCACCGTGATCTTCCTCGTTCTCTTATTTAACAGAATCAGCGTGCGCATTGTGCAGCTCGCTAACAAAGCGTTGCTAAACGCTCTCACACATTATTAGCGTTATCTCTCACGATGTAGATTTCTTCTATAATAATTGCTTCTTGGAAAGATTAATGTTTTCTTCTGGAAGCAGATCATTAGCGAGGCATTGATAATTACATAAGGCATTAATTTACACTAAAATTAAACATACAACGACTCAGTAGGATGACGCGTAACAAACGTAGGTATCGTATCGCATCGCTCCTCTAAGAAATATTTGACGAACAATCGTGAAAACAATTCATTTTCTAGACACGTAGCATTTGCCTTGAGAAAAAAGTAAAATTCGAATGGAATGTTTGAAAGTATTGGAAGATGAAAGTTCTCTATCTGCGTCTAGAGTGTCCAGGACCGGTCGAATAAAGGCCGAAGCACGATCCTGCGAACGATAGATCGATCGCACAGGATGCGTAACTTCCTGCATTTGTATTCCCTCCCGCTCGTGCATGGACACTCGAGGGACCGAAAAACTGTCGGCGTTTGTCGACAACCATCCAAGCAACCGCTGCACCGTTCGTTCGTTCGTTCGTTCTCGTTTTTTTTCCCCTCCTTTTTCCCCTCTTTTCCTAGACCGGTCGGAAACTATTAAAAAACACTCTTGGAAAACTGCGGATCCTTTGTCGATGACAACGCAACGAGGGGGTGCTGGCTAGACGAGGGGACGGGGTGTAGCCGGGCGTTTGTTACACAACCGGAAGGAAATGTGCAACGCAAGGAATCTACCTCCTGCACTTTGTGCGATATCAGGCGTTGGAAGGTACGCGGATCAAACGTTCGACTTTATCGGCAGTCGCTTGCGTAATTTCAACGTCCTTAGGTTTTCTTACGCATCTGCCGCGGCAACGTCGTTTAGAATTTACACGATCGACGGGTGGAACAAAATCTTGCGTAACGCGTCTCTTTTACGGGCGATACTCGATCGCTGTTTAAACAACGTTGCTACTTTTAAACAAGCGAAAAACGTTACTACCAAAACGTTGCTACTTGCCCCTGCGATAAACGACAAAGTACCGCGAGTGTAACGAAATCCTGAATCGTTAGGGCAAAAGAATATTCCTGTTACTTTGGACAAACCTATGGGTTTCTGCATTTCCTTGGCTGATAATACTTTCCTTTCGCCGTGCAGTACTAAATGCACGACGAATCGAACGGCTCGCGAATAAACGAATTTCCCTGTCGCTCTCGAGGAGAAAACGGCAAAAGGTTACACGGCGGATTTCCTCTTTGCTACTTTCCTACCACTTTCCATCGTATCGCTGCCCTAATGGTTAAAAATCCATCTAACGTAGCTCGTCCGTCCATGGCTATTTTGCGGAAGAGAGGAAGTCGCTTCGTGTCGTTTACGATGCAAGAAAGTTCCCGAACCGCTAACGCTCGTCGCCACTTTCTTTCTACCCTCTCCACCTGCGTGCGATTACGCAACGAGAAATCGATCTTCGTTGCATCGATACGCAACGGGACGACAGGATACATACGGTTGCCAATGCGGCTTTTGCGGTGAATTGCGTAATTTCCTTTCGTCGAGCGATCTTTTCTACGCGCGTCGCGAGGCCCTCCAATTTAATTTCAACAAGGACGCGCCGCGTATCGAGTGCTACGGGTCGCGAGTCGCGAGTCGCGAGTCGCGAGTCGCGAGTCGCCAGCGCCTCACTGGCGACATTTAATCGAACCGCGCGGATATGTGACATTTGAGGCGTCCAATTTCCCCGCGGCTCGTGCTCGGCTCCCTTGCAAAATCGTCTTCCAACGAGTCGCTCGTCTCTTTCCCGTTCCTTTTCTTTTCTCTTCCTTCCCTCCGGCTGCGTTTTCCCTCCTGCCACGGTTGACATTTGCGACTGCAACGGCGCTCGCTGGAAGCGAACGGTCGTCGACTGGCGAGCGGGTCGATCGGTCGAGCAGAATCTCTCGATGCTCGCAGAAGCCGCAATCTCGATGCTTTGGCAGTAGAAGCTTAAACACTGTATCTATAGATCGTGGTGGAGGTTTCGTAGAAAATGGACGATCGTGGGATTGAAAATGAGCGTTTCTTTCGTAAACTTTTGTTGGGCTCGGTATAGTCGTCAATTTTATTGGCAATCGTCGGTGGTGCTCGATGTCGGAGAGAGTAACCTTTGGAATTCTTGTGAAATTCTCGACGAGGTGGCTCGTTTCGTCCCTCCGGATCGGTAGCGGCGACAGGTGCGAGAAAACAATTTGGCGGTCGATTGTTTCGCGGGTTTAGATCCGACATGGTCGACAAGGAACGCTTGGAAGGTGGCCCTTGCACGAAGAAAGTAGCGGATGGAACAAGGCGAAGAACAAAAAAGGGAAATGGCTAAGGGCGGCAAAGGAACAGAGGCGAACTAGGTTTCGGGGAAAGCGAAAGGAGCAGAAAAAAAGATACACGATTGGAAAGCGGCACCCTCGAGGGAGATGCGACACAGGTAAAAGCGAAATGATGCAAGATCTCCGCGCTTTGACAGCCCGCTAACGACTCTATTCTCCGAGCTTCGTCGAAGGGTTGCTCATAAACTTTGCGTAAAACCAGCCGAGAGAATTGGAGTTCTCTTTTCACATTACAAATCGACGGCAGGATAGAGATACTTGTCACCTCGACCATGGTCCTTGCGGATCGGTCGCGCATTATCTCGTCGAAGATCGAGCCTCCTTCGATACATTCTCTCGAGCAGGATGAAATGAGAGGTTACCATATTGTTCTACGACCGCCTTACGCCCTCAGTCGTTTGCCTGTCCGATTGGCATCGATGTCCTTCTTCGTTGCGGACACGAATTTATTTGGTTGCCGATGTGAATAACGGCCTTACCTAGGATCGGACCACGATGGAATTGCCGCGCTCCCATGCGAAGAAACTGAAGAAACTAGACGAAAGGGAGGAGGAGGGAGATGCATGCTCTTGTCCTTGCTTCGACCTTTTTTCCTTTCTCCCAGTTGTCGATTTCGATCCAGCAGGTTCTTCCTCTTTCCTTCTTTCCTTTCCTTCTTTCCTTCTTTCCTTCTTTCCTTCTTTCCTTCTTTCCTTCGCGTCCTCGTCCCGTCTCTCTTTTCCGTCGTGTCGTCGGCTATCCGCTGCGATTGCATTCTTCGCCAGGGATTTTTCAGACCCGAGAGCTCGCGCTCGCTCGCTCGCTCGCTCGCCCGCCCTTGCGTAATCGATCGCACCGCGCGGACATTGCGATAAAATATCGGCTCGCGTTAATGGACCCAAGATTGATGCGCCGCCTCGCTACTTCGCGCCTCTCCTTGCATCGATTTTAATTAACGAAACTCGGTGCTGGAGCCGGAATATATCCAAGTCTCGGCTGGTAAAGGGGATGCTAGAGCTTCTTAGGCGCTGCTCCAGCGTTGCAACAGTTCATAGAACGCAAATATCGTCGGACAGAAACGCGATTGACGCTCCTGCGCTTGCGTTAACATTGTGACTACTAAGGATATATCGGCAAAAAAGAAATCTCGATCTCGAAAAAAAAAAAAAGAAAAGAAAGAATCGGTCGAAGCTGAAAGTAGGTTCATTCAGATCCGAATACACGGCCCATTCATCGGCCGTTTCGCGCGCGAAATGAATTCAATCGCGTCGGAAGCGTCTAGACGAGACGACACGCACGATTAGCAATCGCCGCCTTCGAAATCAATAGGCTTGGTGTTCGCTAAATGGACTACGGTCGACGAGTGTCGTCCGCTGCTTCCTCCGTGCAACCTTTAGAAGTTTCAGGACCACCGACGATACGTCGAACGACGCGGCGATGACGAAGCTTCGCCTTTGACAGGATTATTAGAATTAACGATACGACTCTCCCGTAATACGCTATACTACGACTGTCTTGCTATATGAGCATCTGGTGAATGACCTTCCCAGTTTATATATTTACATTTTACTTGACCATTTTATGGTTGGTACGCGCAACAAGAAGCATACGAATGATTTTGTACGAAATCACGTTTCGCAAATGTTTTGTCTCATCCGAAGATCAACTGTTGCGCGCTCTGATCGAAAGATTCTCTTCTCCCAAGCCACACGCGTTAATGGCGGATTAAGATATCAATCACGCACGCGCGTAAATTGTAATAATTATCGTCTTGCGCGTCATTTCGCGCAACTCGCGCCCATCTTTCCCTTCTCGAAACTGTTGGTTCTGGCGAAACGGCTAATACGCTGCGTGGCAACCCCATCCCGGAGGCTCGTTTCGACAACACAGGTATATAAGTAGCGGCGATTAGCGCTCCAACAGGACAGCGTGTAATTAAGGCGCCGGTGTTAAAGCTCGTTCCACAGTTCATCGGTGATGCGGTTCTATCCGGCGGATGAGCGCGCCGCGCCGCGCTTGAGCATCGATGCGTCACGAAATGTTGAGCCGCCTTGAATACCGGAGGATTCCTCTGCTTATCCGCATATTTTCAAGGGTCAGCGAGTCGGCGAGCGAACGTGCCTCGTCCTTTCTTCGCGTTCTATCACGACCGCTCGCCGACGACACTGATTAGGGGCGGTAACAATTCGAATTGGACGAAACTCGCCCTTTCGCGAGTGCTTTGCGGCCACGTACCGAAGAATGGTGCGAAAATAACGACAAGTCAACTTCCGCGAGAACCAAATGTCGCGTCATCGATAACGAGTTAAATGATCTGTTCCCGAACGTGGATCGCTCAAAGATCGTTCATAGCCGAATTTGCCGAATTTGCCGAATTTGCCGAATTACAGGGCGAATTACTCGACTTGTCTCAAATATCCATCCGACTCGAATGATCCTGTCTTATCCTGACCGACAATCCTGTCCCGTGCCGGGTACAACGTAAAAGCAATCTTATCAAAGTGCGAGTATTTTGTAAGCCTCTACCGTGGCCATTTTAAACCGACCTGATCGATTACCTTGAAAAAGCGGTAAAGGGGATGCAGAGGGTGGAAACGATGTAGGTAGTAGATAGACGAGCGTTTTTTCGTTGCTTCGGGGCAATCTTATCAGCGTGAAAGGGAAGAGGGAGTCCGCGAGCGGGCGTCTACGTCCTCGACGATTCGAAAGGGAGATTCCTTCGTGGTGCCGTCACGGATTTCATGCATTCCTGCGCAGACGCCGCGGGAGGCTTCCTTAAAACCGAAAGTGATATGGAGTGGACGTCGGGAAAAGACGAATGAGCGGCGCGTATACACAAATACACACTCTTGCGTGACAACGCACCATACAGGCACCAGCCCAGGAAAACGAACGAAGAAACGGCAAAAGATGAAAGAACGGGCAGAGGTGCGCGGCATTTTCTCCGCGATCACGTGACAAATGTGGACGAGTTAAGTGCACCTGTGTCTCTCGAACACACAGCTATCGATCGACCAGATAACTGGCCAGGGGGAAACAGGTGTAAACGAGTCGAGGAGAACACGATTGAGCGTGGAATCGACGTCCTTCCCTTTGGAAACATCTCTCGACGCTTTGTCACGTTTGCGATCGTCCATTTAGGCTAAACTGTTCACTGTAGCTTCCCACTTTGGAATTAGAATTCGATGTCGGAGCATTGGTGAAAGATACTGTTCGGGTCGACGAGGTAATTGCTATAGGAGCGACATAAGCCGTTTTCTATAAGGTCGGCTTTTTTTTTTGTCAGGCTTCTAGGTCGTCGATTTCTTCGATCGTGCGTTTTTGCTTTATGCAACGTTGCAGTGACGCGCAACGAGACCTTCGAACGATCTTGAGAACGATCATTCTCGTTACGTGCCTCTGCTCCGTAAGAAATATTAGCCATAAAGAACGTTGCTCTGGCAGGTGTATCGATTTCTTTTCTTACACCCTATTTGTCTGGAAAAAACGAAAAAAAAAAAAAACTGTCGATCGATCAAACGATTGAGCGTAGCGATAGTCCGAATTTCCCGTCCGATATACAGGATTTGTTCCGAACAACAAACCGACGAAAGAAACTTTATTCCGCAGCGAATATTTCTGATTCGGACGAAACGATCGGTAATTTGCGTATTAATTGAACGCGTGCAGATCGAGGCAGGAACAATATACGATCATCGCATGCAAAAACGAGGTAAATACCTTCCGTATTCCATAAAAACTCCGTTACTCCGAATGAAAATCATATTCGCGCGATCGCCGCAATGATTCGATTAATTTCCTCGTTGCCTCGGCGAGCTATCTGAATCATTCTCTGAGCGTTACTTTATCGTAATCACTTCCGATCCTCCTACCATCTTGGTTTACGAAGATGCAGGAAACGGGTGTAAGCAGCCGGCGAATTTCCAGGCACCTGGTGAAGATGCTGGAATCGGTTGTCGAGTAGCTGGCCCGTGCTTTTGGAAGAACCGACGTCCGACGTAAGAAATAAAGGAAATGAAAGGAGAAGGAAAAAAAATAGAGAGAAGGAACAGAAAGCCACGAAATCTGGCAGAAGAAAGACGCTCGAGGGAAATGGTAGAAGGGGTTGATGGTGGCTAGGTAAGAATCTCTCTACTTTCTAAGCGGCTGTTCCACTGCTGGTATGCGGAAGGGTTGAAGCTAACCTGGACTCTTTTTTTCATCAAAACTTTTTTCGATCCCCTACCCTCGACGCGATGGGGCGGTTACGAGGGTCCCGTTAGGTCAGCTCGCCAGCAAGCTGCCCCTGGAGGTGTACGGTGGCGATGCAGTTGCGGCGTTTCCCCCTTCTTTTTTCTTTCCTCTTTGTTGTCCCGCTCACGCTTCTTCTTCGCCTGCTTCCTTGAAACCCTCGTCTAACTGTGATCCGTGTAATCTACGCGCAGCTTCCGCGTTTCGAGGGCCTGTCTGGTTTTCTCACGAGTCCTACGTTTGGGAAACCTTCTGCTTCTATTTTTTCCATTCCGTTGCGAGTGGACGCCGGTTTTGGGGAATTAATTCGGATACCATATTCCTCCGGAGAAATATGGAGAATAAGCGTGTGAAAGGGACGATGGCACAGTAATGAAGCCGAACCTTCGACCTTGCCTGTGGGAAATTTAAAGCTGATTTTGCTTCGGTTTAAACGACAACGTTGTAAAACAGTATTTCACACAATTGTAGTACAAGCATTCGTCTTGAAGAACCGTCGCTCGTGTTTTCTACCGCTTTACGCAGAATGGTCATTGCTGTCATTAGTGCTCGCCGTGGGCGCAATAAGCCGCACCAACGCACATCTACCCCTTGCAAAGTCTCGGTAAAAAGCATTGTCTTTGGGTACTGTCTAAAAAATCTGCGATACGAATGGGTCGGTTTACGACACTGTCGTTAAATTAATCAGCATCGCCGGGCTTCAGTTTTTACGTTTAAGAGTAAATGAAACGGGCGTCGAGTTTCCGCAACAAAGAGCTCCCTGCGCGTTCGATTATTGTGAAAGCAAGCAAAACTTTGTGCTTTCAATCGTCCTGCAATAAGGCCAGTGGGGCCAAGGACTTGTAAACATGGTAAAACGTAGTTGCTAAAAAGATATTAGGCTGTGGAAAGGTTCGACCACTTCGGTACCTTTTTCGTGGTAGACTCTCTGGCTCTTTGCGAGAAATTGATCGCAAGGCGTGTCACGACTATTACAACAGCCTGAATTTTGAAAACAGCTTGGATTCTTCCAATCGCGAATCGTATACTATGCAGGCTTGAAGCGACAAACAAACTATTCGTATTTCGCTCTTTTTTCTCATCGGCTGATACAATTACTAGATGCGTTCGTTTTCACGATGCGCTCGCCTTTCCATTTCTCCGTGGTATATCGGAATGGCATTAATCGTTCCCTGCTGTTCCTATCGCAGGCAGAGGAGAAAATGAAAAGTGAATTCGGCTTCCAAATTTGCTTGTCGTAACGTTCTACAGAAACGGGGAATAGGGTATTTTCGAAGATGCATAAAAGTCCTCCTTGGAGAAAATAATTGACAGCGACAAAGATACAGGCTTTAGGAAGAGCAAGATCCTGGTTTACACCGGGGCGATTCTTTTCTCGGGTTTATCACCTCGTTGCGGTGCCAAACGAGGAGAACTGGTTCCGCTGCGGAATGCTAAGTGTCGAAAGTCGATATGCTGCGATATTCTGCGATATTCTGCGATATTCTGCAGAGTGCAACGCGGAAAGATGGAAAGAAAAAATAGAGGCAGCGGAGGCAGAGGTGACGGCGCGTGTCTGGACGCATAAAATTTGCCTTTTTCGAGGAAAGGACGAGAGAAAAGGAAAAAATCAACGGTCGAATAGAAACGGAGGACGCAAGGTCGCGAACCGTAATTCTGTCGTCGTTTTGCAAGTTTCCTCCGTCTTTTCTTTTCCCTATTTATGCGTTTACGGCGCACCTCGCTGCGCCCTTCGAGGTCACGAATTCGTCTTTTTTTCTCGAGCAGGGCCCCTAACGGGATCGCGAAAAATTGGAACCTACCTGAGGCCGTTAAAAATAACGCTGTCGCTTCTTTCTTTCCTCCCCGACCTTCTTCCGCCTTCTTCCGCCTTGACACGTACGCAAAACAGGCGAGAACTTTCGTAGAAAATTGGAGGCTCCGTGTCCAAAGCGATCGACTCGAACGGCCTCGGCAAGGCTGTTTGAATTTTCTTCTCGTTGTCTCGCGATTGAGCACGGCGCAAGAAGATTGACGAGAAACGCCGGTTCCTGAATCGTTGGTCGGAAAAACGCAGCCATTTCTTGCCGGAAGTCAAGGACGGGGCCTCGACTTTGCTCGTTAGAACGCTACTTATTCTTTCGTTACTTTTTAGCGTCCAATGGTAGACGAAACGGCCGATCGAAGTAGACAACGTACGTTCTTCGTTCGAATTTCTTTGAATTTTAAGCAAAGTTGGGTTCGACGAAGCATTGGCACGGAGGCGTGGTTGGAACGAACGAATCGAGCTCAAAGACTGCTTGGATTTGTCATGTCGCGTTAAACGCGGACCAAAGTTTTTCCCCCGATTGCGTGTCGCTATCAACGAGGCCAGGGCCGAAACAAAAGCAGGGTAATAAGTGGTTTGGTGGCGGTGAAAAACTGCGAAAGGATCAGGTTCGGCCAGCGGAGAAATAACCCGATACGTTATGTCAGCGCGGGCAAAGGTGCATCTCGCATATCCGGGGTATACCTCGGTTCGCCGCGTCCACACCGTCAGGGTCGAGGGAAAGAGAGCCGGGAGTTGGCCGGGTGGTGGTGGTGGGGGCAGCAAGACGAAGGGGAAGGAGGCAACCCGAGAAGAGAACCCAGTAACCTAGTGCCGAGTCGCCTGGAGGTCTGCAAAAACAAAAGAGAGAAGAGAGTGCGTGCCACGTGCCCCGGTGCGCCGCCGATCGGCGATCCCTTGCGATCCCTTGCGATCCCTCGCGATTCCTCGCGATTAGTCGCGGTGCCGGCAAAAATTACCCCCTTCGCGCCTGCATGCGATTTTATCGGGCAACAAGGGTGGCCCACGGCGACCGCCAGCGCCACGTGCTCGAGATTTAGCGATTCTTTTCGCCGATACGCCGCCTTTTCAGCTCGTTCGTCTACTCCGCGTTGCTCGGCGTCGGTGTCTGGCCGAGTGATAACGAAGCTTGGAAAGTCGATACGATACGATGGTTGATTTATTGCTAATGCGATACAATTATCGGCTAGGGTTATGTTGCAGATGAACGATCAAGTACTGTTTTATACGGGGTTTGTGTGGAAATATTCTTTTTCACAAAGCATGGTTGAAAGAAGGAAAGAAGGAAAGAAGGAAAGAAGGAAAGAAGGAAAGAAGAAACGTAGCCCGTTTAGAAATGACTCAATCGCGATAGAGCGTGATCAGCGAAAATATTTCCACCTCGAAGGCCAGCAAGAGGCGCGCAGGAAGCGGTGGCGAAGAGAAAAAGTGGCAGGAGGAAAGAGGAAAGCAACAGCGACGCTTGCTCGATCGGTCGTCGCGTTTCTTTCTCCGTTTCTGCCCTCTCGTAGTTTATTATACAAGGAAACAAGGAGGAACGAGGAGAAACAAGGTGTAAACGATGAAGAAAGAAAGAAAGAGACAGGCCGTTTTCTTTATCTAGGATGGTAAAGAAGTAAAATAAGCGAAGGGTGCGCTTCCATGGACGATGAACCGACTGTATCGCAGGCTCGTTGCTAATTAACCGAACGATAGATTGGATATTAGCAGCGAAAATGGTGAACGCGGTCTTCCTGGCGTAACCTCCGGTAACAAACTTATCGATCTATCGATCGTTGCGTTCCACAGAAAGGTCACGAGGATCATGGCGGGGAAAGATACACGTTGGCACGTGTTCACGTGCGCTCGATGCGCGACAAAACTGCATATTCCAGGATTCCGCGCGAATGATTACCGCAACTTTAGCAATCTATATCAACGTTAAACATAGGAAGCCTCCTGCTTTCCTTTCACTTAACTTTTACTTCAAACTTCGTCGTATATACTTCGATGAAACTAAGTTACGATTTTATCGCGTTACGTGGAACTTTAGCAAAACCGTTTCTCGGTAGACTTCCGTCCGATCCATTCCTCGCGGTTCGACTCCCGAACAGAAAAATACGAGAAAAAAAATTATATATATATATATATATATATACGTCGTATCTTTTTATATGTGTACGTGTATATAAAATCTGTGCGCAGCGAGCCCGTCTCTGTTTCTCTCGCTGGAACCCGCATTCGTACCGCACTCTTTTCTCTCTCGCTTGGTCGATGCATTCGGCTATCTCTCCTTTCTCTCGCCGTAACTGCATACAACGCAAACCTTCCGATTTCCTCTCTCCGTCTTTCTCTCCTCGCCTTGCCGCTTCTTCTCGCTTCGCTTCTCTGTTTTACAACGTGCGATCGCGATCCGTACCGAGCGGAGCAGGAAGAAGAGAGGCGAGGAGAGGACATCCAGGTGGAACGTCCAGGTCCGAGGAGAGATCGTTAACGCGGCTTGAACAATCGAACGCAGCGTTAATCGCGATCGCGGCGAAAATAGCGTAATATCGCCGATAACGATGCAACTTGTAACGACGATATTAACGCATTGTCGCTCCGATAGACGCGATTAAGGCGCTTTCGCGATTGTACGATATACGCAAATACGACAAACGGGAAACGAGATCGCTGTACATCGAGTAACGCGTGCGAGTTTCGTTAGAAAATTATTGGAAATTTTGTCGAGCGTGCAAACTGGGTTACGATCCCTGGAACGCTGTGCGCCGATATTTCAGTGGGTAATTTATTATATTTACGTTTCATTTGGCCATTGCTCGAAGCAATTAAGGAATCACCGCTATAAACGGGTTTATTGCATCAACCAAGCAAACAGAGGTAATGGAGTTCTACACGCCTGATCGATTGACGTGTTATTTACGCGATATCGTGCGATGAAAAGTGTCTTGGAGAGAATAATCGGAGATTACAGGTCCAATTTGACATGAAAATTTTTTAATCCGATATTTTGCAAACCTCGCCAAATCTTCATCGTCCGTGCCATAAAAGAAATCCATAATCATAGGTTAATCGCGGGTCCGATTCGATATGGAAAGTTTATAATTTTGTATTCTACCAGCCGTCACATGTATAAATCCATAATCGCGTACATAGCAGGTCGAATTCGACACCGAAGCCTCTTTCGATTCTTTTTACGCTTCTCTTCCGCCGGAAGAGACCATCTTGACGGACGATGGCGGTAACTAGACGTCGTAGTCGGGACAAAGTTCGGAACAATGACAATAGTGGCCGCTCGGTGGAAACGTCGACGACGGGGATATCGTGGGACGGGTCCGCGAAAAACCGCGGCGTGTGCGCGTGGAATGCAAAGCGCGCGGCGCGTTCGTGGCTGAAAACGCGCGGATCGCGCGCGTTACAGCGCCGAGGATGGAAAGAAGTTATGTGTAACAATGCACGCGGCCGCACAGTAACTGCTTCCTGACGACCACAGACAGAGAGAAAGGTGGAAAGAAAGAGACAGTGTCGGAGTGAAAAGGGAGAAGGAGAGAGGCGGTAAGAGAGAAAACCGCGCTGCTGTTGGCCGGCCGTCGTGCTTTGAGGCGCATTCTCTCTCGCGTGCAGCTCGTACGAACACGTAGCGCGATCGCGAGTAGAGGAACGGGTCAACGAACACTCGTGTGCGCAACTTGAACGAAAAATAGGCAATCGAAGAATCCTTTTTTCTTGTTGACCTTTCCCTTTTCTTCTCGATTGCTTTTAGTTGGTCGTTGGTCGAGCCTCGTTCGTTTTCGGTACGTTCGACTCACTGGTGACCGCGTACCATCGTGCTCGAAAACTTTTTCGTCGTCGAGATATCTGATAACAATCGCTATTCCCCGATGATAGTTGCTTAAACTCGTTGGATGCCAGAGATTTTCTCCTAGGCAGGAGGGAAAGCAGGATAAGAGAAGACACAGTCGGTTGTTGTTTGGTTCATAATAAATATATTCTAGAGAGAATAGAGTAAGAATAATTTCGTAATATAAGGGTCGAAGAGAGAACAGGTTGTTGTTGCCATTTTTCTTTGTCCGCTGGTATCGTCGAGTTTCATGATCGATCAACCAGGTCACCAGCGATCTCGAAAACGCGAAACTCAATAGTATTGGAATCGTTGGCTATGATAGAGGGATAACATGTATTTTTCCAATGGCCGTGTTCGCGCCTCGTAACGGCTCTATCGGCGAATAGGTAGTATACTGGTAGCGCGTAATTGCGGTGTAACAGGCGACGATATAGTGGCGGCTAGTAATAGCGGTGGTAGCGGTAACATACGGAAAGAACGACATTTTTCATTGAATTTACTAAAACGTGCTTGGCCACATTCTACACTGCTTTTAAATCAGCCATTCGCAATGAGACTGGATACACGTTACCCGCCGAACAAGCCGACGAACGTTTAGTAAATTCAACGTCCTGGTGTTTGTACGGCCAGTGTATGCTTCTCTGTGTGTATGTGTGCGCTTCTGTGTGCGCTTCTGTGTGTGTGCTTCTGTGTGTGTGCTTCTGTGTGTGTGCTTCTGTGTGTGTGCTTCTGTGTGTGTGCTTCTGTGTGTGTGCTTCTGTGTGTGTGCTTCTGTGTGTGTGCTTCTGTGTGTGTGCTTCTGTGTGTGCGCGTCTGCGGTGTATCTGTATGCGTAGGTATGTAGTGTGTCTTTACAGTAACCAAGTAACTATCGGAGAGTAATGACAACAATTTTCCAGCGGTAGCAAAGATACGGGATGCGGAAGTTCGCAGTCATTGTGTTTTAGGATCCTTCGTCCGCACCTACGTTTCTATACATGTACATATTTATATTATATATATTTATATTATTTATAACGGTGCCTTAGTGCCCCTTAATATTACGATTTAAATAATTATAATAATAGTAATAAAAAAAATAGTAACATTTTCGAGGTCGCCTGCGCTATAAATGAAACGGCGGCTGAAAGTTAAACGAACGCGCGTCGAAACGGACAACCCTGCAGACCGCCGGGTCCAACGACGAGATTCGACGGTTTAAACACATCCAGTCCACGCGCTCACATGCTTGCTCGACAAACGGCCAACGAAGAGCAGCAGCGACTAGGTGACTGATGTCCATGGCAGTGCGAAGCCTCCATTCTTGTGTTCCTTGCTTCTATCGAGGGGCATGGATCGCGGTCGCGAGCTCGGTTCGATCGCGCAACGATCCGAATTCCTCGGACGGCAGTGACGTTGTTGCTGGTCTCTCTGTAAAAGAAGAGAAAACGTGCCATTGTTAATCGAACGTGTGTTTTGCTCGCGTTTCGTACAATTTCATAGAACCGTGAACATAGAACCGTGAACACAGAACCGTGAACACAGAACCGTGAACACAGAACCGTGAACACAGAACCGTGAACACAGAACCGTGAACACAGAACCGTGAACACAGAACCGTGAACACAGAACCGTGAACACAGAACCGTGAACACAGAACCGTGAACACAGAACCGTGAACATAGAACCGTGAACATAGAACCGTGAACATAGAACCGTGAACATAGAACGTCCGAAAGGGAATGGACAGGTGCCGATATCATTGACACAGTTATATTTGTATCGTTGGATTGTAAGAAAGGAAAATCGGCGCGGTGCGAGATAACGCGGTGAGACCGCTCTCGCCTGGGATGTCATGAGGGCGCGGTGCGTGAGGCGAACCAGCAGAACGAGGGAGCGAGGCATAGGAGCGGAATATCCTGATCCTAGCGAAGGTCGTCTGGTGCATTCTAGGCGGGTAAAAATTGCATAAGAAACCACGCCCTGGCTGGAGCCACGATCCTCAGGGACGCGTGACCTCCACGTGGAATCGACACCCCTCCTCCTCCTCTCCAGCCTATTCCATACGTTTCGTCGATTTACGTGCTTTAATAACGCCATTATATCCTCCTTACGCGTAGATAAAATCAGCCGGTTGTCGGCCGAAAACATACAAGACGATGTAAACGTCAGCGGATAACTGCCGAAGCGTTTCGCCTGCTTTCGAAACACTCGGAACGATAAAAGGCGCGCGAGTTGCACGTACTTGCGTACATGCGTACACAGGACTGAGGAACAGAGAGACGAGTGACGCGTTACCGGCTACCTACGTTCCTACCTACGTTCCTACCTACTTCACCCACCTACCTAGCAACCTAGTTGTCTGCGTCGTCTATTCGCGAGCGGTGTGCGCGCTTTATTGCTAATCGATACGATATATCTTCCGGCGTCCAGTTGCGAACCAGCTGCGCGAACCGTGTCGAACGGCCTTGGCGACGATTTCGCCGAGGTCGCGACGCCAGAACTCGGTCTTTTTGTCCATTCGATCTGCGCATGGATCGAATTCGCAGAAACGGTGATAGGAAAAGATACCGTGAGTAATCCTCGGAGCTAACGATTCCCTCGCCTCAGGCAACTTACCAAGAACGATCCGACGGCAATGAAGACGAAGAAAAGGGAAATGGAACGAGTTGGCGTTGACGCGGAAGAATCGATCGTATCGAGGAACGCATAGACCGCCGGACAGAAGGTGAAATGCGACTACGTTGGAGGAACAAATGGAAGTGGAAGATGAAACGATAGAGAGGTTTCACTTGCACTTTCCACCGGGAGGCCGTTTCTGGGCCAAGTTCATCCGAAAACGTTACGCGTGGGGATCGTGCCCTTTCTTCTCGCCGCGGAGAAAGCGCGTTTCGTCGCCTAGGCCAAGATCGTTTCAACGGGAAGAAAGAGAAAATGAGAATCAAGCCGTGAAACGCCACTCTCTCCCTCTTGGACGGCGGCGGCGGCGGCGGCGGCGGCGGCGGCGGCGGCGGCCGCGTGTAGAAGCGTATCCAACCGGGTGATGGTGTGCGAGGACGAGTGCGAGAGAGGAACGGAACGAATGGCCACACGCTCCGGGTCCAGTGGAAAAATAAAACTAGGCAGACCAGAGGAGTCCGTTAGACCGCCTCCGCCGTCTCTGTCCGCTCCATCGAGTCCGCGCGCGCACTGCGCCTCCTTCTCGAGAGGGAGGTGTATGCACGTTGGAGAAAGAACGAGTGAGAAGACCTAACCTAAGCCACCAGGAGAGTTCGTGCGCTTCGGGCACGGCGCTGCAGTTCGCCCCTGAACTTGGTTCTCCGTCTTGCCCACACGACGTTGACCTACTTCCATGGCCTACCCGATATCTCGATCGTTCTATGTCCGCGAATACGCCGCCGATCTTCCCCATACGCGCTCGTTTCTTCACTCTGATATATCGATTAGCTACTATGCATTTTACCGATGTCTGAACGTCTTAGGTTCGTAGGTTCTTCGTAGGTTCTTCGTAGGTTCGTAGGTTCGTAGGTTCGTAGGTTGGTAGGTTCGTAGGTTCGTAGGTTGGTAGGTTCGTAGGTTGGTAGGTTCGTAGGTTGGTAGGTTGGTAGGTTGGTAGGTTGGTAGGTTCGTAGGTTCATAGGTGTCGTCTCGTTGAAGCCTCGTTGAAGCCTCGTTGAAGCCTCCTTTTATGTTACGAAGACGATTTATTGAAAAAATATGAAAGACGCTGTACGTCTAGGTCCTCGCAGCGACTAATGTAGATTTAATAGTAGTTTCGTAACACAAGTTAATTCCTGGCGGATTGAACGCCAATCGACATGGAGCGTGAGATCGTTAATCCACGATCTAATCGAGAGGTGTCATTCGGTTTATTCGCAGTTAACGATCTCCCGTTCGAAGGCAACGAGCCAAGGTCCCTCGACCCTCGTCCGTCCCTCATTTTCTCAACTTAATTTGCCCTTCGTGTCAAACTAACGGAACTGCAAAGAAACTGATATAGAATAAAAATAAGCAGAAAGATAACGAAAGTTTTCGATATTGTTTACCAAAGACTGGAAGTTAAAGCGAAACGAATTTCCTATTCGTGTCCTATTCGTTGTATAAATTTATGTGTTTTCGTAAGTGTTTTTTTACATTTATCGCATCGTGTCAAAGCGATATAAAGAACGAACGAAGGTTGAAATTGTGGTTTCAAAGGCGACGGGGCGAGACATTAACACTACGCGTTTCGGATTATAAAACGAATGGCTGACGATCGGTTCCCGATGCCGGTAACACTCAACAGGCTGTTTGCATATTCAAAGCGCGAGGAAGTAAAGTTGCACGAGCCGCGGGACGATGAATCTCGCGTTCCAACGTGACATCTCGATCTCCTTGGGCCTTATCTGCCGACTGAATTTCCTGCTCGGGAACGATCGAGGTGGCCGCAACGCCTGCTTGCCTCGTATATTATTATTAGAGCGGCGTCTCGGGGGCGTTATCCGTTATCTCGCGTGTTATCTGTTGGCCGTAAGTTAAATGAGCTGCCGCGATAATGAGCTGTGCATGCGGTCCGTGTCCCGGTCGCCAGAGAAAAGCGAGGATCCTGCAGATTACCATACAGGGACCATCGATATTGTGTGTACATATGTACCGAGCGGAGGGCCGATCAACCTGTGCCGGACTCATTGCTTTAGACACACGGCAATGTACAAGTACCCGGATAATCATTAGTTTATATAACAAGTCATTTCCCGCGGCCACGTGATTTTCTCGTCAAGGCGAGCCGCTCACCACCACTCTGGCACCGTTCTACGCGACACACCGCTACTTCTCTGCCACCATAGGTCAGCACCACCACGCGATCACTCGGTATACCTAGCTACCGACTACCGACGGAAAGAGAGAAGTTCGACCACATTGACCAAGACTCGCTTCGATTCTCTTTCGTTCCTTTCTTTTTCGTTTCGTATTTTTCCATCTTTTCTTCCTTGTCTGGACGGTCGTTTGGTTCTTTTCGAACGATCAGATTTCTTCAATCTGGAACAAATCCTTCTCGGAACAAGACTAGTTTGATCTCGGCCAGCTCGAGGCAACGCGGTCCAGGGATTTTATTAGAAAGGGGCAGGATTATGCGGATGAGTCACGTACAATTAGGTAGAGGAGGATTTTACAACCGGCCGAAGGAAATTCCTGCGGCTTCCTACCTTGTTGCGCGTCGGCCAGGGCGCCGTACCACGGCGAACAAGATGAACCCGAATCCGAATCCGAATCCGAATCCGAATCCGAATCCGAATAAATGGGACGAAGCCGAATGCGCGTAAACAGGACGAAGCCGAATGCGCGTAAACAGGACGAAGACGAAAAACAACTTTTGGCCGGGAGCCAGGAACAAAAGGTAAAAGGAGGAAGGTAACGCGACGAAAAGAAAATTTGGTTAAAACGACGACGGACACGATTGGATCTGAAAATACGCTGCTTGTCCCTCGAGAATGAACAAACTGCTGCGGTTTTTAATGGGAAAGGAGGTGTTTGCTCGGGAACGGTATCAAATCCAAAGACTCTGTCCGATTCCGCGAATTCCAGGTTCGTAGGTGTTGCGAGAGACCGATGCATTCCATAGAACGCTGGTAATGGAACGCTAAAGAAGCAGCAGCTCGTGCACCTCGACCACGATCGAAACGGAGAGAAAGAAGGAAAAAGATCGAGAGAATGACTACGGGAACGTAAGTAGGGAGGGAAGAGGAGGAAGAAGAGGGATAGAAAAGAAAGAGCATCGTTGGTGGGACGGAGAACCGTCTAGTGAAATAGAGAGAGACAGGAGAGTCGAGGCAAAGGTGGTCTTGCCGGCGTAAATGCCACTGGTTGGCATTATGCCGCTTGTTGCCTGGCCAGACCTTCGATGCACATCGAACACATCCCGATGATGATTGCCTGGCGCTGCTATAATCGCGATATCGTTCGTCTAAGATACGCCATCAGAGAGGAGACGTTTAGCCGGGCGAGAGAGTTTACTCGCCCGCTCCGAGGGAATTTCGTGTTGCGCGAGCGACCACACGACGACGACGACGATCGACGACGATCGACGACGATCGACGACAACCACGAGGACGGCCATGGCCTATTTACCTCTGGCAGAGTCACCAGATACCACCGTGCCGATATTGGCCTTTTCAAGCCTCCCTCCAACGTTCTCTCGCCGACCTCTCCACGCAGCCACTATCCCGCAGGTTGCGTTTTTTATTCACCACCTACGCGACACGACGCCGCGAAAGGTTGCCGCGATGCCTGCGAGCCGAAGATTGCACGGCTCGCCTCGCCTCGCCTCGGTAGTTTGGCGAATTTTCCATTTACGTTTAAATTGGAACGCGTTGAGTGCAGAGTATAGGCTGCAGCGAGTTGTTTGTTGCGTTACTCGTATCGATCGGATGACTAACATTGATCGATCGGTCATGGAAATGCCGAAACGGCCGAGAACCAGGAAAATCCGTCACGGTCAACCTCCACCTTCGATCCACGAGTTTACCGGAGAGCGCGTTTTGACGTAATCGACCCGCGAACGGATCGCAATCGAGGCAAACGGAATTGCGGCGATACAAGGACACGGAGTGCGACGGTAGTGCATAACGTGGAACGGTTCAGGAATTGGAGGAGAGTTTTCGAGGCGGTGAGTAACCAAGTGCAAGGAAACGCCGCCGCCTCCGCCGCCTCCGCCGCTGCCGCCGCCGCGTGAAGGGATCCGTGGAATGTCGAATTAAAGTCCGGTCTCTGAGCCACGATCTCGGATAGGAGAATCGTTATTCCAGGTTGGCTAGACGCGGTCTACACACGGCCAATGCGTGCACGCTCCTATAGGAGTCTGTGACGACCGAGGTTCGAGGTGAACGAACCTCCGAATCTCCTGCACGACCGTACAAAGTAAAAGACCGAAAAGGCCAAAGGAAAAAAGTTGTAGAAGCTGTGAAAAAAAGAGATTGGACGTTGGTAGGACACGGCAGAAGATGGAGAAGGACTATCTCGGGGCATCCGACTGGCTAGAGAGGCTAGAGAGGCTGGAGAGGCTAGAGAGGCTAGAGAGGCTAGAGAGGCTAGAGAGGAGAGAGAAAAAGAATCGAAGAAGGTTGAAAAATAGAATGGAAGGATGGAGGGAATGTCTGGCACGGGAGGAGGATACAGGGACCGCGTGTATCTGCTCTTTGTGTACGGGCAACGAGCGCGAGTTGTTCCTTTTTAGTCAGCGATCGTTTTGCTCCGCGCGATTATCGCGATTTAATGATCTTGCTCCGCGATATTAATAATCGTAATAACCGGCGCGGCTTATTAGCCTTTTATTATACCACTTGTGTCACATTGTAACCGGTCAGCTCGCGTAAATGCTTCTATGAGGCGTAGAGTGGGGCGGAGGGGACAAAAAGTGCCGTGTACAACCGCGAGAACGCGTTTTTTCTTTTAAAAACCGTTGCTGCAAGCGTCGATGACGTTGTTCAAGGCTGACGTTTACCTCTTTTTCGTCTTTTATTTCTTCCTTTTTTCTTTTCTGCGCTTCTTTCTTTCTTTTCTGCGCTTCTTTCTTTCTTTTCTGCGCTTCTTTCTTTCTTTTCTGCGCTTCTTTCTTTCTTTTCTGCGCTTCTTTCTTTCTTTTCTGCGCTTCTTTCTTTCTTTTCTGCGCTTCTTTTTTCTTATCGTCGGAAACAATACGGCGTGTAGCGAGATTCTTTCGACGACGAAATACGCCGGAAGGAACGGGATAACGCGACGCGACGCTCGGATCGGCAGTTTAACGCTTATGTAAACTCGTACGTGTTCGCCGTGTTTCGCGTCCCCGCGTGGCTACTCGCCGATAAATCATATCTCGCGACGCGTTAGAGAGAGAAGAAGACAGACGCGTATAAAAATAGAACAGACGCGAGTCGATTAATTTCCGAGACGAGAAACAAAATCGATATCGCCGCCACAGATTGAAATTAATCGTCGATACGGAGAATAATCTTTTCATCGAGCGTGTGGTTTCGAGAAAAATCGCCGACTTTCTCTTTCGGTACGATTCCTGATCGATGACCGTGTATTAAATTCATTCATCGTGCCATTATGTGCGAAGCATACGATAGAAAACAAGACACCTGTTCGCCCAAAGGCACGAAGAAGCACCTTTTTTACAGCCGACTGTTTATTACATCGGTACGAGAGATTTAAAGATATCGGCAGATGACTTGCGAAGAAAGATGCAAATTGACGAGGAAACGACGAGGAATTGGATGGAGCACTGGGCCCAGGCCAAATAAAGTCAAGCCTTAGTTTTTCGTCGCCGTATGTGCACGTGTGCGCGCATGCGTTCGATACGTAGGTCGAAGAGGAGGAGGCGAAGGTGGAGGAGGAGGCATCGAATCGGCCAGTGTCCGAGCACGTAACCAAATTCAAATCCGGGGGCGCCATTGTTATGCGAGCTGCATCGGCCCGTTCAGATGCCTGGCTGCCAAAATCTGCGATCGCTGGGTTCGATAGCATCGCGGCGCCTCGCTCTAAACCGATCGATTCGATGCGTCACGGGACTATTGATATCACCTCGGCTCGACTATTATAAGACATTGAATCTCATTACGAGTGCTGTCCAACATTTCGACGGACTCGTTCTGAATTTTTCAAATCCAAGCGACCAGGTCGAGCGGCCGAACCAAGGGGAAGCGAGAGAAGGAGGAAGCGCGCGAAGAAGAGCGGAGTAAAGAGCGTACACGGCTAACGCGCGGAAAAGAAGGGAAGAAGGAATGTGCGAATATACGCGAGAGAGCAAGAGAGAAACGATTGGCATGCAGGTCGCGCGGTATGTTGTCCTAGGTCACGCGTAATCCCACTCTCTCTCTCTCTCTCTCACTCTCTCGCGCTCTCTCCAGCTCTCTCTTTCTATCCAGCTCTCTCTCTCTCTCTCTCTCTCTCTCTCTCTCCCCCTCCCTCTCTCTTTCTCTCCAGCTCTCCAGCTCTCTCTCGTCCTCTCTCATCTCGTGGATGATGCACGAATCGTGCGACGCTCTCCGTGGCTGTCGCCTTTCCATCATTTTCGTAACCAGATCGTGGACAGAGAGGCGAAACAATGTCGGGTGATTCGCCTCGATGCGAATCGCCGGAGGAAGTGATTTACCGAGTGGCCGCGGATTTTCTATGGGATTTCTGCCGTGTTCGTTGGCTTTTACTAAACACGCCGGATGAATATAGATTAGCAACGGCGGGGCGGGGCGCGCGAGAACGCGACGATAAAAATAATTGCGCGATCGCGAGAACGAGGCAGCAGAGAATCGATACATGTGCTCGCGGATAAAATACGTGAACGGTTTTCGTGAAAGATCCCCTTTCTTCCACGATCGTATGGAACGTACACGAGCTCGGAGCGTGCTCGACCGGTTGGCGAAATTTTCGCCAGAGTTTCCCGCTTGCGAGAGAGAGCTGCCCCGCACGAAAACGATCGTTTTCGAGCGAGAGAAACGCGCGCACCGGTGGCCGAGAGCGAGAACCGAGCCGACCGAGCGCGTACGAACGAACCAACGATCGCTTATTCCTGACGAGGAGGGCACGATCGTCGGCGCGCGCGCACGACCGGGACGGTGAATGCCCAAAACTCAGCTGGTGTCAATGAACTCGGCCATGTGAGGAGTCGAACGAGGCCTCCTCGGCTTATACTCACTATCGGGGTCTTGTCTTTCCCATGGAACCAAGACTAATTTCGTGACTTCGCGAAAGCCTCCGGCGACCAGGAAGTGCACCCGTGAGTTTCCTGTAAACGCGGTCGTTCGACTTTCTCGATCCACGGTTTCGACGTTCCGCTATTTTGAATACAGTGGAAATACACACAAGTCGGACGATACGGAGGAAACGAGTACGCGTTAAACGAAAGTAAGAAGAAGAAAACGGAAGCGTGGTAAAGTACAAACACCCAGGACGAGACGGATAAAATCGTCCGTGAAAGGAGGCAAAGTGACACGGTGTACGGAAGAAAAGAGATCTTAGCCGCCAAAAGTTCCCCTAATTACGCGCGGCAACGACATATTTGGCCGTGTGTACCTGCCGACAGACGGAGAGAGGAAGAGAGAGGTGAACGTTCTAGACCGACTGGCGAGGCACCTGTTCGTAACCGCGACAGGAAGGTTTGCAAGCAAAATTTAATCGGAATATCGAACCGATCGTTTATCCTGAACAAGGACGATAGGTGGAAAGGAGAGAAGCGAGATCGTCGAGCAGACGAACGACGCGAACGACGCGAACGACGCGAACGACGCGAACGACGCGAACGACGCGAACGACGCGAACGACGCAAACGTCGCGAACGACGCGAACGTCGCTCGTATTCGAGTAACGTGACGTAACGCGAAGAAATCAGACAGTTGCTCCCCGCTCTGCCCCCGGGGCTGGCAGCGTGTTCGTTTTTAACCGGCTCCCTCTTCTCTCGTTTTGAGTCGCCGGTCACGCGCGGGTCAGCGAATCTTTCAAGAGGAATCCTCCCTTCTTTTGCGACCTGGACGCGAATAGCACCGCGACGACTATGCCGAACAAGGTAGAGGTGGTGGAGGTGACTCTCGAGAGGGAGACAGAAACGAACCAAGTGGGAGGGTTGACCGCCGAAAGAGAAGTTCAAGTAGTCGCGATTCGATCGCGTCGCTCGCGACGCTCGCGAAGGTATCGCGATGCTTGACGCCGCCCTCGAGTAACCGAGAAATCACCAGGGCAAAGAAATAAACGATCGGATGGATCGCGTTTCCAGCGAGAGCAACTCTCGATCAAAACAGAGTTGCTTTGTCTGCGTTCGATTTCCTAAAAATCGCGAAATAATAACGATCGTTGATCGAACTCGCGAACAGAATACCGCTACCATATGTCAGCGTACGACGAGTATTATGTAAGAGAGGAGGATACAGGTGAACTCGTTTCTATCGACTCCAAGTATCTGTCGGTGACAAGAAAAATGCGTCAACGACGATGATGACGATGATGACGATGATCACGATGATCGCGATGATCGCGATGATCGACTAGCCGGTGATTAACTCTCGTGTAGATAAGTCCGGGTGAAAGAGACGGAACGAAGGTGGAAGGGGGGGATAGGAGAAGAAAGGGGGGAAAGAGACGCGTTGAATTCCGCGATCGATGAGCCGGTCAGAGAGCCGCCGACAGAGAGAGCAGGCTGCTCTATAAATACGAACGCGAGAAAGAGTAATTAACGGACTTACCTCTTAGATGCAGGCAATGACAGTCTCTGAACGCTTCATTGATGAGTCTCATCCAACGAGAACGGCGGCCGATGTCTTCCCTTCCGTATGTGGATGCTCCACTCGGGTCTCCTCAAATACGAGGTCGAGGTTTCCTCTCTTCTTCTCACGTGTTCCATCGTCGATTCACGAACGTTTCACGTCGACTTGGTCGCCGTCTGCCGATCCCCTCCTTGGATAATTAGGAGGCTCGAGAGAACTTCAATACTGGCCGGTGGGATCAAGGCCCGTGCTGGCAGCCATGTCGCGACCTTGAGGTATCTCGACTCTCGATTACTTCCTCGTTTCTTCCGGAATCCTCCTCCTCGACCTACCTCCACTTCCCTTCAGTACTGACCGGTCGGATCAAGTCCAGCCATGTTGCAGGATGCGTCTTGAAATTCAACTTGTATATATAAATAATCAACTCGACACGGAAACTGGCCACGGGACGCGAGTATTTCGATCGGCTATCTCTGTGGTTGCTCCGCGCGTAGTGGGGAGAGGTTGTTTCCAGCTCTTCTGGTTTCTCTGTGTTCAGTAGAGTCCTGTGGGGTCCAATCCAGCTGCCATGATGTCAACGCGATGATATTTATCTGTCACGAGTAACGGAGAAAAACAAAAAAAAAAAAAAAAAGAAGAAAAGAACAAAGAAAGGATGAAATCTTGGATTTCTTATAAGTTTCTCTGCAAGGCAGACGAGTTCTCTTCAGTATTGGCCGGTAGGGTCCAACTGACGAGCCATATCTTTCCTCCCAAGAATCTCGATGAAACGTTCTCCGCGGGGTTCGAGTTGACTCGTGCCGCGTGTCTCCGTCCTGGGTGCTGTTTATTCGGCAGCACGATCTCTCGCGTATATTAATGAATCGTGCGCTCGATAAGCGACGATGAAAACAACGCCGGAGGCTCGTTGACTCCGGATGCGTACCGCGAGCCAAGACGTACGTACGCGTTTCGGCCTGCACTCCGCGAGCCGAAGAATCCACGAACACGATCAGACCGAAGAGGCGTGAGAGAGCACAGAAAGAACGTTGCGTAGAACGTGAACGATTCCGACGACGTCGACAACGGGTTGGATTGTCGCCGGACTACCGAAAAACGTTGAAGCGAACGTACGAAGCGGGGAATGAAACGGAACGAAAAAGAGAGAAAAAAATTAATAAAGCCCCGAAAAAGACCAGCTGCTGTGTGCGTGACCGTGCCCCACAGAGCTCTGACAGCTCCACGGCGAGTGGCCTCTCTTAAGTCTTGGCTGACCCCCACTTGCTCGACCGGGGGCGACGCTGATTGGTCGACGCCACCGGCTACACCGGCAATCGGCACTCCGATCAAGCTTTCGGAAAATTTCCCCCGATATATCGTCCGGACGAGCCCAACCCCCACGAGTGTACCGGACCGGAGGCCCACTACGTGGGGAGGAAAGTGGGATTCGTTGGTCACTGGAGGAAGGGAGACACTTCCGAACGGCGGACGCTCCTCCTAGGGTTCCAGCAGAATATTTTCACGACCGATTGGACGGACGAGTAACGTGGCAAAAGGGGACAACGTAAACTAGCAGTGGAACCGAGGGGGAAGATAATAGTGAAAATTCACGATGGTTCCACGCGTTGGACAGAACGCCGGTCTTCCTTCCTCGAACTGAACATCGAAAACTATGCCACGCACCAGGGATACGCGTGAACTCGTTGCTCCTCGATACACACGGATCTCCGTATGATTCACTGACTTTCATTTCGAAATGGAATTTCGTGGTAATGGATGAACGATCGGCTATGACGTTTATCTTTCGGGTGGTGCAACCGCGTTTACGTTTCGTTCCACTTGCCTGCACCGTGGTGGTCTCTGCTCACCGTTGCGCGCCTCGTTCGCACCGACGCGACGGGGCAAAAACGTCCGTGGAACGTTCGCAAAGTATGCGACCACGTTTCCCGGATGGAAAACTGGATCGTAAACGTTCCAACAACGAATTTTCCACCGGTAAAGCGTCGAAACGTACGATCGGGCGTAGCGATTTCTGCGGCCCGAACGGAACAGCGAATTCGTTGACCTCGTGTAAAATCGATTTCGTCGTTATCGCGCGGCGTGCGCAGTCCCAAGGGAACCAGACGTTATCGAAACGAACTTGACAATTTTTTCCCGCCGTCGTTATACTCTCCGATAGAATCGCTTTTACTCGCTTATCTCTGGAAACGAAGAAAGTTCGAGATAACGTTATATCTCGTTTCACGAGTTTCTAACCTTAAAAGCGTGTTACTTGGCTAATACGTTTCGATGCCTCGAAAGAAGCCTCGCGAAACCGAGTTACGATTTTACCGAACGTATTCAAAGCTGTACCCTCGCGTGTGCGATTACGCTGCGAAAATAAACTCGAGCGTGCATTAAATCATCGCGAGCGCCGGTTCGTGCCAAGCACGACTCTTCCTACGTTCGTCCTACGAACTGGAATTCTGCGACTTCCCTTCGTTCAAGCCCTAATGCTCCCGATAAGGAAGCTCGTTAGCTAATAGGCTGTCTGGAATCGGTCGAACCGGACGCTTACGTAACCGGTCGGAAATATCAGAAAATCGGTAAAATTGTATCGTATCGTATCGTATCGTATCGTGTCGCATCGCATCGCATCGCATCGTATCGTCAGCATGAAACGATGTTGTAACATTGGCATATTTGGTCGAGCCAAATGCATACCAAGGAAGAGTAACGCGTCGCTCGTAACAAGGGGGACAATGTCTCGGATGCTTCCATGCCTGCTTGAAATACGAGCCTTTCGCGAACTAATCCTTCCCTTTTAATCCCTGCCCAACACTATGTTGACGTTGGAGAGTCGTAAACGCGTCGCTTCGGAGGGATTTTCGTTTATGAGAATCCTAACATCGATGTACTTGTCGTCCACTCTCTCTCTCTCTCTCTCTCTCTCTCTCTCTCTCTCTCTCTCTCTTTGTTCTTTTCTATACTTGGGTTCTACCACGTTCTCAGCGCGTGCTACTCGAATACGTAGAGGGATTGTAACTCGCGAACGGCCAAGCGTTTATTGCGCATCGCAACTATTCTTAAGTGCCGGCGCGGATTAAGGGTGTGGCCCACCGCAGTTACCGTTCTGGCCCCATTAAGACAACAGGCCATACCGTGGCTCCTCGTTTGCACAGGAGACAATGACCGGTGGCCCCGGACGGCCTACCTCCAACCTACCAAGTTCCACCTCCCGCGTACCCATATCGGACCAGCAATTGCCGAACCACGGAGTCTCCGGTCTCCTCGTGCTCGAATTCTTTTTCATCCGCAGGAGAAAACTTTGGCGGTTTGTTAGACGAAACGATCATATCGTCGGACTATGGTTGTACTGTCTGCCTGATCTCTCGATGACGTCGCCAACCGTAGGTACCGGAGTTTCTAATCGCAGCTGACTTCCCTTCCGCTGGCCACAAATTGTCCTACCTACTCGTTGGCGAAACGAACGTTCAAAAGGCAATGGCGGAGGATTAACAACAGCGCTGTGTTATTAATTTACAGGACCGGGCGAGTCCCGTGTCCCTATCGTAAATCACTTCCGTTTTGACCCCCTCGGTTCGAGACAAAAGTCTCGTCGCAACCTGGTAGGGACATCAATTTGCCTCGGTAGGCCGGGCCCGCGGATTCGTCCTGGCGAATTTTACGAGCCGCGAGAACTTCTCGTCGTCGCCATCCCTTCGCCTCCGAAAGAAGAAGAAGAAGAAGAAGAAGAAGAAGAAGAAGAAGACGAAGAAGACGAAGAAGACGAAGAAGAAGAAGAAGAAGAAGTAGAAGAGTAGGAATCAGAAGAAGAAGCAACGAGACGACCCTAACGGATTGAAGACACAAGAATAAGAAGACAAGACGCAGGAGGCAGCGCGGCGGAGCGACGAGGAAAAAGAGAGGCGACCGGAGGCGGAGGACGGGACGCTGGTACACGCCGGCATCTGATCGGCCGATACAAATAAAGCACAGTACTGCCATCGGTCGTGTAGATATACCGCGAGAACGTGCAGTTTGTAGTTTGTCGCCCGTCGTCGCTCGCGGCTACGACTTCGTGTTACTGGGATAAAAGGTGAACGACTCGTTGGTACTCGCTTTGCTCGTCCCACCAGCAGCATCCCGCTCGACGTTTGGAGGGGTAGCGTCCTTCTACGAAGTCTAACTGAGAGAGATACACCGGGACGGAAGGAGAAAGAGACAACTGCCGATGGTTGGTATGGAAGCGGACAGAGTGCGAGAGTAACAGAGTTAAAGAGAGGCGGCGAAGGGGAGAGGGGAACCATAAATTACTTGATCATCCTCAAGGTTCGATTCGCCAGCTCCGTGCACCTTCTCGTTGCGTCGGCACGCTGTCATTAACGTGATTTTCGCGCGGAAATGTAAATCTCGGTGCCGCGAACGGCATCGGCCTGGCCTCGCGTGGGCGTAATCGATCCGTCTACCGTGACGACAAGCACGGGTGTCGCGTCGGTAAGCGCGGTTTAATAGGCCACCGATAAAACAAACAGTATCGTCTAGTGGCAAGTTCAGGGATCAGCTTTTACAATGGTCTTTACGCAGCCTGTGGCGATTTCATAAACCCAATTCAGCGATTGGGTTCATGGTTCTCGCGGTAATGGTCGTCGAAGGGTATATTTACGCGCTGCAAGTGAACGTACGCAAACGGAAGCACGTGGTGCTTGCGAAAGAGCGCGCAGGCCTCCGCGTGTGATTCTTCAATGGTGCCAAACGAGTAGCTTGAACTTTTGTCTCGATGCTTCGAATTCGAATGCACGAAAATAAATAATTAATAAATTAATTCGATTACGTGGGATCGCGATCAACGCGACTCTCCGCGTTAACAACGATACTAAACGCAATAATGTGTTATTGTTTTTATTAACTAATTATAGTTAATAAAAAAAAAGAATAGTAATAATTAATAATAGTAATTGAATTGAATTCGGTCGAGTCTATTACTCAAACGGCAATGTCGTATAAAGAAGAGAAGGAAAAAGGCAGAGGAGAGAAAGATAATACCAAATGTGCAAGTAACGAACACAGATAAGAACGAACACGGATAAGAAACACGGCAGAGGAATAATAACGAGAATTAAGTAGACGAAGGTAATGAGACAGGTCGGTTTAGCTCAGGTATATATATTGTATATACTAGGTATATATATCGTATATTAATACGCATGATAACAACACGTTCTAAGCCGAGTCATTTGCTCGTTGCGAAATACGCACGGTTCCTTAATCTGCGAATCAACCTGAATGGTCCAATTGCATTTACAGTGAGTTTAGATTAGATCCTCGGTCCGTGGGTGTTTCGAACGCGAACGAGGAACCGACATAATTCCGGTGGACGGTCGACAGGTTACCGATTACCATATTATAGCCGGTGCAACGACGAGTGTTGAAACTCGATTCGACCGCATAGTTCGGCGATGAACGACGCCCTTCGATCCACGATCAAGGCGACGACTGCGTCCTTTGCAGCCATTCAGACATTCTTCTCTCTTCCACGCTGTGCGTCAATGCCGTAACCGTACGACACGACCGATTGTGCAAGAAACGAATAGCCTACCTACTTATCCACGCCGTTTGCGCAATAGCCAGTTTCGAAAAGACATGCCAACGTGGATCGTCTCGTTCGAGAATGCATCGTTCCATGCAGCGATAGAAAGACTATTCACGTCTTCCCATGGTTGGTCTACGATTAATTAAGCTCGATTGGGAGACCACGAAACGATGCGATGAAGAAGAGGTTTTAAAAAGCACGATTGATTACTCGAGGCCGGAAGGGCCTTTTATCCAGGACTTTGCTCCACATTGTCGATGAAACGCCTTTAATTACCGCCGACTTCCTACTCCGGGCTGCTTGCCCCCTTTGCGCGCTTGGCCCGGACTCGTTTCCATAGGCCTTAGCGCGTTGACGCACGGGCCCATTACGGCGGCTAATGACGGAACTAAACGCTGGACATTCGTGGCTAATTTTCGCACGTTCGCAAGGTCGCGATTAATATCGTCGGCCGGGAAGCGTAAGAAACGTAACCATTGTCCGATTAGAATCGGTCTTTTACGTTTACGAACTTGCACGGTACTTCATCTTTGCTTCGGGCCTGATGTAGACGAACAACCCGATATCGTTATTCTTTGGCAATAGTAACGCTGCGTGATTTAGCAGATTTGTACTTTTTATAACGCAACACGCGGAAACATTTGATTTCGATATTGGAAATATAAAGCCTAACGCAAGCGAGCGATTTCATTTCTCCGTGATTTCGCAATAACGATACTGCGCGATTCGGCAAATTTGTGTTTTTAATAATGCCACGCATAGAAAAGCGTTGCAACGTAGCTGTTGAAAGTACAGTGCTGTTGAACCGCACAACGTCACCGCTCCGATATCACAATGTCCTATCCACATCGATTATTCCCCCCGTCTTTGCCTCGTGAAAGTTGCTGTCACCACGCATGACGTGATTTATATTAGCAGTGAGTCGCGTGCCTCATCTACGATCCTCACGATCCTCCATACAATGGAAAAGCAGCGCGTCATGGTTGTCCCGACGAGGGAAGCTGTACGTGCCATCGTGGCCAGGAGACTCGTCACTGTGATCCACGTGGTGTCCCGTGCGAGGAAAAAACAGCTTAAAAAGAAGAGGAGGGAGAAACTAAAGGAAGACGGGAAGGAAACGGCGCTGGTGGAGAACGAAGAAGAAGAAGCGACAAGGCGATCTTAATCGCGCGGCGCGGACGTGATCCTAGGTCGTCGAAGGACTCGGAAGTCGAGGCGCGCGCGGTAACACCGTCGCGCGGAGCTGTGGCTCGGCTTGCTCCACTAGCGGCTGGGAAAAAGTGAAAGACACTATGAGAGGAGGATGCGAAAGAAAGAGAACGAGGGGTGGGGGACGTGGGGCAAAGACGTAACTGCTGGTGGAACAGAAAGAGAATGAGGAAGAGGAGACGACGCGGAGAGGGTGACGTCGGTGGAAAGGTGCGAAGGCGAGGGAGGACAGGAGGAAATGAACTGAACGGATAAGAGGAACCAGGATGGAACGATCGGTTGAACGAAGGAACGAAGAGAGATGGAAGGAAGCGTAGGCCAGAGGGAGCGAGCAGGAGGGCTGTAGAAGGAACGAGAGATAGATGGTTAGGTGGAAGAGAAGGAGAGTCACTCGCTCGAGTTGTCGAGGCGATTGTGCCGATGTGCGTGGCAAAGTTTTGCGCCAGGCTCTCCCTGACCTAACCACTCCGCCTCTCTCGACTCGGCTCGACTCGGCTCGTCTCTCGAGCGTGTCACCACAGAGGCTGACTGGTCAGCCGTTTCCCGAATACCGCTTCAAATACCAAAAACCCTCTCACCGGCACGTCACCATCTCCCGATCTCGATCTCGATCTCGATCTGGATCCATCTACCAATATAAGCGCGAATCTTATTCACAGAGATTTACAGAAATATTTCGCATAGATTTTTCGATTTAGAACCGTGTGTGTGTACCTATTGTAAATTTAAAAGAGCACCAACTGAAAAAGATGGACGAACGTACGTAAACAGGCGCAATCGGAATGATACGCCTCAGAACGGCTCGATTCCGCTTGATTCCCGCCTCGATCGAAACTCCTGCGAGAGTAGCCGCTTTCAGCAAGACGCAGCGCGCAGCCTCTAGGTCGGCCGTTCACCCTGTCCCGAGACGAACAGTCGAGACTCGCGGCCGGGAATGCTGAAACTCGATCGAATTTCGCTGTTCGTCGCGAGCAGCCGCGAAACGCTAGAGTCTGTTCACCGGGAAACTCGCTTCCGGGAAAACGACCGGGAAAAAGACCGGGAAAAAGACCGGGAAAAAACGATTCGAGCTGCCGGAGCAATGGAAGAAGAGAGAACTTAACGCTGGCCGGCTGCGTCGCCGATCGAATTCCGCTGAATCGTGTCGGTTCGACGCGCGGAGCATCGCTTTTTATCCTGGCGCTCGCGTCGTCGTTCGATCGATCGATCGATCGCGAGCCAATGATTCGTCCGGTAACGAAGATCGTCGACTCGAAACTTTCATGGTCGATCGCGAGCGGCAGATGCTTCATCGGTGAGACACAGGAGCGAGGAACGTCCAGGGGAATTCTTTGGTCGCAGAAAGTTTCGCGATCGATGTGTTACTGGATAAACGCGCGGAATTCTGAATCATCGCAGCGAACAAACGCTCTTGTATCATTGAATATCGCGAAAGTCGAACGTTTCGTCGTGGTCTCGGAATCTCCCAACTTAATCGTTCCTACTTAGAGTTTGATCCTGTTGTCAGGAATCATTCTTCGTTCTTGCGTCGAAATTGCGACTCTCTTTTCTCCTTTTGCGTAATGAGTTGGAGATACGTAGAACGAAATCTTTGATTACGTATTCGGTGACTGTGACACGAATATATTATATAACCGTGTGCCATAAATCGTTGGATGATTCTATACGAAATCGAGGCGCTTAGGTCTCGAACACTTTCTCTAAAAACGCGCAAAAGAGTTCGATACTCGTAGAAGCTGAGACAGAGGAGGAGATGGTGGATCGGAGCTCCTATAATTTCTTTGTCCTCCGTCGCGATGTCTCGTATAATTGATTCCTCAATGCCTCGTCGGACGTGTTCCAGCCAGTATCTATTGGCCACGACTCTCCATCGATTCGTCACAGTTTCTACTTCCTGTTTCGTAGCTTCTCGAGAGATGTTAACGCGTATCTATCGTGGTCAGAATTATCCTACGACGAGGCACATTTTCGGAAATCGTTCGTGCCATTGGCAAAGTCGAAACGAACGAAAGTAGAAGCGGCGATGAAAAGGAGAATCGAACCGAGCGAAGAAATTCGTCCAGATTCAACACGGACTGACCCGCTCGCCGTTAATCGAGGCCCGGCAGCCCGATACTCTTTTTCAAGGTAAAAAACCGCACTGACCGTGTGATACCTTTCCCCCACCCCCGGCGGTCCTCCGCCCCCGGCCCCGCTGTCGATCGACCGGAGCCCGTTTCTTGCGAATCGATTCAGCTGGATCAGTGACCTGAAGTCGGGGCGCCATGCCGTGTTCCATCGATACGAGCTCACGAATTATCACCCGGCCTTTCGTGTTCCTCTCTATCTCCCTTGCTCTTCTTACCATTATGTCCCATCGTATCCTTTTTTTTTCCCCTCTCTCAGCCAGCCACCAAGTAGATAGTCTACGTGATACCGCGAAGCTCGCTCGAGAGGGGGCGGTTAGCGCGCGGTTAGGCTCTGAATTCACCAATTCGGGATTCTACGACCGCCGGAGCGCCTTGAAGAGAGAACTGGTGAATAAGTGACGATAAGTAGGTAGATGGGTAGGTAGGTAGGCAGAATGGATAGGTTGGCTGGCTGGTCGCTCGTTAGGCTAGGTGCGTTGACCCGCCTGGCGTGTTCACTGTTGAGCTAGAGACAGATAGAGAGAGAGAGAGACGACGACAAGGCGAATGTGAAGGAGCGAGACGGACAGATCGTCGGATAGCGATAGAACAAGATAGCGCGATAGGGAATCGTGCGAGCGGGGGGTTGGCGTGACGGGAGGAGGGAAGGGGTTGCCAACACGTCAAGTCCGCGATCCTCCTTCCGCGGCTGATCGCTCGAGCCGAAAACCGAACAAAGAACGTTGAACTCAGCCGCCTTTCGGCTGGCGTTTGCACGCTCGACCCAACTCTCCGGGGGATACGGTCATCGTGTCACGATCGAGGCCACCGTTCGACGCGAATGGCACGCGTCTCGCTCACCGATCGCTTCCTCGATACGATTTATCGATCCAGATCGAACACCCTTCGTCTCTTATCGGATCTTCTTAGGTAGGAAGCCGAGGACTGCGCGGAACATCATCCTCTCTCGCGTTGCAAATCCACGTTGTCGAGCCGAGTATAAATGATCACGGACGCGTCTCGACAATGTACGACGTGTAGAAGCGTGCAAATGTTGTACAATTATTACGAGAACTTTGATCGTTACGGCAGGAAGCAACGATTGCATCGATCTTATGGAAATTCACTGGAAATTCACTGGAACTGGGAAGAAAAGAAAGCCAAGCTTTTGGCGCCGATAGAAGGAGGTACTTGAAATGTACATCCGGTGATTGATTTTTAACACCTTTGGTGCGCTCTCTCGGTTCTCTTTTACTTTCCCCGCGTGTGAAAAAAGCGAAAGAAAGAGACTCGATAGAAGGAGGGGCAGCTTCCTCATCGGGGAAAGTGAAATCGGTCGGCTGCACTGTTGCACGCGTACTCGCCTTGTTCGCCGCTGCTACCTGTCGCGTAAATCAGCCCAGGCCAATGCTACTATTAATAATGGAACGCGTTAATTTACCTACGTCCACCGTAGAAGCGAAATGGTTAGGGAAAGCGGCGAGTTTCGCGAGAAAACTCGTGCGCACGCTTGGCGCGAACATTTTCCATAACGATCTATGCGCGATCGTTCGATGATTGAATGGAAAGTGTGGAAAGCGTGGAAAGCGTGGGAAGCGTGGAAAGCGTGAAGAAAATTCAGCAACGTGACAAATAATACGGTGATTCTACCATGCTTGCGTCGGAAGAATAGGTGAATCATCTCGAAGTACATAGAAACGCTTGTGGAAACATGTTTTTCGGTTAGTTGTGTTGTAAAGTGAATGCGAAGTGGTAGGAACGCTTTAAGTTAGATATCATGTTTTACGCTCGGGGAATTACTTTGTTCTACCATTTCATTACCGATTTAAGCATCCCCGACTCACCGAACAAGTGTTACGTGACGCCCGTCACATCCATCGTACATCCTTCGTACTAAAAGCATCTTCTCGTTCGTGTCCGAACCATTTATCTCCGCATCGGACAACCTTACCGTCTACAGGGTACACAAAACTCACATCGTCGACCAGTTGAAGGAACAACGATATGGAGACTGTGTACGGTGTCAGGAGGAGGGTGATCGGCGTAATTAGTCTACCCAGGAATCTGAACAAAGATTCACAGTGGATATACTTTCGATTAATTAATTTTAGACGAATGATACAGAATTTCCTAATAAAAAATCATTGTCGATGGAATCAGACAGAGCTGAAAACTGCATGTTCGCCGAGGATTCGTTAAAAGTAAGAATCGAGCGGTATTTTTGTTAGGAAATCACCAAATATTCCTTGTATACTTGCGTTTTGTTAAATATTGAAGATACCAGAATCGCTTTTATACGTAATGACGTCGCGCAAGTGGTTCTTTTAGCAGCGATCTTCGAATTACCATATTCTACCGTGGTTAATCGAAATTTTACGAAATTGCTCCGAATCGGCAGCGAATCGGCAGCGAATCGGCAGCGAATCGGCAGCGAATCGGCAGCGAATCGGCAGAATTCGTTACTACGTATCGACGAGGAAAACGCTGGATCGGGTAAGGGGTTAGAATGACGGTACAGGATGTCAAGGAGCGTCACCCCCTTCGTTCGGTGCATGCGAACGCTCGTCACGCACGCAGAACTGTTGTGCAGAATTCAGCGCGCATTTGCATCCAAGCGGGCGTGTGTGCGACGTGTGTGCGGCGTGTGCACGTGTGCAGACATGGCTGGTCGCGTGCAACGACGCGCGAATCGCGGCGTGCAGTGTGTGCGTGCACCCGGTCGATCGGCTCGAACGCGTGATCGGCACGCGAGTCGAATCTCGATCGGCCGGTGCGCGTGCGCTTGGCTACGCGACCGGACAGCCGGCCGCGATGCGACCACGAAACAGGGTCGAACGATCCGCGCTGCTAACGATCGCTATTACGCGAGAGTGAAAGAATCGAGAGTCTGTTTTGCCTGACGGCGCGCGATCCGCATGGAACTAGGGTCATTAGCGACGTTCATGTTACACGATTGCACGAACTTCTAGGGTTCTAGGGGCGATTGGAGCAAACATTAATTGGAGATTAACCCTTCACGTGTATGCGACCGCCGATGGCAGCTATACAGGTGCGCGATAATAATCGATCGCTGGGTGCTAAAGACGCCCTCAGGGATAACGATTCTTTTTCGTGATAAACATTGCGGATGATTACGGTAATTCATAACGGTTATTCTACGTTTGTATCTTGTTTATTGTATACATGAGAAATATAATGTAACGTTTCGCGTACACCGACGAACAGACTGTAGGCTCTTATGTATTTATGGCAAACTGCAGGTTATACGAATAGATGAAGATATTATAAAGATTGCTTTATTTTGAAAGTTTCTTATCTTGAAAGTTATTTTGAAAGTTTCTTATCTTGAAAGTTATTTTGAAAGTTTCTTATCTTGAAAGTTATTTTGAAAGTTTCTTATCTTGAAAGTTATTTTGAAAGATTCTTGCGAATCGTCTATAGCTTGTCCATAGTCCGTAGTTAGCTAGTCCATAGTTTCTTAATGCTAAATGCATAAAAATCCGCGATACGACGATGACCGTTACCATTACCCGTAGCTCCATCACAGAGTGCAACCTGTTTGCAAGTGATTTACAATCGACGTATCGAGGGTGGAGATTTCATGCAGGAACGCTCGTCGATAGTTTCGATACTGCCGTTTCGCGTGCAACTATGTGCTGTATGCAAGCTACTTTGAAATTCCCGCTATCTACCTGCATATGTAGCAGCGACAAGGTTCCTACGATTGTACGTGTCGTATGTACACTGTGTTTTATGCTAATCAACGTACAATAAATCGACGATATCCTTATATCTTGAGTGAAATGGGACACCCGATGTACGTAACATTGTCCGAGCCAGCCAGGAAAAGTGCACAATAGATTCGAGCTTATATAACATCGTAATACAAATTGTATATTCACACGTAATTATTCGATACATCGCAGATTTCTGGCTGATTTTGCGCCTCTTTCTCAACCAGATGAATTCTTCGTCAATCAATAGCTACGTTTAAAATAATCGCCAGTTCGAGAACTTGAAAATCCTACGAATGCTGATTTTCCAGTTTCTTCGTTGAAAAACCTTAAGAGGCGTTGTTGGCTGAAAAAAGTTTTCGTTTCCTATGTCAACCCTTCTCCATCGTACAACACGAGCAGATACGGGCGCAACTGAAATTCGATTCGCGGCGAGATTTATCGGCAGAGGAAGAGATTATCGCTCGGCATAGGATCGCGAACGGTGAGAAGCGAAAGAAAGTGCTTCGGTTTCTGGCGAGCGTGGCAGGAAAGAAAAATGAACGCCGCAAAACGGAGATGCAGAAGGAGATCGCCGTCCAGTCTAGCGAAACTGGCACAGTGTCAAGGTGCCTTGCGGGCACATTTGCTCCAACACACCGTTGAAGAGGGGCGTGCAGGACATTGGAGGAGTGGGGAATGCATCGTGGTTACCCTTCCACCTTCCTCGTTTCACCACCGAGCAGGCAGAGAACGGCCGGTCGAGGCGAAACGCTGCGGCGGTGTACGCGAACGAACCACAAGCGGACTTTCACGGGGCTTTCTTCCTTCGCGGCCGACTTGCTGCGATCGTGTGCCACTATTTCGCGTAAACACGCCCGAGATATCGCCGCGTGATCGCACCATCGGCTGGCATCCGGGGTGAAAGGCAAAACGAAGCACACGGACCGAGAGTTGATTTTCCATGGAAATGAAAAGCCTGACGACGCCTTTCTATAATATGTTTGCTCGTCTTCCTTGCACGCTGCACTTTCTTACTTTCGTTTTGTAATACTCGTATCTACGCGTAGAGAGCCGACGTGGCTTGGACTTCTTGATATATTCCATAGAGAAACATCTAGAATCGATACGATGGTATCGAACGTTTTAAAAGCTTGCTCGGTCGATCTGGCGAAATTAGATTAAATCGAAATGGACAAGAAGCAGGAAACGAAATGGATCAAAGTCCAAAAGACAAGGGGACGGTCGCACCGTGGAGACAAGCCACGTCAATTATCGCGGTGAAACTGCTAAAAAATTCATATCCAAACATACCGATGGATACGAGAGTGGTTCGTAACGCAGTCACGTAACGTCCTCGAAAATTGAATTCTTCCGTGTACCGTCGCTATATAGCATTCCGAACGCCGTACCCGGTATGTCATTCATAAAGAAATTACACCAGCCCATTATTCAACGATTATTTATAGGAGACAGGTCGAGCGTGGGCGAGTCGTTGGGCGATTTCCTCTCCTCTTCGGGACCTAGTTTCGCGACACGAGTTGAACATATCTATAGACGAACGTTTAAACTTTCTTTCACATGGTTGGTTTCTGACGTCTTCTTTGCCAAATCTGAACGTTACTCGTACTTGTGCCAAAGGAATCGAATAAAACGCCCACGTGTGTTGTAAAAATCTGCGAAACAACAACAACGAATCGCCAAATTCGCCTACATTCTTGACCAAGATCGCAGAAATACAAAGAAGCGCGGAGTTGGAAGGGAACACGAGAGACGAAAAGCTGGCGGTGGGACTCTGCGATTCCGCGGTGCGGCGAAATGATATTCAACCGTGTTTCGACAAGTCGGGTGTCGTTAACCTTTCGCGCGGTTCGTCCTCCGCCAACGGAGAAACAATTGTCCGATCTAGGACTAGCTGGTCGCGACTGGGACGCCCACACCTCGGCGACTATTTCAAGACCGCGAGCGTGTCCCGTAGGTTGCGAATTGGGCGTTGGCCTCCGCTTGCTTCCTTCTGGTGTCAGATCGAGCGACGAGCACGAGCGGAATGCCACGTGGGATCACGGACTACGAGAAAACCTTTTTTCCTCCCACCTTTCTGTACGGATTTTGGTGGGTCGCCCGCTTCGAACGAGCGCCGAAACGGTGCCTGAAGGAGAAGGGGGCGCTCTCTCGAGAAGGACGGCGTGCATAGAGGACCGAGAGGAGAGGGACACGGTCGCGAGCAACAACTGCGTGTGCACGCTCGTACTCTGAAAATTCAAGGGACACACGTGGATGGCCCAAATGGCCGACCGAGAGTGTTGCAATCCTACGCCTGCCCCGTTTTTTTTCTATGCTCTTCCCGGTCCCCTCTCGGCCCCTCTCGGCCCCTCTACTTATAAATCACTGCGTGATTTCTCACGACGAACAGAATAGCCGTGGGTGGTGGTCGGTCGCTTTTGGATATCCAACGTCTGACGTCGTCGCGATCGTGACGCGTAAACTATGCATCTAACCGGAGACGACGTATACAGGCGTAAACGCGCGAGTTAAAGCGAGGCAAAGCCGAAGAGAAGCGACCGTAAAGTTGATTGGGAACGTTTGCTAGGAATTGTTTGGGAAGCGACAGTGTCAAGAGCAACGGTTGCCTAACCTTTCCACGCGTAGAACAATACATCGCGTGCAATGGCGCGTTTCGTAATCCCATCGGCTCGCGGTAGATCCGAAAACGGTTTCAAAGCGGAAATTTACGACCGCGTTTATCCAGCAGGACGGTAGTTTGCAGCGTGCTTAAAGGCGAGCCAGCGTATAGTAGAAACGTCACGCGAGACGAGCTCAGCTGTCCGCGGTAACGTGCACTAACTCGCGGCTCTGATGTATGGTGTCAGGGTCCGCGGCTACCACGACTGATCGCTCTATTAGAGCTTACGGACCGACCGTTCAACCGACCGCCCTACTTTCTTGAAAATCGTAACTCCACGAGATATCGAAGACCGTTAGCTGGAACGTGCTCCGCTTCAACCGGATATCTGCTAGAGGACTTTTAAACATAACCTATATATTTCTCTGTCCTTTAGATTATTTGCTCTCTGTATTGTAACAAATATAACAATTTCGTGCTTATTAATGAAAATTGGAATCGCAAATCTGTATACATATTTGATTGCCTTGATGCGCGTATCGAGTTGGTCAGAACTAATCCCGAGAACGTTGTGTAATTTATACGCAATAGTATCCACTGTACTACGTCGAGCGAAGAGCTGCCCGTTCAGAAGGTTAATCTTCAAAGCCCAAATACGACTCCACAGTGCCACTCTATTCGGATCGCGCCGTCCAAGAACCGTCCAAGAACCGTCCAAGAACCGTCCAAGAACCGTCCAAGAACCGTCCAAGAACCGTCCAAGAACCGTCCAAGAACCGTCCAAGAACCGTCCAAGAACCGTCCAAGAACATACGAAAACCCGAAAGCTCGCCGCTACGCCACGCCGCCTCCGAACAGTCATCGATCACAGAGTCGGCGGAGCGTGGTTCAATATCGATCAGCCGAAAGCGGCAGAGTACCGTCTCGTGACGGCAGTAGATCTCTGCGATAACAGTTAGCGGTGGCTAGGATGTTGCACAGATATGTATGCAAATTGCGCGAGCGAGTTGACCGAGTGAGAGAATAGCTGGGCTAGCGATAGCGAAGGGGCCGGTCGAATCTCGACTAAAATCTCGCGGCAACGGCGGTGGATCAGGAGGAGGCAAGCAAGCAACGGTAACCCATTGTATCGAACAGCCGGTTCCTTTACGACGGGTTTCTCACGATCGGTCAGTCGGCGGATAAGCCAGAGGCGAGCGAACGGGGCCCGTCGCGATCCCTCTCGCGAGGATGTACCCCCGGTGCGTGCAACTGGGTTTACAGCCGGATGCAGGCGGCGAGGTCGCGGCCACACAGAGGTAGTAAGGGAATATACACGCGCGAAGTAGTTGGAGCGGAGTCGAAGCGGAGTTGGAGCGGACGGGACAGGACAGGAGAGGACGGGGCGAAGCCGGATTTCTTTTCTCGTTGCGGAGCCGCTTGCCGGCGCTCGCACGCGGCCACGGCTAACTGTATTTTGACTTTGTGGCCTGAATTGCGGTAACACGGTAACTGGCTCCACCGCGCGCGACACCCTGAAGTAACGGGCCACCATATCTCGAAGCCACGCTCTTCGAGCCTTTACACGCGTGTAAGCTACCTACATAAAAGGCACTCTCGCGCGCGTAACTCGGTCCCCTGGCTCTGTATCGACGTGCGTATACACACGCGTGGCAGCAAGCGTGCGTTCACGAGGCGACCGCCAAACGCCACCGATATGCCGCGACTGTACGATGTACGATGTACGGAGTACGATGTACGGTGTACGGTGTACGATGGGCAGATGGTCGATCCGAGCGTGCAAGAGTAACGAGGAGACGCGTACGACGTAACGGTGGCATCGTTAGATGCGAGAACGAGACGACGGACGGAGGCGGGCGTAGGATCAGGAGCAGCGACGGTTGTCATCATGTGCGCTTCTACGTTGGTGCACGCGCGCTTCTACGTTGGTGCACGCGCGCTTCTACGTTGGTGCACGCGCGCTCGTTGCAACGTGAGTGTAGGTACAGTTAGGTAGAAGGTGGCCACCGGCTCGACTCTGTAGGTCGGAGCCGCGGGACGCGCGGACCGACTCTGTATATCCTTCGCATCCGGGGGATCGCCTTCGAGACGACAGCAGGACCTTGGGCCTTAACCCACTCTTACCGAGAAAGGGACGGACTTGGCGATATAACGCTTCCTCGTGTCTCCTCTCCGTGGCGTGCCTCTTCCGCGTTCACCGTCTCGTGGACAACAACGGCAATTCGCGGAATTCAACTGCGTGTTTCTTCGTTAATCCCGATCGCGAGATACGTATACCGAGAAAGCGTAAATTCGCCATCCAGTATTTCTAAAATCTTTGGATCGAACGTATCTTCGGTCGATTATAAGGTAGAAAATTGCACGATCGATAAACATCGTTCACAACTATGAATCGAACGACGCGGATCTCCTCGTAGTCTTTGTCAGTGGGTTCTGTTTAACCAACGATCAACATCGCCTGCACGTAAAGAACCTACCGTGAGAGTATCACGTGCCACGGCACGCGACACTCGATTCCCGAGGTCTACGACGTACGGTGCAGGATCAGGAAGCGTAACCGAGAGAAAGCCATCGCAGACTCGTCCCCGTTGTTTGTCGTTCTCACCCCTTTCTCTCCCCATTCTCTCCCCTTTCTCTCCGTGCGTCTTCCTGCGTAGAAAAGGAAGTGCAGCAGCTGTTTCTGCCGCTTTCTCGAGAACCCTTTCTCGGCCGTCCCTCGAGGAAGGTAAAGAAGGTAAAGAAGGTAAAGAAGGTAAAGAAGGTCCTTCCGGGATCCTGTGTATCTCGTATTGCATCGAATTGGTTTTCTCCCGAGGGAAAAAATAGCCACGTGTCACGGGATGAAAGTGGGGGAAAAGAAAAAAGCTATCTGCTTTGTTGTCCATATGGCGCTCGATCCACGCCTTGGGACATCGTCCACGATCCACGCGATCGATTTCTTCCTGGAAACGCTCAAATTTGATCTACGAGATCGACAGCTCCAGCGGAGACCCGGAAGTCGATGGCGTGGCTCTTCGGCCCACGCGACACGCGCCTTCTTGTCGCGGGGACGCAAGATCAACGTGCTTACCTGAACGAAGGCGGAATAATTATCCATGATATTCGATCGATGTTTCTTTCACCAATTCCAGTTGCTCTGCCCGATAGCAGAAGAACGTCTGCCTTTTTCTTCCGTGGGATCGCGGCGAAGAACGCAGTAACGTGATTCTCTACGTTCTGGTGGAAGGATTCACGAAAGGTCCTAATAACGTACAACGATAAACGCGATGGGAACACGGTTCCATCTTCGTACTCGTATTCTGCTGCTGTCCGTTGCTACTTTCCTTTCAACTTTTCACGATCTTTGCCCGACTTGAAAACGTGTTTCTTCGAACAATACACCCCCGTGGTCTCGTTGGCCAAAGAATGATCGACGAACGAGTTTTTCGATCGACGTCCAGCCGCTCCCGAAGAATCTGTATGCAGATGTCCAGCGGTCACCGTGGTGACATGGAAAAACGGTCAACCGTTCTGCCCACGAAAAATGTCTTTTTAATTGGCAATTAGCCGCGTCATGGAGCCTTTCGCATCTGTCACACGGCCACGGGTGATCTTTCACCGGCGGACGTAGCCGCCTTCGAGCGCCCCTCGAGGCGTCTGAATGGGTCGGTTAACTAAAAAGCCCGTACAGAATGACGGTACATTCTCCGTTAATCCCTGGGACACGCGTTTCCTCCATTTTCCGCAGAGTGGCCACGCGAGGTAGCGAAGAGAGAAGAAAGGACGCGGCGAGTGTGGCCGTCGTGAAGTGGTCGATGGCCCGCTGGACATTTTTCATCCCCTAATTTGACGGACGGGCGTGCGGCCACCGTGCCTCCTCCGTTCTAAGAACAGAGTACGCCAAAGAGGGTCGGATGGCCATGGGAGGGCATTGAGAAGCGTCGGCTTTTCAATCGTCGTGTTTTACATGCTGCTGCCCCGTTTTATCCACGGATGCTTTCACGAAGAAGAAGTATGGTAGGAGAGAACGTTAGATTTTCGTTGCATTGCTTCCAGTTTGAAATATACGAAGCTCTCCGTAAAGGATTTTTGCGAAGAATCAATGGTACTCGTTGCACGAGCTTCGATTACAAATAAACTATTTGTTTGCCGACAATTTCATAGTTCTGCTATACGTGAGGATATTTGACACAGGGAGGTTGATAAAGCTTACGACTAGTTTATTTAACGCGCCCATACTTGCCACAAAGAACGAGCAGAAGAAGAAAATCCATTGGTTGAAAATTCATTGCCACATAATCATTCCATAGAAGTTACGATTATAGTATTTCCGATAATCTCCGTATTGCAACATTTTATGATGCTCGGTTTAATATCCAAATTAAAATCTTGGCGTTTATATGCACCGTAAAAGGTGCACGAAAAATAAAACGGTACCAGAAGTTGCATGGCGCCCACGCGTCACCGCGAAGAAAAGACGCGTCCCGGAAAAGCAATATCTCCGAGGGAGCATTCGAGAAATATCGTCGAACGAACAATGGGAACGAGCGCTGGTTAAGAAGCGATAACAGAATCGAGGCAGCATATCACGGACCTTGAATTGCACCAGGCACACCTCCGTGTTGCCATTACGCGGCCACTTGGCACCGGCCACTTGGTGCGCCTACCCGGCCGCATACATCGCCGCTTTTTACCACTGCTGATCTATGCGTTCTACGATTACGCGACGTTCCTCTCATTCTCGAAACGTACGGTCGACCGCGCGCTTTCCGGCTGTGAAAGAGAAGCAAGACGTAGTATCGACCATTACCTACCGCTCTCTCTCTCTCTCTCTCTCTCTCTCCCTTTCCCTCTTTCTCTCCCTCTCTCTCTCTCCCTCCCTCTCTCTCTCTCTCTCTCCCTCCCTCCCTCCCTCTCTCTCTCTTCTAACGCGACGCCGCCATTGTCGCGGCTGACTGATAAATCGATTGCTACGGCTAAGCTGCCGGTAGGAAATTCCGCGTTATCGCTTTTTTGCATACGTTGCACAGGAGGGACATTTTGGAGAAAGCAGGAAACGATAACGACTTTTCTATTCTCTTCTCTTCTGATCTTTACGAAGGTAAAGATTTCTTCCCCGATTTCGTTTATATTCGTTTATATTCGTTTGTATTCGTTTATATTCGTTTATATTCGTTTATATTGGATTTCACCGTGCGAGATATAAGAATATGTAAGCGTTTAATTTTACTGCCTCCAGCTGGAGGAATTTGGAGAACGTCGGGCAACGTTCAAGATTTGAATCGTAAAAGTCGTCAAGGTCCCAAATCTTCTTCGCTTCCTGAAAGCCGAGGCACGATGGAAAGTCCATGGAGGCAGCACGGCGGTCATCGAGCAGAATGCAACGCCGCATATCGATGCATCGTGCCGATCGCAGCCAATATAAACACAGCGAGGCGACTACTATGGCGAAGTCTAATTTCAAACACTTGCGCGACTCCGACGTGGCGTCATGGGAATCGATAATACGACCGATGCCTGTTGTCTTCTTCGTCCTTCTGCTCGCCAGTCGTCGTTCTTCATCGCTCTCGCTTCCTTCCACGCTGCCGTCCTGCTCCCTCTCGCCAGCTACTTTCTTTCTTCGGCCAGCGCCGATTCATTCGGACTGCCGATGATGTTTCGAGAACAGTTATGTGGGAGTCTGGGTCACGAGGCGTGGCTTCTATGGGGACACCGTCCACTGTCCCATAGAACCACAATCCCATTGGCCAAGAAACACTCGCGAGGCACGACCGGAATAATTATGTAACCTGCGCTTCGCGGTACGCGAGCCGACGCGTTCGTGCTCGAGGGGGGTTGCAAACCACCGCGTCGCGAGAGAAAGAAGAAGACAGAGCGACGAGACAGCACGGGGAAGGGACGAGGAGAGCGGAACGGAGAGGAAAGGAGAGGAGAAGAGCAGAGAAGGGGAACGGTGACCCCTGCATGCGAGGAAAATAGGTGCCGGTCTGCCCACGTGCGCCTCGTGTTTTTCCTCTTTTTCCTTTCTCCTCTGGCCTTTCGTCGCGACTGTCTCCACAGCCTCTTCGAATGGCAGTCCGTCATTCCGTCCGTCATTGTGGAAGTGGAAAACGATCGACGTGACCTCGGCTAGGATGTCAGCCGCGCGGCTAGCTATTTATTGTCCTCCGTTGGGCCTGTTTTATCCACTCGATGGATTCGTGTCAGGGAAAAGGTTAATTATACCCAGTCACGAGCGAGATCGCGACGAGCTTTCGACTAACCGACGCTGTGTTGTCTTCGCACTTGAGGAATTAACCTTTAGAGCGGCGGCGGCGGCGGCGGCGGCGGCTTTTAACGCGACCCTCTTCGGGTCGGACGATCCAACCGAGGCGCATTTGCAACCGCGAGTTTCAAAATATCTTGGAATCGTGTCCGAATAAGATAGAAGGTAAGAAGGAAGGGAAGGAATAGGAAAGAAATAGGAAAGAATCGGAGGACGAATGAACGATGGTCGTTGAAAGGTGTCGGTGGTAGCGCGTTTATTTCAAAATCGACGCCCACTCGACGGAGGTTGCATACCATTGATAAACTTCCGCGGCGAGGGCACAATGAATCGCGTACGCGCTCGCTCGCGAGATATTATATCCTCTTCTTACGTCAGACCGGCAAATTGATTCCACCTTTTCACGGTGAAACACTCGGGGGAAGCGAAGGTTCTTCCGTAAACGCCACAACGAAATAAGTTTTGCGCGATTGTTGTCCCTGATTATACCCACGCGATAGGTTCTGTATTAGGCGCAGATGTTACGTGGCCAGAAGAATTCTAATTACCATCGGTTTTCACGTGTTCGCTGCCCGTTTCCGTGTTCCATTATTTTCACCGTGCGTCGTGCCTTTCCTTCTATTTTATCGAACGGACGTTGTCGATAGTCGCTCAACTACGGTTCCCACGGTGTTCTCGCCTATTTTCTACTCTTCGCGCCTCGTCTTTGCGCGAAAATAGTTTTTCCCCCGCTCTTCGTTTCGCCGTATCGTAAGAAAAAGGAGGACGGAAGATGGAGTACGTGGCTGTCTCATCTCGTGTTCGTTATTCGTAAAACTGCTACGAAGAGAGTGATTTCGGTAACCCAGTAACAAAAGGAGCTTCCGAACGTTCCCTCGAAAAAATTCTTCGAAGCGACAGCATTGCTACGGGTTCCAAGTAGCACGAAAATTAGCACGATTCGAAGCGTTGGAGGGATCACGGCGTCACTAACGAACCGTGTTCCCAATTATCGTGGCCGCGCGAAACGAGGATTTTCGAGGCACGACTGAGCCTAATGCCCCAGTAACGGGATGACGCTTCTCTGTTCATGGTGCCGCGAATTTGCAATTCAAATAATTAGCGAACCTGGCGAAAAACAAGCGACTGCCGATCTCTCGCTGTATCTCTTCCTCTCGTATCTTCACGCGTGCACACGATCGTGCGTGTTCGTGTTCGTGTTCGTACCGTCATCCAAATGGACGGATGTTCGTTCGTGGTAAAATCGGACATGGGTCGTTCGCTCGCCAGGTTCCGCGATGAATGGCGAACACACAACAGTGACTTTTTGACCTAAATTCTTTAACGACTGGCGAAGCTGACGTCAGCGAGTCCTTGACCGTAACCGGCGATCGCCTATACTCCACCGCCGGCACCTCCACCACCGCCGAAGCATCGTGGAATCGCCGATGACCCTACCGGGAATTTGATTCGCGCCGACACTTCCTGCTTCTCTTTTCTCTCGTCCTTCCCTCGCATTTCCCCTACTTTCCACCCTGTTCGTTCTCCTTCGTCGCCGCTTTTCCACGATTTTTACCGATTTTTACCGATTTTTACCAGCTTCGTTTGCATTTTTATTTCTGTGCAGAGTGAAGTCAGTGTTTAGCATTCTATTGGGCGTCTCCTTCTTCCGATTATCCTCCTTTCCTTTCGTTTATTCTCGTTATCGGGGTTAGTAAAGTTATCGTTCGGTGGTTAAGCAAGAAGATCCATGATACCAGCGAATTTCCAAAGGCGATAATTCCAGCAAAGTTCAGCTGGTAACCCGGTTCTTTAGTGTCTTTTTTCGTCGCACGAACACGTCGGGCGGACTCGAGTTAGCAGGAAATTGAAAACGCGAGAAATTTCACGCGGAACCGGTACAATTATGCGGCTCGCGTACCACTGTGACAGGATGTTTACTTATTGAAATTGTAGGCCTACACAAAATCGGTGAGGATTATGCCGAAACCGGTTCCGATTGTGTAGTTATTTTCGGAGGTACGCAAACTCATAAAAGGCTTTTACGAGGACCGATGGCCTGGCGCGTTCGCGAAACTGCCTGCTCGACGGACGTCCATCCATCGAGCAGTCGCTTGTTTCTCTATAGTGCGCGATCCGATCCGAGTAAAATGCAGCTGCTTTGCTCGCCACTATCGAGACTCTCGTCGTTTAATCTCTAACGAAGATTTGGCGTTGCACGAATCGCCGTACGACGTATTACACATCGAGCCACATCTACGATCTCGTCCACTGTATCGTCAATTGCGTTTTGTCTCAGGGCCCGGACGACACGCGGAATCGAAATCGCGCAGACGGACGCGTCTCGACGATAGGGCCGCGTTTCGAGGGATACAGTTCGATGGAGAGGTTGCACGCGCCGGCCACGTAACACGAGATTCTCGTAATCGAATACGCGACAGAGCGCGCGTACAAAGGGGATCACGGGACACGGGAAAAGAGAGGGTGGCGAGAGACGGAGGAAGAAAAAAAAAAAGAAAAAGAAAGAGGACGGATAGGATGTACCGTAGGTGAGTATTCGGACTGGCCAATCGATCGGACGGTATCCGCGTTACTCGAACGCTACTTCTTGCTCGAGAGGGAACGAGAGAAAGAGAAAGAGAGAGAGAGAGAGAGAGAGAGAGAGAGAGAGAGAGAGAGAGAGAGAGAGGTAGACCATACGCGCAGGATGCGCCGATTTTTTGTCCGCCAACATTTTTTCTCTCTTCCATTTTTTCCTTACAGCGTCCGTTGTTGCCGCTGCGCCTTTTTTCTCTCTCATCTCTCCTCTCCGTCGCTTTTTTCCCTCCGTGGAAAAATGCATAACGGGATGCGCGGACCAGGCACCGAAAACCGGGGGAACGTGCGCGGCATCATCGAGCCACCGAGTTCAACGAAGTCTTACATCAGCGTCCCTTCGGAAATGGCAACCGTGACACGGGTATTTGGGGATGCTCCATCTCCCCAAAATGGAGGCGGAAGAAACGGAGACGAAGATTCGTTGCTGATAAGCGAAAGGACAAGGACTTTTACTCGGAAGCGTGCCTGCGAGGGGCAAGTGTAGCAGGTATTGCAACTATACGATACTCGTATGATTCGTTGTATATCGATCTAGGTAGCAGCTGGTATCGATTGTCCGTAGCAATCGAAAGAATTAGCTAGCCGGGGCGAACGAAACAGACTCAAATATCACGATAAAAACCATTATACCCCGTGTACGTTGATCGTCCTGCTGTATTTACCGAAAAACCGAGGGAAAAGGCGACCGCAGCAGGCAGCGGTAACACGAAAAAACCTCACGCACAGCGCCACATTTCCTTCCATCAATCAAACCTGGAACACGTGACAGGGGAGAAGGCGCAGACACGGTCGAAGGCCATGGATTGCCTATGCAACTTCTCTCGCAACATTCTCGTCGGCCAGGGAAGAGCGAGGGCGGGTGGGCGGGCGGGGGGGAGGAGGGAGCGGCGTTAGGTGAAAAGATCGTAAATGGTTGGCCGCGTGAATCCAGAATTCGAATTCCGTGTGGACGAAAAGCATACACGGTTTCGGTGTTATATGCACGAACGAGGCCTGGTCGTTGTTGCGCACGAGGAAACGTGACGCGAAAGCCGAGTCCTTTTCCGTGCATCTCATTAGGACACCGGAGGGACAAGGGCAACCACCCAGGACCTCTATGTCGCTTATCAGGATGGATATATTTTACGATCGGGAAGTTGGCCAGACTTCCGCTGTTGGAGACTACCTAATTGGACGGCTCTCTTCCTGCTACGATTCGCCGAGGAAAGGAACCCTCGACTTTCGTGGAGCGGCCCGAACCGTGCTTAGAAGCGTTTCTTTCCGTCCTGCCTCCTCGTTCTCTTCCCTTCTCTCCCAACCATACGTACTTCTCTCGCCCGACGCTCTTTGTCCACCTCCCTTTCTCTCCTTCGTCGCCTTCTCTCCTTGTTCTTGCGTCCCGTCTCTCTGTTCTTCGACCTTCCTTCTCGCCTTCCCTCATCCGCCACACAGGCGAGGAAGTTTAACGCCGGCCCACCGTGGTGTGGCACGGGCTGCGTTCGTTCGCCGCGCATCCGTGAAAGTGAAACGGAGAAAATCAGGTTTCGAAGACGAGCCTTCGAACCTCCTCTCCGTGGATGTCGCTCCAGACACGTTGATAGAACCGAGAGCATTGTCTCGCGGACCACGCGGATTCTCCTTTGGACGCGATCCAACGCGAGCGGGGACACGCGCTTTTCTACCTCACTCTCACGCGATGTAAGAAGGATCTTTCCACGTCGATGCGACCTTTCTCTCGATTCTTACTCGATATGTAGATAGTCGCTTCGCATCTGTGCGCTCTTAATTATCTGATGATGAATAAATTCAACAAAAAAATTTTTTCTTTCAATGATGTCGCGTATAAGAGAATAGATACGTATAAAATATATACGTATAAAATACGACGACAAGAGGAATCGGAATAGTCGATCGTGAGGCAGAGATGCTGATGCGGTCTCAGCTGAGAGGCGGCCAAAGTCAGCTGACTTCGAGCGTTACCCGGCACGGGTCAAGACTCCTCCCTCCTACTTTCCACGCTCCTTGTCCCTCCAGCGCGCTTCCACTTCTAGATCGTCGAGTCGTAACTGCGAGAACAAGTCGAGAAAATTTCGTGACTTCGCAACGTCGAATTTTCGTCCTCGATCTCCACTTATCGACCCTCGTCGGTGGCCGATTGAAAGACGGAAGCGATAGTATCCCGGACCAAAGACGATTAACAAGCAGCGGGAATCAAGCGTTCGGAGAGAAACCGATCGTTACCACGGCCTCGGTTCATAAACCAAGAAACCACAACGCGCCACTTCCCGTGAGGGACGCGCGCGCGCTTCGGTTGTCGTCTCCGCGCCTCGACCGTCCCTCTCGGCCTCTTCCGTAAACAGAGCCCAATTTATGCAACGTTGATTTCGCGCTGACAACCATGTCATCGCGTTGCTTCCATCAGTGAATCTCGTTCACTTATTCTGCGCGTCCACTCGATGTGATTTAAAAAATGGATGGGACTTATGAGACCGCGAACTATGCTCTGGTTCACCCTCGGGTCCCGCGAGCAGCGGGTTCGCTCGTGTGTTCCGTCCACGCGAAATCGTGCGAATCGATCGGGCCGCTGGCATGGGACAGAGCGCGAGGAGGAAGCGAGCGATCGAAAAAGAGCAAACCGGGAAGACGAACGCAGAGGATGAAACATCGGCGGCGACAGCGGTAGAAGAAGAAGAGAAGGATGAGGAGGAGGAGGAGGAGGAGGAGGAGGAGGAGGAGGAGGAGGAGGAGGAAAAGCAAAGGTGGTGGAACAGGAGGCGATGGAAGAAAGAGAGTGAAGGATGAAAAGAAGGGAACGAAGGAGAAGAAGATGAAGTAGACGAAGAAGAAGAGGCAGAAGGAGAAGGATAAAGACGAGGGTAAAGAGGTGGAGAAGGATGAGGAGGAGGAGGAGGAGGAGGAGGAGGAGGAGGAGGCACGAGTCGTCGGTGCAAACCGAACGAGGTATAGAGGAATCGGTAGGCGATACGGGAGCGGGGGAGGTCGAGCGTGCGAGGGAGGGAGGAGGTGGAGGTCCGGGTGTGGGGACGAGGTAGGGTGGAGGCTAGTGGGGGCTCGCGGGGCCAGAGACGAAGGGAAGTTGGTATCGCGGATGGCGATGGCGATGGCAGAGTCAATGTCCTAGCGCTCGCACTGGGTCACGGCGAGTTGCGGCCAACGACCCAAGCCAGAGCTCCTCTTTACTTTGCACAGAACGAGCGAGAAAGAGAGCCTGGAATAGGGGAGGAACGAGGATGGAGCGGGACCAAGCGATAGACAGAGAGCAGGCTTGCGGCGTGAGCGGGCTGGATAGAGGGAGTTGGAGGGAAGGAAGCGAGACGAAGGGAGTAAAAGAGAAAGAGAGAGAGAGAGAGAGAGAGAGAGTGTGTGTGTGTGTGAGAGAGAGTGAGAAGAAGCTACAGTCTCGGAGGGACAGAGACGAACAGCGTGTTCCCTGGTTCCTCGTCTCGTCATGTGTATACTGGGTGCTCGAAGCGAGAAGTCGTTCCTTCTTCGCCGATCCTTCTTCCCGCGGTGGATCCTTCTTCCCATTTTCTGCATCTCCGACGATCTCCACCTAGTCTTTGTCCACCGTGTCTGCCTAACCCAGACCTGCTGGCCGGCCGGATTCGCCGAGTCGCCGCTGACACGGAAACCAGCCTGAGAATCTCGTTTCCTTGGAGCCTACGTGGTTCGCGTTCCGGTAAGAAGAGAGGGGGACACGCAAGTTCAGTGACGATTATCGGTGACCCGTCTCTTCTCTTCTGTATATATTTCTGCCTGTGGCGTAGCTTCCTCGACCACGATCCACCAGCATTGCCACGAAAATTGCCCACGGGACACGCCGGTTCTACCGAGCTTTTCCCTTTCTTCTCGTTAATCTTCGAGGTCTTGTAAGACTCGACCGGTTCCGCGATCTTTCACGATCGCTATGACTACTCTTTGTGCCGGCACTCTTCGACCGAGACTAATAGATTACGTTCTATCCGTCTGTCTCCGGTGTACCGAGTCCTCCGAGTCCCTTTCCTGCCCTTCGGCGGTGTTGCGAGGGCTTCTTATATAATTCCCCGTGTCCTTCCTTGAGGAAAAGGCGAGTCTCGCTCGCAACACGAGACACACGCCAGATAGAATCTCTCTGGCTGGAACTTGGGATGGTTGGCTGACTCGCGAGAGAATTCGAGGAAAGTCGGTAACGAACGTCCACTGTGCCGGTGAAACGGTCGTTTGCCAGGGAATAGATAAATTAGCGAGGCGTCTGATCGAATGTAAATCACACGACGGTGACCTGATACGTGAGTTCGCCTCGCCGGAAGAATCGATCGAACGATCCCTCGTTATCGCAACCTGTTAGATTTCGATCCGACGACGATCCGATAGCGAATTCCTCCGAGCTACTCCCACAGCCAAGTTCACCAAGTTCATCCGTGTGTTCGCTGAAAGCAGCTCCGTCCGCTGAAAGCAGCTCCGTCCGCCGAGACCAATCGAGAAACTCGAGTTTCTAGTCGAGCGACAGATACCGTCTCGAATTCCACTCGCGGCATTAGTATGCATAATGAAGAGATATTTGTTTTCATAGCGTTCAGACCACGTGCTTTCCAGGATTTCCCTTTCTTAGTCTTCTTCTCCTATTCCCTGTCTCGAACGTCCTTATTGTTCTCGCGATGTACACGATGATAACGAAAATGGCTACGAATACAGAATTGGCGGATTCCTACCGAAGATGCTCCGCTGTTGATCTCGAGCGGCCTTCGCACGGACAGGTGACTCCGCGTATGATCGATCGGGCTGGTTCGATCCAACTCCTCTCGTCGACGCGTTCTCACGTGATGGCGATCGATCGAGACGGGTCAAGTTCGAGTAGCCTGCTCGAGAATGGTGGCCGAATAATAATCGGTCTCGGTCGTGGCAGCGGGGTGGGGATGATCGTCACTTAATTAGACGTAAGAAGCGCGAAGGAGGCAGCGGCGAAAAAGACACCGGGGGCTGCGTCGATCTTGCGTGATACGCCGGTACCCGTGGTATTCGCAATAATTTATTCGGCCAATTACTTCAGAACTGACGCGAGCCTATGGCGAATCATTGAGCGTAAAGGTCAATAGCACGTAGTTGTAACTTTGTGCACGGGGAACAAGTCATCTGAGCGCATGTATTCGCAGCGACGCCGCGGAGATCCAGCTTTTCGAGCGATTAGGTTTTATTCTCGTTAGGAGAGCTCTTTATACCACGTTGAGGAAATAGAAAAGAGGGGGGGGGGAAATATGTGTATATATATATATATATATATATATATATATATCTTTATATAATGTATAGACACGTGTATACACCGATCCGTAGATAGAAGGACGTGGGTTTCCCTTGGACTCGTAATGGAGGCTCCCAGTTAAATATCGCGAAATTAACTTCACCCTGTTATTATCTGTACCACGGTCCCTATACGTGCAAGGGATTAATTAATCGCGCGATTAATAAGCGCGCTACGAGTTTCAAATATTTATGAGAATGGAATTCAACTGTGTATACGCGCGGCTCCCGAGGAAAGCTAAGTGGGAGAGATCGCTGATAAGCAGACGGAAAATACAAGAACGAAGCGCTCCGAAGACTCGCTCGCTCGAGCACAGTGAGAAGTGAACGGCGATTAAAGCGGCTAAATTTATATCGGATCGTCGAATTCTACGGCCGGCAGCCAGTCGGAGAAATAATTGCCGCCTCTTACGTCGGATTAACGATTAGGTTACCCAATCGATCTTCTCAAGGTCCGTGAGATCTCGATCTCGTAAGGAACCCGCCAGACGAATACCGGAATATCGAAGTACGGGCGAAGCTTGACGCGAACGTTGACGCGAACGTTGACGCGAACGTTGACGCGAACGTTGACGCGAACGTTGACGCGAACGTTGACGCGAACGTTGACGCGAACGTCGACGCGTTTCGCCTCCCTGCGCGAATTCCTCCATCGGTAATATCAGTTAACGCGTTCGAATTGACAAGTGGAACTTGTAACAGGCCAGTTCCTGTCCGTACAATGTACTATGCTCGCCGTCCCGTGCCTTCGATACCACAGGCTTGTAGGAATCACGAAACACGCTTGACGGTTCGCAGAGATTCTAATTACAAGTCAGTTTCTAATGGAACCGCTTGCAATTGCCGCTTCAGATAACACGAGAATTATATCCGACCTCTTCCTACGGAATATCAAATGAACAAACGAAAGCCTCGTTAAGCTCATAAATAAACGAACAATTCCCCCCATTCTGCCTGGCCGCAACGTCCAGCCGATTCGTCGAGGCTTTAGGAGCTACTACCATTTCGCTCGGATACCAAAGTCCCAGAACACGCTTTGGCGCGCATGAATTATTCCCTCGACTTTAGCGTCGAGTCTTAATCCGCCAACCTATGGATCACGGAAGTTTTCCTTCTTACGGACACGAGCGATGGCCGATCGTTTTCATCGCATTCGCGATCGATTCTATTATTAACCGTATGATCGTATTGATTTATTCGCAAGATGCAGAGTCGAAGGACGCAGCGATCGAACGATATTCGCGTCATCTTTGGCGCAGTTTAACGCAAGAGTTTTTAACGCGATGCCTCTTTGCTAAACGCACGGAAAACTGGAATACTCGCCGAAGAAAATCAAGGTGGCTTCGTACGGCGGATGATGGAGCGACGTTCCAGGAATCGATCGGCCCTGTTTCGTGCCAGATTCGATGGAACGGCTGGCCAAAAATAAATTCAAGACCCGGTAGATCGGCGAACGAACAGGAACGCCACTAGCAGATCCAGCAGGGAAATATACCGTTAGCGCGTTGCCCACGAATAGTTCACGGCGATCGAGCGAGCCCGATTTTTTTCTGCCAGGCTCGCTGCTCACCTACTTCGAGAGACCGCGCTTCGCTGTTTACGGCCCCGTCGTTGGTCCGCCAGCGAACCTCTCTTTTCTTTTTGGATTACCAGGCTGTTTCGGGCTGACCGGTATTCCGATTCCCGATGAGGTCGCTTCTCTCGTGCTTCGAACCACGTAGCGATCGTTTTTGCCCACTTTACGCGCTTGCGTGAAATAGTCACGCGTCGACCTATCGAACCCATCCAACCTATCGAACCTATCCAACCTATCCAACCTATCCAACCTATCCAACCTATCCAACCTACTCGCTTCGGTCTCGTTTAGTTACAATGCAATTATTTACGGTAGCACGTGCCTGGTCGTTTCCAGCACAGCACAGCGCAGTACAGACAGTACAGATCCACGTTATTCTACATATTTCAGAGTATTATATCTTATCTCTGGTCTTGTATCTGCCGTACAAGCGGGCATAAATCTTGTACTATAACGTATACGTATACGTATACGTATATGTATATATAAGGACTGTCGCTCGATAGGACATTTGTCTCGTAGGTAAAGGACAGCGTTCTCTTAACGAAGATGCCGGAGTTGGAACGTTGGAGCTCGTTACATCCCCCTCGTTCGAATAATTTGGCCACCGTTGGCGGAATGGAATTAACTTTCATTAAACGATAGTTTTATTGTTTGAAAATGATAATTCGCTCGTGGGTAATGGCAATGCCATTTGGGGATGAGACCGACAGCCTCGCAGGATATAGTACCCTTCATGTGAACGCGAAACGATGGCTGGAAACCCGAGGGAGGGAAGCCCGAGGAAGTATATTTGAATTCGTTACGCGTACTTTGAAAAGTAATAGTATTACTCGTAAGCGGGGCTGGGAAGAGGATCTCTCTTCTGACACACAGCAACAATGGGTCGTCGGTTTATTCATCATCGCGCTGCGTACGATATTCCCCCGATTCACTTTTGCCGCGAGCAACTTCAACCGTGACAATTTATTACGAGGAACTTGGAATCCTTGCAACGAACACGGGATATTAATACATCGGGAAACAGGTATTCTGCTATTCGTTAAGCAGCTGCGCTCCCACTGCTACCACACTACTCCATTTACCTGGCCGAAATTACCTGCCGGATCATGAACGAGAAATAAGCAGCGTAATCCTTTCTATTATTACATCGACCGTCCCACGCTCGACGACGCGTACAAGCAATATCGTACTTTGCGGCGTCGTAAACCGAGTAAACGAAAAATGTACTTGTTTTCGGTAAAATCGATCGCACTCTTTCGGTGCGCCGTGTTTTACGAATTACGAACGAATCGATCGTCGTTACTCGACAACTGACAAGAGAATATCGATCGCACAGCCGAAGAGAGATTCGACCGTGAAAGAGATAAAAGGAAAATTATAAGAGACGTCGGAACAATCGGTGAACCGATGCTCTGTTGGTTTCACAATACCCGAGGGAATACGATTCCGCCTTCGCGGGACAGCAGCGATGAATAGGCGATAATTGAAACGGTCGATGTTGCAAGAAGCGGCTGACCATCGCATCAGGGTCAGCCTGGTGCAACGAGGAAACGAAGGAAAGAAGAAGAGGCGGACGATGGTCGTTGTTGCATAATCCCGATTTCAATCCCCTCGGCCGCCGTTGTCTCGGGGTCAGCGTGCTTCTCGAAGAAAATCACTTTCCTTCCCATAGCTGCTACGAGGTATATACATATATGCATGTAACTACGTTCTATACGCAGCTACTACGTATCTAGCTACTTGTTCGCGCTTACGAGCGACCGAAGGAACGAACGAGCGAAGGAGCGAAGGAGCGAAGGAGCGAAGGAGCGAAGGAGCGAGCGAGCAAACGCGTGCACCGATTCTTCCTTCCTCCCGCGGCGCGGCTCTTCCTGGTTTCTCAGCTCGTTACGAACGAACCGACAAATTATCGGGGCTGCCTGCACGAGCCGTGGACGCGAACACGCGCGACCGTACACGCGCGACCGTACACGACGAAAGAGCAGAAGGGAAGACGAAAGAGGAACGACAGCACGAAATCTCGGATGCGTCAGTAACGCAGGCCTCCTCGTACTTTCACTTCCTTTCCCCTTCGAGCTCTCTTTCCCTCTTTCTTCGCTTCTCTTTTACCGCCTCCTTCTCGCACCTTGCCGACCGTTCGCCTCTTCCACGCGGCCATTCTTTCTTTCTCCCTGCCTCTCCCCCGGACATAGAACTACTTTTCCTTTCAAGCCCTTGACTGAGGGCACCCGACCATGCCCATCACGAATCCGTGGATCTTTTGCCGCGTGCATACGTAGCCCTCCTCTGGTTTTATCGTCGGCCACCTTCTGGTCGCGCGTCCTCCCGTCCACCATTTGGTCGTCCCGCCGCCGCATCTCGCCGGCGAACGCGTGGGATAAATAGTCGCGTCCAGCCGTGGCTATTGCCGCTCGATCACTGAACGAGCCGCGCCGCGCGCGGAGGAAGGAGAAGGACGAAGCGGAGGAAGAATGAAAGAGGGAGCGCGCGCGCGCTGTGACCTCTCCGCGCGGTGCTCGGGCCACCGCGCCGCGGAGAGGAGCGGCGCAGTCTGCGTGGAGCGTGCTGCCTAGGCGAGCAAGGGTGAGAACCCGAGGGACACGGAGAGGCGGAATCGCGAGAAGAGAGACGACGCAAATACGTACTTGTTGTTGGTGGTAGCGACGGTAGCGACGGTAGGGACGGTAGGGACGGTAGCGACGGTAGCGACGGTAGCGACGGTAGCGAGGGAATAAAAGAGTTACACGATGGGAGGAAGAGGTAGCGGGCCATGGCGCGGACGAGGAAGAAACCGAAGAGAGCAGGCAGGCCAGGATGTTTGGAGCGTGTGGTGACGCTTTCGCGTGATCGACGGAGACGACGAGGACGTTGACGTTAGGACCGACGACGACGACAACAACAACAAGAACAGAACCGCTGATAAAGAAGCCGAAGAAGAAGAGAAAGGGGGCAGCAGGGGCAAGAGGAGAGGAAGGAGAGGAAAAGGAGAAGGAGGTGGTGGAGGACGCGTCGAAGAAGGAGACGAAGAAACGGGCAAACAAGAAGGCGAGGAGGGCCGATGATAGAGACAGCGGTCCGTGGCGGTGGAACGAGCGTGAAAGAACATGCAGAGGAAGAGACTGAAGGAAGGCTGCAGAAGGCGGTTGGTGGGTAGGGGAGCGGGTCGGTGGGACGAACAGGGGGGGCGGGCAGGGAGGCGAGTCGAGATGATGCAGTTGTGCGTTTGCAAGGAAGGCGGAAGGAGGAACCGCGGAGGGAACCGGTCCCGGTCACTGGGCCACCAGCCGGCCGTCGAACCCGCCACACTGCCCCCTACCACCCCCTACCCCTCCTTTTCCTCTCCTCTTCTCTGTCTCTCGCTCTTCTTCGCCCCGTGTTTCGCCCCGGCCGTCTCTGTCTCGCTTCCTTCGGCCTCCCTGCGCAGAAATGCCTCCCCCGCCCCTCTGCCGCCACCACCGCCTCCTCCTCCTCCTCCTCCTCCTCCTCCCCTTTGGAAAGCTTCCCTCCATCGAGAAACCTTTCTCGACGCTCGGACTCTCCGCGACGACGACGACGACGACGACGACGACGACGACGACGACAACGACGACGACGACGACGACGACGACGAGGACGACAACGACGAGGACGACAACGACAACGACGACGAGGACGACAACGACGACGACAACGACGACTCTACTCCGATGCCTTGGAGTTCTTCAAACAATGTCAACCGGCGTGCAGCCGATAATGCCACCGGTGCCACCATGTTTACCGGCCCGAGGCTATATGCTAGCCGTCTTCCCGCCGTGGCCGACGTTTTCGCGTGTCTCCTCGTCCCTTGCGGCGTGAGCCCGCGCCAGGCCGACGATCGCACGCTTCAACGGTGAGAATGAACACGGATCGATCTTGTCCCGGATCAACTCGCCGTTTGCTCCACTAGTATTCGGAATATTTGGAATATTCGGAAGGAGGATTGGTCCTTTCTTTCGTATCCTTCGTATCGTGCAGTCATCTCCATTGTCTTACTTTTCGTATAGATTGATCATTAGTTTTCCACAGTTTACGTATTCGTATCTTAAATACCTACATATATGTATATGTGTATATATATATATATATATATATATATATATATATATATATATATATATAAATAGTAGTTGTCCGGCAAAATACACCGTTTGCGTACAGCAGAGTGTACACGCGTGTATCTCGAAAGAGTCACGTTCGTACTTTTCAACTTGGAAACACGTGCTCCGTTTTCTCATTCATCGTCACGCCCTTGGCTCTCTTTTCTCGCATCGAACCGTGAAAAACTAACAGAGATGGGCGAATCTCAAGTACCGATGCGAATCGATACGCGACATCGGAGATAATCTCTTAATCCGGTAGGAAGAGGCGAAACGTCGGGACACACGCGCGTACGCTGTGCAAACGCTGCCGATATATCGAGGCGGTGAAAAGGAACGGAGACACGGGTACTCCGGCGGGCACGGTCGTTCGCGTGGAAAGAATGGAAGAATTAGTTTTGGATCGGGCTTTCGATCGTGAGAGAGCAGGCGAGCAGGTAGCGCAAACGGAAGCTTGACTCGTACACGGTAATCTCGTCGAGATACGCCAAACATTTTCTCTTAATTAAGAAAGGACGTGGCCGTAATTAAGTTTCCCTTCCACGTTATTCTCCTGCTCGTTTCAGACCGCGCCGCGTGTTACATCGCCGCGCCGTCAAAACACAGCGTTCAGCGACTTCGAACGATGACTTCTGCTTTCAATTAGCCACGCTAATTCATCAAAAATGCTGCACCTGCTACGCTCTACTCCCTACATCCTGCTTATTCGTCAACTCGGTGAAGAATGTGTTTGTCCCGCTGTAATTGTAGACGAGGTTGCGCAAGTTGCACAAACGACGGCAATCCAAGTTCCAAGAAAAATGTACGATTTCTATCGCGAACGTCACGTGTTTCCAAGCCTTCTCAAAGATAACGTTTAATTTAGCAATCAAGCCGGACGATATTACGGTTTCGTATATCGATGCGAGGCTTGTAGTTCTTGTCCGTTTTATCCGAACCGACCGATCGACTTCTCGATACGAGACTCGCTCGAACAATACCGACACGCGTTATCGCGTCCGTACCGTCGCGCGTCGAAACGCGCGAGTGTAACGCGCTTTGTCACATGGTGGTAATCGACAGTCTGGAAAGTTCGATGATTCCTGTCCGGCTCGTGCCCGCCTAGATCGCATTCCGCAGATAGGACACGCGACGGCAGACAAGAATTATTATCGACATATGTCGTGACATTTCCCGGAGATTGCGAGGAACACGCGTGATATTTTCGAGTTTTCCGATGGACGCTGCCGCCGGCTGAGAATCGTTCGATTCCGAGAGAATCGCCGCTAAATGCGAAACTTGTCCATTCTTCTTCTTTTTTTTTTTTTTTTTTTTTTTTTTTTTTTTTTTTTTTTTTTATTTATTGGATAAATTATGAAGAGAAGGACACAGTCAGTTTCTTATATCGTTATCGTGGATGCGGTATGTGGTTCGAAACGTTGTTTCACAGATTCCTGTAAAATCTTGGTCGATCGCTGGCTACTCTTCTAGCTATCGCTAGTTGGCGATAGAAATTTCTTTTACCTACAATCGATATCCGGTACTGATCGAAGGTACTCGCTGGTGCTAAAGGGTAACTCGGCAGTTGTGGATACATTATCGACCGTCTTTAGTCTCTAGGCATTTAAAAATTCCTTCCTTACCTACGTGTTACCACACGTAGTAACGCACTTGGCATCCTACGTTTCTCGTTCGACGCTCGTATCGAAACAGCAACACCTATCGACGTTCGTTTAATCCAGAATGAAAAAGACATCGCGTAGAAAATTTATTCGAAACTTTATTGCGAAACAGTCGTTTCAGTTAACACATTTCGGAATATTCGGTCTGCAGACGGGTTCAACGATGGTGACGTTTTGCCCGCAAGGCGGGCAGGGTGTGCGAGGGGCACAGGGCGGAGCAGGTGGACAAGCTGGACGACAACATGGATCACAGGGTTGAGTGCACGGAGGACAGCAGGAACAGCTTGGTGGTGGGCATATCTTGGCATCGCACGGAGCACGGCACGGTGGATAACACGGTTGACAGGGTTGAAGGCACACGGGTTTGCAATCCACCTCGCAGACGTATTGCATCTCGAAGGGCAGGTCGTTTCGTACGGTGAGACACTTGCCTTGGATTAAGTAGCAGTAGGCCAGAGCCAGGAGGGGGTTGCCGCTGTAGGGTAGGTGGTGAGGATCGGGCACATGTGCGAATATGTCGATGTGCGTGTATTTTAAGGGAGAACAGCTACAGGCTCCGTGCTGCAATCGATACGAGGGGGTGAGAACGAGTGGTCGAACGAGACGAGCCGAAGGGAGATAGGCCGGCTAAATGAGGCTTTAAACGTCGTTGTAATGGAAAAGCTTTTTAATCCGCCATTAATGCCTCCTCGCGGTACTTATGTTAAGCTGATCGCCCATAAAAAATTCATTCCGCCGCCATCCTAAAGAGGGAGAAGCGCGAGCTACGTAGGTGCGTATAAAATTGCTCGCCGACGGATATTGGCTTAAAAACGGTGTTAACGCGATACCTCCTCTTCAAATACCGCGTTATAGGACTGCCTGCGATAGCTTATTGGAATAGCTCTGGTCAAATATAACCATCGCGCGAGGAATTGTGGAAATGAGATTGAAACGAGATTGATTTCGCCGAACGGTAAGTTTAATCGGCCGTGGATCAGGATGACACTGATTGTCCGATTCTGGAGACCGAAGACGATTGTTTTTGGCGGCTATTTATTCCCTTGTTTAAGCCTCCGATTATCACGGGTATACAGGTGTACGTAGCTGTTACCCGTACCCACTGTACAGGTCGCAGTTTCTTTTTTAGCCAAACGTTGTCGTCAGTATATTCTATGGATCAACGTAAGAAAAATATGTCACGCGAACACACGTCGCCGGAGGCGTCGTTAAAAGGTCGCAACAAGAGAATGCAAGGTACGAATAGACGAAGAATATTAAACATTTAGTAGCAGTCGAAGGTATCGCGATACTTTTACGAAGTAACTTTGGCGAGCAACAAATGAGAACCTCAAAGAGTAACGCAAATTCAATATTTCGCCGCTGACAATCTCGTATCGATAGGAATGCTGAGTTTATTTTCTATCTTTTTTCTATTTTTTTGTTATAACTATTTAACGACGCTTCCAAAGACACGCGATTAGATGACGTTTGTTTCCTTATCTCGACCTATAACAAAACGCGCTAACAACGTTCGGCCGGCAAAAACACGTCGTACCGATCGTACCGATACAGACATAACCGCGTCGTCGGTTTCAGATCATCGACTGGCTGGTTGAGCGGGAAACCTGTGAAACCAAGTTTAAGTATAAATTTCTCCGGGCTAGGCTCCCGTCTGGTGGCTGGCTTGGCCGAAAGAAACGTCACGAAGGAGGAACCGCTTGGCCAACAACGCCAGAATTGGAGCACCTGTTGGAGATTCGGGAAAATGGCCAGCGCTCGAGGCGATGTCCGAGCGACGGTATTTCAGAGCCGTTTCTGATCGAGTGCCGCGTTAAAAGTCGCCAGTCCTCGCGCCTAAGAAACGAGAGAAATCTCCCACTTGATAGATCGGAAAATCTATTTCACCTTGTCCAGGCCGGAAGCCATAATTAGAAAAGCGGATGGATTTTGGTGGCCTCTGTTCGTTACGCTGCTGCCTTTAGGCGGCGCTTGGTAAATATCGTCCCCTTCCGTTCGACCTTCGTGGAAGTGGAAGTCCTCTCTTCGTATCCTTGATATCTCGAACGGATCGCCCATTGTCTCTCCGGAAGCTTGGAGTTTCTCGGCGTTGCTGACTAAACGCGCCACTGCATTGTCCATGGCGATCTGCAGTAAATGGCAGGATAATGTATTTCACAGCGAAATGACTTTCGAGCTCGTTATTTCGGAAACGCTCACCGAGTATCCGCGACCGACGGCGAGCATCGCGTGGTCTGTTAGCGTCGCCACGGTGAAAATGTGCGGATTAACCGAGCACAGGGCCATTTCTTTCATGTGACAGAGGGCATCGGCCATAGCCAGGCGACCGTCCGCGTCCGTATTCGAGACACGTACCCTGACGCCGGACTTTGCGGTGATCACCTCGTCGGCGACGTAGGAATTCTCACCGATGCTGTTCCGTACCACGCACAAAGCCACCACAGCCTTCACCGTCGGTGGTTGCAGCAAATTCACCACCTGTCGACATCAAATCCCCTTCCTACGGCTACTTTCGTAAACACACCAAACGTATAACACGTTTAACAGTTAACGAGACCGTGCGCTCTCTTTTAATCTTCCTACCGTCTCGATTATGCGTTAGGAAATACGAATTACACGGCACGGTTGTACGTACCATCGATTATCCCGATCGCAGAACCGTGCTCGTAATCATATCGACCAAATAGCCGGTTTAATCATCGTAAAATGAAACGCTCGAGTTAAATCCCTCCTATGGATTACGCCCGATACTGTGTCTATAATTTCACTAGTCGCCTCTGGGCAAATCGGTTAACAACGTTCGAACGCAATTGGAAAAAGTCGTAACGAAGCGAAACAGAAAGCGCGGGAGAGCTTTTCACGAGAGCTGTCGAACGTTTCGCTTTGATACACTGTGATACACTTTGCTACACTTTGCTACACTTTGCTACACTTTGCTACCGCGGCGTTCGAACGCACCTGCATGAATCCAACGCACGCCGCCGCTCCGCATTTGTCCCTCGACATGCCGAACATCGAGCCGCCGACCTTAAGGTCGGTGCCGCCGGTATCGTAAGTGACACCCTTAGCCACCAGCATAACCGTTTCCAGGATGCAGGCGGGATTAGGCGGCTCGTAGGTCAGAAAGATAATCCTGCCCGCGTGTCGCGGGATCATGGAGGCCGCACGGTTCACGCACGCGAACAGAGGGTACTCCTGGAGCAGGGTCTCCTGGTCGGACACAACCTGCATCGTCACGTTCGTGCCGCAGAACAACTCGGCGACGTACTCTTCGACCCTCGGGGGTGCCATTCTTTCGGGATCCGCGCCGCCTGCGGGCAAATCGCGTGAAATTAGCGTAGGAAACGAGATCTCCAGCTATCGTCGGCGGTAGTTATCGGGACGATTTTATGCCGGGAAATGAGGAAGATCGAGCTGCTGCCGAGCGAATTAGGCTGTAACGGGGTAGAACTTTGGGTGGTAATTTTTTCAAAGTTCTCCGCTCTGTTACGGGATACGCGCGAGGGAAAATTGTTGTTGGTATGAAAAGTGGAGGGGAGGAAAGGGCGAGCGAACGACACGGTGGGAAGTGCAACATAAGGTTTATCTTCTTACGAGGTTGGTAGACACGAGTTCTCGCCACTTTGGCGAGTGCAAAGCTGAAATATAGTTACGACGGAGTATTGTCTCTTAACTTTCTGGAGATTTACACGCGCGGCCAATTACCGCGCAGCTTCCTTCGAAGCTTCCACGGGAGATTTTATTGAGAAAGGGCCCGGCAAGGTTAAAAAAAGATCGCGAACGCTGGTGCACTCTGCGAGGTAGAAGCAACGCAGGTCGTTCTACACGCTTCGAAACTCCCTCAACGACGCGAGTAGATTCTTAGCCAGGCCATACACTCCACCGGTATAAAAAAGAGATTTTTAGCTTTTCGAATCTACGTAGTACTCGAGGGATCTTTGTTCCTTTTACTCTTCTCTTTTTTCTGTTGTCTCGCAGAGAGTTAATATCGGTATTAGAAGCAACATTACGCTTAATCCGCGGAATAATTCGCCCGTTAACGATCGTCAAAAAATACGCGCGTTCCTTTTTATTTGGTGGTCGAACAGCGCGACTACGAGCGATTTTTTTCTTCCTCTGACAGTCGGCGTATTATTTCCTGCGCGTATTATATCAGCCAAACGGATCAACGTTTTTGTCACCTCTAATATTATTTTACGTTAACAGAGGCACGAGAGAGAGAGAGAGAGAGAGGGGGAGAGAGAGAGAGAGAGAGAGACGCGAGTAGCAGATTAGCGGGTATTCCGTTTAAAATTTTTACGCGACACGTTTCTTCCATCGGATACAGAAATTTTTCAGACCCATCGTTTTCCAGCAGCGAGAAATTAATACGATCCCACGTAGTTGGAGGCGAACGGTCGGCGAACGAGACGACGAGAAAAAATTCAGGCGAATAATCAACTGGAAACTGAAAACGGCGGTAATTGTCTGTAGAGTGTCCAGGGTGGAAGTACGGCCTGGTATTTTAAACATCGGTGGGAAAGTGCATCGGCGCCGACGTAACGTCGCGCGAAAACGTATATACGCAACTTTTTCTCGCTTAATTAAACGCCCGAGATTCTTGGGGAGAACGAGCAAGTGGAACAGCCTGAAATTTACATTCCCCCGACCGCGAGGAACGCGAATAAAATGTCGAATCGCTGCGTCTATGTCGAGGAAAAAGTATTCGGCCGATGGCCTCTGCAAAATGTTCCGTCGTCAACGTCCCAGAGTAAACGAGAGGGCGATCAACGTTGTCCGGGGACGAGGCAAGAAACTCCACCGACGAATCCATTTCGAGTCAGTCCCTTTAAAATAAAGAGCACCGATAATGTCTAAATGTTTGAATATTAAAACGGCCCCCAGAGGGACTCTGCTAAAAGGCACGAACACGAAGATTCACGCTCGAACAGCTACGGCTCGAAACGAGTTGCGAGCCGCCAGCGATTTTTCCTTCTCCTCCTCCTCCTCCTCCCACGTCCTATTTCTCCAAGGGAAGTCCGCGAAACGGAAGTCGGGGCCATTCTTCGGCCAATGCGCTCGATAAACCAGCAGGAATCTCTCTCGGCCCAGGGAACGACTTACCGATGTCCCTCGCGACGTATCTTCCGCTCTCGAGCGCCGAGGCCAGCTTCACGATACCCTGAAGCTTTTTACTGCAAATCGGGCTCCATACGGCCAGTTGACACGCCTTGTAGCATCGGTCCGGGCATGTCTCTCGAACCTCCAGCGGCTGCACAGAACCGGCAAAGCGATTTCGTCGTTACAGAAAGTATCGTTACCGATCGACTTTGAACAGCGTCTTTGAGGGATTGGCAAGTTTCGCGTTATCATCGAACTCGGTAGCTTTGTTTGAAAGGTCAGGGATACAAACGGATCGATGACCAGTTTGAAACTTACGCCGGTCGCAGTTCGATATGATAATTTTATCGTGGCCAGGGAACAGATGGAAATAAAAAAAAAATGAAGAAAAAAAGATAGGACGCATTCGAACGAACGACTGTCGATCGTGGAGACGAAAACCCTGTAAACCAATCGCCTGAAATCTTCTAAGCACCCGTTCGAGCCTGTTCTCCGTACTAAATTGGAAGGAACCGGCTTAACGGAAACAGAGATACCATCGACCGTTAAGAAGAAACCGGGCGTTTCGAAGAAAGCTTGTCTGGACTGAAAAATCGATATGGAATTAACCCCGAGAGGCTAGAGGCGATGTCCGAGCGACGGCGAACTTTCTGTAGCGTGAAAAAAGGATGCAACAGCCGTTTTGCTAAAATATCATCCCCTCAGAACCCGTGTAACCATAAATCATTAACAGGAACGAGACCGTCGTCTCAATCCCTCGAGCTTCCTTTAACTACACAAATTCCGTCGTAAAAAGAAGAAAAAAAAAAAAAAAGAAAAAAGTTGATCCTACGAGACATCTGACACGGATCAAAGAGGTTAACGTTCACGTTGAAACAAGATAAGCGGCGAAGAAGTTGGCGGAGCGCCAACGAGGACGTCAGTTCCTGCGGAATATTTCGCCCAGCCAGGGAGGAGCAGTTTTCGCAACGATGACACGCTGCTCGAATTCGGTTTCTAACGCAGCTTCTTAGCTGCCTTTGTTTCCCGACACGGAAAATATTAAAGCGGATAATCCTCTTAGCGGATCGCTCGATTCGTAAGCGAAGCGGGCTGGCCACGGAAGACGTATGTTTCGTTCGAAAGTCCTCGAATTAATCCCCTTAACGTTTCGCTCCTCGACACAGGTTGAGAGGTTGTTTTCCTCTCTCGTTTTTTCTCCCCCATTCTCAACTGCTTCTGACCGCTCCGCTCGTTAAAAATCGCGATATTTAGCATTGCTTTTAATCGCCGCTGCTTCCTCAAACGCCCGTTTCTTTCATCATGGGACGAGGCAAGTTTCAGCATGGAAGATGGTTTCTCGTCTTCGTTATCCGAACGCCCGGCATAGTTGTTCCGCGTTAATGTATTCGCTGCTCGTATCGGAGCCGCGTGTCTGCCTACCCGATAGCTATTATTTCGAAGTAGGTGAATAGTTTACGAGTATATACATGCTGGCGATATCCTACGAGAGCTTGAAATCGAGGCAACGTTATGTAACGGATTAGGCTGTTAATACATCGCGAACAGTGTTTCCATTTCTCCAACTTGTTAGCGAATGTAGATCCCTCGCGTCGGATTTACCGGTTAATATTTAATTTTCAATCTCTCGCCCGCCACATATGCTTTCTATCGAAGAATTTCTTTCTCCGCGAGCTCGAGCTTTGTTAAAACGTTATAAATACCTGCTTCGCTTCCATTATCGTTTCAGTTCTTTCGGAACATTGGAAATAAGATTTCTTTTGGAATAGGATTGGAAATAGGATTACATTTCGGAAAATCGCACGCCTGTTTTCTATTATGCCGCTTTTCTTTCATCGCACGCTTCGATCGAGCGTCTAACATTTTTCCGAGACATCGTCCGATTATCGCGCCGCTTCTGTTTATTTTTTCGTTTCTTGCGATATCTTGACCAAACGATAAAACTCGTCTAGAGCGACACGTGGGTAATCTCACGAGCATATCTCAACATCGGCTACATTCCATCTAGTTGTCGAGCAATTTCACGGGACCGTTGGTGAGTCGGCGGAAAAGCCGCCGCGCCGGCCGAACTTTCTTCGTAGTTTCTCGAAACGACGTCAACGCAATAACGGCAAAATTCCGAATGTTTAAAAAAGCCGGGGAATTTCAATCGAAGCAACCGAAATTCCGAAAACGCCGAAAGACAAGTAATATTCGAACCGGGGCTATAGTACCTGCAGCTATTTTAATCTTGTCGCTGACCGACCGTCTCCCGATCTGCTTCGACGAAAACGAACTTTTCGACGAAAACGCTAATCAAATATCCGAAAAAAGCGAATTAAAGGAACTGCGAAGAGAAAACCAATAAAAACGAGTCGAAGCGAAACGAGAAAGAGAGAGATGGGGAGAGAGAGAGAGAGAGAGAGAGAGATGGGGGGAGAGGAAGAAGAAGCGTGAGAGAACTTTTACGAGAAGAAGAGCGAAGAAACGAGACGTTTTACGAGAAGAAGGGTGAAAGTGTCGAGAGGATGAGGAACGGAAGTACCTCAGGGTACGGAAGCGACGAAACGAAGAGGCGACGTTCACAACGGCGTTCCGATTACGCGGCGTCGGAATTCCGAGGGCGTCTTCCGGTATTTGGAAAACGATGCTCCGTATTCGCGAGACCCGCCTCGGGAGGATGGCTAAACGACGAAGGAAGCGCGGACCGACGAAAGAAGGAACGAGCTGCGCGTCGATGGCTCAGACACACAGAGCCTGGACCCTCGAGTATTTCGCTAATTAGGTCGCCTTGCCGGCCGCCTGGATTTAGGAACGCCAAGCATCCACTACTCTTGGCAAGACGAAACTCCCTTCTACGTTACCCCTTCAACGTCTTATACCGTTCCCTCCGATTTTGTTCGAAGAGGGCGCGTGGCGCCTCTTACTTGGCGCGTTCGTGGCTTAAAGCTGCAACTGCAACGGAGGACGAAAGTGCCGAGCGAGTTGTATACGAGATAGAGGCGGCGTGTAACGTTGACAGGGCGAGGTGCTACGTTTTTGATAAGGAGGTAATCTTTCCTGGCAGCTGGTTTGCTCGCGGATGGCTTAGCAAGGCGAGCGGTATGTTTGGAATTCGGAAAAGAGCGGCTGTTAATGTTCTAACGAGATTAAATGATATCAAGTGGAACGGATATAGCAACGAGAATTCCGTGTAACCGTGTGTACAGCGGGCATTAGCGAATAACCAAGTTTCCAGCGTTTGAAACGCGTGGCAAGAGGTGCATTTGAGATTGGGATCGAAAGGGAGTGAATGGCGCATGGCCGCTCAATGTTCTGAACGAACGTTGGTGAAAAAGAGATTACGTTGGTGCGAATGTATGAGCGATTTAGTCGCCGAGTGGGTATTCGCAGTTTTATCTTGTCCTCTGAACTCTGTTTTATAATTAGCTTTAATCGACCTAACCGGGTTTTACTTGATATTAAGCCTGATTTATAGCTCGACCTTTTTACCTTTCTACGGGTAGATCGGATAAAAATTTCTACAGTATACAGTGTCGTCCTATACTTATTTCGCGGGACGTTTCAAGATTTGAAATCCGTGTATGTAATTTCTAAGGATAACGAAGCAGCGTGTTAACCCGCGTATCAGCAGTATCGGTAGTATCGGTAGTATCGGTAGTATCGGTAGTATCGGTAGTATCGGTAGTATCGGTAGTATCGGTAGTATCGGTAGTATCAGTTTTCCCTTGCTAATTAATCTTGTCCTCGTGCGGCGTTATCGATAATTTCGCAGGCAAGATACAGCGCCGATACGATTGACCAACGTCAAACAGGCAATTCCGGTGCAGAACACGGCTCGTTTCCGATCGTAATTCCGATTGTCAGGTATATGATGTGTTTGCGAGAACGTGGTTATAATGAAGCGTGCTTTCCCAACCTGGGAAGACATCGATGAACAATGGGAACTCGTAAGACACACTTATCCATCATCCGCAGCTCGCGTTGCCACTGCCGCTGACGGGTGTTGTTTAATAGCTCTGTTGACCGCGCGTTTCGGAGCTGATACCTGTCACGCGCTGCTGTTTACTGAAAATGTCGTCGAACCGGAAACGCTTAGGATTTTATTCGCTCTAGTAACCGTCTTCCCATCATCCACGGAGAACCATCCTCGAGCTGACATCTAGGATCGCGCGTGAAAAAGCGTCGTCGTTGCAAAGTATCCGGCAAGAGCGATTATTCAGGGATGGAGGAGAGACGACCTTGACCGGCCAATTGATTTTCTACGGGTTACACTCGGTGGTCGTAAATAAATCAGAAACGAAACTTTTCAGCGAAATTGCTTTCCAACGTGTAATTAACGTCGACCATCGAGGGGATAACGAGGTAATCTAGAACGTTCACTTAGTGGAGTCGAACCAAGACCAAGATCAATCGTTTATCCGGAGAGTAACGGAGCGGCATCTCTCGAACAAGAGTTGCTCGGCATTGCAAGTATTTACTGTCTCACTGGTTTTCGACGACCGAGCCGAGCGTACGCTGCCGTTGGTTATGGATTAAGACGTCAGAGTGATCGGCTGAATTCATTCGATCCTTGCCAATCCACGAGAATGCGACGGTGGATTTAGGTCGGTTTGGCGAACGAGAGTCGACCAGCCAATCAAACTCGGGGCCAGGTTGAAACACGGGAAGCTGAATTCCTTTCAAACACAGGCCACACACAGGCTTCCTATTCTGCGAGCGTAGTCCGCACGCCAGCGGCCTGTGTTGTCTCTGTTTGATTGGTTTAAATGGCGCGGCAGTGACCACAATTCGACCGACTATCTGGGAAACGCTTTAACCAGCCGTGTTGCCTACAATTGAGCGGCGCGCGTTTATCAGCAACGTTGACGTTACTAATCTTCGGTTGCTCCACTTTCTTCCGGGAGCTGTTCGATCTGTCATGCTCCAGTCAGTTTCCGTCGTTTCCCCCTTTTTACTCCCCCTTTGCCACTCTCTACTTTGGTAGTACGTCGATACGCTCCAACACCGAGGAACGTAGGCAGAGCGTCTCGACTTCTCGTTCCATCGTCTCGCTTGTAACCGGTTAAAATTATTTTCGATGTTACTCCGATCAACTGATCGAACTCGCTACTCGTTAAAGACAGCCGGTCGAGGCAAACGATCGTTGGCGATATTTCGCGCGTTCAATTTGACGATTCGTGTAAACTAACGCCGAGTACTTACTACGTAGAGGCCCTCTAGAGCTCCGAGAAGCGTGACCAGCTCGACGTTCTCGAAGCGGATGTCTGGTAGAAGAGCAAGCAGCGGACACCTGACGCCAGCCTTCAACGCTCTGTTTAAACACGAATTCTCGTTTAATAAACAGTCGAACGAGAGAATAAAGGGAAAACGCAGTTAGGGAAGGCACTAGCGCACGGTCGATGGATGGAAAGTAAAATCAACCCGATTCCATTATCCCCGGAAAAGAAAAAGGAAATGATATATCAGTGTCAATGTTGACAGCGAAATGAGAAATCAGGATCGATCAACCGTCAAACTGTGGTTGAGACCAATTCCATGGAACAGGAGCAACCCGCGATAAACTTGGCATTGTCGAACCATCGTTGCTTGCAACTTATAAACGGTCAAAGACTGTCGAGCTGACGAACATTAAATAGAAAAGATACAGAGGGCAAGTATCGAGCACGCGTTTCTACGTGTAAAATACGACACACGTATCCAATAATTCAGCCCATCGCGAGTCATGCTCTCTCCCAAACACAATTTCCTCTCCTGAAATCGTGTCTTTTGTTCGACGCGTTTAAGCTTCGGAACGGTGTCATTCAAAATCAAGGAATCGTGACCAATATCGGTTGAAAGTTATTCTTTCCTCTTCGTTTCGCTGCGGTATTTCAGCTGTCACGCTCGCGAGCGTCGTCGATGTGCACGCGGAATCCCACGCGACAGTCCTCGCGGCGTTTCTGCTGTCAGCTCGTGGAATTTCATTTTTCAACCGAATTTCGGGACACTCGGCTCGCGTGGAATTTCACTTCCTTCGCGCACGCACAAACACCGGACGCCATCTTACGACGAGATCGAGCGATGCTCGGGATTTCTCATAGTGGGATATCGCTTGATTAATCGTCCCGAATCGAGGAGGCAAAGTCGTACGAGAAATTAGGGGAGTCGTGAGCAGCGGACCGAATTAATAGACTTATCTACGGACGCCAGTAATTTTGTGCAGAGAATACAAAAAATAAAAAAGGATAAAGAATAATAGTTCGGTTGAAAAGAAACAGAGACGTTAAATTTGTATACCACCGATCGTATACCACCTTATTCGCCACTTGAAATCGTTAAATTTTGGCTAATTATACACGATTATGGCTTCGTACCGTGTATTGAAACTTCAATTCGCAAAAAGAATGTTCCGCTGTATTAACGATACATCCATCCCTTTTCTGTTACAAGTTTTAAACAGCCGTGTCAATTTTCCGAAACGTGTGAAATCCTTTCCACAACTAACGGTGTTCGTTAAAAGTTTCTGCATTTCTCCGGATTGCTCGATCCTCCTCTCTAAACGCATTTATCTTGTTCTTTTGCTATTTCCTCGCCGTCTTCCGCCTGTATCTTCCATTTCCGCTCGCGGTCAGACTCCAATCTTCGATGGCCGTTTAATCGACACCGTTTGACAAACGGTTATCCCTTTTCTAACCGAGAAAACTGGATGTTATCGCCAGGAACCTATCAACGTTCGTCGAACCTTGGCGCGTTCGACGTTTATTCCGCTTCCGGCGTATTAAGCGCGACAGTAAAAGGCGGCTCGGCCAGTGAAACTGTTATCTTGGTGCACCCTCGATCATGAATATTTATCTCTCGTCCCACAGCTTCGCTTCATTCCGTATTTATTAAGCGAGAGACAGTCGCGAATCAAGCGTGCCATCGCCATAAATAGACAGGGTCGATCCTCCGTTAAAAACTGATAGATCCGATGAATCATTCAGCCGACCGTGCACGAACAACCCTTCCACCCGGGCTCGGCGGCGGCTACCTATTCCGTGCATGTTCTTATAAATATTCAACAGCTCTATTTATCTTTCCTCCTGGAGGACATCCGTCATATGAAACGAGGGAACCTTCCAATCGAGATAGGTGTGAACGCTACTCCGCTTCCGATCAATTCTGCGGGGATTAACACGACGAAGACGACCTAGCCAGATATCTCGAAATTCCGTGCTATTTAGTAGTAGGTAGTTGACGTTGCTTGTAGGTTAGTAGGGGTCGCCGTGATCGTACCACGTTTACGAGGTTGTTACAAGGACGAGGAAGTCGTAGAGACGGCTAAAAATCAGGAAAGTTGACGTCGTGATATTGATATCCGCGGTATCATCGAGATCGTATCGTTGACACTCAAAGTATCGTAAAAGTCGCGTCACTGACAGTCAAAGGTCGACAGTGAAAGTCCACAGGGATTATCGAGATCGTAAATCAAAGAGATCGTTCAATAGGGATGAAACTCTTGACACTGTCATTAAAAAAAGAAAAAAAAAAGAAGAAAAGAAGAATAGAACAGGAAGAGAAGAAAAACGAGGAACCTTTTCTTTTTTAAAAGTAGTTCGACCGTTCGATAATTACGGAAATCGTCAGAATAGTTGAATAATAATTAGGGAAGGAAGTTGAAGGTAGTAATATCAAACGGCACATGTGAGCGGACGTCCTGTTCCATGTATAGTCAAACCTTGTAATCTGAAAATTCACGCGGCTCGTTAGGCGATGGTTTGTCGGTCAATTCGATTAACCAGCTTCTCTCGACGATGCACCGTCCTTTTTCGCCGCGAGCAAACATTTCGGTCCCGATCGGACCAACCGTGCCCACGGGAAGGCAAAGTTAACCGCGTTATCCCACGCGAAACCTCCTTCGTTATTCAACAATCGTGTAATCCGAGTTCGTCTAATGAGCCTGCACTTTGATCTCCCGCACCAATTAAGCCGTGCAATTAATAAGCAATTACGCGGTGATTAGCCCTGGGTAATCCGCTTGTTCCTTTTTCTCTTTCGCGGGAAATGACCGACAAATATACGCTACCGAGTCTGATCACTCCCACGCGCAATCCAACTGCAGATTACCCTGAAAAATCCTACTAGGAGAGTATCCCTTATTAGAAAGATATGTATTCGATACTGCACCTTTTGACGCCTTTAGTGGCCGCCTCGGCGAAGCTGCGAACGTCATGGTAATCCATGTTGAGCGGCCCGGTCGGACTGTAAATGAGCCTTTTCGCGGGCAAATTGATGGACAAAACCGCACCGATCACGCCCAGAGCGGAATCGATCTGGGCAGCGCTGAACAGCACCGTTTTGAACGGCTCAGGCTCATCGAACCCCGGCGCGCAGCCCGACACCAGGATTATACCATCGTAGTCGCAGCTGCAGATGTTCGGCTCGATTTTCAGCTGACACGGCATCCATCTGAAACGAATCATTATCCTCGTTAGCTAGCCCTGCTCTTCGCTAATTGTCCTGCCCCCGGGGTTCCCGACTGATTATTTGTCAACGATGTATCCCGTCATAACTCTTAAACAATCGACCAAACCATCGATGCGTGGTCTCTCGATCGTTTTCATTCTGACGCAATTGACAGAGCAGCGAACAGGCCAGGTCAAAAGCTATTCCGGGGAAAATGCAAGATCAGATCAGATCTCTTAGCCTGATGAGAGATTTGGACGCGGATGGAATTATTTTGGGAGGACAGGTCTGGCGTTCGTGTAACGACACGAGAATCTTTGACGCTGCGGTTACGATACAAAGCCAGTTTAATTGCAAATGCGGTATAGGCGGTATTCAGAGCTGCGGACTTAAGAATGGAGATCTATCCACGCCGCGAGTGACTCGATTGCACGGACTCGACACAGGAAAGATCGCTGTTTGAATCTTGATGCAGCTCTTCTCTTGGAATTGGAAATTTTAGAGATAAGGTTCTCTCCGTTTGAGAGCTGGCGGTCGTTCGACGTAATAAAATCAGAATGTATCTCTCGTGATACAATGGACGAGAGATCTTTATGTTTAAATAGAATTTCTTTATTGCTAAGAGTTCAGAGGCAATACGGATTTCAGCAACTTAAAGAACACATAAATCTCGCTATTTTCGAAATGGCCAGAGTTTTGTCCCACGATTCGAGATTTATCGCGAGCCGCCAACCTCCAGTTCGAACATCTCCCCATTACTGTTAAATCCACCACCTCTTTATCGTTTCCTCTTTCCTCGAAACTCTATACAAAATCTCAATTTTCCGAAAAACGTTAAACACCCTCATCTCGAGTCCCTTTTAACGAAAAGTTGAATGAGTTGAGAAACTCCGCTTGAACTGGTATTACGTCGGAGGAAATTTCGTGCGAGTTTTCCTAAGAATTTTCGAATCCCACGTGGTGCAGTTACACGCGTCGCAAGAAACTTTCCTTTGGCTTATTTTCGCAGACTCGCGACCACATCGAGGGGATGGGGTGGGGAGGGGGCGTCTTCGCGCGAGTTCGCGAAAGCAACTCGACCCCTCAGGGGCGGAGGTGTTCGATCGCGCGGCAACTCGTACGCTTTTGTCTTCGTTACCCGTCGATAGCCAAGCTTCACACCGCTCACACAACGGCCGTGAGCATTTATCACGGACAAATATGCGAAAATTCAGACTCGTATGCACGATCTGACATTCGAGATTTTGCCCTGTGCATTTCACTTCAGATTTTTGCTGCCGTAAAAAAATATATTCCTCGATAAAAAGTTAAGTACTAAAATTTTCTATTATTATTATTCGTGTTAATACTTGCTCGAACCTCGTTGAATTCTCGTAGAGAGTACATACGTCTTTTCCAACGCTTCAATTATAAAGTTACGACGTTAAAGCTACTATTCGTTATTCGAACGAAAATATTTTGGCGCACCCAACCATACATTATATATGACATTACATACATACATTATATAATTATACATAAATACTATATAGTATACTATGAACAAAGGATAAGATTTAGGTTCGATTTAGGTCAATGTGGCGGCCTTGCAGCGGCCGGCATTCGATATCAACGCATACGCTGATACAGACGCACAATTATAGGCAGAATTTACTGCTTTGGTATCGAAATACGCCTTTCGCGAATATCTCGAAAACTATGGACTACCGACGGTTACGTATACAGGAAGAAGTTATTCGGAATCGTTCCCAGCAACAAAGCCAAAAATCATCGAAGTCGGCGAGGCAGTAGTCTTTCGACAAGTCCATGATGATATTTTTGATAAAAGATGCGCAGTTATATCGTAGTTTTACGAGGAAATGTATCAAATTGAAACGTACATTAGTTTGGCCTACAGAATTTAAGAAGATCGAAGTTCATTAAAAGTCACTTAACGCCAAACTTTATCGGAGTTTCGATAACTCGAACAACTTTCAATCGAAACTTGTTCGGAACGGGATTATTCTTCCGCAAGAAATATCCAATTAACCGTTAAAGAAGACGAAGAAATGTTATAAAACAACGTTCTTCTCGCGAAGACTGGTAAGAAGCAAGATCGAAGCGTGGCAGTTTCTCGAAGTAAGCCGAGCGGACGTCGAGCCACTCCGAATCTGCACGAGTCCTCGCGGGTCAACGATTGCAGAAACGCACGAGCGTCTACGTGGCGATTTGTTTCACGGTCTTCGCGAACTTACCTTGACTCTACCGCCATGGTAGCTGCGTTAGCCACGTTCTTTCGGAAGAGAAATTCGAAAGACTGTCCTCTTCTCGAGACCGACCTTCTCTTTTCTGTTACTGGGCCCCTTCGAAGGAATAGATTCGAAGCCGCATGGATGGCGATTGAAGAATCGCGAAGAAATCGGGATGACGTTTCTCGACGTCGACGCGAGACACCGAAAGGACCGAAAGTATCGAAATATCAAAGAAGAACAACGGCCGATCGACCGTCGTCCTTCACTGCCGGCTTCACATTGGATATCGATCCTCGCTCACTTGCTGCTTCTTTCCCTTTTGTTCTGTGTTCCTCGGCTTCTTGTCTTCGCGTCTTCGCGATCGATTTCTTTCGCACGCTGGATGCTCACTCTCCAGGATTTTTATGGACAGCCAGGAACGCCGGGGTGCACAGTGTTGCCACTGTTGCCAGTCCAGCCGTGATTCTTCCAGGAAGTGCTATCTATATGGTACTTTAGAGAATGGTAATCCTTAGCCAACTATGTTAGTCAAGTTGAAGTTGGTCAAGTCTATAAACGATAAATTTATAGGCAGTACAACGCTATGGGAGTAACAATAATATCTTTTGGCGTCGCTTATGTTTGTTTTAAACAGATAAACGTCGATATAAAGAATCGCAACGCAAAAATAGAATATTGAACGAACCAGCGTAATTAATTGAAGCGGCAGATCTGGTAACGTCGCCGCCGTTCGTAGCGATTCGTTTGCTGTAAACGGTGATGTAAATATTAACGAAAAATATTATTGAAAACAAAAACAATACGTCACAACGAACATATAAGTTCATTTGCGAAATGCTACAGTGTCAAGTAGACTTTACTTTGTAGACACGCTCGTGAAAAATATGATGATAAAAATTTATTTCGAAGCTGCGACATTCGACTTCCAAAATTGATGATTATGAAAGAAAATTCGTCAAACTCGAGAAAATTGTTTAACAGCGGATAATAAATAAATTAAAGTCGGAATTATGTTATTCGATGCGTCATCTTCGAATATCGGACAAATTACAAACACAAAGTTATTACATAAATAACAAACTGTACATTAATTAAATTTTTTACGAAATTTAATTAAAGAAATTGGTATATTTCGATGAATCCTCGCTCGCTATTCAAATATCTAAACGTACCTATCGTGCGACCTTACCACGTTGACTTCTCTGCGTAGCTTCCGAATTCGCGCGGAAACCTAGTTTTTCATTAACATTCGAGGCATTTTCAGCCTACTACCGGCTTCCTTGTAATTTCTTTGAAATTTCGCATGAAATTTTGACGACACGTTATTTATCGCATTATCTATACACGATGCAATTTGTAGAGAGCCTGGCTTTACCGAGGCGGAAGTATTCATCTTGAAAGTTTCAAGTTTTAACACGTAATTCCTGTACATAGTAAGCTGTAAAAATGACTCTTTGATTAATTACAGGAAAACCGTTCTGAAAAAGTTATTAAAATGCTAATATGTTGCGTAAAACGTTTAAAAGAACTTTAAAAAAAGAAATTTTGCCCTGGCTTTACCATTTTCGAATAAAGATAATGTGAAATATGTAATATCGGTAATTTCGGCGTCCAAAGTAACGTATGTTATGACGCGAAGTTGCCGTCCCGTTCATTTTCTGAACTGTTTGTTAGTGTGCGCGCATAGTAAGTACAACAGCCAAGAAATTTCATCCTAGAGGGAGAATCTCAGACACGTGTGAAGAATATGAGTTTCGAGTCTCAGCGTGTTTTACTTTTGAGGGATATTGTCGGGCTACAAATATCTTAAGAAAAAAGTACGCGAACAGTTTTACAGAAAGCAATAAATTCGCTTCGTGACATCTCCATGTAATCTTGTGCCAATTTTGGCGTGGTTCTCGAATACAGTTTTTCTGTGTTGGAATAAAAAAGTAAAACTGAAACCCTCTTTTCAAAAATCCGCCGTATATCATCGTGTTAAAGCGCATTAACTTATTCAGTGAATTATTTACCATTATTAGCAATTTCTCGATGGCTGTGCGATAAGTTCGAAATTCACACAAGGCCTTCTTGTATCTAAAATTAGTTTGGCTCGAAATTTGAGAGTAGTCTTAAATTTTGAGGTTTATCTAAGAGCTACTTACCTTAACTTCTTCATCAGATACGCCTCATGACATCGGAAATTTTAGTAAAATTTGATGGTCTCCATTTCGATTATGTTCCTGCTTCTCACGGAGGTTCTACGGGGATTCTACGGGGATTCTACGGAATAGATATTCTCTTGCCTCTGGTTCCTCGTAAATTTGCAACTTTACTTTTGTCGAAAACGACGGTCGATAGATTTGTCGTACTGAAGTTGGAAGGAAATTCGACGATAAAGTAGTTCGATGCTGATAGCTTCTCTCGACAGACGCGAGCTGATTCTTAATCCAAGCGATTCGTTGTGATTTTTACATTGCATTGGAACGAGATTTGACAGAGCTCGAAGAAACGTCGGAACAGCTGCAACGTTCTGACTCGTAGAGATATAAAGCGATATGTGATAAAACAGTGATATAGAGATAGAAGGAGAACTCTACGTATGTAGTGGCCCGTTGTGTCCTCGTCTAACGATATGCGCACGTTTGTACAGTAAATACGCAAGTTGTAAGTGTAATATACCGGTCGACGAGCAGCGTCAGTTTGCGTGTCCGATTAGACAATAAGAGAAAGGATCTCCGTGCAACGTTCTCTTTGTATTTCCGTATCGCATCCACTTACACGGTAACGTATAACTCGCGTATACACTCTATCTTTCTACATATCTTTACGACCTGAATAAACGATAACGCTATCTAATCGATCGATTGACGTGATACGATAGATTAATCTCGCGGTATTTGAATACGCGATTGATGAATGAACGGTGTAACGTAGTTGCGGAGTCTTATTTCGTACAGTAACAGTGTCCTTTTTGCTGCAATCGGCGTTAGAATTTGTTCGTTGACTGAGCGAGGTTGTCGTCTTCGAATATCCGTTTCGTTATCGACCGAGCAAGAGAGTGTTATCGACCAAAGTAGGGGAAAGTGTAAATTGAAGCGCAAAATTCGAAATATTTCAACTCGGATAGACAACCAGGCAAACGATGGACGAAGCAGGGAAGAAAGTAAAGAACGATCGATTCTCAACACAACACGTACAAAACGTGATATATTTGTATGCAAAAAGAGAACAAAATAAATATTCGCAGTATCTTCTCTCAGATCCATTTGATATTTTACATATATCGTGTATAACGCACGCTGCTATTCTCTATGAATATGTCTATATATTGTTAAAAAAATAACGCGTAATCTACGAGATATAAAACATATAATAACGTAGAATATCGTAGAATATACAATATCGTTCAATATACAATTTACGCGAACTATTCGTCACGCTCTGTCAATACACGCCCCGTTCATTTGCATATCGGGAATCATTGGTCGCGGGAAACTCCGACCTTAAGAATCCGGACCTTGCGCAACAGAACGCATTAACATCTACTTGATTCCTTGCAATCATATCACGGTTCAATACTTTCGTTACACGCTAACGCAGGGGCGAACCAATAGGCGCGGGTCACCGGTGTGAGCGTTCTACTAATGTCAGAGATCACTTTCTCCACGCATCGAATACGAATAACGAACGATGTTTCCCCGTGCCATCGGGCAGCGGGATAGAGACACGCCCGACAATTTCTCGATTAGCGGAGACACGAACTCCGCAAACGAGTGTTCGACGTCGCCAAGGACCCGCGAATCGCGCTCTTGACATTCGAACAATGAGTATTAGACGCACGTGTACGTATAACGTACAGTATCTTTAGAAATTTGCGAGACAAAGATTGGATCGCAAATGGTTTGGTGTTTTCACGAAGTTTCGTGTACTCGTGTACGAAACTTTTACGTTTCTTTCAAGTGCTTCTCGTGGGAAGCTGGCGTTGAAGAGGAAAACAAAGTGAGAGCTCGTCGATCTCGTCGTTAAAAGACGTAAAACGGACGAGACAGAAGAGGAACGAATATAAAGGAGGAGAACACGAGAGAAACGCGAGGGGAAAATCGAGTCAGCGGGGTAGATGCAGTTTCGCGTGCACCGATAAATGCCATCGTTTGTAGTCTGCAACTACCGAAGCGGGCTCGTTTGGGGAGTGTTTTAGGAAATACCTTGGGGAAAAACCGACTGAATTTTAGTTCTCGGCATCTAGACACGCGTGATCGCATCTTTCCTGGAATCACTTCACTTAACGTAATTACTTTGCTTAAGTATGCGCGTGCACAGTCGGTCGATTAATATCGCGCGCCTACTGTTTCTTAAACGTGGCTCGACGAAGCCGGTTCGTTCGTGCTTACAACTTTGTACTAGCGTCTACCCTGTAAACTTGCGCGTTTGTCAAACTAATTGGAAGTAAAAATAGCCGTATGCTGATTCTACAGGATGATCAACGAGAATACTACTAACAGTAACTAATATCTCTAGGATCGTCGTCTTTTGACTATAATACTAACGAAGAATCGTTCGCAAAGGTGGTGCAACTACGGGAAGATAATTCGCTCGCCCTGCAGGTCCGTTAACGCAACAGTTGGAGAGGGAAATGGAAATCAGCCTCGTTTTCGGAGAAGATCGAACGCTGTAATCGCGTTCTGAACGTCACACCGAGCACTTCCTCTCAAAGCCTTGTTCCTTTGCTGACCTCGTTGGTCACATCGAGCGAGACGTTCTTGAGTGCATTAAGCTTCTCCATGTAACCGATGTCGATGTGAAGCTTTCCATTATCATCGACGATTCCTTGAAGCGGAGCAGTCTTTTCCGCGGCATTCGCGATCGAGGTCACCGACGAGGAAGCAGTCGCATTCGCTGCGTTCTGCTCGTTCTGCAACCGCGTGCTGCTCGCGTACAATCTTCGCCTTCCCGGCAAGTGTCTGGAGATCTTCACCGCTAGCGGATGAAGCAGATGTTGCTCGTACATGTCTTCCTGTGGATTGGCCGTCAACAGACTCACGATAATGCCGACGATCACCGTCGACAGACTTCCTATGAGCGCGTAATACATGTACGTGATACTGTATAAATATTCGAGCGGACCTCTGGCAGATGTTGGCTCGGTCGCGTTAAGTAATGGCACGCTTTGATACTGATTATTGGTGAGGTTGAACGTAGCGTGGAACAAGCGTTCCGGCTGCGTGACCCAAGGAGAGAACGTGTCGTTCTGACAGTTCTCCGTCGACAGAGGAAGCGACTCCGCTTTGTGCATATTGTTGATGCTCAAGTGTCCGAAGGTTATCCACAAAGTGGTCACGTGGCTGAAGATCATCCCAGCCGCAGCACCTTTCCAGTTGGCACAGGGAACCAGCATAGCCAACACAAATACGCCGAGTAACGGACCGGAAGTGGCCGATGTCATCAGCATCGACGACTCGATTACTCCCGACAGCATCGCCACGAGAAAGCTCACGCCTATTATCAGCACGCCGTAGATAACGCTGATCGCCTTGATGAAGCGTAGCTGCTGCTTATCTTTCAACTCCCTGAGTGCGGGTATCTGACTGAGGAAGTCCTCGAACGTGACCGTGGCTAGAGAGTTGAGGTTCGACACCGCCAAGGTGAGCGCGCTGTTGAACAGAGTAGCCATCACGAGACCCAACAAACCAGGAAAGTTAAGGAACTTGTCCTCCACGTAGAACGGCACGATCTCGTCGAATTTCGAGATGTATCCCAGCGTGAGAGGATCGCAGTCCGCGTAGTTGGCGAAGATTACCATGCCAACCACCCAGGAGAGAGAGAACAAGACGAAGATTATCGGCATGTTGGCTAACATGGTCCTAAAAGAAGCACGAGATATTTTTCCATTAGCACGCGAAACACTATCGGGGTTTAACGTTCGTGGCGTTACAGCCTCGGTGTAACGACGAGAGTTCTCGCTGTTCGCAATTTATTCGTTGCTCGTCATTCGCGCTCGACTTTTCTTTTCTAGCTGCGACTCGTGCAAAACCGATTCCGGCTAGATCTTACGATCGAGGAACGTCATTAGATACATATACGGTCGACTTGATACTGTTGACCTTAGCTAGGGAAAGAATAGTATCTGCTGCTAAAAGTTTGGCCCGCTGCCATTTAATCCCAGTGCCGGTGCCAGGCGGAGGGCTCATTGATTACGTGGTAACGGGGAGTGCGGAGAGAATTTCACGAATCAGAAAACTGTAAGCGGATACGAACTGCATGAAAATCTGCTCCGCCACCGGCAAAGAGGTGGTTCTCGACGTTCGTAAATTTTAAACGTTTTATCTCGTCGAACACACAGGATTCGTTTACGATCGGAGCTTCTCATTCTCGCGACGAATCTCGGTAAAATCCCGATCGAAAGAGGAAAAGGTATCATTGTTGGATTTCGGACGAATTTCAAACGAATTTCAAACGAATTTCAAACGAGTTTCAAACGGTTCATCCGTTCTATACGCGAACGTTCTACGACAAAACAGCGACGTCGTTTCTCTTTCGCACGTCCTCACAATGAAAACTTTATCAGCGTTGCTCGAAATTGTGTAATAAAGTGACAAATCGTCGGTAGTTTCGGATCGCTCGCTCGCTCGCTCGCTCGCTCGCTCGCTCGCTCGCACGCGGTTATACTCTAATAAAAATCCATACGGGAAAACATTTTTATCGCGAAGAGGTGCAGGCCATGTAACCATGGCCGCGATTATATTCTAATAAAAGTCCATTTTGGCGGGGCTTTTTATCGCAGCTACACCGACGCGTCGCTGTTCGGATTTATGTTCTAATAAAACGTCCGCGAGCATGGAATGCCAACGCGTGTCCTCGTCGATGTTTCGTTCGAAAAAGGGAGAGATAAATTGCCTCTGAAATCGGTTGTTCGTTTGTTTCATTTTTCCCGGGCACGGTAACACGACGGGACGGGTTATGCTTTTCACGAATGTCACTTGTTCATTTCGCCGAACGTCACCAGAGATCTTTTCGCGTTTCGATCGTCGGTTATATGATCGACCATCCTGTACGGTTTCCTCGTTTCGAATCATTCGGAATTAACTTTTTTATCCCAAAGGAAGGATGAAAAGAAGTTCGCAAATTACTTTCGGCGGGAAGAAGTCCGCCTTTCATCGCAGGTGTTCGGCAATGAAAAACGGAGAGTTATCGCGTCACCGGGTGAAAAGAAGCGGCTGTGGTTTTTAAACGGCAGCGAGCACCGCGACTTCCTAGAAATTATTTATAACTTTTTTGACTTACAGATGACTCCGTGCGAGTTGGAAACACGTTTTGCTGCATATCGCAGCCTTTTTAAATAACCGGCTTGCACACGCGTCATTAACGCGTCTTACGCTTCGTGTTTATTCCAATTGCATGCAGTTAAAAAATGACACCGATATGAAAAATCGATAAGCGAAAGTAAGCAACGCTGTTGTTTGTCGCGGTGTTTCGATAAACGAGGAGAAGGACCGATTAATGGACAATCGTAAGTAAGAATAACAGCCAGACAACTGTAACAATTTGCATAATGCGAAGTGACTGGTTATCACGTGCTGTCACGCGACTCATGCCGCCGGATCATAATAATAATTTAGTAAGATAACCGACGCAGCGGCAGGCAAAAATTGCGTCTCTGGCAGCGTGACGATGACTCATTTCGCCATTTGTGATTGACCTTTTAATTGAAAAGTCAGACCTCGATTGTTTCGATCGATAAGGAAAGAATGAAAGAATGAAAGAATGAAAGAGCGAGCAGAAAAGGAAGAATACAAAGCTTGGAAGGAGCGAAAAGAAAGGCAAAGAAAACTGGACGCCATCGACCGGGCGGAGTATCTTCGAGATCACCCCCGGAAGGATTTCCCTGCTCCTCGTCCAGCTCCAGGGGAAACAGTCGATTCCGTATACACGTCGACTAAGTGATCCGCAAACTTTCGGGCTCGTACTCCTGTCGCTTCGATTTCGGGGATACAGAATGAATCCCAATTCTCGTCCTGATCTCTCCCTGACCGGTATAATTTTCTCGATTTGTTCGGCGGAAAGTCGCTCCACAGGGTCAGAAGCAACGCGAGAAACGGCGATCGCGCGAGATATTACGACAAATTAAACTCGTGCAATTTACTTCCGCTTCCTTTTATCCCTCAGTCGGGAACTTGCTTTTTTCGTAGAATTTTAATAAACGTTTCCTTATTGGCAGACCTCTTCCACTACACGAATTTTAGCATTGCACGTTGTAACACGTGGCGTTATCTACACGACACTTGTTTACATATCTGTCGCGTAAAATGCTAATTCTGTGCGTGCCTCGAAGCAGTATGAGCAACTTCTGTATTCACCAACTTCGCCCTACATATCGTGTAATTTTTACGGAAATTGCGGAAACTTGGAGACAGATTTCGAATAATCGATGCTCGGAAATTTCGAAATTTTTACCCGAGATAGAACATTCGTAATTTCATCTGACAAATTATTTCTCATATCTTTCGAAATTATCGTCGAAATTATCGCCGAAATTATCGCCGAAATTATCGCCGAAACACGAAAAGTCTTCTACAAATAGGCGAATTTCTAGAAAAGATTCCAGAGAAGGGGAGGTCGAACGAAAGAAATTACTCACTTTATGACTTTCCGTTGGCTAGTCATGCTACAGTATCGTTGCACAAAGTTCTGCTGGCAGCCGAAGATGGACAGGCTCATGAATAATTGACCCAAGGTTGCTGACAGAGTCGTCACTCGGAGGGTGGGATCCAAATCTGTGCTGAAATCAGAGGACGGTCCGATTGACTCGCGAGAAATTCAAGTACCGGTCGATCAAAAGCGTTCTCGTTTTCAAAACACTCGACGTTACAGCTTTAACTTGGAGAGAAACGCGTCGGGTTGTTTTTCACTGAAAATTCACCGAAGCAAACGCTGATTTCGGCTAATTCGACAGGGACTCTATTCGATCCCGCGATTGTAATTCCAAGTTACTTTGTTCCTATTCTCCATTGCCCTGTTTCGCGAGACGAGTATTCGAAGTCAGAGTAACGCGACGAACGTCTCGTAATCTTATCGCTGCTCTTAGGTAGATGTCGCCATAACGTCCACGGACGATCGATTGTTCAGAGCCAAAGTTGAATTATAATAAAACCACGCCAACTAATAACACCGACTTGTTATTCGATTAGATCTTACGGGTATCTCGTAGGATACGTGAAACGAGTTTCAAGCTCGCGAGATCGTCGATAAACGGCCAATAAAATAAAGTGTAAAATTCGTCTGATTCTAATCCCTAATCACCTACTTAATTTCGGTGGCTAGATAATAGATCGATATTTGTACTTACTTGAAGAAATCTAATCGACCACGTTCGTACGTCACGTTCAGAATCTTATCAGGTCCGATATCGGCGGAACCCTTGGCGATTATCACGAGCGAGACGCCGATCATCGTCACTCCTTGTATGACATCCGAGAGGATGGCTGCTTTCAAACCACCCTGCGAATAAAAAGAAGACCATCTTCGTTCGTAGCCTGCGATATTCGTTGATTCGAGTTTGCGGGGAGAGCAATCGGGGATTATTAAAGGGCGCGTAAATGAATTCGAGAATTGGAACGTATCGATATAGGCAAGGCGATATAAAGCGATAGGTTTTCACACTTATGGCCCGTCACCGCTGTTCATGTATGTTTTACGATCGCGCGTATATCGTATTTACGATCCTTTCGGCTGGAAATGCACCTCTAACAGGGACGAACAGTCTGCTCTCCCGGATCGCGAATAATTGATGGGACGAAAATGCGGCGGACATCGCGAGGACGATTTAAATGTTTCAGCGTCGACGCGGAAAATCATCGGTCCTTGGAAAACGTTCTTCTTCGTTTGCATCGCCGCGTTACAGTAGAATCATGCTAGTCGATGAACTTTTGTTCTCGAATGAATATTTATGAGGTCACAAGTAACGAGGTTTTTCTGAGAGTCGAGTTTAAAACAATGGAACTCGTCACCATCGGTCTTTTATAAAAGGGGAATGGGAAACTTAATAGGAAAGTGACGACAATTGTAGAAAATGAGCGAAATACTTTGCTATGTTGCGGATGTTTATGCAAATTTACGTTTCTATGAATATCGGTAAAAGAATAGAATCTATCTAGGGATTTCTGTTTCAGCCTTCAATTGTTATAAACGACTTAAATTGTTATAACGGTACAGTACATTGCACTACCTATATACTATACCTATAGTATAGTATAGTACAGCGTTATAAGTTTTTGCATATATTTCGTATATTTTAGGTATATTAGTGTATACCTAAAATACGTACTCTTCTGCGCATTTAAACTTTCCATAAATGCATAAACATCGACGGTCTATATATCACCGATTAATTTCTGTTAGATTTTCTTTTTCTTTTTCTTTCTTTCTTTCGTGTTTAATACATCGAAAAAAATCTCGTTACTTACGCGATAACCTAAATATAACTTGACGCGATATCATTTCTTTCCGAAAATATTTGAGTCGAATATTCCTATTCCATTTGTCCGCGCTGTTCCGATAAAACATAAACTCGACAACATATTCTTGTTCAATTTTAAATTTTAGAACGTTCGACCCCTTGGAAGTTGGAATATAATAGGACGTTAGGATACGCTTGACGTTTCATTTTTATGATTCTGGAAAATCATTATCCGTAGCTTTTACGTTTAATATCGAACTTACCATAACGCTGAAGACGACGGATATCGAGGTGATCCCCAGGATACTGGCCCAGTACGGCAAGCCAATCACCGCCTTCAGAGCGACGCAAGGCGTGAATATCGTGACGGCCAAGTTCAACAGGCTACGTATCACGTAAGAGAAGCTCGCGAGGCATCTGACTAGCTTCGAGTTGAACCTGGTGGATTAGCATAATTACAAGAGGTCTATTCTCCGACGCGGCCGGACATAATCGTTAAACGCGAGAGTAGTTTCAAGGTTCACAGGAAAAATCAAACTCTAAAAACTATCTGAGACGATGGTTTCTATTTAAGAAAGAGCGTAGAAAGGCCGGCAGTATCGCGAAAAAGGGGAGAAGAGCGGGGTTTATGTCATGGCTGGTACACGTAAATTGAAAATGTAAAGCAGCCTGATTTCGGCGAAGCAAACGACGATATCGGGCTCCTCGAGCATCGTGTACACGGTGAATTTAAATTTCCCCGTGATCCGTCACGTGTCCGCGTGATTTCGATGCGAAACGCCACGGAGTCGGGGCATTCTTACTTCGGGGGGGGGGTGGGGGGGGGGAGCTGATGCTACATGCTCGATATTCCGTCTAGACGACAGAATCGATTTAACTTGCTCGATCATCGATTATTTCGACATATTTCCGAAATATTTCCGAAATATTTCCGAAATATTTGCGAAATATGAAATTTACACGAAACAAGTACATCGGTTGCTTCCACGCGGCATCAAATTTTCCACCCGACGAAAGAAGAGAGACGTTCTCTCTCGCGCGAGAATTCGAATTGGCAAGATACAATATCGAAGCTGGCGTTTCTCTCAACGTATACATTCGCACGGATATCGCGAAACAACACGATTCTCGCAGATAATTACCTCATATCTAGATACTGATAGACTGACGTGATGCCGAGGCTGTAGTAAACAGGGACGAAGATGAAGCACACGATGGGATACGCGAGCAGCATACCATAGATGGTCTCCCACATGGCGCTACCTCTGTAATACAGCTCTGACGGATAGCCGAGGAAAGATCTGACACCAAGGGTGCCACGGGCGATGGACAACATCATGGCGCCCATCGAGACGTTCCCGGTGGCGAACACATAGTCCGCTTTGGTGGTCTCCTTTCGACGGCCACGAAACTTGCCCCATAGCGGAATGACAAACGCGGCGATGATACAGCCGACGAACACCAGATAGTCGATCACCATGGACGACGCGCCGATCGTCATCCTGGGCTCTCCTGCGGGGCCGTTTCTTCCTTTACTATCGAGTCCTTTTTCGTACCGGAAAATAAGAGCGTGTCAATGCTATCGACGTAGATCGAGCTTATCCTGAACGACCTCGTGTTTGAATCTACCCGCGACACAGTCTCGAGTAAGAGTTTAGTCGCGTTTATAGGTTTCGCGTTCGATTCCTTTCGACACCTTGATCAGCGAGTGTCGAGAGCTCGGGACGATCGTTGCGTGACAAAACGGTTCGCGTCGCGCTCACGCGTTTCTCAAGCTAGGATTTTCGAATGTTCTACGATGTGGTCGTAAATGTGCGCCAGGTTGCGTGTTCGCGGCGAGCGTCGCGATGCTTCGCGTGTCTTCGAGAGTCTGTATCGGCTACCGATAGAGAAGATCGATGTGATCCGATGCGATGCGATCGGAACGGCAGCGCGTACTCTGACTGAACGCAGTCCGTAAACCACTTCACGTTATTATGTTCGGGACGGGGAGCGAGATGGAGCTATCCGCAGCGATAGAGCGACGAACATCGACTCGAGACTATCTTCCGGCAAGTGCGAGGAAGGGGGTAAGTGTAACAGAGTGGAAGGGACTAGTAAGACACTGGTAAAGCTTTTTCTTATCTTCTATCGCTTTATTGTTTATCGGCGTTTGCACGCCGCGTTAGGTTCCTCGTTTGTACACTCGCGTTATTTGCATGCAGATTCGACGTGTGACGATTCTTGCGAATTTAATAATCCTATCCGCGGCTCTGTCCAAACGGCTGTTTAACGCTGATGTAAATCAAACTAGCAGTCGTTTGTGTCACGCATATGACGTGGCCACGTGAGCCAGGTATCCGGGTTCTTCGCGTCTAGAAGACCGAGAACAACGACAGCTTAGAAATTTGCTTGTTTAAGAGCTTGTAACAGCATTTCATGCATAATGACTCAGCAAATCTCGCTTTGTTTGCAGTTACTTGGAAACTAAAGGCAAACGCGATGTTGTGGTGTACTATTGCCAATTGTACGTAGTGTAGGGATTGTAGATAGGGATTGGTCTTTGATAATCAGGATTTAAGGAGGGAGAGAAAATTATCGAATTTGGAGTTCTCCTCTCGTTAAAGCAGATATTTTGTTTGCGAAATTTCTATTCTTACGCATTTCTTAATCGTCGTTCGCGGATATAACTACCATCTTTGATATATTTAGTCAAGGACAACGTGGTATGTATGTATATCGTGACACATCATTCACAAAAAAAAAAAAAAAAAAAAAAAAAAAAAAAAAAAAAAAAAAAAAAAAAAAAAAAAAAAAAAAAAAATGGAAATTGAATCACTTAACTTCTCGAGATAAGAAATTATCATTAGAATATTTATATCGCATAAGCGGGCACTGAAAACGAACACGAAGAGACCAAACAGAAAGGAAGAGTCAACATCGTATTCTTAAAGAATGTTTAATGCCTTGAAATAATCACTTTCTCTGACCCAACCCACTTTCCTATTTTACTACAAATTTGTGTATTCCTTTGTGTCATTACACTTACGTCACTCTTATCCTTGTAGAAAAAATTTCAATCTCATTATCAGAATCGTGTCACCTTGAATCGATCGTTATCGAGAAAAAAATTTCCTCGGCGTGGAAGCGAGAGAATTTTCTTCGTTAATTTTTCTTCTTTTTTTTTTTCTTTTGCAATTCTACCCGAATACGTTCCATACAGTTTAGGGACGCGTAATTCGAGTTATCGATCCTTGTCACGACTCCGCAAACTCGCCATTGTCTCGTTGATTTTCGGAAATCAGGAAATATTCCATTGGACGTTGTTCCGTCCACATACCTGCGTACACTCGCGAATATCCTCGAGCCTCGACTCTCGTTTCCGCAGTTACAATGCGAAATCAATTGCAGGCTATTTATCGTGCTGCGTTTAACCCATTTCGCCCTAGCAATGGAACGGTCCGCCGCTCCGAACCACGTTCCTCCCGAGAATATTTCGTATGCGGATCAGGGATTCTTTAACCGGAATTGTTTCTTCGTTTAAAACAAATGGGTCTCGGTCTGTGCAGACTTGATAAACAAACGTGAATCAATTGCAGAAATTATTCGGAGAGAGATCAATTAAATGATCGAGATCCTTTTCTTATCTAATTTATCTCTGGTAAGGAACACGCACGTTTACGCAGATTACGTTTCTGCGGATAGAGAGGAGAAACGGAGTTATCGTGCATTTTAATCCGTAATTGGAAATTAGAATTCCGGATGTTTTCTATACTTATATCGACACGATTATTCTCTCTCTCTCTCTGTCTCTGTAAATTACATGCGAAAAGTTAGTTTCTTCCTAGTGCGAACGTAATTCGCTTTAGGGGTTATCAGGGATCTCGTCGAATTTTTACGGATTCTCCTATCGCATCCACCCCACGCGTTTTCTATAGCGATCAAACACGCCGAAACGTTACGAATTATGTAAATAACGATAGAGGCGTGCATAGATATAACGCAACTGGAATCATCTGCTCCAGTTCAGCTGATACGTCGGCCTCGGTGTCATAAATAAGGCAATAAATACCGCTGCTGACATGTGACACACGAGCCACTTGTTTTCTGCGTGCCTATCGAAACTCGTTCGCTCGTGACAATTAATCCAACAGCGATGGACGAATCATCGAACGGCCGTACAACACGAAATCAACACAGAGAACTAGATGCATCATCCTCTGGCTAATCGTATCTAACTCGGGCCAGTGACCCTGCAGCTTTCTAAACCCTAACCTCGATTTTTTCCGATCTACCTCAACTTCAAATTGAGTTGCGTTTGGTCTTGAAATCACTTGCTTCTCTCTCTCTCTCTCTCTCTCTCTCTCTCTCTACTTTACTCAATTCTTCTCGAAGAGAAGATTTCTTCGGCTTTAATCGCTCAGTTTGAAGCCGGGTCGCTATTCGTCGACGCGACCCGGTGAAATCACAAGGGAAGGAACGAGCTACTTGTACGGTGGAGCCAAGTGGCGCAGCCACCGTGAAACGCACGGCGCCGCAGTCAATTTCATTCGCTCGTCCTTGTCGTCTGCAGGTATCAAGAGAGCCACCGCCTTCCTTCCCTGTACCAAGATCAGACGGCTGCCTTCTACTTAGATACGTGACACCCAGCCATGCCGCGGCGCCGACACCGCGGAAATTTCCCTGAAAAACTCTAATCTGTCGACGTCTGACTCGTCCCATTCGTTTCTGCTTCGCTCTCCGTCGCCAAACTACCGTGCACGAATGGAGACGAACGTGCGAAGGGAACCAGACGAACACTTATCAGTATGTCTTTAGTTAGTTAAGAAATTCAGGTCGAGGACGTAATTAGTTTCGTGAGGTGTTGATCGTATCTGAAGGTACGCCTGAGCGTTCTTGGTAGCGCACGAGCGACAGTTTCTCGAATAAAAATAATTTCTAGAATGGAGATGAGATGGTATACATATATATATATATATATATATATATATATGTGTGTGTGTGTATCTTTTTTATATGGATCTATACATATTCTTTGATTTATCGCGTCGATTTGTAAATGTAAATTTCGCGGCTGACAATTCGCGAGATTCATACGAACGTCGATCGCATAATTCATCGAGGGATCTCTGCGATATTCTTTTTTTGACAAATGTTGCGTCAGCGTGACAGATGTAATTACACGTGAGTCAATTGGAATCTTCGGTCGACGTACAATGGCTTGTCACGTGAATATCGAGTAACATAATTAATCATCGCGCCATCAAGGTTCTTGGCCGATTTGCATTCGACCACGTAGCTCGCTTCTCTTCGATTAAGATGCAGAAACGATACATAATTGTCGTCTTCACACGACTATGTACAGAACTGAAATACGTGTCTCCTGAAACCCAGCTGTCTTTTTTCTTTTTTTCGCGACTTTTTCATCTTCTGTCGTACGGAGCGTTGTTCCCGTATCGCCACGCGTTACTTAACGCGCGTCCCAGAACAATGCGGGTCCCATGATGCAAAGGAAACGTCAAACGTTGACGAAAGACTCGGTGACGGTGGTGTTTTTAGCCAATGGCTACACTAACGCTGGAGAAGCTTTTTCGTACCGTGCACTTTGAAACAATGAGCCCGTAGCCATTCCTCTTTATATACGCATTTCTATCTACCGCTGTGTCCCATTCCGGCCTTCGACGCCTTGTGTAGAATTTCACCCTGAACTTTTTGTCCGCACGTAAAAACCTCTTACATTCCACGTAAAAACCCAAAGAAACTTTACGCTTCCTCTGATAAAGTAGCATTTCGTGCCCGTATATTTTTCTCTCTGTAGAACGTGAGACCTTTTTTTTTTATAATCCACTGCATTCAGAAAATCTCGAGAGCACGTTTGAAATCGGGAGAATCTTAATCCCTGCCACGGAAAGCATCTTGCGAGCCGCGTTTCCTCGGAGCTGAATCCCAATCCATTTCCCTCTTTCACGGAAATCTGATTTATAAATTCAGGAGCGAGATGCGGCTCGCTTAAAACGTAGGTCGAGGATGGACAAGAAATTAGTCGCGACCGGTGAAGTCGCGAAAAATGCGACGAAAAAAGCGACGAAAAAAGTTGTCGATGTTCGATCGTGGACGCGAGATATCAGGAAAACTGTCAGTTACAGTGTTCCGGATCTTTTTAAGGGAAGGTAATTGTAAAATCGATTTGCAAGGAACAAAGGCGGATAGCATCGTTGCGTCGTCAATTTCAGCGAACGGAGAGGATGGACGTCTGTTTCGTGGAAGCGAGATGACGGCTGGAAACAGTGATAAATATCTCTTATTCCGTAAACAGTGATAGCGGCAACACCTAACAAGCTTTTCGTGAAGAAAGGCACGTAAGATTCAGCTGTACGCTAGCATGTGATTACCGGTTATTTCGCAACGCGCGATTAACCGACAACTTACGAGACACTGTCCAATTTATCAACGACGATATGCCCAGAGCTGGCGCAAGAAGAATTTCGTTTACCCAGCTCGCGTCTCGTTTCAAGATCTTTTTGGACGCTCGACGATCGTGAATGACATCGTTCGAATTACGAGGAGCGGTACTTAATTAGATCGTTAGGGAGGATCGTTAGCGAAGAAATTTTCCACGGTTGCTTATCGATGGTGTCAAGAGTCATGGGCAAACAACGTTAGAAAGATTACACTTGTTACGCGTTTTTTTATTCGGCACAAGCACCGAAAAAACCAGTAGGAAAAAATTCCCTCGTGGTTATCACGAATGGCAGCTTCGCGTAGATTTAACGATCTCAATTTAGCTGATTGCTCGTTATCAACAGCGGCCGACTAGTATGATTAATTCGTTGGTAGAAGAAACTACTTACATGGTGGGGGGAGCACGTGATTCGAGTTCACGGAAGCTGATCGATCACGAGAACGGTTGTCACGAGACAAACAATTGGTAGACCGCGAATTAAATCGACGTCTCGATGCTAGTCGGCTCTCGGAGAGCGGCGAAACCATTGCGACCTATCGGGGCCGGGCAGCGGATGCAAATTTATTCGCGACGCGTGATTCCGATCAGCCGGGGCCAATGAAATTTTTATCCGACCGATCGTGACGAGTCGTTGCTTTTCGTGCTTTTCGTGCTTTTGTTCGTCTCGAAATCTCTCGAGCGACGAAGAACGCGCCGAAAATCCAACCGCTGCGAGGTGTATCGCAAACTTTTGCTCAAAATCTATTTCCAAAGAGACTTTGGCTTCGAACTCGATCGACCGACAAAAGTTCTCTTTTACCTGCTGCTGCTCGACGAATCAGCCATCGATCCAAGTATTTCCTATTCCTTTAAATAGCTGATCGACCGAAAGTCGTTTAACGGCATTGCGGCGTTTTTCTGGAATTTTTCACGGGAAAATTGCTTTCGCCGAACGATGATCGACGGTTCCGCCGCGATAGGGAAAGCTGCGCCTCGCTCTGCCTACCGATAAACTCGACGCGATACAGTTACACGGTGTCTTTTTCTTTTTCAGCGTCCGCTTCGTGCTCACTTGGCCGACCTGTAACAAGAAGGACCTTCTACTTTGCTGATATCGATGCACCTTGCGGATTTACGAACGATCCACAAAGTAATTGTGCAGCGAGGCGGTAACGCGCCATGGTTGATGAAAGCTGGGACTTTTTCCTCGAGAGACAAAGTCGAAGCACGAATTTGACAAGAATGGAATTCTTCCGCGTCATCCGTCGATCGTTAACGCTACGACGATCGTTTAGTTTCACGCCAAGAATCGATAAAATATGATTCTTCTTATCTGTAGGAAGATTTAACGACTTGGAACGTTTCTCGCTCGTCACGATAACGTTAATAATCATTACGATTACCGTAGCGGAAGGCTAGAAAATTGTTAGAAGAGCGACGAACAATCTCGATCGATTTCAATGGCATGTAAAATCTCGCAAGAGTTATTACGAAAATTTGATGAAACCGAGCAAGATTTTTATTGCAAGATGCGAGGACGACGAACGAAAGAGGAATAAATTGAATGACAAAAGAGTTTACTGGCAGCATCCATGAATCAATTATACGACCGAGGCATTTGATACGATTCTATAACGTTTCGCTTTTGGACGTTCGTTTGCCAGCTATTACGGCCGGCCGAGCGTTGCGGTTCGATCGCAAATGGCGATTGCTTGCAAATTTAATTGAAGTTTTCATCGAGCGCAGCTTTTCGAATTATTGCGTTTCTACAGTGTGTCATATACGGGGGGAAAGAGACGGACGATAAAAAAGCGGAAGGAAGGAACGATCTCCGCTGTAAATACCATAGCTTGGTTCTTCTCGTCGCCATTCGATTCTCGTGGAATCGTATTCAACGAGACGAATATAATGAACCGTGACAACCCGAAATAACATTGCGTAAAAAGCAATCCTCCGAGACGGTCGATCTGTTTCTTTTATTCCGTCTGCTCTGTTCAGGAGCAACGCGAACGAACAGAAACTTGTGACGTACGAGTCGCGATACAAATTCGCGTCTCATGAAACTTTCATTACCGATTGATTTCTCGCTTGGTAGCCGATTTACAAATCGAGTATTAAAATCCGCTCTAGAACGGTCGCGTTTCCACCGACAGACAAATATTTCCGTTCTATCCCCGTTCGCCTTAACATCGTCGAAACACAGATTTCCGCGTTCGCCAAGGATTTCCCAAGAGGCTAATCGTTTCTCGATTAGTACCGTGACTACTCGCGAATCGTCGTCCGTGAAAATCCCGTTCAATTAACGATTATTCGGCGGAGGTTTCGAGTACGACGATGGTTTCGGCGACTCCATAGAAAAATTCTCGCATGACGGGCACCGGCGATAACGGTATTGTAATTGGTAGTCGGAGATTAACGATAAACCATATCAGCTGCTCCGGCCTTTGCCAGCGCGGATTGTATGCATATTGCATGAGCCTCGGTCTTTTATTATTTTCCCTTGCTTTTTTTCGTTACTCTTTTAATACACGACGGTGGTCGTGATCTCGCGAGTTGAACCAGCGAGAGCATAATCAAACTGCTTTAAAAGAAAAGAAAAAAGTACAAGAGAAAAGAAAGAAGAAGAAAGAAAAGAAAGAAGGGACAAAAGCGTAGCAACAGGAGAACTATTTTAAAAGTTTTATCGATCAGTTTTCATCTTGATGTGTTTATAGGGAAACTAGGCAAGCTGAAATTTTCGTGCTCGATGAACTACGCGAGTATCTCGCTTTTCGACGAAACAAGAGGGAAAGGAGGGAAAGGATCATCGTCGGACGTCTCATCGAATCTTCGTCGAATCTTCGTCGAATCTTCGTCGAATCTTCATCGAAATCGAAGCTTTCGACGAGTTTCTAACGTTCCGCGGAAGCCTTCTTTAAACTCTGTACAACGTTCGAAACGATAATAACGTATAATGATACTCTTGTAGAATTTCCCTCTGAAACTACGCATCTAGAACGACGAAGTCAACATTCTTCCTTAATTGCGTCCTCGCTTAGCCCTGAAAAAAAGAAAACAAGAAAAGAAGGAAAGGAAGAAAGGAAAAAGAATAGGAAACAATTTCCTCTAGTTCTTGGGGGACGATAAATCTTCGACGGCGTAACTTAAAGCACTTTCCTGTAATTCTCAAATCGGCGCTCTTAAACGTTCTCAACTCGTCAGCCGAATTTCCTGTCGGATTTCGGCCAGCGGGTTTGTCCAGCGATCGTTCTAGGAAAGTTTCCAAGCTGGCGATAGCTCGCGTTCGACGAACGAAAAACACTCGGGAACGGGATAGCGTGGCGTCTGCTCGATTCGCAGCCGATGTCGGAAACAGGACGGGGATTTTTCTTGCGAGGACGCGTGCATCGTCGCGTTCGTTCTGTTTCTGTGCGTTACGAGACGCGGTTGGATCGGCGCCAAATCGCGGCGACGTCGCACAGATCGGGAAACTGCGCTTGTCGCCGCGATTCGACAGCTTCTCCGCTCTCGACGAATTCCTAACGCAAATAGGATCGCCGTTCTTATTCGTTTCGTAGATACCGGCCATCCGCTTGAACGGTCGTTTGCTTGTTTGCTTTAAGGTAACGATGTTTGCTCGAAATATTTAATACACACGGTGGTTCTCTCATCGATTTTCTAGAATATTTGATTGGTAATATTATTATCGTGGTTGGGTTATTTTTACTACGCATGCACGAAGATACAGACAGTGTGTAATATATACAGGCACGTTGCAGTACCTTCTTGAGCCATCGTATAAGAATAACAAAAATATGTATATTCCAGGCCGTAACCCGAGAAGATTAACTTTTCTCGCAAAAAGTTTCGCATAGATCGGACGTACGTACAAAAATCTGATACTCTTACTTAATAACGGGTCTTACGTTGGCGGAGTGTAGCTTATCGTTAGTAATATCTCGGCATGCTTTGGAATAACTTTTTGGCGTACGAACAGGTAGCGACCGTCGTATTTTTCGAATAGGATTTGCTCGAATTTTAACGTTCGAATGCGTTTGCTTTGAAGTTTGCGTTGGAAATTTGCACAGGAACTTTGCAATGAGATTTGCACAGGAAAACTGCAACTGAAAAATGGGGATTATATATAAAACTATTGCTTTTAAAAAAAATCATGCCGAAAATCGATCGACGATTAGGTCCATGAAAGTATCTATCGCGTTTCAACCGAAATACGCTATACGATTACAGGATAATCTTTTTCCGTTGTTTCATTCTATATCGCATATAAATACGATATACGTACGATACGATCTTTCTTGCTAGCGATTCTCTTAAAGTTAATTTTCGTTAAAGCGGCGTACGAATAATACCGATCAGATTTTTCCGTCTCTCAGAATTGTTTACTTGATTGGCGCAGTAGAGGCATACGTATTTAACAGAGATACATCGAGTGTTTTGAACAGCGTAATATCTAATGATAAATTTTCTTGGAAAGGATTAGACTCATCCTTAAGTAAGAACGTATTAGTACCTTGTTACAAAGGAAATTCATCTTCAGAGATATTTCTTCCGAAGTATCGTAACCTGCAGCTTCACTAGCAATAAACTGGATAGAGAATAAAGAGAGAGAGAGAGAGAGAGAGAGAGATAGAACACGAGCCAAAAGCTGGGATAAGAATTAGAGTAAGTTGGAAGACTAGAACAATAGAGTGATGTATCCTGGCGGGACCTGTAGCCTGTACTTTGAAACTTCTCGTACAAAATATAGTGGTAACATAGAAAACGCGGGGGAAAAATAAAATTTGCGGACAGCGCTCTCTAAAGTGCCATCTAAGCGAGACGAGGTTTCTCTGTTGAAGCTCCGTTCTCTTTTCTTCCTTTTTTCTTCTTTTTTCTTTATTCGATACCTCGCTCTTGACGTCACGCTGATGTATCTTTATTTTTACACGAGCACTACACGATGCAGTCCAACGTTTCGGTGTTACGTTTATAATACGCGATAAGAGGCGGTGATATATGAACCTGGATCGTACAGACCTCGCTTAAAATGTATATTACCGGCGCGAAGGACCGGTATTGCATACCTATCTCACAGGATGATGTAAATCGAATCTTAAAGCTGACAGAATCGTCGCGGAACAATAAGAATCGTACTCGCGTGACAACAACGTTACACGATCTTGTCGCAAGTATTCACAGTTCGAGAAAATTTCGATAATTCGGACTCGAAATATTTACCACACGTTCTCGGAGTGAAACGCGAACGAAAGAAGGAAAGGCGACTTACATCGATAAGAATGGATTAGGGAGAGAATGGGAGAAAGTTTTATTGCACCGTGTCGTAATATCGTTCGATGTTGCGTATTTAAACACGCGTTCGCGTACTACCATTAATGTGACAAATTGGCCTTAAATCATTTTACGTACACACGGGAGACGATGTTGCCGTTAAAAGCGACGGATCTATAGAGAGTCACGCAATTATTCTATTATCTTGCGTAAAAAAGATCTCCTCGTGACTCGCGAGAACGTTACGAGCCTCTTAAAACACCCGGGAAAAACAAACGAATGTTGTTAACTTATTTTACCATGTTATACTAATAAGACTTTAAGCATGGGCGTAATGCCGATAAGATGAGAAACGTCTCTCGAGAAATTACAGCTGGTCGGTTCTTCGACTGATTTCGAGGAACGAGAGAATGAAAAGAAGAGGATGCAAAGTACACTCTGCGTTAAAAATATACGTCTGTTTAAACGAACTTGTTGCGCGTTCATTAAGCACGTCGCTGTACGCAAATACTTTTTCGTTAAACGTTTAGAGGAACGTTTTGCCTCACGAAAACACGCACCGATCGTGTCCGTTACCGTGATACTGGTAAAAATGCTCGATCCAGAGAGGAAAATATTCGTGAAATATGGCGCACAATTCGTCCGTCAGAAGTCGATCGCCCAACCCCCGGCAAGCACAGATCGGTCTTAATTAGCAACTTCATTAACGACGATAAGGATATTATTCGACTCGGTGCTCGCATCATCTGCGGCAGATCCAAGATCTCTTGCGTCACTCCCACTATTATCAATCATGGAATTCGAGTTCCCTCTTGAACGTTCATCAAGAGCGGAGAGGCATAAGCGAGTTAGGCCGCGATAAATACCGATCTTCCAATTAACGAGAATAGTCGCGTTAAGCGATAGCGAAATTTATCGACACCTCTCTTTATTATAGTCGAAATCTTCCTCGAGAGTATCGGTTAGGAAATATCGAAACGTCGCGGCGACGAGCGCCTGCGTCGCCTGCGTCGCCTGCACCGCCTGCATCGCCTGCACCGCCTGCATCGCCTGCACCGCCTGCATCGCCTGCATCCAGTGCGATAAATAACACATCCATTGCCTCGCTTGACCGGTTAACGAATAATAATGCAAAACGAATGATTTCTATAAAACAAAAGAAAAAAAGAAAAGGAAAAAAAGGTGATCCCATTGCAACTGTTTAGAACAATGATGAATAGGTGATGAACATTTGTGCACGGTGTTAGCTGCTGCCAGAATGCAGAATTTATTTTTGTCGATTAGGCAACTCAAATGCAATAATAGTTGCTTCTTTCATAAAGTATTTTTGGCAATGATACTTGACAACAAGCGAGGTTTATTTCTCAGGAATGTCTCACGAGTGTTTATTTCTTTATACGAGCGAACAACAAAGTTTAATCGGCGACATATGTTACTTATTAATCGACCCGTTGTTATTTTTCTGTCGGACGATGAATCGCACGAGTTGAAACGCCATTGCGGCAGTCGTCCGCCGCACGTTCGAGCAATTCCCGTGATTTACGGCCGTGAAAATATATTAACGCCGTGCAAGAGATCGACTATACCTTGAAAATTGTCCCTCGTGTTTGCATACGTCGTCGCGGATTGCCCAAATACTCGAGGAACAAGTAGAGAATCCTACGTAATCAAAGCGTCATTGAACGTCGACGCGAGGTGAACTTGCAGATTGAAGCTCTGCTCGCGAGCCACCGTAGCTCGAAAGACGCGTCCTCGTCGATAATTTCATTATATCGTCAAAATCGAGAAATCGTCACGGCCCGATGGTGTCTGCATCTCAGCACGTTTGCCAGCCCACTTCTGGATCAGTTAATCCTCACGGTGCACCACGGTACGTCATTGCGCATTGCTGCGCCATCGTTACACTTGGCTATCCTCCAGATGCATCGGGGACCGATGGCGAGCGCCAAGGGCCAGAAAAGTTCGACTGCTGGTCGATTCTGGAGTCGCGACGTGATTTAAATTTTCGCCGAAGTCGATCGAACTCGTTCCATGAAACTTCGGATCTCCCCAGATTCGTTAGAGTATTCTCTTTGCCGCACTTGCACTCTGATTAACTTTACTCGGCCTGATTAAAGACCGTATAATCCCCTGTGTCCCGTGAAAGATTCTCGCGTTGGTTTCGGCAATCGTTCTTGTCGCGCAGCTTTATAAATTATGCGCGGCTGCTTTTTCGTCCATTGTGACGATTAATCTATCCCACTGCGAGGACGATTAATTTGTCACCGTCGAGACCGCTGCGGATTATTTGTTCGACTGGATACAAGTATGTGGAAGCGGTGTTTTGCGGCGTTTTGCGGCGTTTTGCTCGAGTCGGATCGTTTTATCGGTATCGGTATCCGCGATTTATCGTTAGGTCGTCCCGTTAATTACAAATCACGGCGAAAAGTCACGAACAACGCGGAGCGCTTTCATTACAGAAAATTAACCACGCTTCGTTCGTCCACTTCATCTAACTAACGAGTCACGATTAAATTTAACTTAAACACGAGCTGAATCATCACATATGCCTATCTACGTAAACCAAGTCTGCGTGACAGAATGAAATCTGAGACTATATTTTTAAAAAAAGTTTCCGTTCGAATAGTCGTATGTCAATATAGATTCAATTTTCTTTTTTATCGAAACTTTTTGCTAGCTCTAAACGCGAAATATATATCGGCAGAACTCCATCCGATAGTTTCAACGGTTACATCGGCGAAAATTTTTCGATCGTTTATGGTGACAGAATCGATGCTCTGACACCTGACGCGTGACGACAGTTGCGTCCAATGCGATCATCAATCGGCCAACGATCGTCGCCAGAACTCGACGCGTTTTCACATTCGATGAGTCAACACGTCGCGAACGAATTCGCTGTTTTTGCTCGGATAGCGCGATAATCTGGTGCGCGAATCGCGATGATTAATCGCGTCTCGTATCTTTCTCAGAAAATTGCCTCAATGTTTCTCGTATCTTGTATCTATATATTCGTATAATAGACCCGATATTTACGTTAAGTTAAATCGTTATTTGTTCATAGGCGATCCGAGAGATTTGCACAGCTGTCACGAACTTACCGCGGTAGTTCGTTTGATCCAAGTTTCGAATAATTAAAGCCACGAAACCAATACCGAATCGACGCGTGCGATACGTATGCAGAGTATTGCAGAGATCTTGGACGATGGCACGTTCGAGTTTGAAAATAATTCTCCAATTTCCTACGTGTGCGAATATTTGCGACGAAACAGACGTTCCTTTGCGATTCTCACGAGGTAAATTTTCGGTTGCACGTTCCTGTTTGTGAGAATTTCTCGCCCCGTGTGCCAGTTGAACTTTATCTACCATCATTTTTATCGCTAGTCACGTGAAGCTCCACGTTTCAGTAAGACAGTGACATTTATAACGTATGACGTTAATTCAAATTTGCAATCTAAGGTTAACCGATAACTGATTATACTATTTTTTTACTCAACGCCGCGTGAATCGAAGCGGCTGGCTGGCTCTTCTTACACAGAAGATCCTGAAACAACTTGGAAAAGATTGGAAATGCCGTGAATTACCTTTAACAAGTTTCGAGCAAGTTTTAGTAACGCGAAACATCTGCGAAGGGCAGATAAAGGAAAACGATCCGGGAAACGTAGAGATGATCTAAGTTTTCAAAGGTACTTCTCATCCTATACTATCGAGTTCGTATTTAAAGATTCTAAAAAAAAAAAAAAAAAAGAATATAAACACGATAAGAATGTACATACATTATTAGCAAATTTTGGCATAATTAAGAAGAATTATGTTCACGCGGCGATGGTTTAAGGGAATTACGTCGGTTTCCCCGATGCTGCAGTTTGAGGAAAGTCGTGATGGAAGGAGAAATGGTCGTCAGTGGAAAGTTCCCGTAGCGCGCAAACCAGGCGCATTAGCGGTTTAATATTATGCAAGTTTGACGTATTATGCTAGACTGGTAATCACGGTGTTTAACCGATTTATCCGCTGGCAAACATGCGTTGATTCATGATACCGTCAACAATTAGTTCTCACAGGCGGCAATAAATTTCACGTGTACTGGCAAACAGACATGCGCTGGTAAACGAAGTCAAATAAAACGCTGTCAGTACGACACAACTTTCTCTCTCTCTCTCTCTCTCTCTCTCTCTCTCTGTCTATATTTTCGTTCAAATTTCACGTCTGCAAACAGTGTCAAAAGTGCAAACTCGCTCATAAAGAAACATCCTGTTTACCTAGGAATAATAGTCTTTTTCGTAGTTGTAATCGGTTTCGTAACTCTTTGGATGGTACGCTGTATCCTTCTTTTGGAGCGTCGTTGTTTTCGACAGAAAGAGAGAGAGAGAGAGAGAGAGAGAGAGAGAGAAGGAGGGAGAGAGGAAGAAACAGCTGGATGTTAATCAAACGAGAATCCATAGATGCAAAGTTTCTTTTTCCCCTTGTTGCTCTTTTTTCGTTCGTGGCCGAAAGTAGATTTATTTGAAAGCAGCGGCGCGTCGCGTCGCGTCGCGTCGTTTCGCCGGTTCGTTTGAAATTCCCTCACCGTTTGCCGCTTCAAAGCGAAGTGGTGCTGTCGCCAAACTTCTTCGAATGTGATTTTCTTTAAACCACCGGTTCTCGTGTAACGGTAGTACTACGCTCGTAGTCCTTATCCTTTCGATGGTTGAAAGGTACTAATTTCATTAGAAGAACTCCTCTCCTACTGTATTAAAGAGACACGAAAACTCGTCTCTTCCTAATATCTCGCGCAGTTCGTACAATTCTTCATTCTTTTCTTTTTTTAGCATCTCGTCACTGCTTATCTCTGTACGGTCGGACGATACGTACATTCTCGATCCTTGAAAGAAAAACAATTCATACGCATTCGTGCGATTCATCGTTTCGCGAATACTGTATAAACAGTGATCTAGCAGTAAGTAACTACAAGAGTTACGTGAACGTTTCAACCGGATAATAATACACGACTGATAGACGCAGAAAAACAAATTGTCGCAGTACGACAGATCGTTCGTTTCGCGAATTATTATCGCTCGACTAATTCGAGCTGTAACTTAAACGCAGTCGAGCCTCCTTGAAATACAACGACGATTGGGAAAAGCACCAAAACTCGATTCAGACTGCGTGTTCACTCGACGAAATTCTATCGTAGACCTTGATATTTTCTCGCGATGAAGTAAGCAACTAATGAATGCGAGTTTCGCGAAAGGAGGAAGCTCGGCTCCTAAGTACCGTGCACATCATTTAGCGACGGATCTTGAGATGATCGCGCGTAAGGATGGTTCGTAGTCGATAAAATAATAAAACTCGGTTTACGGAAAGATAGGAAAGGTAGGTTAATTCCAAAAAAAATACGCGTCGTTCGGTTTTTCCTGATTATACACGACCGTCGATCGCTTGATGGCAGCAATTTCTAAAGACTCGATAGTTTCATGATCTTATTGTTACGCTACGACGCAAATCGTTGTCGCGTATTGTCGGGATTTCCGCTAGAAATTCGCTGATGCAGCTGTTGCGAGTCATTCACGGGATCGAGTTCTCAAAGTAGATGCACCATTAGTAATTGGTTGCAGAGCTAACGAGTAGTTGGAGGTAAGTTGCAAACGCGTCGACGTATACACGTTCGTATGTAGGGATTCCGTGGAAGTTACCGGTGATCTAATCATCGGCGCCCATCGTATCAGGAGCCATTAAATCTCTCTACCAGCCAAGTCGCTGAGATATCTTAATTGCACATTCGATCACAGAAAAAGCGGAAGACGAGATAGAATTTTGTGCATAAAAAGAATAGCTACGGTTATGACGAGATTCGGATATTTACACGAATTTCTATCTCCGCGAACGCGAATAAAAAAATTGGCATCTAGGCTAAAAATTTCTTTCGCGTGTTCAATATCGCAACGGGTCTACTTTGCGTGTAGCAACGTTTCTTCGGTTTCGCTCTCAAAATTCCATAATTTTGCATAAAAATCTGCCATCTAATTGTAATGAAAGAGCACCAGAAGGGAAAAAGATAACGAAGAATCCTTGTATGTTTTGAACTCCGATCGGTAATATCACTGAAAGAACATCGACCACAACTGACAATGGTCGAAAGGAAGAAGAGAAACAAGAACGTAAAAAATTGTTACGAGCAAGATTATGTGCAATTTTCGTAAAATTTGCGCCAGAAGAGCTATTGCTCGTTATTTTACGCGAGAAGATACGAGAAGATACGAGAAGATACGAGAAGATAGACAAAGGAGGTCGATGCATGTTCGACGCGCTTCACCGCGATTTTCTCAGCGATCTGCAAAATCCTCCGCGAGGAGTATTTTTCTGCATTACAGTTATTTCGGGAGTAAATCGTCCGGATTGATAAAAATGGGCCGCGGTGTGTACACGGCGAGTACTCTCAGGTTGGCGCCAAGAGTCGGCAACCGCAGAAAGAATATAAAGAACCGAGGCGAAACTGGACGATGATATACGCGTTCCCGTGGCTAACGACGATTCTCGCAGATTTATGTTCGCTTTGCAACCTGGCTCGCGATGACGAACCTGTATCGCTAACGAGAAGAGCTTCTCCGATTCTTCCTTCTCAAGTATGGTACACATACACGCATGGAATAGAGGAAGTTTGAAGCAAAGCCGTTTCTCTTTATACAGTACGTTCGGATGGCCTACTCACGCTGATAAAAGATAAATTTATGGCGTTTAGTTGGGAATAAAGGAGATTCAGAGACGAAGGTGTCGAGATGCGTGCTTCACGGCCAATTTTTCCACGGCTTCTCTTTGATCACATTTCCATTCGATGCTTCTTTCTTGCTATCTCAAACAACGATTATACTTGTGCAACGTAACAAGAATAACGTACATTGTATAACTTTGCCTTGAACGAAAGAAGTACGTATTGAACTGCAGACGCGAAACTTTCCGGAGATGATGTAACTCACACCTGTTTACGAATCGTTCGAACATATCCTTGTTCTTTTCTTTCTATAGGCTTTTTGTTAGTCGGCGAAGAAGAATGGTCGTTTAATTATCACCCGAAATAGAAGATTCTGGCGTCTCGAGGAGGGCGATCCGCGAGTTTCGATCTCTGCCGCACAGTTCTAAATTGAACGGACCTTCGTTCATTTGAAATCCCCTGGCCGAAAGTTTCGAAGCTTTCGTTTAATGTGCTAATACCGGCCAGGTTTGTTTGGATGACTCGCGTCTTTAAGGCATTCGGTTCATCTGCATTTCAGATCCCACGGAACACCTGAACGAATATTAAACTCGACCACATCGTTTTACATTACCAGTGGTGCGATATTCTTATATAGACATTAGCATTAACCGATATTACCCGTGTGATATTTTTATCAGTCTTGGACTAATTCTTCTTTTTTTTCTCTGCGAGAAGAGAAATGAAAAATGGTTGGAATAGCAAGATCTTATAGAAGAGATCGCAGTCAAATGATGCGTTCCGTTGAAGAATGCAATCTCGACTTTTCTCCGTCGCTTCACATAACGGTTACATGGTAATGGCGCGTTCACGAGCCATCTACCGAAACCCACCTGCTAACTCCATCAAAGGATAAAAAATCGGTCAAGGAAAGAAATCCCTCCGATTTCGTTTCTTCCATTTCTAAATACTTTGCTCAAACTGCGGTAGAACCCTTGTGTCCGCGGTTCTATTTATATCGCGGACTTGCGACATTAAATAGAACATTTATTACGTTGTCCCAAAAGTTTCCTTCGTTTTGTAAGGAAATAACGGATGCACCACATTCTCTGTTTTATATTATTTTTTTGTCGAATCACGTATAATCGTAATAATAGAAATGGAACAAGATGGATCGTATAATGATTCAATAAAATAATATGAAAAAAATAGAGGTTGTGCGTCTATTATTTCCTTGCAAAAGGAAAGAAACTTTCGGGACAACCTGATATAAATTCCACTGTAAGCTTGGCCGTTTCATCCACGTTTCTTTGCAAACGAACATCCGCAACGACCGAATAAATCGAAATAGCAAATACGATAGAATCTCTCTCTGCTCGAACGATTATCAGCGTTTTTATACGATAAAAATAAACCAGTTGATTCACCGTTAACCCGGATAACGTGCGCGCGCGACGTTTAAAGCTCAGCTTGGGAAGAAGATAAGACCGATCATGGTTTCAGAGTACCTCGCCAGTACTCTTTCCGTCTTTGAAACGGAACGTAACGTTCAACGGAGGATATCACGTGAGCATGGAGCTCACGAACTCCATTCGGTCGAATCGAAAAGCGCCGTTGCACGCGGCATTAACTTCAAAATTAGCGAGTTCCTCGTGAAATAGCCGGCCCCACCGCCAGATCTAATCAACCTCGGCCTGAGAAGCCCGGTGTGCCACGCTACAATTTGCGGAGAAGCGTGAAATAAGTCGCGGCCGAGCCGTTATCGTCGACGAATCGAACGGCACCGCTTCGAATTAGCCGCGTTGCTCCTCGAAATTCCGCCGAACCCCGTTACATTTTCTCGGAGACGATCGTTTGGTTATCGCGGACCTTGTTTTCCGGGAAATTAAGCCCTTTGTCCTTTCGTTTTTTTCCCTTTCGCCCGCCTTCGGAAACCTGACTCGTTTTCGATGGTAGTAGTTACGGTTTCTAAGCTCGGACAAATATCCTGAAGTTTGTGCATTCCAAGCAGCAGACAGCGATAACAGAGAGATTAATTTGCAAGACGAAAAGATCGTCTGAAATTTTTCGTTCTGGAATATTTGTTCTATCCTACGCCAGCTAAAGATACGGCGAAATAGGATCCAAATTATTTTTCGATACTTCCTTCTTCACCTTTTCTAATCCCGTGCATTTCGTTCGCAGTTTCTTCTTCCGTTTGTAAGATCTTATAAAAGCGATTCGGTGTCCTTGAGCGAGCAATATCTCTGGCTCGGGCTATAGCGGGGACCAACCGCGGATATTGGACGCGAAAAGAAGCGTGATCGAACGCAAAGGGGGAGCAAAAACTGGGAAATTACATCAATTGAATTGCCGGGTGGAACACGTTTAAATGGAACAGTGTGACAGATATTGTTGGCAGGGTTACAAATTTCAGCTACGGGGTCAGAATTAATCAAATCTGTTCTGCAAAGTCGAGCAAGGAGGAAATGTTAAAACGTTCGAACCAATTAACTACGAACACGTGACCGTTGCTCGATATTCCCCTGTACGGTTTAATCCTTCCGAGATCAGACTTCCGAATTAACGAACACGTACGTCGGAAAGTTGCAGACAGGGACGGAGGAATACCGAATTAAATCCTAGAGGAAAAGGGAAAAAGGCGAAACTTTGCTTTTAAATTGTCTCTCGATTCGCCTTTCGAATTGCTCTTTGAAAGTTCGATCGTGTAATTACCTCGTCGTAACTTGTAAGTCACCATCTAATTAATGAATGAAACGGGCGTTGGCAAACTCAGCCGACGTCAACGCAGTGGCAACTGTTTCCAAGTTTCGCGAAGCTGACACGTTATCGCCTAAGTTTACCCGAATAACATACCGCAAACCGAGGCCACGTCGTGATAGTCGCAGGATTGATAAAACCATCAATTTGGTTCGCGATGACACCCTTAATCATATCCACGTTCGAGACCTTCCCAGTCTTCCGTTATCGATGCTGCCTCTCTGCAGGTCCGCGATATTATGCGAATAAAAATATTCCTTCTTCGCGAGATACGTAATCTAAACATGTTGCCTTTCATCGTTCGCTCCCGCCCTTACAAAACTCGCTGGACACAGCTGTAAAATAGACGCTTTTAGGAAGTTAAACCTTGTTACGGCCGCTCGTCAGCAGCCATTCAACAGCTGACGCCTCGTTTCTCGTTCTTTTTTTGCCTCGTGTTTTCGTTGCTCGTGTAAGAATCCCTTCCGTGTCGTGAAACGACTTCCGATCGATGGTAAAACAAGCCGGTGATTCCCGGTGCTTAATGCCAGTCCAGACGCTTGATTGTATCGGAGATCCCTAAAACTTGTTTAGTATCGTCCCTGGGGTAAGCTTATTAAAGCTTCTTCGGTCCTTCATCTTTCGCGATGGAAATAGGTCTGCGAAGATACTTGGAAGAATCAGAGATTCTTAATTATCTTCTGGTAAAAGCAGCATCGGGAGAATTAACCATTCGTATTCAGGAAGAATTATTCGATACGATCGTTCACCGGTTCCAGCACTCTTTCGCAATAATACGTTTTAACACCGAACATTACGTTTCGAAAAGGAAAAGATTATAATCATTTCCGAACCTTTTCATTCATACACCCTGGCATCGTTCCCTTTTTTCCATTCTCTATCGGTGAAATTAAACGAGGAATCGTACCTTGTCACGTCACCGGCGAAATAACGTAAATTGCAATATTTTAAAACGAGGATTCCCAAAGGCTTTAAGGCAAATTGCAACTCCTTTCTCCACTCTAAGCACAAGTTATCCAACTATCTAATTATTCCCAGCGTTACGCTTGCTCTTCGGTTGCAACAACGTCGTACAATTCATCACTGTCTGTCAGATACAGAATATTCTTCGAAAAGCTGGAAACATTTGACACGGACTGAAATCAAATAGAATCTTCGTACGAAAGAATTCAAGGGAAGACCAGGTGCGAAACTAATCACGTTGCAATCACGCGAGCGGAAAAAAAACAAAGGCGACGACAGCGGGAGTTGCGAGGATTGCGCAACGCGCACGATCAAATGCGCTCGTCTCGTGCCGGCGTTAACCGTGTAATTGCACTTTTGTCTGGGTACAAGGTTATCGTTGTTCCTTCCTTTCCCTGATTCACGATTTCACATCGATCGAGCAACCTCCTGAAGCGAACTAAATGTACAGGTGCAGCACGAGACGAAGGGGAGGGGATGGGGAGGGGATGGGGAGGGAAATATTCTTCGCGTAATAAATAAATAGCAAGCGCGATATTCGCGTCATTTTCTGGTCTCGTTGATGAATCGTCGTACCGGGGAGCAAGCCATTTCGCTTTCTACAAAACTGCGGTAGACGTGACGCGTTTGTCTTGAAACGGAGGCTAGGTATCTGTCGTGGAGGCTGTCGTGGAGGGTTAGGTAGAACTGTGCGCAGAATATGAATGACCCGAGCAGACTAATTAGACTAAGATGATATTGACTAGCAAGCATGCGCGCGTAGAGTTTGCGGTGAGTTACGATACGGGCTGTAGAACTTGGGGAAACGCGGTGTGAGTGGAACGATGGTAACTGTAAAACTACGTAAAATATCGTTGCATGCGTAGGTGTAATAGACCGTTAGATTATTGCGAACAAATATGCGATAGAATCTTGTTATTGCCAACAAAAATGTAATATTCGGACAAGTAGTTTTCGAATGATCAACGCTCGGAGGTAATAGGATGAGAGTTGTAGCTTGTTCGATTCACGAGGAAGTTAGGTAAATCGGGTAAGAAAATGTACGAAAGCGCGACGTGAAAAAGCAGAAAAGCTTTCTGTTCTTGAACAATAGGTGCTCCGTTCGCGATGATAGATGTATTATTCCGCGTTCCAATTGCAGAACTTTTCATCCGTAGAACGTTTGACGATTAACTTTTAATTTGCGGAGCCGTCTTACGACTAATTTTCGATTCACGGTAATTACCGTTCTAACTGTATAACTATACGTTTCTAGAATGTTGGACGATTAATTTTTCATTCGTAGAATCTGTCTACAGTGATCGACGACAACGTAGATAATGGGCCGCTCGGACGAATTTCCGATGTCTCCGCTTTAAATAAATTGAGATATATCCGGTCAAGACTCGGAAGACCTCGACAACGTAGGTAGATTTTGGGGATCCAATTACGACGAGGCGATATTTTCAGAGAAATTGGGAATGCCGGCGCAATTAGCAGATGAGAGGTGCACGGACGTGGAATTCAGGTGTCCGCACACGATATGCTTTCTAAAATCGAGGAAAATACGGTGTTTGTTTTGCAGTGTTTGTGTTCCGAAGGTAATTTCAAGTGCTTTGCGTGCGAGGAAACGTAGAAACACGGCGAACATGGATAACTCTAGGTGACCAAGTGAAACGTGATAAGGGCAGTGAAAATTTTGGAGCAAATTACAGCGGAGATACTTAGAATTCAGATGGTCGGCGACACAACGAGAACCTTTCGACCGGTGTTTCATTAATTAACGCGTATATATAGCTTTGCTTTGCTAGTTGGATCGTCGATAAATAACCCGCGAACGAGATTAAACGTTCGATGAGGGAAGAAACGTGATTCGATTCGACGGCGTAAACGCTTCAGGACTTTTAACTAAAGAGTTAAATTTGAAACTAGGCAGACGCGAAAAACAAAAGATTCGTTTTACAGGACGAGCGTACACAGAGCCCCCCCCCCCCGGAATTTGTTTTCTTTTTTCTTTTTTTTCTTTTTTTGTTCAACTGAATTAAACTTCTTAATGGTATTCCAAGTCCGTTGATATCAGAAACTTTCATTTAATTTACGTCCATTCTTGTTTGCGCGATTAAACGTCTTCACTCGACAACCGGAAAGACGAGGGTTCCGTGAGATACGTTTTCTCGGATCATGTTCGATCCCGCTTATCGGCGTGCAGATAGAGGCTCCGCGATGAAAAGAGGTGACTCCAGGCGATTTCATGCATATTTAGGTCTGTCTTCTACTCGATCCCCTTTCAGCTATATATTGTACAATACGAACCTATAAAAAAACATCGCGCTCATTCATCATTCGATCCGACGTTAATTTTAACTGACCGTATTTCCGTTTACGTAACCAACTATCTATCATTATGACTATGTGCTCCACGAATGGCGAATGTTGCCAGTAGAAAACAACAAAAGAATGATCGGTTATTTGGTCGACGTGACTACTTATACCATTGCTGCATTGTTTGAATTTTAAATCGATTCTCCGGTGGAATATGTAATCGTAAAAAGCAGCGAACTGCACGAAAAGACGTACAAAGTATCTTGAATCTGTCCGTTTTCATTCGGACGGATTTTAACTGTTCGTTCGTTAACTCGGTGATTAAATTCAAGATTTAGGAAAACATAAACCTTTGTCATCTGTAGGCGAATCTGTCGATACACGTTTATAATTTTTACAATTTTACGATATTTCAATGGCACCGCTATGTTTCGGATCATTTGTTCGAACCTCTAGAGTTTTGAATCCTACCGTACGTTATTAAAATCGAACGAATTCTTTCCAGAACGAAATGTCCCACGAATTTCTTTCGGGACGCTTGTCGTCATTCTCATAATTGATGTTCCGATTTATCTCGAAACGCAATATCCAAAGAATTTGCACGAATCGATCGGACGAGAATGTTCTTGCAGAGAAGAAGACATTTCTTAATTGTATAACCTGAATACGTTCGTAAGAGAAGCGAAAGAATCGCACCAGCGCAGCTGGCTTTCCGAGCGCGGGGATTGAAACAATCGTTTAATTTCGTTCTGATAACATCGACATCGAATAACCGAGCATATTCTTCGTTATGACGTTTATACGTGACTGTGCGGCCAGACCGCTCCGCAAAAATATATCTTATAATAATTGCGATTCATTCCTTTTTATTCGATCTATTTTGCTTGTTTGCTTTCAATTTCAGTTTACACACATATTTACCCAAGAGTCTGGAAACATTTCCGAGACGAATTGAACGTATGATACATTGGCTCGCGGAACAAGAGAATCGATTCGAGTAGTCGGTCGAACGAGAACAACACGAAGAAAGAATTTAACAGTTGCCGTAATTTCCTTTGTCCGCCACGTGGACGAAGAGATTCACGAGTCACGGCACGTACGCTCGACTTGCGATTTCGATATCCCGTTACAAGTGCAAATATTTGTCTGTAAACGCTTGCCGCTGGCCGGCCGTTGCTGTTTCTGCTTTGTGCTTGCTACATTTCAAACGCGAGATTTGTCGACCCGTTGACCCTCTGGACTAGTCAAGAATCCATTTGTTGTCGGATATATCTACTACGAAAAAGGAGTGGTGCGACAAACCTGACACTTTCTCGGCGTTTCTCGACAAATCTGTCAAAGCGAGATCGCTTTATCCTCGTAAATTTAAAAGGTCTCTTTACGTTCGCAACAGATGGTGAACATTTGTTAACACTGACAATGAGAATTATTAAATTCCGCGATTATTTCGAGAACGCAAGTGGTCGGAAAGGGAAAAGCGGCGAAACACCGTCGCGATAAAAGTGTTTTCGTAACTCTCTCGCTAAACGTCAGCACGCAAGTTTCGTTAAACGTCGCCGGTGTTTTTTCAAGCGACGAACAACTGGCGAATGTTTTCTAATAAACAACCGTCCGGCAGCCACCTCGAAGCCAGTGGTCAGGTTGGAAAACTTGACGCGGCGCGTGTTCTTTTCGAACGGGGGCAAGAAACGAACCGGACTTTTTACGTCGTGTTCCAATTAAGGAGCAAAGTAATGCTCCGGCTACGACGAGACTTTGTAAGAAGTACGGGAACGCGACTTAGCGCGAATTAAGTGAGTGTGACACGCGGACCTGCCAACCTGCGACGATTAATCACCAACATCGTGAAAGAGGCGAGTGGAAACCGGGCCAAAGGTATTCGTTTCTCTCATAAAGATTCGAGAAAGCTTGGGAAGAAATTACCGGACGATCGAAGGGAGTTTCGTGCGACTTCCTGTGACGCGAGTCGCCATCTATGCGAGCGCGTATCGTAAAAATTAATTGCGCGAGAAGACGAAAACAGGCTAAGAATTCGCATTCGGTAACGTTTGAAAGCGTTATTCCATCAAAGTTTCGTTTTTATTGAAGCCGAGAAAATGCACAGAATTATGTACGTAGTTGTGTACGCAATACGCAAAGATGTAAGATTCGTCCAAACGTAGTACTCGTTAAGAAAGCAATTTTCGATCAAACTTTCGTTCTTTTAAATTATCTTCGAAAAAGCTACGAATTTACATAAATATCCGCAGTCTACTGATAAAGCTTTCCTCCGTGTGTGCGTGTGTTAACGAACACGATGGAACACGATACAACAAATTCTTCGTGAATTTCCTCTCTTCCGCTTCTAATGCACGATTCAATGAAAAGGTAAATATCGTAGAATTTGACGAGGAAGCGCAAAAATTTTTCCTTAACGAAACGAAATTCCCGCGGAGAAAGGAAAACATGGAGATAAGAAAATCGTTTGGCATAATACGTTTTAGCTGCGGCGCCGCGATGCGATTGCGGCGAATTCTATAACGTAGCGGAAATTTTTATAATGCAAATCCGGACCGCGTAGGTCGTTGCAAGAGTCTTCGTTTCTCGCCGAAAAAGAAACAGAAAAGGGTGGAGAAAGAGGGCGAGGCTGTGAACGACGGCCGCGCATTAGGGACTTTCTGATGGCGTCAGATGCTCGTTGCCTCTCGTTTTTATAGGCGATTATCGCGGAAGTTTCGGGGGAGGGCGCGCCTTTTGCTCAGCCGCCGTGCTGGAACCGAACTTGCCGGAACCTCGTGGGAAAAAAGCTGCTTCAGAAAGTACGGGTATTAAAGAGACTGTGTTTCTTTCGAACTAAATCCCAACGAGAAATCTTTCGGGATCTCGAATTCGCCTAATCTTTGCGAACACGGGTCCCGGCAAAAAATCCATCAAGACGCAGGAGTACATTACGAACTGAAAAATAAAGTTTACTACGAACAGATCTAAATGGAAAAATATCCAATGAACGACAGGGAACAAGATGCGCAAACGTACCGGCCATTGACGAATAAAACTAGTATCGAAGAAAATCAAACGAAAGTCACATGAAAATTCTATCTAGGCGCGAGAAGGAAAACGACATTTATCCATATGTTTTGAAAGTCGTTCGAAGCCTCAAAAACGTATCGTTGTGAATATACAGAACTTGGAAGAAGGAGAAAAAGATGTCAAAGCATCGAGAATTGATAATTTTGACTCGACTACTGTGCGTTACTGTTACAAGCGCGTTTCAAATAAGCTGCAAATACAAATAAGCTGCAAATACAAATAAGCTGCAAATACAAATAATTTGTAAGAAACGCGTGGTCGATAGCGGTCGAAATGAACAACGATCAGCCGAAATCAAGCAACGTTCAAACATCATCGTGGTAGTCGTTCACGAGGATCTCGATCGAGCTTCTTTCGATAGTCGCAAACTGCTCATCGCGTTTGGCAAGAAGGACGAGCCCGATTCTTCCCACGGGACCAACAGATGGGATCTCGACAGCGGGAAGTTGGTTTCCTTGCAAACCTGTTCCTACGACAGACGTTGAACGCATCTTCGAGGAGTAATAGACAAGCGAGGGCAAGGTGAAGGCTCGTGCACACCGCTATATCGATGACTATTTTTACACTCGACGTCGTGCAGGTCCGCTTGGCGACGATCTTGAACCTCGATTGTTCGCCACGTCGATCTCCTACAATACCAGTTACACGGTATTTTGTTTCGCTACGACGTTTTCGCTCTTGGAAGAATTTCCTTTTCGCGGAGTTCTCTTACATATGGCAATGGTTTAATTTATTAGTTTCTTTCCTTTTGTAGGGAAATTATAGACGCACAACAACCTTTTCTTCGTCTTATATTATTTTATCGAATCATCCACGATCCATGTTGTTCCATTTCTGTTATCACCATCGTACATGATTCGACAAAAATAATGTAAAACAGAGAATGTGATGCATCCGGTATTTCCTCACAAGACGAAAGAAACTTTTCGGACAAGCTAATATTACAGCGAACTCGTATCGAAGAATATAGTTAAATCAGCGAACAAAATATAAAACGAGGATATAAGATATATCGCACGGCAGTGCATACATACGTAGCATTCAGCAAGGGATACGAGCTGTAATAAACGCAACGGACGAAAGTACGAATTATTAACATCTATAACAGCTTGTTAATTAATAAACTTTGCTATTAGAGCTCGGTCTCGCTTCTCGATTTTGCTGAAATATAAAATCGAATTTATTATAATTAAATAAAAAGATATTATATTAAATCGCGAATGTTCGCGCGAAACTTCATTTTGTTCCGGGAATTTCTATCCGAATGATTCTTAGGAAAATCCGAACTTATAGTAAGCGATAAACTTTCTCGATGAGAGTAGTTACCCGTGGCGTTAAATATATTCCTTTAGCGAGACGGGTCACGTCGTCGAAATTGAAATTAATGGCGAACGGCTCGAAAACTTATATTCTGCCCTTTCTGCGCACTGTGTTTCCTTGATCTAAATATAAACGTGGCACGACAGGGATGAGAACGAAAGCTCCGCGAAACCGAAAGATTCGAGGAACTGTAAGACAAAGGTGGGTTAGGTTCCATGGGATATGCATTCTTTGTGGAACGATCTCGCAATAGAAAATCACGCGATTGGAATAATCGGCGTGGCCTCAAATTGATGCGTTCTCCGCTAGCTAATGGCTAATATCCGAGCGTTTCCTCCCGGAATTCGTGTCTACCAATCGAACGAATCTGCGAGTATAATGAGATCCGTGGGTTCGTTCGTTTCGTGTCGAGAAGACGATTCAACAGAGGATTGCGCACGTTTGAAAATGGTTGATCTAATACGGAAGAATTTTAAGCAAAGCGGATAATTACTTGATCGTTTGGAAGAAGGAATTGGAAGCGCTTGAAAGAGAATCGAATAAGATTATAGATATATCGAACAAGACGATAACGAGATTAATCGTTAAAAGATCGAATGGCACAATTTTCAACCACAAAGGCAGACAAATAGAAGCGCGTCGATGTTTGATGTTTGGAAAACGCAATTTTCTAAATGAAGCAATTGAAAGGTTGCTTCGAGAATATTGACTACGAGTAAAGTAAGAGTGCGCGACTTGGCCGAGTAAAATCTGCGTAATAGGAGAATTTGCGGGGCAATTCTCGAAGAATCAACGTTTGTTCCTTAAAGATTCTAAGAAATATCCTGGAAGAAACGGAGACTCACCTCTCAGGTCCTTTTATTACAAGTTCTTCGACGTTCCCTCGCGCTGGCTCTCATTCCCGAGGAGGTTCGGCATCGATTCAACTCGGAGGCCTTCACCAAGTCTCTGGAAACTTTACGACACAACGACCTTGGGCGGTCGCGAGGCTTCTACACCGAAACAGAAAGAAAACCGACTCCGTGACGCGTTCGATCGATCGTTCGTGTCAATTCACTGCACCGGTATCGATTCACGCGAATCTTCTTCTCCGATCGACCACGCGAATCATCCTCTAAAAAACAAGAGAATATGGTTGGACGATGTCCGGACGAGCGACACGACGCGAATGGCTTCGTACTGCGGCGCGAACCGCGACCTTGGCGAACTCGGACTTTCTTCTAGAAACATTTCGGCGGCATAGGGCGGATTGCATCAGCCGAGCTTCGAATTCTGCTTGCACGTGGACGCGCAAAGAGAACGTAGAAAGCGTAGAAAACGAGAGAAAGGAAGGAGGGACGCGCAGAGAGCGACGAACGTGTGGCGAACTAAAACGAAACAAATAGACGAGAGGGGATCGGCGGCCGTTCTGAAATAGAAGAAGAAGGCGAAACCGGACTCGTTCCTGTTAATTCACTTAAACAGACGCGCACGACTAGTTCGTTAGCTCGATCGAACCGCGTCGCGACAAGCTCGCGCGCTGCCTCTGCGAGTTGGTCGACGACGTCCCCGCCGGAAATGCGAAGCGCTATTTATCGGACGACGCGTTCAGTCTCGGCCGTTGGCTATTTTCAAAGGTAACAAACGGTCTCTTTAAAATCCAAGTTAGACACCGTTGCGCGGTGGCAATCCCGTTCCTTGGAAAATCGCTCGTAGAAACGTCGAGTTCGCTCGTGGACTCGCGCGAACTACGTTCTCGATCGTCGTCAACCAATTTCCATTAAGCTAATGGGATCGCCGTTTCCGGTGCTTTTCCAATGGCAAGAAACGAACGAAGTTCAGCCATGCTTCTTGGTTCTGGGAGGTGTCGCGGCACTTGACACGGTCGATCTTTTCGAGAACGTTCTGTCTGCGTAAGCTCCTTACCTAGTTCTACGCTCGCGGAGGTACGCGTTTCATTCCGAAGACCCTCGAAGTCGACTGTTCTTTTTCTATTTCGGCTCCCGATTATCCGTGAAATTGGCCGGTTAGATAGGAACGTTCCGTTGACATTAATCATCCGATTTGTAGAATGGACTCGGCCGAAACCAGCGCAACGAGATGGATCGATTCGTTACCAATAGTGTAATTTACGAAGCCGTCGCGCCCCCGATAAGCCGTTTTATCTAGGCGAATACAGCGTCATCGATGGTCTCGAAACGGCTTCCCGCTTGATAGAAACTGCCGCGATTTTATCGAATCGCCAACCGGCTATCTCGAAGTTGGAGAACAGTGCGCTGCTCTAACCGCTGGCACGCGAATTTACGAGCTGCCGAAATGTTAAACGCGTCCGAGTCGTGTGTTTTCGCAGCTGCATCTAAAATGGCTGTGCAAACCGATTGGGAAACACGGAAGTTGATTCGAGTATGGCGATTCGGTTGTTAGACCCGCGTCTTCTTCCTTCTCGTTATCGACCATGTACTGACGATAAATCTGATCTTCTACGAACACTCTGTTCGTTGTACCAAATGTGCTCGAGTTCGTCGTTGTTTATTCGATGAAACGACAGAAGAAAAAAAAAAAAAAAGAAAGGAAAAGGAAGAAACATATTCGAACGCAGATCGTCTTTTTACCTAAAAGAACAAGAGTTACGTACCTAGGAAATCGCGAACGTATCCTATCGGTGGAAACTTAACTTGACTTGACGCGAGCCGAATGGGAACAGATCGAAACGGAAGTGCGCGAATGGCGGTCGATCGATAAACGTTGCGACAGATCGTCCGCCCGGGTGTCGGAACGATGATTCGAACTGATAGCTGCAAAAGACGTGCGCCGTGGTCAGTCGTCGACGTAATACTGGGAAGCCGAGAGAGTTCGGTTGGTATATTTAAAAAGCAGAAACGTAGAGTGGCGTTCGCGGCCGAACGGCTGACAAGCTGGCATACGGCGCCATACCGTTGGCACCAGCCGCTTTGAGCACATGCTCCTGGTCCGAGTATTGTTTCTTTCACCAGGAAAAGTTAAAAATAAAGGAGACGCTCTCTCGCGTTAGCCACTCTCCGTGTATTTTCTTCTGTTTGCTTTGTCCGTGGGTCGGTTTCTTCGTTCTTTGGTAAACGCGCTGTTATGGAAACTGCGGCAACGTTGGTACGCCACTGATTAATATCCTCGTTTGGTAATCGTTGGACGATTACTGAAAATATATCGGAGATGCGTAGATACGATCAATTAAGATCGTCGTTGGAATCGCGAAGAGCGAAGAGCGAAAAGAGCGAGATTGGAGATTGGGCACTAAGATGTGAGAGACTAAGGAACGTGGGACCAGATTTGTGTCACGCTCGATCGATAATAACGCTAAATTACGTAACAATAGATTACATATAGGCGTATACAAAAGGAGACCAGCGAGATCGTGTGTCTAACGCCGGACATACGAGTATGCAACTCTCGTGACACGCGGATGACCACATTGACTAAAGTTAGAAGCGCGAAGTTAAAAGGAGAAACCAGAAGAACACGAGATGCGAGTGATATCACGCGATTCCTCTTGCTTCTCTCGTCGATCAGCCGCTCGTTCCTCGCTCTCCCACGTGGAAATCGAGAACGAAAACGATAATGGTAAGAACATAATGCGCGACAATGGAGTGGATACACTTGCGCAAGACAAAACCAATAATATCACGTGTCTGCTACTATGTAACGTCGCTTCGTGCTCGTGATACACGACACATGATATATATTTGAATTAATAAATATACATACAAAGTACGAGAAATACGGATGTTTCCGCGAATTTTAAGAGAACTTGCAGCACCGTGAGAAAGTTTCGACGAATCGCGCAACAACAAAGTTCCCGAGGGCAAACTGCAAAGTAGCACGATCCGTCCTGCATCCACGATCCGTGTGTACGCATTGTTAACATAGATTTCATCTCCGGTACAGCCAACGATATAGCTGTATAGGCGAATAGCAACAATTCAACACGGAACGGCTAACGGACAAAACATGTTACGAATTACAACTATAATATATGTACATAAACCCTGGAAATCGTTACGGACCCGCGTGTACGAATCGAGAAATATAAATCGAAGCTCAAAGGATTAATCGGTATTGTTCTTGGCTCTGCCGTGATACTTCTGGAGAGAGGGAGAGGGAGAGAGAGAGAGAGTGGTAGGGTGGGGGGGGGGGAGGAATAATAGCGCGATCGAGTACCAAAGTAGATGATGCTCGTAACGAGTAACGACGAATTGCGGCTATGGTTAAAACCGAATGCTAATTATCCGGTAGCCGCAGTGTTTGCGGCTACGATAACAACGATTTTGTTATATTATTTTTATATTCATTTGTTTGTTTCATTAGTGGCTGATTTTGAAATATAACGACGTGGGAGGACAGATTCTTAAGAGTCTGAGAGGTCTCGCGAATGCATAAAAGTTAATCAATTCAAGGACTCGCGAACAACAAATAGTTCCATTAATCAGCCAAAATAGGAAAAGTAGGTCGCCAACGATTCTCCGAAATTGAAGAGATTTCGAGCAAAGCACGTTTATGAGCGAACTGTAGTCGCGATCTGTAATGGCTGTTTTTTTATTTTTTTTTTCTTTTTTTGTTCTTTGTAAACAAATTTCAGAAGGCAATGGTATACGTTCTCCGTCAACTTTAACGTCGGGAAATTACATCTTGTTCGGTAAAATTTTGCATTAGGAAAGGACGAGGGAACGATGCTCGCGTGCTTTCAACGAAAGGACGAAAAATCGGTGGAAGAACATCGGGGAAAAAGAAGGATCTCTCTCGAACGAACGAGCCTGCCACCTATTATCGTTACACGACTAATTAGCTCGAACACGCGACGCGATTCCGGACAGCGATTTTATTCGCGACGCTTCGCATTACCGCGTTCACGGCCGGTAATTTCAGTCTGTCGTAGAAAATTCGGAATTTCGAGGCGAAAGGAACGCTCGGTCGAATGAAATTAACGAATTGAATTCGTTATATTTTCAATGTTCTTCTCGACTCGCTCTAACGCCGTCACTGCTGCATTACGGTTTACAGATTCAATTAAAATCGAGCAAACGCCGTGTTTCCTGTTCCGCGTGATTTTAAAGAGACCTTAATCAAGGAAATCAAGGCGCGAGTAAATTGCGTTTAAAAATTGGGATTTAAACAGTTGGCGATTCGCTTGAAAGATAAATCTGAATCTCCGAGGAGACCGTTGTTTCGCCACTCATCGTTGAAAGGACGAATCTCTGACACGAAAAGACAATCTCGAGCAAGAAGCAAACGTCAGAAGTCGGTTCTTTTTCTTCGACGATCGGTCAGAAACACGAAGATTCGACTCGATTAACAGATGGCAGGACGTCGTTGACCCGATTCCAGGATCGTTCACCGCACGAATCCTTGCATCGATCTCTCGGCTGGTTTGTTAGAGAGATCGAGAAAGCCGGTCGAAGGCGGTTGATCTTTCGATGGCCGTTGGTTGCTCGCGGCCTCTAAAGGGGTTACGTTTCCTCTTCGGGACAATTCGTCAAGATCACGTTTTGCATCAGGCCGCAGAATCGCGTTGTTTGTTGCTCTCCGATAATAGATGCTCCGCAAGCGGTATAATCGTTGCGGTCGCCGTGGCACACGTGCTATCGATTCTTCGAACCTGGCTTTCGGATCCTCCATGGCAGCTTAACGATCGCTCCACTCGATTGGCTAGCAACTTTGAGATCAAAGCGCCGAGAAACGTGGCAAGAAAACGAAGGTCCTCCGATAGGGTAAACGTTTTAGGGTAAATTCGTCGAACGCAGTTTAGACCGTGGAATTCTATAAGCGTCAAATTGTTAAATTGTAAATTCGTCAAATTCCCGCAAATAATTTGTACAACTTTCAGGCGTATACGTATACGCTTTGAATTGTTGTTTCGTTCGGATTAATTACTCCACGCTATCGCATTCTGTAGGAAACGAGCAACTGTCCTATTGGTAGAAGAGACAGTACACTTACGGAGGCTAACATTCTGAAAGCGTCGAATTAAGCGAATTTGGAACGCTCGTGTGTTCCAAATTTACCAACAAGATGCTAAGAATTCGAGGAACGTGTCAAAAATGTTATATGGCAGCTTGAAAGAAAAACAGCTGTGACTTGTTTAATCGTTGTTCGTCGGTCTTCTAGCGTGACGACGCCCGTAGCGTCACGTACGCGTTGCCCGATTCCGCGTTTACGTAATCGCGTGAGCTCCTTGTTCGAGCTTGACGATACGACACACGACTCGAGATAGAAGTGTACTCGAAGTGAATCACCTCAAACGCCGATAACGGGCTGCTCGTAAACAAATGGTGTAACGTTTGCGCGATTTTTCTCATGGCCGGATGCAACATAGTATCGCGATTGTAGTTGCAGTAAAGCGTAATATAACAGCATATGTAGCGAAAGATTATAGGGAAGAAAAATGTAGTGCCAGTTATCGCTAAAGTTGACAAACATTTCTCTTCTACGATTCTACGCAAATATTGATGTCTACGAACACGGTAAACTCGGTAATACGTTCCATCTCCGGGATCCGGTAACTTTTCGGCGGCTCTGACGAAACGCATAAAGCGATTAATTTTCACGTGGGATACAACGATTTATCGTTGAAACTCGCACGATTGATATAGAGTGGAGATCCAGTCGACGACCGATCGCGGTCGGTTATTCACTCCGCTGAAACGTGACTGGAACGTGGATAGAGTGGAACGCTAAATAATATTTGATCAGACCGCGAACGCAGCCATTAACCGGCAATCTGGCCGTATAAATCAACCATGCTAAACTCTCGGTTTGCACTTGCCGTGATTTCTGCTTTTTCAAACGATTACAGGAATTTCGTGCGCGACAAACAAAAGGTTGATCGCGGTAAGACGGTTGACGTCAATCTATCACGCGGGCGCGTGCTCGTATTACGGTGAATTACGCTCATCGGAAACACCGGCGCTCTCGCATCATCGAACAAGCCTGGGCGCTCGCGCACACGCTATCGTCATCCGCAGGTGCGCTGGCTTGCAGAACGATGAATTATGCGCACGTACACGGTGGTGTTTCGTAATTCGGCGAGATGCGCCGGATAATCGGTCTGCTCTCTTCCGAGCCTCGTCGTTTCCTGCTCCTCCTGGTCCCTGGAATTATATCTGGCACAGGTATTACATTTAGACGCGGCTAGAATATTTATTAGAAGCAGTTCCGATATCGACCAGCTTCGCTGGTCGCCTTGATCTTGCTGAATTATGCAAGGAAACGCGAGGCTTTGAACGTTCCGGATGGTCCGCAGGTTTTTCACGCGAAATTGAAAGAGGAGAAAGCGCAAATGCTGCAACGCGAAAGACGCAACTGTTGTGTCAAAGACAGTTACTCGTACGGTTGTTTGTAAAGTCGTCGAAAGAGCGTATACACGCGTATGTACATCAGCGACGTTTGTTTCCAAAAAAAAACTTTCTTAATTCTTCTTGCGCTTATCTCTTTGTCATATTTGCCAGTAGATCAATCTCCGAGAAGAATAATAACTTGGAAAAATATTCTCGGTCAATTTTATCGGTAGACGAGTCTCCAAAAAGGACAATAGTCTAGACGAATGGCTTTGGTGAATTTTGTCGATAAATCGGTGTCCAAAAAGAAGAAACAGAAACAACGATAAATTGATCCTTTTGATATTTGCGCGGAGGTCTCGTAAAATATCATTCTCCGCGACAATAGCTGACTCTGTATCTAATTTTCTTGCCTCGCGCGCGTATATATCTCTCTGAACATTGTAGCTTTCGTAGAATTTTATACGTTGGCGAGCAAAGTCCGGCGAGTCCTCGAAACAAGTAACTTTCAAGAAACAATAAACGGTAAACGCGGTTAAAACAAGAAGAGGAGAGACGGACAAGCTGTTGTACAAAGAGCGTGCGCGCGCGCGCGCGCTCGGAAAAGAGCCACGGAATGGAGTGGCCGTCGAGGGAACACAAACGGAACGGAACACTCGGAACGAACAAGCGCGGCAGCCCAAGCGCCAGACACTTTCGTCGGCGGATCCACGACGGGGCTGGTGTACACCAACTTACGCCGCGTTTACATTTGCATTTAATTCAAACATACGCGCTCGTGCATACTGCTGAATTCCAATGTTTCTCTCGGCCGGCAACCGCGAGTCGGAACTCTGGCTTTACTCTGCAATTGTCACCGTTTTCGGATCAGCCCCGTCCCTCCCCCGTTCCAAAATCCACATCCGCCCTTTCTCCACCTATTTCCTACCCAAAGCAAAGATTAGTTCCTGGCACACATACCGCGCGCGTATCAGGCCCAGCTTTAAAGCGGAATTGTATCCAGCCTCGATGAATCTCGGCACGTGTTACGCTCCCGCGTGCCAGGCGACAGCCAGCCGCGCCGGAATTGTGGTATTCGCGTTCTTCCCTATTGCGGAGTGTGTCTCAGGGTATGGCCGACTCTTTGAGAATCTTCGGAGCGAGAGGCGGAAAATGAAGATTCGCGCGAGATGGAATTCTGTTTTCATATTTTTTTATGTGCTATGGCATTGGATCTGGATCGAGATCGAAGTTCCAGAGAGAGAGAGAGAGAGAGAGAGAGAGAGAGAGAGAGGGAGAGAGAGAAAGGGAGAGAGGAGAGTAACATTTATGCAAATAAAATCATACATGTTAGATTTTTATTTTAAATAGCCGGAAGGTATCTCGATATTTTTGTTATTTTAAAGCCGTACGAATAGAGAATTTTTGCGAGAAGCACGTATTAGCCACAGATGCTATTACATCATAATTGATAGCACGTAGACTCACGGAGCCACCCTATAGCGCGCTAGTAAATGTATCGAGTGGTTTCTGTTACCGACGTAATTTACAACCCTACGAATCCCTCTTAACACGTGCTACACCAGAATATTCCTTCCCACCGATTCTGCCTCTCACCATCGTGGCCCTCGGCTTAATTTTAGTACCGAGTATTATCTCGGTTCCTGGACACACGCAGCCTCATTTTTAATTTCTCGCTGTTATTCTGGCAGCCTTATCATCTCGTTTTTATTCATTACCCACTCGCCACCGGTTTCTTATTTCGCTACTGTACACTCACTTTACTTTCACCTTTGTTTTATTATTTCCATTCTTTTATTTCTAATTCCTTTTATTTGTTCCGCTAGGCAAGGTTTCCTGGTTTCATTCTCCTTTATTCATTTATTCTCATTCCCTACCACTATACAATCTGTTTTCCTTTGCCTTTTGTTTCTTACCTCTTGCTGTATTTTCCCGTTACCTCATTTGAATCTCTCCCATTTTCGTCTTCCGCGCCACCCCCTTTCTCTCGACACTGCCATAATTTCGTAGCTTCGAGTAACCAATAACGAATCTATCGACTAGTTTCTTAGTTGATGCAGAAAGTTTCTAATCCCGAGAGCCCGAGTATTTTGTTAAACCAGCTTCGCCGTTGTCGAACGGACGTCGTCTAATAACAATCACTTGGAGATCTTACTCGTGAATCGATACAGAGTTTCCAACATACTCGAACGCCGTAAATGATCTTATCAACGAGGAAACTCCCGATCATCGACGAAAAGGCCATTATGCAAACTAACTGCTGGCTATCCTGTTCGTATCTGTTAGAAACTTGTCGAAAAGAACATTATACCGCCTCGCCAAGTTTACCCAATTCATCCTGATCCTTAACAGCGATATCCACCCTCCATCTCGACTATAAATCCTGAAAATCCAACGCGACCGATGTTCGTCAGCGATGATATAGTAAAATATCCCGCGGATAGTGTCCCGCGTGAGAATTCCTGGCTGAATAATCAAAATTGCACTGTCGCGATAGGCTCCTCGGGACGATTGCAATTCGAAGGTTAATCTTGGTCGGTGACCGACTCTCGATCATCCCTGGCGAACGAACGCAGACAGGTACAGAGAGAAAATAACTGGATAGAGTCGCAAGCACACGCGCGCATCAACGCAGAATGGGGGAAACTACGAAACAAGGTACAACTTTTTCAAAGCAAACGACGAATGGCCGTGACGCGAGGGGCGAGCGAGCGATTCAGAGTGTCCGCGGGGCTGATTTACGGCACGCGCGGAATACGAGCGAGAATTCCAATAGGAACGAGGATACTTTATTGCAACGGGTCCCCTGTGCCTGGTAAAGATTAACACGTAACGCGTGCAAAAATAGGATTACACCGTAATTTCCGGGCCGTCTGTATGCACGCTATTGCACACGCGAAACGAGGATTACGCCCGGGGCCACCGCGTGTTCGAGGGAACGTTTGTATCACCGCACGCGGAAAACACTTCGTTATTGGCCGTTGCGGCTCGAAAACGCTTACCGGCGGCGTGATTTTGCTTTGTGCGTGGAAATCCTCCTGACTTCGGTGTACGTTTTTTTTTTTTTTTTTTGCGAGGGAGACAATGATCAACGTCGATCGTATATGCACAGGCTCGTCAAAGTATGTATCACCTTTCATAAATGTGTTGCGCGCGTTACACGAAACATTTAAAAATTTCATCGACGCTGCTGCGGGTCTCGACTACGTCACGATTACATATTGCTGAAGTTTGAAACGAATTTGAAAATGTATATATATATATATATATATATATATATATACGTGTGTGTGAATTATCTTTAGCAGCGTATTACGTTTGATGACGTATGGATATTGCACTCGCTAACGTCGTATCCAACAATTTTTAGATATCCCTTTTTTATAGGTTCATCTTTACGGTTCAGACGCTTTTGCCAGTCGGTGCACGTACAATACGATATGCACTTTGCTATCGGAAAAGTGCGTTTGTACGTCTTTTAGTAGAGAAAGGGTGATTTAGTGACCGTTGCGACGGTTTCTATCTACGTCAAGATCTAGAGTCCTTTGTTAAATAAATGGAAAAGCTGTCAGTCTTGAATCCATCGTTTATTTATGCCCGCCTTTGGGAATTCGATACTTTTGAAATAAAATACTGTGGTTGATGTTCGGGATACACACTGGAACCGGGGACTGTAGCTGGGACGAGTCAGTTCGATGATACAAAGGACCAAGTTTTTCCTTCGAAGGCTTCGTTTCGCAGGTTCACCGGCACGAATGGTGAATATTTATGCGCCGGCTGGATACGGTTGGAGGAAACGCGAAACGCAGAACCAGGGATTCATTGTTCCCGATACAGCTGAGTCCCTCCGATTCACCGATAAACGCTAAAAGCGGCCACGACGTCGGGACGAGAACGACGACACCGTTAACGATGACGAAACGCAAGTCGACCCAGTTCCACCCTCTTGCGCGTGTACATACAGACGAAAAGCTGATTTATCGCGGACGCTTCCCTCGCACCGTCCGGCGATGGTACATTAAACTCTCCGCGAATTTATGGCGCATTATTTCGAACAAATATATCTTCTTCGTTGGTAACTCGCATCAACTTCCAGCCGTACCCCATTTGCGTGAGACTCGAAGGAAAGATGAACAAGTCGGTTAGAAATAGAGCGGGGAGTGAAAGGGGAACAGGAAAATTCGCGATGAGATAAACTGACCGAGAAACACAGCGGTAGAAGGGGAAGAAAAAATTTCGCTTGCCTGATTTATGGATAGCAATCTCTTGGAGGTGCTCGAAATATCACGCGCAGAGGCGGACGTCCTTCCTCTCGGCAGACGATGCGCCAAACAAGGTTCTCCGATTCGCATCCGTACAGAAAATTGGCACCCATTCGGTTCAGTCGCTCGTCCGTATAATAAATGCCTGTGCCGGACATCGTGATGCTCCCCGGAAACCGACGGACGTTGTCGTGCGTTCCACGATCAAAAGACATCCATGTGAAAGGGTAAAAAAACCTCGAGAACCCGGGCGAATTTCGTAGTAGCCTTCTGGCTTGAATTATGGAATAATAATTCAAGAAAAATATTCGAGACGAATTATGCGCTCGTGTAGGAGGGAACGTGGCAATATTCTCGCTCGAAAGCGAATTGACGAACGATAACACGTAGTTCTCGTTCGAAGTCTACAAATCGAACATTTCCTCGAATCGAACGTTATTTATCTTTTCGTTGTAGTACTATCGTCGTTCGTTTTTAAAGATCGGCTAATTCGCAGTACTTGTTTGAGTCGTTAGTCGCCTTACACTGCGTCGAATCAATCGTTCTAATCATACCTCGTTCACAGGAATTTCGCGAAGATTATATTAAGCTAATATCTCGATAATTACTATAATCTGGTCGTTCAACGTGACGATAGCGATTGGGCACAGCAGGCGACAATACGGGCGAATTACTTTGATTATAGTCATTCCTCCTCCTTCGCGATAATAGTTATTTCACTCACATATGCTACCACCTGCATACACATTCTCCTGTTGCATACACGCTACAACAGAATTTATGACGTACGTGTGAGATTAGATCTCGGACATCTCTATTGATATGCGCGCCATTGCACACTCGTAAACTTGCCATGTGTAGGAATAGATAGTAAAAGATAGGGGTCGTATTATCTCTCCTGTAACAACAGCGTGTCTCTTTTTCTATCCACCGTTTCTTATGGGATAAGTATTATCAATTATCGACATTGGTCGTCGGCAAACTAAATGGGCGCCTACGCACATGAATATTTACTTTCTACACGCCTTTTACTCTACAGCACTATTCCTCCTTTCTTCCGCGATGAATAGTTTTTAAAATTTAACTTTCAAAGTGGAAAATCCATCGGAAGACTTCAAAGAAGAACAAATTCATGGTGCGATTAATTAATTTTTTGTGAAACGAAAAATCAGATGAAATGGAACCGAACGACAACCCATCGGGGATCGAACTCGAGCCTAACACGCAGTAGATAAGAACCGTACCTACTCAGCCATCGAGCTCGCGTTCTTGACCTTCGATTCCCGACTCGTAGTAGCAGTCGGAGTAGATCGATCATATAGGAGAAACGTTTCACATTGCAAATTTTGTATACAACGTCAACGTTGTTTTACACACGCGCGATACTCGCTGCTCTTTTAGCTGTTTCCCGTCTTTTCATTCATAGGATTTGAACAATATTTATTTGTTCGGCTACTTTCTTCCCCAGAGAAGTTTGCTTCGCTCTTCTGTCAAGACACCAGCGTCGGCTAAGATCAAACGCGAATTCCCTTTATGCACAGTGTTAAAGGACAATTCTTGGAAGTCCAGAAATTTTCACTCGAGGGAGGGGAAGATCGTTTCTGTTCAGTTTTAATTTTGCATGTCTTTGCGGAAGTTTCTTCGTCCGGAAGAGGTATTCGAAGGGAGGGAAAGTTTTGGGGGAAAGGGAGGGAAAACACCCTTTTCGAACGTGTCGACTGAAGGGACAACGAAGACGAACAGATTCGAGCGAGTTCGTCTCGTAACGCGGCGCGTACTTGGAGGCAGTCGACAGAGAATTTTTTCTAAATTTGGAAAGCGGGACGAGAGTCGCCTCGGGTGCTGCTTATGACAGGTGAGCAGGCATGATCGATGGATAAACTTTACGGATAATTAGGTAACGGCGTTCTCTCTATTTACAGGCGCGCGCGTTCCATCGTTGAATACCACGCGAGAGGCAGAAGCGTCAATTTCGCGAGGAACGCGTCGAAGGAAGCTGGAAATTGCCGCTCGTGAAACGCTCCTTTCGTTTTCCTCGAACGGTTTTTCATTTCGCTGTCCGTTTGTTGGTTCTACTTGTCGCGCGAAACGCAGTCGCGTAAAAATCTCGTAAAACGTGCAACGATGTCAAAATTTCCGGATCATTTAAGACTATACGACGTAATAAACTTTTTATGGAAGTTCGTCGGAGAATTTGTTTCGCAGCCGTTTGTTTGTATTTTATTTTCTTCTATTCTCTCTCTAATGCGCCGGTTACGGTTTACGCCACAGCCGAAGACGAGACCGACTCGTTTCAATTTTACATGATCAACAACCGAAGGGAGTAATTGGTCGAATTAGCAATTCAATTCCTTCGACGGCGATCGATCTGCGTGGGCGATTCGTTTTATTCGCCGATATTTTACAGCAACCATCTACACGCGAAAGAGACCAACGCGAAAAGGTCGTGGCACTTTCGTCACTTGTAACGTGTCTTCGTTACGAATAAACATTCTCTTGAAATCTTCCCCAGAATCGGCACTTCCAGATCTGAGCCACGTCCTTGAGGAACACGCGTTTCGACGTTTTGCCAGCACCGCGGCTAGCTTCATCGGAGATTGACTGATATACCGGTGTCAATCGACTCCTGTCGAAACACATTTTCCTCAAGGACACGACTCGTACAAAGGGGAGCCCTGATTCCGAAAATTCTGCAATGCCGGACTGTAGAAGTGTCAGATTTGGAGTTTTTCTTTCCCTAGCGCATTAACAGCGAGCAGGAAATGTCTACACTGATAATTGTAAGCGTTAGGACACCTATCGATCTTCTAGAAACTGAATACTTTTCTGTTGTCTAATTGTTTCGCCGTAAATCTATTACTCTGTTACAAAATCTATCGTATTAGGTCGTCCCGAAAGTTTCTTTCCTCTTGTAAGGAAATGATAGACGCGCAATCTCTTTTCGTTTTATATTGTTTTGTTCGATCATCTACGATCCATCCATTTTGTTCTATTTCTATTATCGCGATCATACATGATTCGACAAAAATAATACAAAACGGAGAATGCGGTGCTCCGTTATCTCCTTACAAAACGAAAGAAACTTTTCGGACAATCTAATATTTTCATCCAGATCTTACTCGTATAAATTTGTTACTCGTACATTATATTCGCCTTATGCGAAGTACTAAATAAAATAAAATTTGTTAGAGTTTTCCAATAAATGTAACGGCAGGGTGCCCTACTACTTATAACCGGTACTGTACGTCCTTCGACACCCTTCTTCGACGATGTATCAGCACGTTTTAACCCCAAAATCGCGTCCCAAAACGTCTTGTCTCGTCACTCGGCCCGGCAGACAACTTCTTTATATCGGATGTGCACCGCAATCTCGCCAGCGGTCGATCGATTCGGGCGCCGACAGAGCTTGTCAAGGGGACGAACGATCTCTAACAATTCCGCGTCGATTCTTTACCGGGATCCTGGGAGACTCGACGTTGCTGCTCGTGAATATCCGCGACAGCGTACGGGCCAGAAAAGAGGCCGCGAAACGTCCCGCGGAGACGACGTCAGTCAGCAGCCATCTCGTCGGCTTAAAAGTATTGGCAAGTCTCTTACCAGCGGCGTAACGCGAGTTTCACTTGCAAAAGGGATAATTTTCCCTCTATTGGTGCAACTGCCACCAAATTTCCAACCGCGGCGACGAGTCGTGTCTATTGGCCGTGTTTTTACCGAATGTCAGTCACAGAGAAAGTCTCGATCGTAGAGGGAACGAGTCACGAACAGACACTTCTAGCGCGGAAAGAAGGTAATCGTTTCCCTAGCCTCGACACACACGTTAGAAGACTTTTGTGCGTCACTACCGAGGATCGATCTCGACGAAGGCGAAGTATAATCGAAAATATAACCTAGATTCGGGTCGATCAACGCTTTCACGGCCAGATGCTTTAGACTGTATGCTCGTTATTAGCAGGCACGCGACTTTTGTTTTCTCTCTGTAAAGGTTTCTCGTTCTTCTGCGGAATCCTGTTGCATTCTCCTTTGAATTTGCGTTTTTCAAACACTTTGCCATATCTCTGTTTCTTCTCGATATTCTGCAAAACACCCGTTTCATTTTGCAATCATTTTTCGCACGGCTTGTGTACTGTTGTAATTAGCGACGTCCAAGATGCCGCATGCACGTTGCCCACCGTAAATGTGTTAAGGAAAATTCGACGAAGTCGGTAGTGTTCTTCGCGTTAGATACGTTTCCCGTTGATCGAAAAAGTTCTTCCCAATGATATCAAATTCCCACCATTCGGTCAAACCATCGCCACAACAGAAGCATTGATCGAGTCTATTTGTACACTAGCGTGGAATGTTTGTCCTGCGGCAGATGGACCGCGAGTGGTCATCTAATTATAGCCAATTCGCGGATGCAGCTTTCAGTTAGTTCAACAACGAGCTTCCCATTAGCCGTCGTCGCGTTATTCTTTCGACCAGTTCGATCCGAGCAGGCGCGCACTCGGTGTCTCGCGTAATTCCGAGAGCCGAGTGCAAAGGAACCGAAATGCATTTATACGGAGGGAAATGCAGAATACATTTCCGGAAGCGTTTCAGTATTACTGTACCAGCGGTGAGAGGGTTGCTCGAAGTTTCCTTCCAGGAAAGAATTGAATTACCAGCCGCGACGCGACGCCTGCTGGTGCTGGTTAAGGGAGCTGCTAGTCATCAATGCGACTTCTGCAGCTCGAAAATAATACGCTCCTAATAAACGGCTTCCAACGTTTCCGGCCAATCAAACGCAAAATGGCGACTACGAACGACTGTGTGGTTCTGTTCGCGCGAGCTAACTCCGCGGAACGACGAAATCGACCGCGTTTTTCGCCCCTAATCTGCAAAGGTGGCTTTCTTTTATCCGTGTCTTTATTACCAAACCATCGCTCCGACGATTTAAGAAAATCATAAAGACTCTGCTCGTCGAAGATCGTTCATCGCGGATCTCGTTGCTAAGTGGTTCTTGCTTGGTCGAACTAATATTTTTAGTGAAATTTTTGGAAGTTGCACGTTACAGCTATACTAATAAATTCACTAGTAAATACCTACACGATAGGATCGACGAAACGAATAAAATTGCATAAGTAATTGCATACAACGTTGTAACTATTAATATTAGCGGCGTAATCTGTAATTTATAAAATTGCAAAAGTCGTTCGTGCAACGGAATACCTCAACCTGTAACGTGTAAATTTACTGACATTATTAGTAACGCGCGGCGCAAGAGGCGTTAGGCCTAGGTCAACGCGTCTCGAGTTGCCGAGCGTTCCAACGACCTGATCGCTCGAGCGATCATCGTAAACCTAGGCTCAGACAGTCCCCATGCATTCGCGTACGAACGCGCGTACAGATCTATGTTTCACAAATCGTAGCACTCGTCGACGTCTCGACGTCATCGGTCGATGACGTTAGCCCTGTGCGCGGATGCCCAGAAAATATGTCGGCACCAACTAGCAGACCGGTGAGTTTCAATAATCAAACAGCAATCGAGAGTTCTCCGATTCACGAGCGTTGCACGATGAAGAACAGGAGAGAGGGAGAGAGGGAGAGAGGGAGGGAGAGAGAGAGAGGGAGGGAGAGAGAGAGAGGGAGGGAGAGAGAGAGAGGGAAAGAGAAAGAGCGCGATCGTAAATCGATTGGACGGATCGAGAATCGCGTCAGCAGATGCTCGAGATACAAGTCCCATCGACGTGGCCGGAACGCGCGTGTATGCGTCGGCCTACTCTGCAAACTTCGCTCCTCGCCCCTCGCGTCCTTTTCTCTCTTTCTTTCGCATATTCATGACGTCACCGCACCCCTACCATCGTTTTCACCATTACTACGATGCGCCGCCCTCCGCCCCGCTCGCAGTTAGGATAGAATCTGGTAGAGGTCGATACACCCCCGCGGCCTCCGCGGCGAGGCAAACTGGCCTTCTACTTCTTCCCTCGTGACCCCGTGTCTTCTTTCCATTCTCCCGCCTAGCGTGCTTTCTCGTTTTCTTCTCCATTTGTCTGCCAACGTTTCGTTTCCCCATCCAGCGTTTTCGCTATTTTTCCTGCCCACCCCTGTCCAACTGTGCATACACGCCAACCTGCTTGTACGTGTCAGCGAAGTTGGAAAGAGAAGAAGGTCGGATAAACGATGTCGGTTCGAACACACGGCGCACAGAGGGTGGAATGGAAAGACGAAGGGTAAATGAGAAAATAAGGGCCGCGACGTGCCTGTAGGTGGTAGATGACGTAGGTGGAAACATTTAAAGACAGGAGTTAGTCCGGACGCGTGATAAAAGCGTGACAAATGGCGGTGTTTAAAGACGTTAAGGCGATACTTTCGTCGCGGGAACGAAATAGAAATTCATAATTATTAACTCTCTGCGATTCTCTTAGCGCGAACGGGCTTCGTACAATCCAATTAGTATCAACAGTCTCGCGTTTCTTCTTGCTTACTTTGTAAGAGGTAGCCGCTTGACTGATGAAACCTACGGATAGCCGGACAGCTTAACAATTCGAATAAATCTGGAGGGAGGAACGAGTGCAAAAAGACGAGCTTCCCTGTGTATTCATCCGGCCGCAGACGTCACGAAAATAAAGTTGAAAGAAGAGTAAGGAGAAGAAAAAGTGGAAGGAAGAAAAAGAGCGGCGAAGCACGGCGAAGCGAACGATGGAGGAACAAGGGCGGAGGAAAGAGGAGAAAACCGAGATGCGGCGGGGTCGTGGAAAAAGTCGGCGTAAAGAAATCAAGCGAGTCGAGCGAAGGGGGTGAGGGTATGACGCACACTAGTTCCGTGGCGTGCATGCGTGTTCGCGCACGCAGTGCTCGCTCGAGTGCTCGCTCGAGTGTGCGTGAGTACACGGTTGCATATACGGTCACGCACACGCAAGCGCGGCCTCGGTATGACGTCACAAGGGCGGGGTCCTCGTTAGCAGCACTCTGCCGGTGCACTGGGACGACGAAGAGGCGAGCAACACGTGGAAAAGGGGTCGTGTCAGACGACCGGTGCGCGTCCATCACCTCCAGGCCCGCACCCCTCGCTCTCTTCAGCCAACTTGCCCTGCGAGCGCTTAAAAAGCGCCTTGACTTCCCTTTGCTTGTCTCGCGACTCGTCGCATCGCCCTCTTCCTTTCGTCGCTGTTCCGCGAGCAACCCCCACTTACGCCTCTTAGTATCGGGGAAATTGGGCAAACACGGTATCCTGTTCGATTTTCAGCGTGCAGTTTCGGTTTGTTTCTAATCGCGTTGCGTGTCGCTAGACGTAGCGTGAACAATTAATTATTAACGGGTCGTGCACGTTCACGCAGATTTATGTCTTTACGAGTTTCGTGGGACCTAAGAAGACTACGTGGATCGAGGGAGACCGCGAAAGAGTCGTTATTGACGCGCGACGTTGAACATTTTTCGTTAGAACGTTAGAGGATTTGCACGTAGGGAATGTGTAGATCGGGACAGAATCAAGGTGGATAGTCAAGGCAGAGAAATATGGCGAATTTTAGGGGGTGGAAGATTCGATCGAAGAAAGAGGAACGAGTTGATTTGTCGGGCGTAATTTTTTGAAGCGCTCCATATGGGTTCCGAGACACGGGAAGTTGAAGATACTATCGGTTTAAAGCATTATTTCCGGTGACCCGCGTCCTCTGCGACCGAGAATACTGCCACTTCCGCTAGAAGAGCGGAGAGGTTGAAAGAAAATTTAACAATACACTTGCGTCACGATAAATAATGGTCCTGGTGGTATAAAATGATTCAGATCTTGGGACGGCGAAGCAGAAATCTCGAGCAAGAACTTTTTAGCGAGATAGCGGAAAATAAACCGTCTTGCAGTAAATCGAAATACTTTCTTTGACTGTATGACTGAAGAATAAGGGACGTTATTAGCGGAGTTACATTTGAAACCGTGGGTAATTTATTTGACTACCGCTTTGGAACGAAATCCAATAAAACCCAAGAACCAACTGTTATACATTTTTCATCGTTCGAAAGAAATGGAAAATTTCTCTGTAATAACAAATATTAATCCAGCCCTGGAATTCTGTAATCAGCAACCGCATAGCGTTCTGCAGATCGAAATGAAAACCGAATTCACGTATATCTCGGCGCGGTGCGAAATTCCGTAGACCAGCGTTCCCAAAATTCCGACACGTAGAAACTCGATGGAAAATCGTGGAAAAGTGCACACGAGTGCGGTTCGACGGTCGCCTGGACACATCGCGTTGGAAGCTGAAGGAAATGTTTGAAGCCTCGAGGTCTACCATAAACCATTCGACGTATCCGCAGGGTGGAATGTTAGATCGATTTAGATCGAGTCGTGAAGGTTGGTGGCGCAGAAAGAGAAACGGGGTGGAAGGGAGGGAGGGAGAGAGAGAGAGAGAGAGAGAGACAGATCGTGAAAGAGAGACGGTCAAGCTAAAACGGCAAAGTAACTTCCTTCGAAAATGGACTCTGCGAACTGAAATCGCCACAAGTATCTGCGGTTCGTTCGGAATCGACTGTTGTTAATCTATTTTCCGGAAAAGAACCCGGTAGCTATCTACACGATATCAACGAAAACTACGTCGAGTTACGGGTGGATTTCTAGACGAGAGAAAATTATCTATCGGTGCTTTCTAAAAATTGGTTTCGAGCTCGTCCTGCGTGCACACAGCCAGGCTCGTTATTCGAACCTTTAAATATTCGTTATGTTAAAAAGCGGCACTCGAGGCAGCTGATGGCAATGCTTCACGGCCAGAGTAATTTCATTCGTCCACAGATTCCCCAAGGATGCTCCCACAAACAGGAAATTAACAAACGGCCAACGTGTCCGCGTTTTTTCCCATTATACCGTATATTTACCAGACCGCCGATTCCCCTTGGAATATTTCGAACAATTCCTCGTACCGCGGAAAATTCGAGCGATCCATTAACGGCGTAAGAAAAGAAAATTCGATCTGGTTTCGGCTGTCGAGATACAAGGAAGAAAACGAACAAAACGTACAGTTTTACGAGCTCCTCGTTGGAAACGGTTCTTCGCGCTGATACAACGAATACGTTCGACCCTTATCCCTTGACTAATTTCGTCCCGGACACGCTGACGGTATTGTACACGCGAAACACAACCATTTTACTACCGCGTGTTCCTTATTTTTACGCGATTGCTCCAAAGACTTCTTGGATTTTCATAGACCGGCGGACGAGCGATTTATGCGTGCGACGTCAGCCAGTGAAACGTATCTGATGTTTTACGATACCGAGATACACAAACGGCGGTTTATAGTCGCGAATCGAATAACGAAAAAGGGAGCCATTCTTCGAAACGACGCGAAGATCGTTGCACTCGCTTTCAACGATTCTTGCGCAATTTTACTTCCTCCGATCTTTGCTCCCTTTCATCGTAACCGTTACTAAGCGAACAATTTGTATTTACCACGATTCTAAGAACCGACGGATACGTGTCTTAAATAAAAGTGATAGAATCGTCTAATACATTCTCCGAGAAGAATTACACACGTAACAGCTTTCCAAGAACAGCACGACGATGATGATTGATGACGAAGTGGTACAGAGGTGGTCGAAATAAAAAATTCTCAGAAGATTTATGATTCCTTGATTCGTATATATACAGTCGGACGCGAAAGTTTACGTACACCCCTAAAATTTGAAGCGCCGTGAGAAAAGTGTTATCCGTCGCATTATCTTTGATATCAAATTTGATATCGAACGGTAAGACAAAAGGTACCGATTAATTAAAATTTACTTTTTCCGAATTCTGTCGGAACGTAACAAGCGTTGCTGTCGTCGCAAATAATTTGACGCGTCCGAACACGTAAGAACGATACTGTAAGAGAATCGGAAACTTATGTATGATGAATGAGACAGATTCGACGGACGATGGAGAATCGTAGTTGAACACGGACAACAGTATCGTCTTCGTCCCCTTACCGCCTTCTCCGCTGCTGTTACCGTAACAATACGTAATACGACGTATACGTATACGAACGTTACGTTTCCTGCTTGCGTTATGACTACGCTTCGTCGTATTAGTCATTTGCCTATTATTGACCAAGCCGAATGGTCGCCAGCAGAACGTACAATAATTCTCTCCGGTATTCATCGTAATTGTGACGTTCCGCGTTATCGTGGAAAATTTTCATTGATAGAAATCACGGAGATGAAACGTTGCTTACGCACGTTGAAACGAGTTCGTTCGAATACGCGATACTTGGTGGAAATTATTGCCGCGTTAGATACTACATGCAGTTTCGAGCTGGACCTCGTTTCTAAATCAAGTTTACCTACCCCCCTTGATTAATTAGGTAGATTTTAGTAAATAGATTAACCTTCCGACGCGAAATGGATGGATACCGAAAGGCCTTCTGGAAAAAGTATAATCGAGTACGGAGAGTCGTTCCACCTTGCGGTCAGAAACATTTCCATCAATCTCTATAATCCTTTACCGACTTCATATAGCGGCGAATGCAATTACGAACGAAGGTAAAAGAATCTTCATCGAGTGTGCATTACGGCCAAAGCAATTCGGAACACGACATACAGGAAGGTTGTTCGTGAAATATTCGAGGATGACTCACGGTGAAAATACGATTCTTTGCGGCGAATCTAGCAGCAGGATGAGCCGTTCCTTTTCTTTCCGACCTCGCACGCGCAAAGTCTCGCGCTACAGTTCGCCAACCTTTTCCACAAAGACCTTTTATGCACTCCGCCACTTATTGTTAACTGGGCCCGATACAAGAGAGCTCGCGTGGCTAATTTTACGCAAATCTCTCAGCTAATTTTACGCAAATCTCTCAGCTAATTTTACGCAAATCTCTCAGCTAATTTTAACGCGGCCACTAGGTAATTTTACGGTGACCGACCTCGTAAAAGGACCCTTAAACGACGAAATTTATCACAGCTCTGATACGACTTCTTTCTTCTTTTTCTGACCTTTTTCTATTCTTCTCTCCTTTTTACGTCCCATCGATAAATAATAGGAACTCGTAGTTGCTCGCCAGTCACTCTCCCGTGGACCTCGTAAACGAAGCTTTATCGGCCGAGTTATTGCACCGTGGAGAGAGCCTAACGCGGGAAAGTTTGCCTTTGTCGATCCGTAGAAACATTTGCATCCAGCGTGATATCGAAATCCCGACGAGTTCGAGGAGAGCGGAACAAAGGGGTTTAACGCCGATTAAACGGATCGCGTAAACCATCCTAGAAATCGCAAGCGTTTCGATCGCGCGTTAACTTTGGCAACGCGGTAGCGACGACCAAATTACAAAGTCAATGCGCATCGTCCTCCGTTGGAAACAGCGAAACGGTTTCAAAGTTCACCGGCAGCGATGAAATATCTCGGCGGAGAAGTATGTCGAAGTATGCCGGTATACTCCACCAAAGAAATTTCGAATATAGGAAATTGCTTTGAAATTGCTCGGAGAGATTCTTCTAGATTTCGCAATAATCCTCTCTTCTTTGGTTACCTCTTCAAACATCCATGTCTTATCAACAGGACGAGTAATTCGACAAACATTTATCCAACACCTTTGCTGTCTCCGTAATCGCACTTTTCTCTATCGATCTCCATTCGGATTGACGTAAATATTACCCCTCGAGATCCTCGCTTATCGGATTAACTCCTCGCGGATCGGTGGAAAAAGCTTCCTGCGATCGTCATCTGCCTTCTGCATTTAAAATATGAAAATCTTCCTACGTTCAGTATCAAAGAGGATGCATATTGAAAAACACGATTCTTTAAGATTCTGCCAGCTACCCGTTGCTACAAATATACTGGATGATAACGTTATCGCAAATTGAAGCATCAAGCGACGACGATCATCGATGTGACTGCGCCTTCGACTGTCTACATTTCGTAGAAGAACTCTAAATCTCCAAAGTTGCTCGTCGATCGATATTTCGTTACACGATCTCCTATTGAGATAATACCTACGTAATACGCCGAACGTCAACAATTGAATTTCGTTACGCTATTCTAAAAACATCCCGACCAACCAACCAAAACACGGCATTCCTGTGTTATCACAATCCACAAGAAATCCTCGTGTCCGAGTTTACCGTCTGACCCAATCCAGTGCCTGATCCCCTCCGTTGTTTCTCTAGAACTCGAATTATACCCAGTAGATAAGATCGGACTAGGTAAATCTCAATGATCGCTTCTCGTGCACGTTGACAGACAATGCTGGTCGAATTCGATGGTGGTCGCGAGGTGGCCCCGTATCTCTTCCCAAAACGAAGGAGTTCCTAACTAGTTTCTCCGTGCATGTACTCCGGACGGGAACAATGCTGATACACGTACACACTGCGCACCAATACGTGTCCTATACACGGAAACAGAGGAGAAGCCTGCACGTCGGAGTTACGACAATATGCCGAACTTACCGACGGCAAACTTTCGGCAAAGAGACAGACGGAGAGAATGAGAGCAGCTCGCGGGTGTGGATGGGGATGGCAGCGTTGACGCGGCGTCGTCAAAGGAACCGAGGACGTCTGCCTTATGGATACACAGAGAGAGAGAGAGAGAGAGAGAGAGAGAGAGAGAGCAAGAGAGGGATGGTGAAAACGAGAGACGCGGCCCTGGGCGTTCGAAGGGCGGCCGCGATAGCCACCGTTGGAAATTTCGTGCTCGAGAATTCTCCTCTCCGTGCCGCGTGTCCTCGCTCCCTGTGTGACACAGTTTTCTTTTCCGCACAGAGCAGGGTGTGTATTGTGAGCGAGCGTACCGGCTAATTTTTCGACGCTCCTGAAAACTTTCGGCCCGATGCGAACGCGTTAAATTACGTTTAGAGGTTTTAATAAGCAACAAGTAGATTGTCCGTCCTCTCGAAATTCGAAATAATACGTTCCATCAAAGAAAGAAAGAAAAAAAGAAAAAAGAGAAAAAAGAAAGAGAGAAAGAAAAAAAAAGGAAAAAATTAAGAAAATTAAGAGAGAAAAACGAGAACGTCGTCGTGTCGTCGCTCTATCAATTATTGCCTACGGGTTTTCCTTTTCGCTCGAAGAAAAAGTCGGTTATAAAGTTAATTCTATCCGGAGGCTTCTCGCTACTCCCGCGAATTAATACCATGGCCCGGGTAATATATTCCGATTGAATTATTTTACACAGGAACGGCTGGATTCCTTTCTTTACGTCCCTTTATTTTGAATTATTCATCGCTTTGTCGGAAATTGCTTCCGTGCCACTTTCAATTACACGTTTGTCCATGTTCGACTTTCGCAGGGAACGGCTCGTCGTCCCGCCTCGCCTCCGTTCCTCCTCCGTTCCCCGCGTAATTTCTTTCCTTCTCCGACATCTCGCGACGCGGGATAGCGGATCGTCAAGTTATCGAACTCCAAGTTATCGGTTCCTCGCCTCCAGGAAGATTCCAAACGATCGCAACTTCCAACCGTCGAACTTCAAACGACGAATCTGCGTTGGTAATGTCCCGTTCTTGCTCTTTCCGACAAGTTCCACGGTCGCTTATGAGGTTGCCGAGTTGTCGAAGCGGCATATAATTTCTAAACTACTATCCCCTCCCAGTTCGGAAAAGCGGTCACTTGAACGTGTACGACCCGTGGCAACGCGCGCGATAGGCTCCGTCGTAAATACGGTTCACGGTCGCGAACCATCGGTCAGGGATATGCGAAAAGTGAAATTTAATCCATTCGTTTCGCTATTTATCGGCGGAAACTTGAACTTTTGCTAGACCGATGGAAAACGCGAACAAAATAGGACGAAAGTTTCGCCGAAGCGCGATTTTTATCTCACGTTCCGGCTGTTCGTTTTAATCAATAACTGTCTCCTTTTAATACGATTTCGCCGTCGTATCGACACGTTGAAAAATGTTTACAAGCCGGTGGATCGCGTTTTTATTACGTCGGACACTCGAGCTCTCTGCAATGACGAGGATTTTATTAGAGGAACGCACGAATTAATTTCACCTGGAAGCTTATCGCGCGTCCCACGTGGCGATTAAGCGAAGAACATGTACGTGCAAATATCTCGATCGTCGGTTGCTGGTTCGCGTAACAAAGAGAGCGAGGCGGTGGCTTCGATCCGCGCCGATAGTTCGATAAAAATTTAATAAAGCATCGCAAAAGTATCGTAACCTGAGAACATACCGGGAACCGTTTAATGAAATTTTTATTGCCGCCGTCCAGCCGCCAGAGTGCTGGGAAACGCGGGCCGATTTACGAATAAGACCCGAAGATAGGTTCGTTAAAATTTCCCTCGACTCATAACGAATTCTCAAACACACCGCCGCCCGACAGTCACCGAGATCGGGCCTCCGACGTCCACCGAGAGAGCGTTTCCAATAAATATTCTATGCATTCTTAAATCTTCATTTCGGCCACTAACTTTAGAAGAGAATACCCGATCAGCCAATTTCGTCGTCTAAACTGCTACCTCGATTCTTATTCTATCCCTTTTAAAGCCATAGAAAAACACCACACCCATAATGGCTTCTTTGGTAGTATCACCTTTAAAGCCGGGATCCAGTCGTGGAAAACGAGAACGAATCGAAGAGAGGAAGAGGCCGTTTGTTGACGTCGGCCATCGACGACGTCGATCAACCGATTAACGTTTCGCTACGCCGACGTGTCGGTATCGTAATCGGCGTATCGCGATCTGACGCCTCGATCGCTGATCGTCGAGCTCTTCGCCTCGTCTTATTGTGGTAGTTGCACGTTCGTGAATATACCCTAGGGCTGGTAACAAGCAGCCAGCTAGAGAGCAACATAATATATTCCCGATCCGGTGGCTCGATGTTCTAAAGGCGACTATCAAGTTGTGGTCGCCTAATTTACGATCCCGGCAAATGGACGCCGGCTTTAGTGGACGCGGCTTCGGCTTCGGCTTCGGCTTGGGCCGCTCATTCCCGCTCCCGCACCCCCTCCCCCTCCCCCTCCCCCTCTTTTGCTTCCCGTTTTCCCCCGACCAGAGCTTCCAGCAGAGGTGGATCTTCCCCGGGGAGTTTGTTATCGCGGCGGAAAGCAACGCGTGAACTTCATGATCTAGGGAGCAACGTGAACAATTAAGTGGCGGCAGGGATGGCTCGAGGGGACGGCTATTTCGAATATTAAGCCCGGGGTTTGAGGCTTGAGGGGGGTGGACGCTTCCAGCTGCTCGCTGGATTACTTGGATAAATCTGGACCCAAATTCGGCTCGGCTGAATGGTTCGGATATAGAAGAGGATTGGGCGGGGATGTTTGGAATAGCTGGCGGAGTTTTCCGCTGAACTTGGCCTGGTTTGGTAATTATATCCGGCTTTATCGTATCTCAGCTATCCATTAGCGAGTAGTCTAATTGGATAGTTCGAAGTCAATTGAAATATTAAATATCCTGCTGCTAGTGTCGCTATCGTCGCGATCTACGAAACGGAGCGGACGATCGATCGACTCGCGATGGATTACAGTCTGCTAGGCAATTGGAACGGTATGCCTGGCGGGAACGCATCTCGCAATGACCCGGATGGTTCGATCGATCAGATCTAATCTGAGATTCGGGCAAATCGATCTGGCCAACAATGGGAACTGGCAACTGGCAACTGGTTGCCATTTCGCCTATTGGGTTCATAGGGGAGAGATTTATCGTCTTTGATCGATCGAATAATTGTTGACCGGCTCCGGCAAATCCCTCCGCCTCTTTCTTGCTTGAAAAAGAAAGAAAGAGAAAAAAAAAAGAAAAATGGACGAACGTAAAGATAATCGTAGATAAGACCGGAGAGGGAAGAGCTATACGGTATCAGGGTAAGGAGAAGAGACGTATTTTTTCGCCAGCGGACCGATCGGTCGATGGTCCAAAGTCGACTGTCGGGCCGCGTCGGTCGGGTGCTGGCGGCGTCCCGACGCTTGCGCCGCGGCTCTCGCAACTCCGTCAGACGGCGCCCCGACGCTGGTACCGACGGACGGACCGGTCGGTCGGGCCACCAGTCAGCCTCCAGTGAGCTAGCCAACCTCTCTCTCTCCCTCTCGCTCGCTCTCTCGCGTGCACGTAGAGGCGCGCGCGCGCGGTCGCGTCCTCTCACCTATACGATAGCGTGCAGACCCGCGCGTGCACACACATACATGCACACACGTTCGCACAAACATAGACAGAGTGCGGAGAATTCACGGACACGCGGTTCGAACGTCGGTGTGGACCGAGTTACACGTGCACATGCACACCAGTCGCTCTCGTTCTTTCTCGCTCCATCTCCCTCTCCACGAACTTTCTTCGTCGCACGCCCGCCTCGATCCTGCGAGGAGAGTCTCTATCCAGCGAACGACACGAGAGGGAGTCCGCGTTCCTGGCTCGTCCCTCGCGGCTGCAGTGCGTTCCCAAACATCCACGAGACAACCTCGAGGTGTCTGCACGTACGCACGCACGCACCACGCATCAGCCGTTCAAGGACCACGAGGAGAGAAGATTCGCTCGATCCCGATACTCGCTGAATCAAACCTATCGTACGAGACACGATCGGAGCCACGTTCGTCGCCGCTTTTGTCGTTTGCTTTAGCCGCAAGTTTCGAACGTCGAAAGATAGTTGTCGTTTCCCCTTCGTCGTTTCGAATCTCGTCCGCGACAAGTGGTGTCCCGCGCTCGATCGTGTCCCATCGTCGCGTAATCGTCCTTTTCCAGCTATCCTTGAACTCGGTCGAGTCGCAAGCTCGAGTTTCCCGCGCGTGTTTCGTCGTGTGTGATTGCAAGAGGAAGCCGCGAGGATCGTGCGTGCGACGGTGGGCCTCGTGACGGTCCAAGCGGAAACGACGACGTGGTAGAAAGGCAAGGGCGATTCGAAGATCGTTGCTCCACCGGTTTGCCAGTCTTTCGTCGAAGGATATTCCAAAGTGAAGCTCGAGACGATCCATACCGATGATAGAGAGACTGTCCACGTTGCTCTGAGATTCCGAGGAAAAGAATCTCGGGGTCGAGCGATAACGATCGACGATCGTCGAGTGGCGCTTCCCATGGGAAATGAGTCGAAGGAGAACGCGTGGTGGATGTCAGGCTCGATGGAGAAGCTAGCAGCGTGACGAGGGAGACGGTGATCTTCGCTACTGGTCGAGATCTCGCGAAATTACGGAGGGACGTGTGCTTCGTGGTCGGAAACTGACAGTGTCGACGAACGAAGGGGAACAGTCGAGCGAACTTTTGCCGTGTGTCGGGAGAACTTCGGTCGCTGGGTGATCAGCTGACGCGAATCGGTGGCACAGTTGGTGCAAGGTTACCCGATTCCGAACTCGAGGACACGGTGTGCGCGAATGAATCCTGTTGATCCAGGCGTGTGAAACAGGAGAGGGTTAAAGGACGGGCGGGAGGGAGAAGGGTTCAGGGACGTGTATCGACGAATCTCGAGCGTGTAAATAGGTGTACAGATGGGTCGAGGACGTCGACTTTGATCGAAGGAACGTCCTAGACGCATTCTCCTCCTTTTTCCTTCCTTTCGCGCACTCTTTCTCGTGCCATTCTCGTGCCATTCTCGTACCATTCTCGTACCATTCTCGTACCATTCTCGTGCCATTCTCGTCCTTACCATTCTCCTCCAACGATCTACGTGCTAGCACCGTAATAATAACGTAATAATAACGCGATAATAACGTAGTAATAAAGCAGGATAAGTCGTTACGCTACGACTCAAGGACCATCCCGCAACGACGTTGGTGCGGACGACTCAACAAATCGAGCCTATCGGATTTATAGAGAACCAAAGAGATTCTAGGTAGGTAGCAACGCGAATTACGTGTAAATGTGTATGTACAGAACGTTTACGGATTTAAGCTGGTTCCGCGATTCGTCGCCGCGTGTGTCTGTGTGCGCGTAGAATTATACAAAGTAATCTGTCTGTCGAGGAATATTTTCGTTGTCTCGCCTGTGGTGGGCGACGTTCGGATTCTGTGTTTTCCATTTCCGGTTACTAAACAGGACGAGTAAATTACGAGTTTAATCGTAAACAATTCGCTAAAGTCGCAAGTCGGAGCAGTACGGGTATGTATCCAGCGCTTAGCCTTTTTAGCCGTGGCGCGATAATTAATTAGCTCGAGGGCGACGACGTTCGGACTCGGGGATAAGCAAACGGTAGAGCCCGAGCGTGTAGCGAGAACTACGGGGAGTAGGGAAAGCTCGACGATGATATAGCTGGAATATCGGACGTCGTAAGTGACGCGCTACACGATCCGTCTCGGTGTCAATTTTCTCCTCGTCGATAGCTCCCGAGTAGATTTCGCGATCCAGTTCGTTTCGAGAATCATCGTCGGGAGATCGTGTCGCGCGCAGGCCGTTGTTCGCTTAATTCCAAGGCGTCTGAGCTTTAATCTAAGAGGAAGGTAAAGAAAAAAAAGGGGGGACCAATTTTTCACGCCCATTCTCAATCTCTATCTCTTCCTTCTTTTCCATCTTGGCCGCTTTTCTCTTTCTCGTCTCGCCGTCTAGCTGCCTCCCTCCCTCCCTCCCTTCCCCTATCCGCCTTTATCTCCTGAATCCAACCAGCCAGCGGACTATCCATAAATCTCTCTGTACGCTCTTTCCGTATTAACTCCGTCATCGTGAGACCGGCCGGAATACCAGGAATACGAAGAGGGAGTCGCAACTCACGCAAGCAATAAATCAAGGGCCAACAGCTACCAGCGCGACAACGTGGAACAGGAAGGTGGTACGTAGGCAGCCGCCAGGCGAGGATCTCCAAAACGAAAAAAAAAAAAAAAAAGAAAGAAGAATCAGATTCTAAAAGACTTTGGTCCAACGAGCGAGTGATTCTCCTCCCTTATTCGTCGGAGGGTAAGACTGTATACAAAAGTACGCGTACGTTTCTCACGAAGAAACCGTCGTACAGCCGAGAGTATCCAAGTTGCCGCGAACAATAGTTCGATACAGTAAGGACTGTGCGTCAAGTAACGAGCAGAGAAACTAGCCGTTCCTTCCTTCCTTCCTTCCTTCCTTCCTTCCTTCCTCTCTATTCGAACCGAAGAGAGATCCAGGAAAGAAGGAACGAATTATCCGCTGTCGCCAAGAAGCTACACAGGCCGCACGCCATTGTCCGTTTAATGACGATGACCTCATCCTGAAACGGGCATGACGCCCCTGGCCTCGAGATGCGACGAGACCACTACCATCCTGCTGTTGCTGCTACTCGAGCTTGCACCCGGTGCACGCTGCTACTCGCGCGCGGCCACCACGTCCGCCTCGACTTTGTCGAGATAGCATCTACAGTCGACGGCGAGGGTGCGAGTGATGCCGCTCCTCGGCAGCATTATGACCATCGACGCCGCCGGTAGTCCGACTACGGCGTCCACCAGCGTCTTCGACGAGAACATGACGTGGTCTCGACCAACCGGTGGCACTACGTCTTCCACTAACGAGGCCCACTCGATTGACAGCGCGATCCTCACCGACGAGCAGCAACTGCACCGGCTGATAGCCGCCGCGGCCACGACTCACGACGATCGTGAAACCAGCCGGGTCCCCGATCAAGTCGACCAAGGACCAGACGTCGAACAGCGATCATCCGACACCGGCAACGACACGGGTACCGAGGCGAACGTTCGACAGGTGGCACCGATCGAGGGAAACGGCGATTGTGCCTGCGCTAGATTCGGCGCTGGGGATATCGCGTCGGCTACCAGATTGCCCTTCCTCGTCAGCGAACAGTTGGGCGAAGTGGAGGTCGCTAATATCAGCGAGGAGAGCACCGTTCCTTTCGACAGTAGCACCGGGCTCGGTGTCACCACCGACCGGGACGACGTGGAAGGACTGAGAGAGCTGGAACTGCTGTTCGGCTTGGGCGGCATAATGGAGGATATCGGTGGATCGTTCAACGACTCTTTCAACGAGAGTCTCTTGTTCCCGTGTAACGGCAGCCTGTGCAACGAAACGTCGTACATCGTGTTCGGCGAGAGCTTGTATCCATCCGGATACACGCTGCCACACATCATTCTGGCATCCGTCCTGGCCACGCTGTTGATGATCGTGATCGTCGTGGGGAACATGCTGGTGATCATTGCCATAGCCACCGAGAAAGCACTGAAGAATATACAGAACTGGTTTATAGCTAGCCTAGCCGTGGCTGACTTCTTTCTGGGCCTGGTGATCATGCCATTCTCCTTGGCCAATGAGATTATGGGATACTGGATCTTCGGCTATTGGTGGTGCGACATTTACTCGGCCATGGACGTGTTGCTGTGCACCGCCAGTATCATGAACTTGTGTCTAATAAGCTTGGACAGATTCTGGAGCATCACGCAGGCGGTGGATTACCTAAAGAAGAGGACTCCGGCCAGGGCAGCTCTGATGATCGCGCTCGTGTGGCTCTTGTCTGCTCTCGTTTGCATCCCACCCCTATTGGGCTGGAAGAGACCCACGCCTGCCGAAGAATATCCCAAGTGCAAGGTGAGAGAGATTACCGTTTTTATTATTTCGCCATCGAACACGCTCCTCGCGTTCATCGTCCAGCTTGCGCGACGTTTGACGCAAGCGAAATCGAATAAAATTTTATAAGGGAATAAAGTAGAGACGGAATAACGCGCAAAGCTACAGCTGCTCGAGTCGTAGTCTGGTTAGTTACTGTTTAAAACACAATTTACCCGGTTGCACTCGAGCAAACAGGAGCGGGTAATACAAGAGTTAATTATTTCACCGAAACTGGTTGCTGGGGGTCGGGCGGTCGTTGCAGATGACAGATTACGAGCTCCTGTTTCATCTTCCAGACGCGAAATTAAATCGGTCGTAACGAGAAGGAGCCTAGGAAGGGAAAAAACACGACGAAATTTCTTCGCCATCTTTGAAACCACTTTTGGCGAAATCGTTTATCCGGCCGAACGGTGACCATAGACATATAGGTCGTTGTTACTTGACCGTATAATTTGTCCACTTATCGCCGACGAATCCCGACGAATCCCGGCACTTAATTACTTCCAATAGATGGATTCATTGTTCGAGTGAGAGTAACGATGGACCGGCAAATGGCGAGAGTCGGAGATTCAAATTTATCGGATCGACTCGAGTTGCTTTCGCGATCGCGTGCGAATAACGGGATTGCGTCGTAAACCTGCGAAGCTTAGACCGATTTTATTACGATGCGTGCTAGAACGTTTGCTCTTAAGATTCGACGTTCGTTCGGATCACGTGCAAAAATGTACACGGTATATTAAAAAATCTCCCCGCACATGGCCACTTTGTCGGTTTGTCCTGGTCGCGCAATCGAGCGGTCGCCTTTTATGCATCGGTGAAACTCACCCTCGTGCCCAACCCCTCGAAGCCTGCTTACGTCGGCCTCCACAAAACGTCCTGCAAGATCGCAACTCTATCCCCCGATACTTTGCTGCGCGTTGCTGCTCACATCTCTACGATTCCATCGCGTTTCTCTCTCTCTCCTTTTCCACCGTCCCTGTTTCTCCCTTTCGTTTCTGACTTTCTCCGAAAACACGGTCCCATTGTGGCGCAACGAGTTCCACTTGCGCGGCTAGATCCAATCGAAGTTGCGAATCGAAAAGCGAATTTTCGTCGACGTTTCCAGCAACCCGAAGGTTTATCGTTCCCGTTGATCACGTTGTTTCCCGCTAATTGGAAGGCTCCGCCGCTTCCTCGGACGGTTGCGCGCGCGGTTTAATTAAGCCTCGCGCACTCGTGACTGGAACGCGAACTTTTTAACGGGGCGAATTTTCGGAATAGAGCCACGCAACTCGAAACCAGCCGGCCGCTATTAATACGCGCAATCGAGCCTCGCGAGGCTACCTGTTGTTGCCGGCTGCAACGATGACTCGGCCGATTCTCGGCTTCGCAATGTTAATAACCTTGCAGATCTAACGACGGCAGAAAAGTTTCCTATTTCGCTTGTTAACCATCTACCGAGCAATTTTGCCTTTTGTTCTCTTAACAACGTGCCCAAGGGCGTCGAGTTTCGTTCGTTTAAATTTCGAAACCTCAACCCCATCGAACGCGCCACGTACCTTCGAACGTAGTGGAACATCCTGAGATTGCCAATTTATGCGACACACAATTACAGACAAATTTTCTCAGAAGCCTACGTCGCTTTTTCTCCAGTTAGTTTAATACTTGGCGCTTTAGCGTCATCGAGAGACGCGACGATCGATTCACAGACGTGGAAGCTGTTTAATTTAATAGCCGTTGTAAAATACCGAGCATGTGAATTTTCATAGTTTGTTTTGTCCTCGTACTTACGAAAAAAGGGAGCGTATGTTACTATTACGCGTTGCAGAGTTAACGTTACGTTATCGTCGTCACCAGCTATAGTAGAGCTTTTCGTTGGGGCCAGTCGGTTCTCTGTGGAACTTGTTACGAGTTTCTTCGAGCAGGCATCGAGAGAAAGCGAAAAAGTCGCGTTGTAACCGAAGTTATCGCCTGTGGCGTTCAAAGGGAGCGTATCGTGACGGAGCGAGTCATTACGTACACGCGAATCACGAACCAACGTTCGTGAATTTCGCGCGGCTTGAAGGATGAATAGGCGAAGTTGGTATGACTGAAGAGACTGTAATAGGAGGAGCAGGTAGATGAAATCGGGTGACAGGGAACAGGACGCCGCGCGACGCGGAATCAAGGGGCTAAGCTTATCGGGCTAAGCCGCGCGTGTTGACTGAAGTCGGCATTAAGTTCGCGCGATACGGTCGAGTCTCTCTCGTGTAAAATCCGGCTCGCGCGCCATTAAGCGGCCGCACGGCGCCACGAGTACGTGTAATGCAAGAACGCCGTTCTGTGTCGCTGATCCGACGATATCTTATTAAGACAATTTCGTTCTTCCGTTGATTCTATTAGCGGATTTCCAGCCTGTCGTGCGTTCTCTTCGCGAAATATCGGATGTTTTCTGATAGATGGACGAAGCATCGACTGTCTCCAACGATAATTATATCGTGGCGGGGAAGAAAAATATCGTGCCACGGCATCGTGTATCGAATACGGAGACCGACGATTCGATCGGATTTACGATAGCCACGTAATAACGCCATTTCCCTTTTCGTACAAAATTTATGACGTTTAACATTAAGAGATTGAAATTTTACTTTGCAAGATCGAACATTTTCGATAGTCTTGGAGCATCGCCTTTTCATCCAAACCGCGAAACTCTTCGATCGTAGCGTCGTAGCGCTATTATTGCCACTTCCATCGGTACGAGGGACGGAAAGGCTCGGTCCTCCGAGAGAACTTCTCAACTACGAATGCTTAACGAAATGGCGAAGAAGGGAACAGAATTAAGCGGCAAAAGCGACCAGGCGAACGCGCCGTCAGAGTACGGAAGCGGAAGAACGGGAAACGCCGAGACTTTTGCCCGTTTCCGTCGCTTTTTTTCCCTCCCGGTTCGGCAAAGGCTGGCAAGCTAATCGCGTTAAAAGATTGAAGCGCTGTCCTTCGTCCCTCTCCTCGGCCGTCCTCTATCGGCAAGTATTTGTCTCTGTTCATTTGTCACCGTTCCGTGGAGATTCGACGACGAAGCGGCGCGATGGTCGCGAGATTGTCAGCTTCGTAATAGCGGTTCTATCGCGAGCCAGCGTTGAATCAGGCCGCAGAAAAATAGCGGCTCGGCCTTGAGGAAGATTCATTTCCGTTTTTTTCTCACAACCCCCCCCCTATCCCCTTCGCGTCCTCGACGATCCCGCAGAATCCTCGAAGATGCGAAATTAGCGCGGTACGATTGTGCGAATATCGCTTAGAAACGTCTTTTTACGGATAACTGGCGCCACGAAACGGCTAGGATCTCCTTTCTTCGAGCCTAATGTCGCACTCGGCAAGAAACTCTAGTCCGTTACAGGGAGAATCGTTGGAACGAGAAGGCGAGCGTCGTCGTGCAGGTGGCGCCTTTCAGAGAATCTGCGATCTAGCCTGTGGTCTAGCGGACGCTGGTCCAGCGAATAGAATCGTCGCAGAAGATGGCCAGCTTGCCAAATAGCGAAACAAGAGGCAGACACTGGTACTACAGCGTTGGCAAAAAGGGCAAAAAGCAAACGTTATCGCGTAATGCAATTACGAGACCGGTTCGTCTCCGAAGAACGAGAACAGGTTTCGATAAAAAAGTGGAATTCACTGTTTACCGGGTCTTTTCGTCTACAAGACCCGCGACAAAGAGGTCGGTGGGTATAAAGCGCTTCACAAGGCTCGTCAAGGAAAGCCGAAGCTGAAACTTAAAAGGGTGGCGGGCTTCCGGTAGCCGGAATTTGTGCTCGATTAAAGTGTTTCGAACATAAAGGCGCGTTGCCGCGATTCATCCGTAAAGTCTCTCTTAACTATCAACTTTTCAAGGAGTGGAAATAAAGTTGAAAGTATCGTTTCACCTCGACCCCTGCTACACCGTTCATTAGTCCGTAATTAACGGACTTTTTATCGCCTTTGAAACATTCGCAGAATTTATAATGGTCCACGGCTCGATGATACTTTGGTTGGTTGGTCGGTCGGTCGAAGCAGGCGATAGGTTAGCGCATAGACAAGATACAAGCGACGAATTATTTTCCGACGTAAGGATGAATCGACGGAAATTTTTAAGAAGAAGGGGAAATGTTCCTTCGGGGATTAGGATTTATCGTGTCCTCCTACAATTGATCTTTTACGGAACGCGCATTAAATCGTAGTCGTTTCCCTGAGAAACTTCGCGAAAACATTGTGCAAAGCAAGAGGTAAGAAGATTCAAGAGCTTACAGCCTCTTTAAGAAATTAGATCCACGACTGAAACTACAAACCTGTTCCCAGATCCGACCAATCTTCTCGTTTTCGACAGTTTATCAAACAACTGTACGCGTACAAGGTGTTTCGCAAGTTGTAGATTAATCAAATGCACGACGACGAGACGAACGTCTTTCGCATTACGAGCTATGGAAGTCTAGTTATCGATCGATATACTCGAACGTCAAACTCGAACGAATCGTTTTAATTTCTCTGCACATGGTCGGTACACTCGGCTTCCATAAATTCGTCCGTCGCACGTGGATAGCATAAACGTACACTTTAAAGAGGACTGTTTGCAAAATCACGACTTTCCTCTACTTTTCTCCTACTTTTCTCCTACTTTTCTCCTACACGCAATTCATCGACCCAGCTTCTATATCGTACAACTCGAGAGTTCTGTCGCTATAGTAAATAGCAATCGGACCTATTACGTGAATATATTTTCTTAAGCAGGGGGATGCTCCTTCGATCGTCCAGGCTGTCTGTCGTCCCTCGCTTCGTCGAGACATACTATGGAAACACCGTGTACGTTCGACGTCTATTCGTCGTTTGGTCGAGGCAATCTCGCTTCTTCTATCTCGTCACGAAACCACGACCGCGTTTTCGGAAGTCGACGCGACGTGGAAACCTTCAAACGACTTCGCTTCGTTCTCGCCAAGTAATCGCGGCACGCTACGTTTCGAAGGGTTTGTTAAGCAGCTCGGATAAATAGCGGGCCAGCCATTTGTTTAAGTTTCGCAACAGCCTCCCGGGTACGGACGTGCTTCAATCTCCTAATGCGCTTAAGTTCACGCCTGGCGCACGGAAGTTGCATCTCTGGGGTGCATTATCTGTTACAAGTTCTAATAAATTTCTACCGAGACTCCGGTTTCTTCTCCCCATCCCTCTCTGCGAGACGTGACAGTAAGTCGATTTCGTTCGGGGAATTTCGAATTAACCCTGGCCAACAGCTATCGGTTAATGAAATGGAAATCCTTTCGCGGCCATTTCGAGTCTCGCCGTCTTCGCGGCCAATGGAAATGTTAATCAACGCGATAGCGAGTTTTTACGGTTAAAGCCGTAGCTACTGAGTCGGCGAAAGGGCGCAACGAGTTTGTTGAAAAACTAAACGCGAAGAATGCGGCGAGGTCGTCGGGGAACTGATCGAGGGCATCGTGGCGGACCGCGCGGAATCCGATCGATGATCAAGGTGGCGCGTCTTTCGGCAAGAGCCGTGGCGGAAAATGCAGCAACGACTTTAAAATATGTTATTCGTGTCGTTAATAATAAAGAAGATTATTGCTGATAAAAAAGCTTTTTCGCTGGCAAAGGGAAATTCTAACCCTAAAAAGGTTATCACCGCGAAGATGCTGGCAGTAGATGGAGGGTTTAAAAAATGTAGGCTCTTCGAATTTTACTACTGGACTTCACTTCGAAAGGCTTTCTTCGGAAAATGGTGCATCCAGTCGAGAGCTTCGAGAAGACGATGCGACATTCCTCGAAGGATTCTCGCCTATGATGGGTTCGCTTTGAAGTGTGCACGCGATTGCTCCAGAGGCAGGACAGAACTGGCGTCAATGTTCGAAAGAAAATGCTTGGCTGTGCACGATTTACAATGAAATTTGCAAAGGCGCAAAAACGCCACGCTCGAGCGTGTTCCAGGCGCTGGATCGACGGGTTGAAGGAGTTGCAGCTCGCTCGGGCGAGAAATGCGAAGAACTCGAAGCTTCTGACAGCGGCCTTTACCTTCCATGCTAAAACGTTGCTGCAACAATGCTGGAAATTGTATTTTCCTTGAAATTTACCGAATCCCCGTGGAGACAGTTACGCTGTTCGAAACAAAAACTGATTTCCCGACGTCCCTTGATCGAATTACCCAAATTACGAAGCAGCTTGCTGCCACGTTCCTCTTCGCCCGACAGCCCTCGCTTTTAACTGCATTTAACTGCGATTTAAAAAAAAAGGCAAACGGAAAACCTTTTTCAAATTGGTTTGCCTTTGTGAAAAGTGATTATGCCGGAATAAGGAAATTATCGTGAAATAAGAAACGAAAATTCGATGGACTCAAAGAGCCAATAGCGTCAGAGGCAATGCCACGTCGACAAAGCGAATCGACGTGAATCCACGATTGTTTCCATCGAACTGGAAACGATTTCCATTGACGTGGTAAACGCAGCACGATCACACGTGTCGCGCAGAGACGATACAGCCGCGACTGCATCGGCGAAGCCATTTGGTCGGCGTGTCTTTACGAGCTACCTTGTCAACCATAAATATACCGCGTGACAACGATATAACGCGGTCATAAATTAAACCTTTAAGCCGGGATACCCATTAATATAATCGAATCGAAGGTCGCGATTGTTTCGAAAAAATCACTTGTATCTTGGACCGTAACAATTAGCTGCAAATTAACGTCCTGCTCATAATCTTTTATCAAATCCGTACGTTGTTAAGACTCTGTTACTTCGCGTCTAATAACAGTCGAAGGTCTGCTGGAACGAGGAAGCAACCTGCCAGTTCCGGTATTTTAAATAAAAATCCACTCGTCGTTGGACTCTTCCAGACTTTCAGTTTCTCCTTCCCTTTTCTCTTTCTTTTCTCCCTTTTTCGACCGATCGATTTGTCCTCGAATCACGAAACTGACGAAACCTCGGTCGTATAAGCAAGATGTTAAAGGATTCGTTTCCAGAAGTCAACGATACTCGCGACGTGCATTTCGACTACGCTAGGAGGTCGAAATAAAATTTGCGAGTACTCAGACCGCCCCCGATGCACGAACCCAATTTTCCCTGGCACATCGTCGAGGCTCAACGATACCTCGCAAGATTTACCGACGCTGCTGATCGGTTTTACTGTCGCAAGTGTTTTCCTTCTCTCTGTTGGTCTCCCGCTATACAGCGGGCCTCGGCATCGACGGTATAACTAAGGAGAAAATGGTTCCGCGTGAAAAGACAAGTCCGATAGTATAGAATAATTTTGTTTCGCTTAAAACCTTGTTTTAATTTGCCCGTTATTTTCACTTATTTTCGCGCATCGAACAATCTCCTGTCGGTTGCTCGACCTTGTTCGGTTCGAAATTGGACGAGTTTTAAGTACGCCTATTCGACGATGTTTCAAACTCTGTTTTCCCGAGAAAAAACGCGTCGTATACGAAAGATTTTTATTCTATAGTTTCAATTTGTTTCTTCGTACAGAATCGTTTCCCTGCCGATTGTGTCATCGATACTTGCACACCATGTATACTTAGGATGCGGTGACGTAGAAACGAGAGAAAATTCGGGAAGCGATGGCTGCGAGAGATCGTGGCGGCATGCATCGAGAGTTCTTTCTCGTGCGATTTCCTACTACCTCGTAATCTCTCGATATCCCGCGTATTTTTACTCTCGCGTTTCATCGAGTGTCGGGATTTGAGTTTATTGGCAGTGGAGACGATTGATTCTCAGAGCTTGGCGTTCCTTCGTCCTTGAGAATGGTACTGGCTTCTGGATTAGAAAATCCGATTCGTTTAATTGTCCGGCACCGTCGCACGAATTTTTCCCGAATCCGCAGATTTTTCGTATGAAAATTCGTAATTCGCGATACAACCAAGGAAGGAGGCTATATTTTACGTACATCGCTGTTGAAACGAACATAAACCGTTAAAATGCGTTTTGTATCGAGAGAGATCCAAACGAGCAAAATCTCTGATACTGCGATGTAATCTGAAGTACGAAAATTGAAAACTTCCAGAGGAAGGCTTCTCGCCGAAAGAAGAACGACGGTGCTTCCAGAAATTTTTCTGCATCTTTTGGATTATCTATATCGACAGGTGAAACTAATAGCGCACTGTCTCGCAAACTTTAACGACGGACAGCGTCGTGATGGTCGTGTTTTTCGAGATATCAGCGAAACACTGCGATCGGCTTTCCTCTGCAGAGTGTATTTCGATAACGAGCTCGCGAAAGTATCGTTTCCGATTTCCAACGGCAAGTTGCTGCTAACGAAATGCACAATGCACGTGGCTTGTTCGAAGCGTACCTCAGAGGCACGAATTTCTTCTTCTTCTTTTTTTTTTTTTCTAGACAAAAGTCGTTCCAAGGAACTCGCGATCATTTCCGACGATTATGATCAAACGTAATTGAAACATGGCGTACAGCGACGTGCAAAAGTTTCTAGCCAAATGGACGTTCTTACTTTATATGGGTAAAATAACGCGAGAAATTTTCTCGCCAGAATTTAATTGACCGATTTGGAATTTTCCATTTTAGATACACCACGAACGTGCTATTCAATCGTCTTGCGAGATTCGTCGTCTTCGAGAAACCGTACAGCTTGGAAATTCCAACGGTTTACGAATGCCCTGTAGCAGACGTTTCGTCTCTTCGTAGTGTTTTACGGCGAAATCTCATAACCCAGTCGAATAACGCGCGGCCATGACCCGTGGCGAAATTTTTTTGCGGATCTCGGCTTGTTTCTACGAAACGCTACGTTGATGTGTGGTTATCGCAATTATGATAACGCAATTCATTTCCGAGCGCGGAGAGTAATCACGTTCGCAGGTTTAAAGCTTGTACCGGCAGTAATTTATTACCGTTCTTTTTTCTAACTCTCGAGACGAACGATTCGCTGGATAAACGTTTTTTCGGGCCTGTGTTTGTCGAATAATGTTTTCGGCGAAAAGTTATCGCTGCCCCGGAGTGAACCGAATAACTGGCAGAATTTCGTAAATCCTTTGTCATCGTGGCTGCAAATTGCAGAACGACGAAAACGCCCGTGAAAAACGTGCTTTGGAAAAACTTGGACGCTCGAGACCAACGAAAAATTCCAGTTTCGTAATAGAAATTTTTACGCGGCTTTTACGGTCGGAAGATCTTGTTTAGGTCTGCCGTCCGTTGTAGGCGCATCGTCGACAAACACTGCGGTTCCATGAGTTTTCGCTCGTCGAAAGTTGACCGGCGTACAATGGCCGAACGTTGACACAGATCGGTGAAAAAGCGAGCGTTTGCGATCGAAGACACGGATTAACGGCCGTCGCGGCGACGATTGCTCTACGACCACGACTGCGGCTGCCCGATTAGGCATGATAAATCCGACAGGCCCCTGTGTGCTTTGGTGAACCGTAGACCGCACTAGACCTCCGGTAATAAAGCTGGCCTGGATTAATTGGACGTCCTACTGCGAACGCCTCCTTACACGTAGTCTACCGGTCTAATTGAAAATTGAAAAGCTTCTTTCAATTGTTTCGAATGTTTGTCCGAACGTTCTACTTCTTCGAATTTGACGTTTCGAATTTAACCTCGCGAACGATTGCGTATAATACGACGGAGAAATTGATAAATATCTCGGAACCTTATCTCGACGTTTTTCCACGAGTCCGTAACGATAAAAGAAATTAAGATCGAGAAACAAAGAATCTCGGTATGCCTTCTGAAAAATTATATCAGCTTGCGAGGTATTCGCGATACTCCGATAGTGTTAACTAGTTTTTATTCGTATCTTACGTATCTACTACGATCAAATAGTTCCTCGACTTAATCCTAATCATCGTGTTCCCTGCTGTACATTGAGTGGACGCGTTTGCCTCGAAGCAAACGCCACTCGCTCGAAAACATCGGAGCTGGAGCTTAAACAAATCGGTTGTCAGAGCAACGGCGCAAGGAAAGAACCGACCAACTTTTCAGCGTGAAAGTGATTTGCCTGATCGCTCGACGATCGAATAAGCACAGGGATGAGAAATTCCGATGGAACCGGTTGGTTCGTCGACGGCGAGTCGAGCAGACGGACCACAGCCCAGCAAACTCATTTCGCTGCGACAAGTTGGTTCGTTTATCCGCAAACTATTCATCCTCGTCGAAAATTGTCGGTTACACCTTCTCTATTTCGCTCCGTGGATATAGCGTGGTAGCCGAGGAAGGGCTCATTGATACACTTAATCACGTCGAATCAACACCTTGACTGAATTAGATCGGCGGGTTGTCTGGAAATTACAGGTAACGAGGAGAGACCGACGATCCGACCGATACGCCGGAAGAAACGACGAGTCCCGGCCTCGAAATCGATTGGATAATTACGTGGAACGGCTGCCTTAATCGAGAGGCTCGAGTAAACCACGTCGAAAACGACTGGCCGAAGGCTGAAAGGGTGAAAATCGACGTCGTGCTACTGGCATACAGCTTTGTTCGCGATTCTTGCAACTTCCTCTTGCTCGTTCGATTTACCTTGCTCCGGCAGGGTTGCTCGCGTACGTTTTCGTACTAGGTTGGTGTACGCGAAACCGCGCCTCGTTTCCTCGAGATACTGCACGAGATATTTATTGATCAAAGCAATTTTCGTACGACTCGGGGCACTTTGCGAACGAGTAATCAATTATTTCCGATTTATAAGAATTCTTAGCACCGCGACTGAAAAGTTCCTGAAACGACGACGTCAAAGTGTTTTTCAAAATGATTTACGCAGTCCTTACGCATTACTTGTTCTCCAAATTCAAACTTGAGATATATCGATTGCGGATAGAAATTCGTCGGAATTAAACGAAATGCTCTTTCGATCGGCTCTGACGCGTTAAGAACATCTTCTCGCAAAAGCTAATTAAATAGATAGATCTGCATTTTTTCTATTGAAAAATTCCAATTCGTTCGAGGTGGTAGCGGAACGCCGCCTTCGCTGCTGAATTTTAAATTTATTTCCTGAATTTCATGAATTTCAACCCTCAAAGACGGTCCCATCGGACCGTCTCGTATTTATTCTATCCTACGCCTGGCCGTAGGAGTTCGATTTTTTCGTTTCGATTTTCGAAACACCTCCTATTTCGCTATTACAATATCCTCCTCCGCGTTTCGTCGCGTCGTTCGTTCGTTCCTGACGCTCGCTCACGAATATTCAGCTTCCATCCGACATTTCCATTATCTATGTTCCTTCTCTTTTAACCACAATCTTCACGCCGTTCTTTTAACGGGATATCTTCGTCTATTTAATTTTCACTTCTTTTAACCAACGTTATTCCATTTTTCATATTCGTCCACCTTTAATTTTAAATCCGAACCAATTAACTCGCCATTACATCAAGATATCAAGCGCAGCGTTTCGTTCGTCTTGGATGCCCAGATACGAAACGTCGATTGTCAAAACACCTATCGAAGGAACAATCGATCGAAACTATGTTGGAAGATCGAGCCACGAACTTCACAGCCATTGAAATTGAACAAAACGTTTTATGTTTACGTTGAAAAGTTCGTGTTCCTGTGACTAATATCGATAAAACGGCCAAAAGGTTTGAGATTCTCGTTAAAGTTCTATTATATCTTGTTATTAGCTACCTTCGTCGACAGAAAAAATTGTGTCAAGGGAAAAGTTAATTAATTGGTTTAGAACGGCGAATGCTGTGATTCGAGTTTTTCTCATTTCAAGCACATTTTTCCTTTTCGAGTTTTCAAGGTTCTTGATATTTTTTAAACGAAGAAATCGTTTAAAGGATATTTTAATTTCGATCGCGTGAAATTTATTGTACGTGAAATTCTGCGTCTTACGTACATATTACGCTACGAGAAGGATGATTAAACGCGATATTAATTATCCGTGGAATGTCGCGCAGCATGGAGCGAGCAAATCGAGTAACGAATATCTCGCGTCGTTCGTAATCCGAAGAATATCGATACAGATCCCTGCAGGCGTTCTAATAATTCGATGGATCAGCACGAAAATTTCATCACGGCGTCGTCGAAGCTTTCGATGCAACGTCTAATAAGATGGAGTCGCGAAAAGCTCCGCGGGGAATGTCTGGATCCTCGGAGGTGTGGATGCTGGCAAGAGGTAAATAATTCTGCGCGTAATGCTGCTTGAGATGTATGCTTACGCGGGATCAATGCGAATGGGAGAACTTGGAAGTTTGCTGTCCGGGATTCGAGCTCCGATTTACTCCAATATGAGCGAACACGGGTAAGCTAGCTTTCGTTGATACTCCGATTCTCTGTCCTCTTCCACACACTCCTCCGCGTCGTCGTACTTCATCAATTTCTTTCCAGTTTGATATCCTCTAATCTCGATACAACAGCTTGACTCTCATCCTCGTAGGAGATTTGCGCGAGAAACAGAGAGTTCCACGAAAATCTGGATAGTTCGGACGATGAGAGCCTGGCAAGCTCGTTGATCCCGAGAAGCTCTTCTCGACGGCCGTTTGACCGACGTACAAAACCGCGGATTCGTTTTAATCGCCCCCTTAATTGAAACGTACAGGCGTAAAAGGTCAGCAGAGGCTCGCGAGCGCGACTGACGACGTGGACGGGCGAGCGTGACTGGCTACAAAACTGGCCCCGAAAGGGAGGTTATTAGCACCTTGGATTAACTTCGAACCGATAATAGATTCGGCCAGTTACGATTCAAAATGTCGATGTAGACGGCGTCTCCTCTAGACGACTCGTGTAAACGTTATCCGGTTTAATGAGAATCTTCCGGAATATGCAGTAGCGTACGCTGCAGTAGAATACGCTGTTGCTCCTGTCTCATTAAGGATTCTTTTGTCCGCCACAGTTTAACGCAAACCCCTTCCGACGAGACCAAGTACGAAATAAAAGTTCTCGTTTTCCCCTCGAAAAACATATTTGTCTTTCCTCCTGTCTCTGAAAAATGGCCTCATTCCATTGATTTCCCTGTCGACTCGATGTTGCTCGACTGTTGCTGCGAATTGTCCGAGGATCGACGATCGATTCATAGAGACGCGAACGACAATGTCAGGTTGTTGTATATTTGTTGTATATTGTGGTATAATATTTATGTTCATAAAAACTGTGGAATACTTTCGCGAGCCAGTGCATACGCTCGCCGCTGTACAGCTATCAACGCTCACGCGGTTATTACTATTTCAAGAAATCTCAACAAAGTTGCGTCATTCGCTCGAATCGAATCTAAATCCGACAAAGAAGTTACCCGGTGCGTTCACGGAAGAGACATATGAAACATTAAATCGCGCGAAATACAGCGGCGCCTGTAGTTCCTAGACCACTTTGTCTCGCTCGCGTTGCATAACCATAACCTAAAATTCTCAATTTCGATAAAGCTTCTTTCGTAGGTCAACAAACGCGTTTCCATTACAGTGAACGGACGATTCATCCGTGGTCGATTAATTTCTTCCAAATAAACTCCGGGTGTGGAAACGAATGGCCCCGTAAGCGAGCTTCCATTAATCGCGCCACTTTAGAGCGGCGCGCCGCCTCGTCTCGCGGATGCATCTTGCTCCGGCAATTTGCTGGCGAGCAGATCCGTTTGTCTTCATTTAATCGGCCGCCTTATTTGTCTTGATTCAGTTTTCTTCGATCAATTAGCTCGCGAGGCAGCTCGCGTTTGGAATTCAAAGCCGAGGAAGGATCTCTTTTGTCCGATCGAGCAGGACGAACAGCGTCGAGCAAGAGCGAGTGTTAAGAAATCGCGAATCCTTTCTCTGTTCTTGTTCGCCCGCCTTTGTTCTCGTTTAATGGAAATTTGTTAGATGGAACAGTATTAATGTTACTTTGGTCGATTTCCATTTCACGAGTATATGAGTGTCATTGAACCGTATAAAGTAACGATCGAAAGAAATTTTCCTACCACTTTGCCGATTCAACAGATACAGGGTCGTTCTTCTTTGAATAGCTCTTTCGCGTATTGACGTAAGCATTTGCTTCTCTTCTGGAATATAAATTTGCTTCATCACCGCATGAATTCATCCTACTAGCTTCTTCCGTTAGTCGAAAGACAATTCTCGTATATTTTAGATCTGAAACACGCACGATGGTGAAGTGCCACGATATTGGTTTTTCGGGAGGAATGGTGTCCGGGTTGAGCAGCCGGTTAGAACTTCCGAGTTGAGTCATCAGTTTGATCAGTCAACCGAAACAGTATAAATGGAGACACTAGCGCCTGAAATCCTCAGGTTCAGGTCCGCCCTGAAGATGTAGACCGCAGTATCTACGAAACGTTCGCGTAACGTGTAATTCCAAAGTGCAAGCGCAAAGTGCAAAGCGCAAACACGATTGCTCCCGAAAAACAAACATTACGGCAATTCTACGTATGCTTTATCATCTTGAAGAAACATAGTTTTGTTTTCGAAGACGAAACGAGAGTGGCGAATGAAGATATTGGTGAAACGATGCTTCCGACAAGATTAATAATTTCGATGGATACAACGATTCTAATATTAAGGGGAAACGTAAGAAACGCCCATAGTCAATGGCTGCTTAGAAAAGACAAAATAATCATCATCCGAGAATGGTAATCTTCTACGTTCAATAGCTCGGTACTATTCAACGTTATTCATACCCATCCAAGAAGGTTCTATAACGCTGCTACTGGTAGAAACAGCACCGATAATTCACCCAGTGTGTCTTGCACGAAAGGAATAACAAATCGCTTCTCCGTTCGCCAAAGCATACTCCGACGATTCGAGTATCTGCGATTCGAGGAATAAAGCGATTTCGCGTGTGCTCCATACTTTTCTCGAACCACGGCCATTCTCCGGCTCTCTTTTTGTTATGCTAATCGAGGAAACGATTGCGATGATAAAACGACTTAACTTCCTTTGATATCTGTTTCAGATTTATAGAGACGTGCGTTTGTCCGACCAGTAACGTATCATTCCACTGTAACATTAGAACTACCGCACTCGCCAAACCGACGTGTTCAAATTTTCTTTTTCATACACGGCTAACTTTTTAGTTCTTCAAGTATACGCGCGTATCCATCTTAAGTTATAATTAAACGTAGTCCGTAAATCTCGGAATGGATATCAATTTACATTAATTAATTATTTGCGTAAATAATCAACTATTTACGATATCGATATTTGTAACGTTCGTAGTGTCGAATAACGTTAATCTTCACTCTTATCGAGAAATTTGTTTGTATGCATCCATGTGTGCATATACGTGCACATACGTATGTATGTATATGTTCCAACGGTAACTCAACGGGAACGTTCCAACATTTTTTAAATCCATCATTCTAACTATCAATTTCGAACAATTCTACCGTCCACTCCAAATAAAACTACGTACAACCTACGTAGTTTTATATAAACCACTGGTTGTCAAACTGTCCTGTTGTCAAACTCTCGTATTGTCCAAATTTCGGACTCGGCTGACGTCAATGTAGTATTGCGTCATTCGAAAATTGCCAAGTCAGAAGAAACCGAAAATCTCCGTCGTTTATTTCCTGCGGAACTGGTGGCGAATCGGCCAATCGACGTGGCCTGGGTCACAAATTAAATCGATACGCACCCGCGTTAAGTCGCCGCGCCGGCCATGTGCCAGTAGTCAGATCGAGGTCGAGTCGGACGGTGAGAATCGCGCAGATAGACGCCTGCCTTTGTCAACACCCGGTGTCCGCCTATCAAAAGGCTAAATCGCGTCAGCGGATGGATGCTGGCTAGGTTGATAAAAGAAGCAAACTTGAAACCACCGTGAGATAACAGGAAACGTAGAAAGCGAAGGGTGGAATTCAGTGGATTCCGACAGCGTGTCTTCCCTTTTCTTCTTGGGTTTCTTTCATCCGCTGCTTTTAACCGCTTGAGTCACGACAGTCTTATTTAGGTTCAACTTCAATCTTGCCAGAAAGTTTTGGAATAATTTCTCCAGAGTAAAGCAACACTAATGTGCGTGGATTTCTAGATTTCTCCCTGTAGATTCGTCCCCGTAGATTTGTCCCTGTTAGCATAGAAATGCGAGACAGGCTTTTATTCGGTAAAACGATGTCTCAAGTTTTATCTCAAAGTCCTGTATTCAGCAACAAAATCGAAGAACGAGAATTTCTTCGAACTTGATGATTCGGTTATCCGATACGACTCCAAGAGCGAACCGCAGCCATCATAGTCGCTATGAATTATTATTTTTATTTGGGAGAGAAAAAATCGCCCGGCCGTCAAACATCGCACGCGAAGCGTCTAATTGAATCTTCGAGGCTCGGCAAAGTTTGAAGTTCGACGAACTTTACACGGAGACGATCTTTACTTACGGGGGCATGTTTTATGACGCGACACGTTTAAAAGGAGATTTCTGACTACCGACCGGAAGGAAACACGGAGGTGAGCAACCATCATAGACGAGACAGGAGTTGATGGGGACCGCACTGAAACTTTTCACGGAACGGTCTTCACGGCGAAAGTTCGGCGTTTCTTCTTCGCTTGCTCCGAATTACATTACGGATGATCAGCATACACTTTCGCACTACTGAGAATGAGAATATGCCTCGGAAACCAGCTGCAATTTGTAATTGCGCAGAGTTTTTAGATATCGCGTTGAGAAACAAGGGAAAATAAGTCGCTGAAGCAATTTGCAAAATGGACAAGCAAGCTGAAAGGTCGATTTGTGTCGACAAAAATATAATGCGCGAACAATTGGTATTCGTGTAGTTCCTATTTTATATAATTTAAAACAGAGTTTATGATACAAGTATCGTCGCTTTACGATCGTAAAAAATTTTCCAAAATAACTTGCTTTCAAGGAAACGTCGCCTCTGGAAATGAAGAAGCAGCAGGTATCGAGAGGGATAAGGAGCAAATTGCGAAAACATGACGTACAAGGGACGCGATACTGCGAACGTGCGCCGCGTAAAATTTACGTTTGTTCCACTGGCGATACGTGGGTGGGTAAATAACGCGGCGGCCTCGAATTTCAGTTTCCGGGTCGCGGTATCGGCGACACGTTCGCGCCGCGTTTTTACTCTGGAGCACAGTAATCGAGTGCACGCGTGAAAAACAATTGAACCGGCGCGGCGTCTATGTCGGCGGAGGCTGCATGCAAAGCGCGTCATTCGGGCTATTAATCGTCCGACCGGTGACGGTGCAATTATATCTTCCACTTTGCTAGGCGCGACTTCTTCCAGCGCGGGCAAATGCCGGTTTCCTGTTGCTCAATTTTTTTTATCTTTCTCCTTCGTTACAGTTGCTTCCCTTGTGCGCACTTTAAGGGAGTAAGGGAGAAAATAAACGAACAAATTGACAGATTATCTAAGAGAAACGAACGCTAATTTTCAAGCAATTAACTCGACTATGGTAATAACCGCGGCAAATTTTAATCAATTCCGCGGAGATCACGACCGATCTGTCAGACAGATGCAAATTATTTTTAGAAATATTTTTCAACAATTACATTGTATAGCTAGCGAACAAAGCGTAGCTGTTGGCGTGATATATTAAATGCATATATATTCATCGGATCGGACTGGACATAAACGTATATCACGTATATTTTCGGATATTTGCGAACGTCAGACATTTCTACACATCAAACATAATTAATATTGTTCATGACAGATGTTATATGTATTTTATACTTCTATAAACGAAGAATTCCGTCTACTTTTTATAATTAATGTACACTTATTCGATTATTTGGTTGCCATGTTTTGTATTTCTTCCGCAGTGGATGTATCCCTCAATTTGTCGTAAGAGAATATACTCGTCGTATTGATAGTTACGGATTATATCAATTTTGGTAATAACGGATCTTTGTAAGCATTTTAGGGAAATAAAACACGTATGTTCGTATATTTTTTATACGAACCTCGAGTATAACGTGATCTATGACCAAATTATTAGAACCACTACCTTCGCAGGATTCAGATCAAACGATGTAAATAATCTGCCGGTTACTGTCGAGTGAAAAATCCGGATCCGCGGAATATTCGCGCAATCTCGAGATAAACGTAACTCGGAAAGAATACGCTTCGTCGGTCATGGATTAATGAAATTTAATTACAGTTGCGGGTATTGTCCCGCAATTACTCGCATCCGAAATATAATTAAAGGTGAACGCAGGCAGACACGGTGCGATCCCTCGCGTCGTGACTCCATTTCCAACCCGGGTATTTACCGTGTCCTCATAAAGGGACCTTCTCGACTCCCAAAGTAGCAAACTAAATAAGAAACGACAACAACCGCAAAACAACCACGGAATAGGTGAAAGAAGCAAACAGCGATAAAACTAAAATAGAAGGAGTCGATAAAAAAATGTTGAGAAAGCGTGGAAAAACTGGTTTGGTAAAAAGGACGATTAATCAAAGAGTGGATGCTCGTCGCGTTCATTCGTACTATTCGTTACGATTATACTTTGCATACTGAGTTCGTAAAGTCAGATTACCTTTTGGTAGTTTTAGCGTTACGCGTTACGGTATTCTCCGTTCATTGGCGTATCTTTCTCGTGGTAAAATAAAACTTTTAATTCGTGATTTGTTAGCCATGGTACTTCTCAAAGCACCATCGAGCTTATATCGAATTTCGATGGCTCGAAGATCGAAGCGGTATAACCAAAGTTTCCAAGCAAGGTGTTTGCCCTTTGAGGCTCGTTACAGGTGGCTTGGTTGCAGCTCTTTGTTCCGCCGGACCATCTTTGGTCCGTTTTTTCCTCCCTCGTGGCCACTGCCTTTCCAGCGCAACGGTTGCACATCTAAGCGCCGTATCTTTTTCTTTTTCGCTCAACGAGCTTCCAACGAGGCTCGGATAAGCCGTAATTCCCCGGCTTTCTTGGTGCGCGAACGACCAGCTCGACGCGGAATTACCGGCTGCAGCCGTGCATTCTCTTCGAGCCAACTCCATCCATCCATTCGAGTCGCTCGGTTTTCACGATCACGCGGACACCGTTATTTGTACGGATTATTATTTATTTCGCGACCGCGGCTTAAGATGTTGAGTAACGAGGCAGCTTCGCTTTCAGGAAGAATCTCCTCGAGTGCCGGACGGAAAAATTGAGACTGTTCTTTCTATAGTAGTCCGCTGAGTAATTGAGGATTTAAATGATCGCGATACTTGGATTCTCCGGGCGATTTCTCTCTGTCGTTCCTCTTAACGCCGCTCTTACCTCGTCGAATAACGCTTTCTAAGCCCCGCGTCGTCTCAAAAAGTGGCTCTTTTCGAAGCAAACTTTTCAGCGACCCAATTCTCTGACGAATTTACCAGCACCTCGTGCCAGTTAATTACCAAGACAATTGTGTGCTACTTTCCCTCTCACTTGCGGCGAGCAAACTGATATTTTTGCAGAGAGGCCAGCGAAATTACGCAAAGTTCGCCTGGTCCTTGCCACTACGGTATTTATCGTGGCGCGACAGAAGCGTAGCCCACGGGCTCTCGGCTGGAAACTGTGTGGAGGAAACGCGCTCTTTCGTCGACGGCGAACAATAATTTCCATTCGGAGAAAACGGGCAGAATGGCGTTAAACGAACGTGTTGTTAACCAGGACAAATACTCGCCAGGGTCGTGTACGTTTAACGCTAATTATCATATCGAGAATGGCCTGAGTCAGGCTGGGACCACCGTCAGGATTTACGTTGTAACGTTTAGACCGGGATCTCCTGCGCTGATACACACGGGACCACCTTCGTTCGAATTATAATAATTTCACGAGTCGGCCCCGAAATAGTTCCCAAGAGGGTGGTCGCGAATTAATCGTCCCTCGACGTTGTCTACGTTAGGTAATGACGTCTAATGACAGCCGGCACGCTCAATGGTCTTGTTCGGAGGTCAGGAATACACGCTTTAATACACGAAGTTTTCTCTCGTCTACCGGGGCAAATTTGTTCGAGCGAATTTTTTCCTTAACAGAAATAGGCGTAGTGTATTTTTTTCTTTTCTTTTTTGTAAACATACGTGCGTCTCCGCTCTTCGTGATTTTAATACATACGGTCGAATTAATAGTACTTATCGTTGCGTTGACGGTATGAAAGATTGTTCTAAAGATAACGAGCAAGCCTTTCTCGTATTTCTCGACATCGCCGTTGATTTTTGTTACAAGTATCTACGGGATTGACTCGTCGATATTCGCAGGCTTCTCAAATGTCGAGGGTTCTCGAGTGTTGTTAGACAGAGTGCAATCTCAGTCGAGAAGTCGTTTTGATTACGCGGGTAAACATCTTAAACGTCTTAATCCCGAAGCTTCCGCGTAGACGAAGATTTCGCGAACCACCTCGAACTTTTAAGTTCGACGCGAAAACGGCGAACCTCCGAGCAAGATCCCTGCCTTTCACCATACGTACGTACACCCGTGTCACACGGAGGAAACGATAAGAACACAGACTACTAAAAAAGAAAAATTACGAATCTTCCGACGAAAAGAAAATAACGAAGCGAATACATTTTCCGTGAACTTTGCTCGGGGCAATGTTATACAGTCCGTCCCGGTTGTTAGGATCACTCTGCACAGTAAACAATTGAGAACGAACGGCGCAGGTTAACGACACGCGTAATTCAATTGAAATATTTGGACTGTGACCGTCTCTGTCTCTGTCTCAGCCTTTTTTCCATCATACTCTCGTTTAAATACACGGATCGAAGAGGATCAAAAAGTTTCAATATCCTATATGGACTCCGTTCGAAAATTTCCCATCCTCGAAAAAATCCATCTAAATATTTCCAGCGTCAAAATGATCGATCATGTTCACATACATATAGAGCTGGCAAAAAGCTGACACGAATGTTTACTTTGAAGGCATTCCCTGTGCAACGACCGGGAAAGAGTAAATGAAGCTATCCGCGTCGAGGAAGCGCTTGCTGTCAGCGCGATGCAATTTGCAAGCCATTCCAATCACGTGCACGCACGTGCGACTATAACTCTAGAGAAACGTTAAACAGTTGCTCGTGAGGGATGCAACACCGATCAAAGTGAATCATTTTCTATCGCGATTCAAACCGTACGACGACGCATAGCGCGACATTTAGTGGACGAAAATGGAAATTGTCGTTGTTCGATTTTGATCTTGTTATCGATGATAACATCGGTGCGCAAGTGAGAAACGTGCACAATAATTCGCCGAAAAATCGATAGAAGATTTGTAAAAATCGTGCGTACACCAATACCTAGCCGCTTAAAAATTAGCTCACTCGTTCGTTCTACATTCCTCTTTGTTCATTCTTGTCGAAGAACGTGGAGAATTTGAGCAGAGACGCGTACAATTCTGAATTGTCCAATTAAAAAAATATCTTTCTTTCTTCGAATAGCAATGAAAGTATGCAATTTTGATTCTAGTATCAAGAAGGTATCGTATTACGTTTGCATATAATTTTTTTCTCCTACAAACTGCTACGCTGGATCTTCTTCGTCCTTCTTTTTCTTTTTTTCCTTAAGTCAAATCTATTAATTATCGCGACTCGGATTTCTGACGTACGCTTATCCCGGGAAAATGTTTAAAGTTACACGAAGATTCCGCTCTTCGCTGAATATCGGCACGATATCTGACAAGACGGAATGGAGTGTAAGTAACCTCTACGTGGCACTTACGAGAAAATGGAAAGATCGTTGGCAGCGTCGGCGCTATTTACTGAAACGTCATCGTGTCACACCGCGGTTAGGCAAAGAAATAAGTATTCATGATATTTCGAGCAAGCCAGGGAGCAGAGAAAATACTAACAAAGATTCGACAGACTTTTACACGCGTCGGATTGTCTGGTATCGAGTTTCAAGAAAACTGCGCGTTATATGCATTTTCGATCTTCGTTCCGAGTTCTCGTTCGTATGGCGTACTGTACGACGTTTCGAGCCATGAATTTTACGGGATGGCGTTAGTTTACTCGAGGACGGGTAAAAGGGGATCGATACGGTGAACAAAGCGACGACAGAAATTCCTTTTCACCCTTCCGTCGTACTCGCACCACTCGTCACCGCCCATTTTAAAATGGATCCCGATCTTTCGCGGGCCCGGGACTTGATTAAACGCGGGCCGAGTTTCCGCGATGGAAATACGTCGGCCTGGACGAAAATTGAGAAAGTTCCGCGCGAAATATTAAAGCGGCCGGCTAAATATAAGTGGAGGAACGAGCAGAGCATCCCCGTGGGGCGGGACGATCGATACCGATCGGCGAATCGAAAGCGAAAACGTTTTCAAAATTTAGAAGCGTATCTTTTCTCCGCTTCCTCCTTTGTTCTTGATTCTGCCGGCTTACAGGCGACGAGAATATTACCAGGCAAACTAAAGATATACCGTGAGTCAGTGCAAATATTAGAACGAATCGTCGAGCGGGGAAAAGGTTTGTAATCGAGCCGGCGGAGTTGAGTGCGATTTATTTTCGAATCTGGTAAAAGGTTTCGCAGAATGTTAATGCAATTTCGTGCGAACCGCAGGAATTCTGTATAAATACAAGGTAGTTTGCAAGGAGCTAAAGACGACTAAAGAAACAACTGCGTGCAGTGCAGGTAATTTGATCTTAAAGGTTGATCCGACAAGCAGAGCGCGGTATAATTGCGATGCAGAGGGATGAGCGATCGTAGGGATCTTTTTTGTTTTGTAAAACAAGTCCATTCTATCACCCTCTGGGGGCTGCAGTTACGATAAATATACAATATACGAGTTTCTACATATAACTTTACAACGATATACAAATACCTGTAGTCGAAATTTGAGAGTCATACGAGAGAGTTTATAAATAGATACACAGCGGAGTAATATCGGAGTATCGTCCAAAACGATCTCGTGTTTAGATATCAAAGTACCGACTAAAAAATAGCGTCTTGTCTCCGCGAGCGGGCGTCGTAGAATTACCTACGAAGATCTTCGAGTTTTCGTTGCTCCGGATCGACCAAAAGAACGCGACTCGTCCTACCTATAAAACCGATAAAAGAAATAGAAGAAAGGAGGATAAAGAAGCCATTAGATTAACACCGAACGAAATGTGAAATCGCGAAGATAGGCAATAACGATAACAGTGTTCGTTACAGTGTCAGGGTTCATTCGGCACGATAGCGATGGCGAGAAACGAAAGAATCGCGAAATCGGCCGAGGATGACGATGTCGTGGATCGCATTCCCCGTTGGAACGAAACGTTTCGCCGGCAATTCCGCACGAATACGCACGTAGCAACTCGTACGTGGACCGTCTATCGACGTGGTGCGCTTTATTAGAACGTGTCAAACGCGCGGCATCCGGTTCCGCTCGAGCACGATCCGCGGATCAACATTTATGGTACTCGCGGTCTGGAATTCGATATGTAGATAAGAGTCGAAGAGCTTGAGAATGAATATCGAACGATTTGATGGACGACGAGAGGTAAATGTTACTGAAAATGGTACGACGTTTATTTAAGTTTTCGTAAGGGAGGATTTTTTTTTCTTTGGATCGAATGGAGAGGATACGTGTATCTTTCATCCTATACATATGTATGGAGTGTGACGCACAGTAACATAATCCGGAGTTTCAATGGTATAAGACGGGATTAGAGAGCGTAGGAGAATTTCACGTTGTACTGTTGCGGAGTGTCAAGAAGCGATGTCGTCAGCCGTGTCATTTTTTTTAAATACAAGGTGTCTCGTAACAGCCAGGAAAAGAAATAATTTTACGCGAGAAATACGTCGAAAGTGTGGAAAATTGGCTTCGAGTATTTTGCCGATACGTCTAAACTATTATCGTTTGATTGTTAATCGCAGAGTCGAATAAACTTCAGTTAAAGTTCGCTCTGGCGTCCGATTAAATAAATTACCAAAACGCGTTGCCGAGTTTCCTCATTACGAGCAGCAGAATTGTGTATTTCAACGGAATGAACAGCATCTTTAACGATCTCTAATATCACCAGATTTATCATGAATATCTTGTTTCATCGCGCGTTTTGATTTACCCGATACGATAAACACAATCATACGGAAAAATACTAATTCACGGCGAAAATCCTTCGACTCCAAGCACAATGAATACACGCATATACTCGATGAATATTTAAAATAAATTTCCCCGGTAACGAAGCCCCGTACGAAGAAATTGCATTCTATATTTCCAGTTTATATCGTCGCATAGAATCAGCCTGCTGTATATTCGGTTTGCAAGAAGTAACTTTTCCCTCTCTATTTATAAAGGAAACATCGTCGATCTGAATGCACTATAAAGAATCGGGAATAGAGAAAGTTTTTCCTGCTGCGAAAGAATCGACCAAGAGCAAGCACTCTAAATGCAATTCCGCGCGCCCGAATCATCCCCTACTCGGCGATCATCTCGACGAGGACGAAGGTTGAACGAGGAAAAACGAGGCTCGTTCCCGGAACGAGAAATTACTCGTGAACATTATCGAGACGCGTTTCGTTCCATGAATTCCCGATCTTCATATCGAATTCCTGGTCTGACGCGGATTTCCATAATTTATACGCTTTTAGTCGGTACCCCCCCCCCCTTCATATCGCGGAGAGGCTGCGACGACTCAGTTGCCGGCTGAAAATCTCACGACGACCGATTTCACCGCCAAATTTCATCCGTGGGGCGACGCAACGCGCGATCTCCTTCACCGCAAGGGTGAAAAGCGACCGTGACAACAACGACAACGACGACAACGATGACGACGACAACGATGACGACGACGACGACGACGACGACGACGACGACGTCGTTCGCGGCATCGCGATTCCTCAAGAGCATGTCTCGCTTCGCTGGAATAACTTATAAGCTCGCACTCCTCGTTTGCTCGTTTCTCTTCCCAACTCGCTTTTTCTCTGTTTCGACGTCTCATTTACATCGGCCCGCGCCGAGCGCTGCTTGTTGTCAGCCGATTTCCGACCCGGAGACTTTTGACTCGACCGAACCATCTTAGAACGAAACACGGCCAGAGGTGTATCGTTTTTCCCGACTACGTTTCGCTGGCATTTCCTGCTAAGAGGGGAATTCAGAACTCGATGAACGAATGTTCCGAGTTACTTTGCGTTTTTCTTGGGAATTTTAGGCGAAGAAGCCGATGTCCTTTCTACAGCAGCGTTACGCGTTCCTTTAAATCTGAAGTCTTTTTTTTTAAATATTAAACCAAACGTGGAGCACTGTTTCGTGGAATAAACTCGAACATATGAATTCTTTGACAACAGAATTTTAGTTGGATCGTTTTGATTCGCGAAGCATTTTCCTCGGCCATTGTTTCGTAACGAACGTTCGCAGCAACTAATCTGATTAACAGAGAAAATTATTTATATATTATAACGATTATAACAGTCAACAATAATGACAATCGCGTCATCGGTTAGCGCGACAATCGCTTCGATACCTATCGATTGACTTCTGATCGACAACGATCGGTTCGGCGTTGATATATACATAGGTGGCCGATCGTTTTTAAATATTCAAGCGTTTCCCGCGTTTCAGCTACGCATAGACAGACGGTGTCGCGTCTCGCGATTGCTCTCGATCGACTCGCAGTTAAATGCTTGCGTACCGCATTGTATATGTTGCCGAACGGTTGGCACTGTTCTCAAACCGGTTGTAAGCGCAATCGTTAAAATGAAATTTCTAGAACTCGTTCGTCGTCATTATCGAACGCGTTTATCGTCTACGATTCCGTATAATAATTCCTCTAAACTCGTTAGGATCCTACGAAATGGTAATATCTTTCGGACTTTCGTAATTCGATTGCTATCTATAAGATGTATTCGATTCGATAAAATATCCAAGTAGCTGTAAGTAGATTTTCGAAAGTTGGAAGTACCTGTTCCAAAGTTCGAAACCAGTCTCTGAAGATCGAGTATCGGGTAAGTAATATGAATAAACCATAATACCTTAGGAGTAGTATCCGAACCTTCTGAAACAAAACGTCGGATACTGGATTCGATTCGAGTTCATAAGTACATATTGAACTTGATACAGTTACTACCGAAGAGCATCGTCTTAATTATTTGTTCCGCTACTAATTGGTTCTTCGATGTACTTATTAGAATTAAAGTCGATCCTTGGGAGGGCTGGCGCGAAGGAACTCCGGTGAGTTTAATTTCCTCGAAATATTCTTAGATACCTGTCGGCTCTCGCAACTTTCCTCATTAGCCCCACCGGGTCGTTCATTCTGCATTTATTTACCCGACGAAATTCGTTGCATCTTCGTACAAACCGGCAGTCTCGTCCCGAGGGACGAGCTCAGCGCGAGTCTTGAAACGGTTACGAGAAACGAAACTGAAACGAAATCGCGCGAAACGTCCGTCTCCGTATCCACGTTAACGAACGTTGGAAACGTTTCGCTGAAATCCTGCGGGCTCCGTCGAAAACGGACTTCCGTGTAAATTTCTATTTGTAAACGTACTCTTTTCGGTTCAGTTTCGATCTAAAACGAGAGGGCTTGGCGAAACACTGAATATCCGGTAGACCCGATAGATAACGTTAAAGGTTGCCCAAAAAATGGTTCTTTGTTTAGAAACACGTGCATAAAGGCTCGTGGGAACATGATCTTTAAACAGAATAGGCATTGCCATGCATATTTCTTATTTACACAAAAACCACCGAAATATTGCTTTTTTTAGGATTTTTCTGCGTATGTGCACGCGTCCTGTTTTTTTTTTTTTTTTTGTTTTGTTTTGCTTTTAATTACTGAAAACGTGCTGGTGCTTTCAGCGAAATTAATGTTGACTTTTATCGAGATGCAAATGTAATTACATGGAGATATTTACTTTCGTTATATCATTTTAAATACAACCGTTTACGTGTTGTATATTTGAGAATGTACGGTACAAATAGATATTTCTACCAAATTAAAGCAATTAATATTAAAGCTACGAAGCGATGGTATCAGGTATCTTATTTCTGTAGGGACAAAAAACATATAATATAAATATTTTCTTTTACCGAAACAGAAACGCTTACCTACTTTACTCGCGCCGCATCGATTCTAATTTCTGTTATATTTACGTACGTATTAAAGATCAGTAGTTCTAGCGTTAATTGCTCACCAGGGTAGCCTGAAAGAAACTGAGGCAAACCGTGAAATATGTTACTACAAATTTCATATGTCAAACGTCTTCGTATCTAACGCAATTATCAATATTTATTTCCTCCGAAAATAGTGTGAATCGCGTGTTCTCTATACCTAATCAATTTCACTGTCGAGTGATTGAATAAAAAGACAAATTAGCTTATCGTAACGTCACTCCCGCATTGTCCAATCTTTCATCATTCATTGCGTGATCGAGCGATAAATAAGAAAATTTAAATTCAAAAAGCACTTCGCGAAGATGAAGATACACGCGTGGGTGTTCTATCGATCCCGCGGAGTACGCTCAATTTCCAGTGACAGTCTGCTGCATCGAAGACGAATGATCGCGACGCATCATTTGATCGCGGAACGAGGCAGCACTTAGGCGAATCTCTAGATCCCTCTCGAAGAATATCGTTCTCTCGGCTCTTCTCGCTCTTCCTGGAAAACGTCTCCTTTGTTTCGTGCTTTTACCCAAGTTCCAGCAAAGGTGTGTTCTCCGCGGGGAACCGAGACACTGTACTTTCTTCGGGAACCTTTATCGAAACACTTAGCAAAGGTACGGAGAGTCGATCGGGAAAAAAGAGACTAAAAAGCATGCACGGCCGGAGATAAGGAATTCTGGCCGAGGTATTCGAACCTCTGACCCGGTATGTCGACCAATCTTTCGGCCATCTGCACCCCTTCTCGTAAACCCTTCGTCATCGTGTAACGTTCGCCGCGGGCGGTGTTTCGTCGATCGAGGAAAATATGTCGCGGTCGAGCTGTACCCTCCCTCGTCGTGCCATTTATTAGTTTTATTATAAGCTTTATTGTAAGCTTCTGTGTCAATTATTAATTGGTTTGAATGGAAATTATTTCGACAAGTTGACCCCGTGTAATGATCGGCCCGGGCCGATGGTTTATTTCGGTCGATCGATCGGAACAGCATGTTGCGTATAACGCTCTATAGATTCGGCGATATAATAATTGTTCGTATAACGTGTTCCGAACAGGCCTTCTAGGCGAGTGAAATCGGTCAAAATTGACATGCGCGAATGATCATTTGAAAACAAGACGAACAACCCGTTAGAAGCTTAAAACATTTAAGTGTAGTTATCTCGTCCGGAACTTTAGACTGGAAGAATATCATATCATCGCGCATAACAGGACAAGCTTCTTTTTCCCAATTTTTTTCATTCGAGCGTTTGATCGAGGCAAAGCGACGTCCAACGATGGAAAATTTTGGTTAACGCCGTTTCCTTGCGTTTCAGCCGCAGTTAAATTTTTACGCGATTCTTACAAGGAGGATTACCCGCTTAGAGAGATTCGCGCAAATTATTACTCCGATACGAGACTAAGAGCATCGAAGAAAAATACAGCGTGCTCGAGAATCTCGGTTTACGTACTTGCGTCGAGATGAAGCAATATTCCTCTTTATCGTCGCGCAGATTTTACTCCGCTCGTAACAGGTACAACGAAGAACAGCGTCCTTAAGGAAGATACAGGTAAAAATATAGCTTCCCTCGTTTACACGCACCTTATTCAAATGAAGGAATAAAGCCCTGTCCCGCTCATCTTGATACGAGAATATTTCACAGCGCCGCCCTCCAGTTAGAGGGGAAAACGAAAAGAACTGGAAATAGGGGGCGACGTGGAGAGATCGGATCGAAAATAATTCGGTGATTCGCGGGCAGAAAAAGAACGGGGCTCGCGACTAAACGAGATGGTCCGCAGAATTCCATCGGACACGAGGATAAATCGAGGTAGAACGCTTGGCCGCGCTAACGCAGACAAATCGCCCGCGAATTTCTAACGGCTCGCGCTCCACGGACTAATTTCGACCCGACGAATTATAACCGCGTTAAGCGGCGCGAAATACCGTCGCATGAAACTACGATTAACAACGGGAACCGCGGGATAACGGTAATTCGACCGCGATTAAAGCGGCTCGAATCGGCCTTATTCGCCCTTCCTTCGAAAGGAACTCATTAAGAAGCTCGCCAGACGGAGGAATAAATTTTTGTCTCCCTTAATTGGCGCCATGTTTCTCGTCGCTGTCGCTCGTAAAAAGGTGTACAGGCTCCGTTCACCGACCAGTCTTTTTCAGCAGTTTGAGAATCTTCTCGAGCGAGAGAGGAAAAGTCCGAAATCTGGAGGAAGGTTAGAATTGCTACCTACCACCCTGCCTCTATCAAAATTCCGAGAATATACGAGGCATCGAGAGCGAAATGGCGTAACCCTTATACTCGACAAACTGACAAGTTAGAGAACCCGGAGATTCGAAAGTTATGAAAATTTGTGGGCAAACGTGGCTGGTAGGTCGTTCGTAACAGAGAGCCATTTTTCGTTGGTGCTATAAAACGATTTTAGGGGATGAAATAACGGAGAATTTTATTTCTCGTGAATCATCATAGGGACGGTGGAAGATATCGGAAGAGCCAGGTAATTTTTTCCTAGATCGATGTCTCCTAAATTATCTCCGCTGTCAACCTCTAAAATTCAATGTAATATTCACAATTTCGTAATATCTTGCATACTCCTTTTTCCCGATGTTCGAATCAATGGCGAGAACCCTTTGCTAAATTGGACGATTATACGTATACTTGCGCTACTATTATTAAATGTACTAAGCACAGTACTAATATAGTACTGAAAACTTTGTTATACGATGTACACGACTCTAAGACGAGAGTTAAGAGTGAAATTTGTAGGGAATCGGTCCTGAAGTAACGCGAGATTACCCCACCGTGTTCCGGCGTACTCTTAATCCACCAAGACCGTTTCAGCGACTAAAATTGGATGGCTCTAGAAAAGTTGGCCCTCAAACGAGATGGCAGAAGACACGTTTGCCGTATGTTGGTCTGAAATCCTGCGGTATTAATCTTGACACATCACCCACGCGTCCTATACTAACCGCTTACAAAAAGCCAAAAGACAGAGTTAGGAGGGACTCGGCGCAAAACGAGTAACCCCGAAGTTGTTGTACGTTCACCGAGCAAACTTGCAACGCTGATGTTTGTAGAGCAGAATAATACATATCGGGTAATACGATCGTACGGTACCACAACTAGCATATTCGCAACAGTAATTAATATCGTGTAATATGCAAATAGGATAAAATCGACGTTACGAAATAATAGTTAATATGTTTGGCTGCAGCGGTAAATCATAATTTAATATTAGCTAAACCTTCCAAGCTGATCCTCTTTCACAGGGTGTCGGGGTTTTGTTGTGGGTTTCTGGAAATTTTCACAGCCGGAAAACGCAATCTTGGCTCGCCGCAGACGTGCCATAAGCGCGGCTCAGACTCGTATCCTGTTCGTTTTACTCTCTCGTCTCTTTTTCTTGAGGCGCTGCGACGAAATTGCAGCTTTCCAACCGGCCGACGCCGTGTCGCTTTCCGCCGCCTGTCGCGAAATGAAAACGATATGCGCTAGCGAGACGGAGGATCGCGCGGTATTCCGTTAGCGAATAACATTCTGTAGCCGACTTTGTCACGCGTATCGAACAAAATTTTGCTTGCAACTGCAACGGATTCTACGATAGTTACAATAATTTTTTTTTTCTTTTTTTTTTGATTCAATCCGTGTAGACTGAATATTTGAGTGCTTATTTCTTTAATTAAATTCGTATTATGTAAAATGCAGAATACATGTATACATGGCCAGAAACTATCCAGCGAGTAAAGTCGATAATGAGATTTGTTTTAGGTAGTAACGTACAAAATGTCTGATTCCGCCGTATCAATTCGCCGAACCTTCGCTTTTTGTAACAAAAATTTCAATCTCTGGCAATCGTTTCGTTAAAACCGAGAACGCGGTAAATAAATGCTGAAAAGTCAGATGCTTCGCGCGACAAGCTTAACTCTTAATCTCTAAAATAAAACCAACGAACCGATTTCTTGTCAAGTTGAACCCGTGTAAAGACTACTCGAATATTCACTCGTGAATTGCGTTTTAGTTGTTTCAATCGTTTCTACTCTCTCAACGACAGAAACGCGATTCCGCGTTGAAACAAATCCGCGCCGTATAAAATAAAAATACACGTAGCGAAGTATCCGCGCGTCTTACCAATCTCGATGACAAAATCAATAAGTCGTCGGCCAATTCTCGAGTCACTCGACGAAACAGCGTTTCCCCGGACGTCAGCGAGCAAATGAAAAGCTTGCGAGGTTTCCCGGGGCGCGAAACAGCCATAAAGTGGCCAACTACGGTCTTCAGCTGTTACGTGCTAAGAATATTTTCCGATAGAGGTGTCGAATCGTGAACCAGCAGAACTAACCTTATCTCGTAGCTTTCACGCACGGTTCAAGAGTCACGCGCCAGCTTCATGGTTCCACCGTCGTCGATTTCGGTCTCGTCACCTCTTGTTCCTCCAATGGTATCCGCACGGTGGCTTCCTTTCCACTTCTGCAGCGATTTCCTGGTGCCGGTGCTCTTCGAACTATCGGAGAAAGTCGTGCAATCCGCGCACCTTGGATCGGACGATCGAGTCTCACCTCGCCTCACCGAGGAAATTTAGGCAATGGCAAGCTTGAAGCTACCGACTGGATTACGGTGTCCTTTGTGGTGCGCGTTAAGCGCGTCAGCAGCCGCGAGACGAATTCGTCTTTCGTGTCACGAGATGGAAAAAGTGGATTTTCTTTTAGGGGTTGGATTGGGTTATTCGATTTAGGTCGGTCGATAGTGTATCGCGATTGGTAGTAGTGGGAGAAAAGTTGTCGAGTGATTAGTTCTTTGGTGTTTCGAAGCTCGAGCCGCTCGAGCGGAGTGGCGCTGGTTTAATGTACGTATGTGCACAGTTTCAAAAAACTGCAACCTCCGATGCCGGGATCGTGCGTCAGCAGCCCTTCGCCTCGTTTACGTCACAAATTCGTCAAATCGATTTGACCTTTGATCTTTACTGTAGTAGACGCTATAGCGAGCCCGCCGCGGATGAAACGTATTTTATAGCAACGATGTAAGTCGATCCTCCGTTTCTTTACTTGTCCCGCATTCTTCGTAAACGACTCCGCTTCCGGCTAAATCGAGTTCCCGACCACAGCCTTGTTACGATTAAATTGAACCAACTTTTTCGTTTTGTTCCATTCCGGACAAAAGAAAGAATACCGTCTAAAAGGCATAACCTCTTGCGTTGAACGACCAACCGGTTAGTGCCTTTAAGCTATCCTAACGATAAATTCAAAATATTTTCAAAGCTGGTATTAGAGTTCTCTGTACTACTGGCTTCTTCCGAACTTTATTACGCGTCCGTATTTTCCCGCGTCAATGTGCCTGAATTCGTCGTAACAAACGTAACAGCCTGTATAAATTACCCTCGAGAAGTCGATCTGCGTTCTGAACGTAATTTCTCGCATTAATTCGCGTGGCCGAGTCAATCCCACCGAAAAGACGCTGGGTCTCTCGAAATCGTTGGCAATTTCGTAGCTCCCTACGGGGAACCCTGATAAATCGTAGCTGACTCGAGATTTTCCTATCCTTCTACGTAAGACACGAGATACCGGTAACAACCGCGAGGATCGTCGAGAAGTCTCGAGATTCGAATCTCTCGGCCCGCGAAAGTTCCTCGGTAGAAAAATAGATGCAGGTGTCGCGGGAAAAGAAAATTTCGCGATTCGAGGAAGGGTTCGGGCGACGAAGGTTGAAAGTTTGCGAGATGAATCCGCGAGATGAATTCGGTTCGGGGCTGGTGGAGATGGATAGATGACAGAAAAAGGAAGCGACAAAAGGGTGGCGGGAGACAAGCAGGGAATAGGGACGAGGGAAGATGGAAAAGATACAATGACGTCTGAAAGTTTCGGCTACACGTGTTGAGAACGAAGAAACGTGAACGCAATACTTTCCCGCTGTATGCACGTCCCAGCGTCCCTGGAACGGAAAGACGACGAAATTGTGAAATAAGTTTTCGAAAATGAGATTTCTTCCGCGAAGAAATTAAAATGGAAAACTGTCCTATTCTTGGTTCGCAGAAGCAGGGGTCTATTTTCTTGTTATTTTCTACGCCATGGAATAATATTCACGAGACAAGGGACTGTGAAAGTAGGTGAAATAAAGAGGCAATTATGAACAGTTTGAATGTTCATAATTCATTTACAGCGAAAGGTGTAAGGATAACTTGTCATAGAGAAGTTTCGCGCGTATATCGCGTATAAGAGATTTTTGTTGCGCGAAACGTTTCGAAATTGCATACCGGTCAAATCCGAAAACAAATTTCAAATATCATCGTAACGTATCATTAGACCGTAACGACATTCAATCACCGTGGTTATATTGGTTAAATTGGAGGCGAAATTTCAAATTTGTCCGATATAATCACGATACTTGGATTTCGTTACAATGCCAGTAATAATATCAAATTTCGTTTCAAATTTAACTAATATAATCACGACAATCGCGTCTCGTTATTATTCGTCTGCTAACGAAATTTAAAAATCTCTCGCATAAGACACGTAATAATATACGTCTCTGAAAGTTGCTGCGCGTTTTCGAATACTTTCGCGAGCAACTGTAGCTATTCGTCGAGAACCGCGAACTACGAGCGTGGTTCATGCATCGGTGAAACTTTTGATCCGCGTTAGTAGAGGCGAGGAAGGAACGGTCTCCTTCATTACCAGGTTCCTACTCTTCCTGGGCAAAGGACGGTTCCGAACGATCGATGCCGTAAAGAGAAGAGAACAAAACCATCTCTCCTCTCTCTCTCTCTCTCTCTCTCGCTATTCCTATCCCTTTTATTCCTTGTTGTCGCGCTCCTTCGTCCCGGCCAAAATTGTTCCCGTGAGCAGCAGCTCGTGAACCCGAGCCCAAGGCTGTAGGGTTCTCGTATCTTATCGAGACCGAGGATCGATATATACAATTCCAGTGTTTCTGCCTTATCTGCGAACACACAGGCGCTGCTCTCTCGTCCACGAGCGTCCTGGTACCTCGCTATGAGGCAACAGAGAGAGAGAGAGAGAGAGAGAGAGGGAGGGAGAGAGGGAGGGAGAGAGACAACTATCTGCGTGACTCGATGGAAAAGGGTGTCGTAGGTGGTCGTGACCTTCGTGCACGTGTCACCGAACGTGATCGACGGGTTTCATTAGTTGGCCCGGCGACGATCAACGGTGAAGAGGGTTTTTAACGGCGAGCCGTTTGTTGCTAACCCGTTAAGTCCTGGTGGCCTGGTTCGACGAGACTGATGAACCGCAGCGTAGGCTCGTCGAGAAGAAAGGACGACCCTCTGCCGAGCGGTTACTCTTTCATTTATCATCGTAACCAGGAAGAGCTCGAAGGATGAATGGTTTAATACGGATTGAATTTCTTGGAATTAATGCATTTAGTCCGATCTACTGCGGAGGAATTTCGAGGACGATTTCTCCTTAGAAACGTGGGAATCGAGGGGGAAGGATTTTAGAGAGGGAAATGGAGGTGTGGGTTGGTGAGAACTGGAAAGTGTAGCCGAACACTAATGAGAACGGAAAAGAAGTCTTGGGCGGTCTTGGTTCGCAGCTGTTGCCGAGTAGACACTCGGAGGACTCGGGTGTCTGAATCACTCGTCGCGACCACGCAAATCCAATTTGTCCGCGAGACGTTTGTTGGTCTTCCCAGAAATTACTCCGTTCGATGAGATTGGCGAGGAAATGATCAAACTGCGCCGCGATAAACAGAACGACACCGATGCAAGGGAGAATAAGATAACAAGGAGAGCTGCGCCAAGGGATATAAATCCTTGACGCCGGAAGAGGTCTCGAGCTTTGTAGACACTTAATCAATTCAATTGCCGGTCATCAGGGAAACGCCTGAAAGGTTCTCGTTTCAGAGCCAGACTCGTCGACTTAATTACTCTTCGAGACACTTCGTCTTGCGAGACAACGCGAACGATAAAACGACCAACATTCGGAATTTGTTCTACTCTCGATAAGCAACAACGATACCATCGTTGTTGTTTTTCCCCGAGCTTCGAGAATGGTTTTGCTTTGATTATCACCTTCGTTTTACGATATTCCCGTTGATCGGCTCGTCTCATCAAGATGAATACAAGAGCCGATAATTACATCCAGGGCCGCTAACGAAGCAGCCGGCGATCTTTTGTCGTGGCCTGTGCTACGTGACCGATTAATTTCATTAACCCTCCTTCTGGCGGCCCCTCGAATGCCTCGCTAATTGTCGAGTTCGCAAATAACGCGGCCGCTATACCGACCTAACCGTACGACGCAGTCGAACGTCGAGCATCATTCGCAAGAGTAAATAAGCGGCTCCGAGATACGGTTTAGGTCGCGCAGGCGTCGACTGTAATTAATTTCATTGACTCGTCGTACATAACCAACGCCTGAGACGGAAAGGAGTCGCGGGTTGCGAGATAACGAGGTTATCGAACTACGTACTCTTTCGAATTCTAAATGAAATCGGCTACCAAATGTACCCGAAATTCGAAGATATTTCTTGCCGTTGAGAGGAAAAACAAGTTTCCATGCTCCGTTGAATTCGTCTTGCGCTTGAATCGAATTTATTGATAAACAATCCTGTCCTACAACGGTATAATCCTATTCTGTGACGCTAGAACGAAAGTAAAAGTTGGAAGAAACAAAGATGCATACGTAGAATATCGAAAGACGAATTATAAAATACTGGAAATTAAAGTAACTTTGAATGGAAGCGGAGATACGAGAAATAACTGAAATAACTGGTAAAACGACGCGATAAATCGATTGACACTCTGTAACTGACCGTTCCTCTTTTTGTCCTTCTCCTATTACACCCATATGGTCCGCGGGTTAAAAAATGTCAATATCCTTCACGAACCACACTCCAACACTCGGCGATATATCGACGTGCTCAAACGTTTTGCATTTAATCTCTATTTTGTAGAGCGAATCTATTAAACGTCCAAAGACATTGAGCTACGAATCAATTTAAAACATTTCTTGAACATTTAATACAAATTGAATACTTTTCACTCCTTTTATTTTTTTCTTTTTTTAATGATTGCTTTTACTTTATTATTTTACTTTATACGACAAGGCAGACAAGTTTCCACGCTCTTACGATCCACGTTCCTCTACAGCCACCTGAAAAATCATAGAATTTCCACTTTGGCAAGGATCTCCATAACCATCTACTGTCGCCTATAAAACTCACTCTACTTCGACCGGTCTATATGCAAATAGGTTTGAAGTGGTATTATACGCATCGAGCTCTCATACGTTGAATTTCCTTGAGGGGCAGAGGTAACGGCTGAGCAATCAGGTACAGAAACTCCTCCCCGTGGCGCCATTATCCTTCTAGACACGTTAACGACGCGTTATTCCGAGTGTTCGCAATCGGACATCCGCAGAGAGCAACGTTATCGAGAGCACCTTCGAGGCTCGATACAAGCAGCATTGTACGATGATCGTATGATGTTCGTGCCTCTGCCGGCACGAATGTGACTAATTACTTTCATTAAGTCGACGGAGCAACAATCGAGTGGATTGTCAGCTGACAGGATCAGAGCGCCGTTCGTGAGATGATCGATGCTTGGTTGCGACCAAAGCACCCTGTATCCGACAAACACCCGACTGATACGCGTACTCTCGATGGATCGCGTACATGTACAGAAATGCGACGACTCGGCAAATGTTGGCGCTACTTCGTCGTTCAACGCGGTTAATTGATTTTATTAGGCTGCAGGCGACGACCAACTCGGACATGGAAATAGGAGAAAGGTTCCGGTTAAGGATCCTCGGAAATACTTGCTCCGTTCGTTTGCATTATTTCTTTTCTCGCCGATATAACCACTGGATTAAGCTACTAGTCGCTTCTATTTGATTTTACGTCGTTTAATTCGCTTGTCGATTCTCCGGACGAACGGATCGTAGATACTATATAGGTCGCGGTTGAAAGAACTAGGTCTCCAGTCAACGACTGATTTCACTCTCGTCGAACGATAATTTATAATTCTTGGAAGATAAGATTCGATATAATTTGGAAATTTTCCTTGGATCGTGATCAAGAATTTTGCCAAAATTTCATTAAGAAGCAGCGACGAAGCTCGATCTATGGACATTAATACTCAGAGTCTCGATAACGTTCGGATATCTAATAAATTGCGACGTTCGATGAAGTTGCCGCAGCTCCGGAAGGCAAAGTTCCATGAAGTTTCGCTATTCGAGTAGTTTTAGGGTTTAACGAGGTGTCGGATCGTTCTAATTCCAATCTCAAACCGATGATTTCCTTAAAACCTGGCCAAATACCACTCTCAACTTCTCACTCAGCTTCCGTTCAAGATAACAATTTATCCATGGAAAGCACATATTGTAACAACGGAGTATCCGCGGAGGATACGCGGATTTGCGCAATAATCAATCTTATTCGAAATTTGTGAAAGATTAACTTTCGACGTTGTACATCCTCGTTATCTTTGTTCGTATTATCGGAGAACCACGTTCCAAATATCGAACACGAAAATGTATACCAGTATACGTCTTAAACGTTCGCCATTGTCGAGCGTTTAATCAGTTTAATAGCATTGTACATACAATAGCCTGAGAATAATTTAGCAGCAATTAGAGAGGAGCTACAATAAATCCGGACTGTCAGACTGTCGGACACCTGAGCCGCGCATGATCAGTAATTATGGTTACGTTGCAAATTATGTTCATTGACTGCATACATGTACGTATCAGGCATAATTTAGCGACGAGATAACGATACGTTTCTTCCTCTTCCAGTGAACCATCGAAAGGACAATACGTATCGATAGAAGATACTTTTACACGAATGCAGATCGATCAATGACAACGTATAAATGTCGATAGAAGATGACCTAGACGAAGAAGAAGTCAAAATTCAGACTATTACCGACTTACCGTCACTTTGTGCCATAGCAACCACACAGCGTCTGAATATTTCGTTAAACCCGAAACGAAGTGTATCGAGGTACGACTATCTCGTAATTCGGCGGGTATTCGAGCCTGCATATATTTTTTCTTTTTTTTTTCGATATATTTTTTCGATGGTTCGTCACGCTTCAGCCATTCCGGAAAGTCAATAAGTATCGGTAGACCGATTAAATATTTGTGTCGGTCTCGTTACGCGTACTAGATAAAGTTTATTAATTTCGGTGGCCGGTCGCCTGTGAAATTCCTACATCGCGGGAATGAATGACCGCGAGCCGAAGTGATCGATCGTCGTGGCAATTTTTTTTTTTTTTTCACCCGTTTGATTGGTTCGTCGGACAGGGTACCGTGTCAAAGTTAGAACGGAATTTCACGACGGAAACGACGCGACGAATTGGTCGAAACATGGCCGTTGATTGTTATCGGCGTGAATCAGCGGGAAGAAATGATCGGCGATTCGACGCGATGATCCGTGTAATCCGGACGATTTCGGTGGGTACTTAGGACGATCTCGAACGTGGGATAGCGCGCGATTAAGGTACTCGAAAGGGGAGCGTATCGGCTCGATCTGACGGGGAGCTGAAAGGGGCGACCAGAGAGAGGGAAAGATTGCTTATTATACGAGGTTCAAGAAGCAGGCCTTCTGGTGAAAGAGAGACATCGAAAAAAACTGGTGCGCGTTGAATGGTACGCCGAGGCATTGTTCGAAGGGAAACAGTGTCCCACATTATCCGGCCAGCTTTATTTTTAGTGGTGAAAGAAGGAAAAGGAAGGCGGCTTGGGCCGTTTCACCGGCAAGAGACGTTCGCCTCTCGAGTACAAAGCGGCTACGTCCACGGCCACTATTTTATGCCTTATCTGTTTCATGGTACACGGTCTGGCCTCGGGGATTAGCTCGATCCATTCTTCATCATTAGGAGCTAGTTTGCTGGTAATCAGTACTGGCCATCCTTCAACCGTCGCTTCCTCGCCATTTTGCTTCGAATCGTTCGACCATCGACTCGTTCTGTTGAATTTTTCATCGAATTAAATCTTTCATCGTCGACTGAAAAAAGGTTTTATCAACTCGCCGTGGTCGTTTAGAGGCCTGCCAGAGATTGATTCCGTTGAATAGTTTCATCTTCTTTGTACGAAGGAAGAGAGAAAATCGTAGAAGGCAGCGGAGTGGTCCTTGGCTGGCCAATGGCCGTCCCATACTACTAGATTTTTCAGCGCGCCGCGCGTACACGGCAGCCCCGGTTCTTTATTTAACGAACCATCGTTCTAGATAGGCTGAGTGGAAAATGAACGCACGAAACACTCGAACGGCCAATAAACCGAGAGCCCGCTGCGAATTCTGTTATCGAGAACGTTAAAGAATCCCGACCGTTTAAACAGCAACGAGCAAATATATCGCGACTATGTTTTACGCACTATCGCACTCCGCTCTCCGCTCTCCGCTCTCCGCTCTCCGCTCTCCGCTCTCCGCTCTCCGCTCCCGTGACGTTTATCTTTTCTTTCGCAACGAATGGCATGGTTCTCTCTGTAGATGCAGTATCTCATCCTGTCAGACTGAGTATGACACTTCGCATGCTAACTACCCCGTTAAAATGTAAAACAGGGTACGGATACTTTTTTATCCGAAGAAAAGAATTCTTTCATTTATCCAATTACGAAACCCAAGAAATTACGCTGAAATATGGGAAGATTGTCTGAAATCCTGCCGCGTTATTTGGCTCGTTTTCGACCAAATTAAATTTCCTTGTCGTTGTAAATTCTTCCTCGTGGCAGTTTTTTCCAGTCACTGTAAGAGAATCGTTTTTAATACGCCAGATCTCTCGTTTCAACCGTACGATGATAACTTTCTTAAAACGTATTAAAATTCTCTCTCTCTCTCTCTCTCTCTCTCTCGGCCGAATATCTAAAGCGAGGTAGAGACATAAATACGCAGTGAGCTTAAATGCATGATCGCGATAGTGTTTCGAAGTCGAGTCACGTAAACGGACGTAAATAATTTGGAGAAAGCGGCGCTTATCCGTTCCGTATCGGGAATCAACCGGTGAATAAGAGGCGCATGGGATGGCCTACATAGGCGAATGCATAAACAGGAATGTCTCGACGATAGTCCATTCGCAAACCGTCTGCCAATACGAAATGTATTTCGGGGGAGGAGGGGGGAGGTGTATGACAAACAGCTTGGAGCTTCGAGGCTTGCTATTGACCGGCCTTGTATTAACGAAAACTGGGCATCGTGCACAGTGCAGAAGGCAAAAGAGGGAAGAGAAACGGGACAGAACGGCAGCGACAGAGACCGAGAGGAAGTCGGTGGTAGGAGGAACATCGATCTGCAGCAACCTCCTCATCCTTTCACCCCCATCCCATTTACCGCTTTCCTTTCACGCAATATCGTTTCTCCATGGCGTCTCTTTTTCATCGTGTCCGCCACACTACCTCTCGCTCGCCACTCGCCACTCGCCACTCGCCACTCTCCTTTTTCCTTTTTCCTGCCCACGGTCCTGGGTGTTTCTAAAAGGTGCTCGAAACTTTGCCTATGAAACGGCGAAACGAGAAAAGGTACGCGGCGTAGGCACCGGCTCGGACATCGGATCGTTTAATTATTTCGAGCTGGCTAGATCGATCGACGCGATGAAATATGGAAGCCCGCGAATAACCAACTACGACACGTTAATTTCATATTAATCGGCAATCGATGCAGAACGCTGATAATAATTAACAGGCTTTGGATCTTTCATTCGATGGATGATTATTTAAGCCTATTAACGTATCCGAGTCAATTATCCTATGCATAAATCATCAGTCGTACGAATTTTTTATCAGACAGATGGATCCTCCTCGATTTCCGGCTGGAATGTTTCACCCGAAGATCCCTGCCGATTATTCGTATAGAGGGAGAGAGAGAGAGAGAGAGAGAGAGGGAGGGAGGGAGGGAGAGAAAGAGAGCTGGTGAATGGAATAAGGCTTTCATACGACGTCGAGCGAATCTGCAAGAAAATCGACGACCGGTTTACTCGGCGAAATGCACTTTCAGTGAAAGGTGGCGAGAAGCAGCTAAGACTTCCCGCGGTGTTCTATATCGCTTCGAAGCGCGATTCGATCTCCGTATCGATATCGGCGAAACGCAAAGAACGAGAGGGTATATCGAACTAGGAAAAATAAAAATCTACCCAAATAAAACAATCTGATCGTGAACGTAGTAAAATGATGGTGGTAAGGGGAAACGAGGTGAACGTGAGCGTACAGGTCTGTTTTCTTTCTCTCGCGAGGTCCACGCTTCAGGACATACGTACGTGACTTTTGTGCAGACTGTTCGAACACGAGGCGGGCATGTTGCAAATGCTGCTGGTAAAAGACTTAGGGGAGTACGGAGCGGGTCGAGTCTTTTTAAAGTTTGAGGAACGAGACACGCGTTTTTATTCGGAGAAAGATACGATCTTCGTGCAACCGATTCGTGTTGCCATTGGTCAGGCGGTAAGTTTACTGGAAACCTTTACGAACTCTGGCTAGCTTTAGTAGTAGAAGTACAACGACGCTACAACCGACTGCTAACCCATTCGTATCGCATTACTTTTCTTTCTAATTGAGAAGTTAAAGTGGTAAACGATGTAGGTGTAATGGAAACAAAAGGACAATTTTTTTAATGGGAAAGGATGTAAAAAATATCTAAAGTACGATGAAAAAAGTTATAAATGCTAGAACGATCTATTTTAGCTTTTAAGGCTAATGCTACGATAAAACTACGATCGTAAATGCCACTAGAATGCCGGTAGATTATGGTCGAAAAAGATGAAAGTATATGGTACGGATAAATTCAACGTCTCTTCGTAAACAATTATCCAGATGATTATTGGACGAAACAGTTGGAGAAATAAATTTCCAGGGTGGCTTCGTAAATCTTTTGTCCAAATATCGACCAAATTCGATTACTGTTTTCCCTCTTAAACTGCGTTTCAGAATGCATCAGATATCGCGGCGTAACGACGAATAGAATTGCTACTGGATGGTAAATAGAAACAGCGTTTACCTCGTCGCGATAACTTGGTGCAAGAACGGTAGCCGAAGAACGCGACGTTCTACATCGTTAAGCGAAATAACAAAGTTTGCGTATCTGCGATGGGAGTATTTCAGCATGGCAAAACTCGATGTACTACGCGTTACGAACGTTCCCCGTTCTCGGATGAAACGAACAGGTATGTGTAAGTGGGTGTTTTTCTTTTTCTTCTTCTTCTTCTTCTTCTTCTTCTTCCGCTTCTTCCTCTTCCTTCTTCTTACGTCTCAGAACCGAATCGACTATTGCCAGGATTCGAACTATTGTCTGTATACGAACATTTCCAATTCGATTCGTGTATTCCACTGTACATATACCGCGATTCGATCCGTCTAGCGTCTATCAGGAGCTCGGTGTACGTGGATTATCCGGCGATTATCGAATTTTCAACATTAACCCGGCCTATCTCGTCGAGAATCGAGCGAAATTGCTTTAACGCAAACAACAGAGGGTTGAACAGCGGCGTTAAACCGGGACACGGCACGGTAACTTTCTTTCCGTGAAAGCAAAGCATCTCCTGACAGCGTTTCGAAGCCAGAACGGCCACGTTCACCGGAAACTGCTACGGCGACGTAATAGTAGACACAGTAGACGTCGAACAACGAGCATGTGTATTTCCACAAGTTCGCTGCTTTCGCGTGGACGTGTCCTTTATGATTTCCCAAACTGATCTCTCCTTCCTTTCTCTCTTTCGACTTCGACAGTGGCTCGCGAAGGTATTCGAACATTTACATGGATATATATAAATGGTCGTTCTTTTACGAAATTCCTCGAAATTTCATTGGCAACGTAACGAGACGCTTATTGCAAATACGCGCTTGGTAAAAAATTAAAGTAAAGCACGAACGACAGTCTCGCGCGTGTAATTAGTATCGGTATTGGTAGTAAATTATAACGGCGTTGGTGTTAAATTTTGCGATTCGATAATGTAACGAATAATCGGGTTTCGTTGCTCGTGGGCTTGAAAAGAATAGCAACGAACGAGACACTTCGATTACTAAGAATTATGTGAAACCGCCCGGTAGATCGTCACGTGCGTTCCAATGGGTTGAATTCATTGTTATCTTAAAAATATTCTGATTTATAGCCGGCTGAATTTTTTGGAATTTTATCGCGGTCGTTAGAGGGACGTATGAACGAACTGGGCCGAGACATATTTTTCCATGACGCGCGCAAAACTTCCTGATCGGCGTGAAACTTTAACGAGACGGGCCGATGCGTCGCCGATCGATCGTACGTTGCGAAATTTAAGCCAGTGTGTTCGCTCGTGGCGCGTACCTACGCGCTGTCAGCGAAATTACAACTGGACAAATAAAATTCGCCAACTGTTCGGCCATTCGACGTTACGTTTCTGTTTTTGACGTTTGTGCAGCAACAGCACGTGAAACACGACTCCGTGTTGTTAGGTATCCCGCGGGATATTATCAACATTACAATTAACAAACGTCAGTTACGAGCTAGTACTAGGTCCAATTTTGAATGTACACAGATAATAAACCCGTCAGCCACAATTTCAGGGGATTCCGTACAAACGCATCGGATGGATGATGATTACTACGGTGAAGGGTTGTTTCGATCACTGCACGCCCCTTCCGATTTAACCTTTCCGATTTTACGCCTCCTTTTTGCTCGCCAGTTTCGTCTTTCTACCCGGCAGAGAGGAATAAACCGTAAGGGAACGATATTTAAATATCATTTCTGTAATTTTCCGTTCTTAGCGCTTGGAATTCCCCTTGGAAGGCTTTCTTTCATATCCTCCTAACTCGAAGTTGAATTATTTCGAGCACCGATACTCGTCAATTACACGTGCGATACATATAATTGGTCGCTTCGACACGACAGGCGTACGCTATCGTGATTTCGAACGAGGCAATTTTGGCAGCGGGTTCCAGAAAATGGACGTGGACCGCGATAAATAAGAGGGGAGGAAATCGTTAAGAAGTTCGAGCATCTTTCTTATCGTTCACCGAACCAATTTACCCCTCGATGGCCGCCTCTTCCCGCCGGCTGAGCTATCGCTTATCATTTTTATTAGCGTTCTAAACACGCAATCGGCTTATCGACCGGTGGCCCGCTTTGGAGAGCAACGCCACCGCTAAGCCGGCCGATCGATCGGGAACAACGGTGCCTCTTCTTTCGTTCTTTTAGCCGACCTCCGTAAAAATTCTGAAACTTGTATCTTTTTTAGTACTATCACGCGGAGTACGCTCGCTGGGAAATTTCGTTCGTCCGAGCTTCTCGACTCTTGAATTCGTTACACTCGATGGAAGAGGGATGAAAGGTCGCGGATACCGGAGCGTTCGTTCTTCGAACAGGTGGAACGAACGAATCGGAAAGTTACCGAAGAAAGAAGAATCATTATGCGACTCGACGATATCCGTCGCGGCAGTTTTCGTTGTTGGGATACATCTGTTTTCCAACTTCTCTCGCGTCAAGTTAATCCGTTAAACGCGCCGTCGCTTAACGAAAACTTTCGATGCAACTTTCCTAGTGAAATATACATGTAAGTTTGGCTGAAATTGCGTCGGTGAGTGTAACGGTGGAGGGAGGAAGAGTTTGAAAAATCACAGTGTACAATGAAACGTGAAAGGAAAGTTTCGCGGAAGAGAAAAATAGGTTTTGGAACGTAAGGGGGGAGGAGGCGTGGGGAAGACTCGGGAAAGAAAACGATGATGAAAATGGTCTAAAAGATATGCAATGCAGGTTTATGGCAATGCTTTGTGCTGGAATTTCGAAAAGTTTTGTTATCTCCGGATCTTTTACGTTTTTCACGAAAGGTAGCTTAGATGCACGATCGAACACGTTGGTTACAAACTTTGTCCACGTTCGATAAATACAAGGAGAGCAGGGATCGCGATGAGCAGCTCCGAAAGAAGCGATCGATATCAATGCGAAAATACGGAGAACCAGAGGATAACGAAGAATGGAAGAAGGAAGATCGAGAAGAAGAAAATCGCAAGGGATTTCACGCTGCCGATGAATTCTGATTTGGCCTCGATAAGGGAAGGAGTCGTAATCCGGATGGAGAAGAACGAACACGCTCGGTGACGAGTCGAATGTCGTTTCGTCTCTTTTTCGTTTCTTTTTCGTTCGAACGATAACTCAGCCAGTGGTAGCAGCGAGTGATTTGCGCGCGTAGCTCGAAAACGAAATATACGTGACGCGTATACATTCCAGTCTGTAAGTATTACGACTTGATCCTTTACACGACGCGACACTCGGTTTAAATGATTAAGATGACCGAGGATTTTCGGTCGATCGATCGATCGATCGCGAATTTGCGTAAAATCGCGAATTCATCGACGAACATCGAAATACTTTCGTAAGCCACTGCGCTTCACGCCCTGTCGCGTTGTTTCGACACGGTAGAAGAACCGTTGGACCAACTACGAGGCCGATGCTCGATTCAAGGTAGCTAGAATCAGACTGAGCCGAGCTAGAACAACGGACTTTCCGTTATTCAGATTAAAAACGAAGAGAAACGAGAGAAAGGCAATGGGCGACGAGTCTCGATTTCGCATCGTCGAAATAATTAGCGTTGGCTTACCGGCTTCGGCTGAATAGCAGCTCACGGTATCGCCCGCGCCGTGAGGTCACGACGAATCGAGAACGCCACGCTATCCACTGGTTTAATCCACTCGGCCCAAGTATTTTATTCACCCTTTACGCGACGGGGAAATGGATCGGGTAATCGATATCGCGGCTGCGACGATTCCGTGCACACCGGCGTGGCTCGTTGTAAAATGAAAAGGCGAATCGTGGAATTCGAGGTCCCCGGAGCAGCAGTGGCTAAAAAGAATCGTCGCCGACTGGTGTTTTAACGAATGCCCGACGTCGACGAGCGTGGAACGTTTAATCCGACCTGGGTTACCAGCCGAATCGAATCTTCGTGCGTCATTTGCCCGGGCGCAATGAACACCGACGAGAAGAAAAGAAAGGAAAACGGACGTGGAATCGGATACGCCGCGGGCTAAATCGTTTTATCGCGGTAATCCATTGACGGCCGATAAATTCACCGCCGCTAATTAAATCGATCTTCGTCGATACGCCGCGAATTTTCCGATCGTAGCGGCACAGCGTGGAACAGCGACGCGAGACGAAGTACTCGAAATGGACGATCGAAGATCAAGCTTGGAAACCAATTATTAACTTTAACACGCTTTCGAAACCGACATCGAAGTTATTTCGATTTTCCGATCGAACGTGTATTTTTATCGCCCTTCTCGACATTCGAATAGCATTAATTACGCAGCGCTAACAATATTAAATGCAAACTAACGCAACGACTGGACCTAATATCATTGTCGTTTCTTGCGAAACGTTGTGCATTCGTCGGCTATTTTTTTAAATCTCATACCGAAGCGCTTCTTTCACGCTCCTAATAACAGTTGGTTAAATACTCTGTTGCGAAACGTGGGGCGTTTAACGATCGTTCGTGGCTACGTTTGACGAATTAGAAGACAAATTGCACTCGGCCGGACTCGAATATTCATCCGACTCGAATAACTCCACCTTATTCCGATATCTTTGAAATAGATCCTCTCTCTCTCTCTCTTTCTCTCTTTCTCTCTATTTCCGCCTATAAAAAAAAAAAAAAAAAAAAAACTGTAGAGTTGTCGCCAGAGTACCAAGCAGAGATTCGTTTCAGGCAAAGCCTTCTATTCTGAGTAACCACCTAAAGTCTGCAAAAAAGGGCGGTCGGATGAGATTCGAAGGGGTGGGAACAGGGTACGAGTGTCACGCGGTGAGAAAATGCGGTGAGACGCTAGCTCTGGCGAATCGAAAGTGGATGCCACTCTCATCGATTTTTCTGTCCGCTTGGCAATAACGGGGGGGCCCCGCCACCGCAGTCAGGAATCCAGCAAGTAAAATCCACCAGACGATCGTCCCTCGACCCTCTTCCGCTTCGAACGTCGAAAGCGGCGTTTCTTGACTCGGTTACATCGCTCTTTTTCCCCATTGACGTTCGCTTTCAATCGCGATTGCGCTCCTACCGTTACGCGTGTCTACCGCCGGAAACGACGTGGATTTTTTTAACGTAACGAGGAACCTCGAAAATCGTTGATTACTCGCGAAAAACGACGAACGTCGGCATTTGCTTGCCGATGCTTCTGGATGCGAATTTTCTAGGCCATCGAATACCCGCGCCTTAATGGAGGAAGGAAATCCGCAGTTTCGGATGGGATACAAATCCCCCTGATTTAAGTATTCTCGAGGATTATACGAACGTCAATATTCGCGCTGGACGTCGTGCCGTGGATCTTGACTCTTTTGTACTGGCTTCGTATGGATATTTCGACGAGCGACGTAATATTTCACTATCCGCTCTGCGTTCGTTTCAACTTTCTTCCCTTCATACTAACCGTACATATATACGGAAAATTCTCGTGGCTTGTTGACAAAAATTCATAGCGTTGCTGTTTCGTATTTGAAATGGAAGAAGATTAAAGTTCCAACAAAAACGTGCTTCTATATCGTTGACCGATAAATGCAGCGATCGAGGAGTAAGACTATGAAATTTGTCGATAAAAATATCCCAGGATGAAGAGAATGGTGTCGAATCGCGAGACACTGGACGGTTATGAATTATTTGGCATCCTCTGTCAAACCACTATGCCCCCGGCTCTTTCGCATCCCCTGCGGACGCACAACCCTATCATGTTGCTGTAAACCGAACGGATAAACCGAGGCAACGGAGCATGGTATACGAAAAGAGAATTCCAAATTAACCTCTTACGTACACACGGTATGTACCGAAATTCTTGATCCGAAGTTTGAACGTCAGTGGCCAGTGGTTCGAGGATAAATGGAAACGCGCGACCAGTCCAGGCATTTTCTTTCAACTTGCTGATATTGCTCGTATCGCATACGCAATTTTCTCTGTTTATTCCGCCTGTGTTATTCCAACGATATTCGTCGGTTCGCATTTTTTTTCCAATTGTTAATTCGAAGTAATTAAAAGGACGGAGAAGAGGAAAGAGGGATGATTAGCATTTGTGTATAGAGTAGAGAGATAGTTGCAGTTTATAGCCCCGAAGCAAAATGGGAATTGCTGCCTCAGCACACAATGCACACAAACGTATAGATTGCCAGTAGCGGTAAAGTTTTAGCGAAAGTTATGCCCGCAGGACTCCACCAATTACTGCCATGACCAATTTCTAGATCAACCACGCCAATACGTCCAGCGCAATATCTTACAGTGTCGAAAGCAACGAAGTTCTCGAAATCTCCGAATATCAGCCAACTACTGCTCTCGAATTGCAACGTGAATTTCATAGATCCGTGACAACAGAAATTATTCTTTATAGCGAATAATAGAGTTTCTAGCGGCATGGGTATGTAAATGGAGCGACTACTTTTTTTTCGGGGATAACATTTACGAAGAAATAAAGTATCGGACGAACGTTTCGAAAGCCAAACTTATCGAATTGGCTCTCCGCGAATTTCTTAATTTCATTATCCACGATCACTGTTTAATTTTTACGAAACGAATAGCACGCCTCTGTACATTCGTTCATCCCACTTTTCTCTATTTTCCAATTTTCGAGTTAAGATTCGAAGTCGGATTTCAAATCCAAGTACGCAACGAGCCAGACAAAATCGTATAAAAAAATTATTGGATTAATATTAATAAATTGTCTAAAAAAAAAAAAAAAGAAAAAATACCACATTCTAAAACCGACAGTGTCTAAAATATGACAGAGTCGTGCATCGTTGTGGTTCTAATGAAATTTCAAAATGTTTCATGCAACGAACCCAACATGGACGTAAAAGTTTCCCATGGTTGGTGTTCAAATACTTTCCTCTGTCGGTGCATGTCAAACAACAAACTACGAAATACAGCAACCTTCCAATAGTCGTCCGAACTGCGAATGCGATTTCACAAATTATCCTCTGTCGATGATGACGAACGTTACGGTCCGTTTTCTCCACGACTGTTGGAATATACAGTACAAGCCTACCGTAGAGAGCGTGTCGACGCGACTGGAACAAAGTTGGACTAGAGTACCGGATGAATGTATTCGATAGCAGGCGGTTGGCTGTGCCGAGGCAGCAGCGTGAATTTCGGGGAAGATCGCGGGACCGCAAAGCACCTAGAACCTAGGACGTGTATCGCTGCTAGCTGTTAAAGCGTTGGAAACCGCTGTCGGGAGCGTGTCCCTCGTAAACAGTCGGTTGTTCCGGCCGGAAATGGCCCTAGGCGCGCGCACAAGTCGACGCTGGACATTAATATCCCATTTGAAGTTGCGAGTTGTGCGGTGGTCCCGAGAACGAACTATCCTCGCGGTTCGCCCGATGCGGCGGACGAAACGCCGCTTGGCGACTGAATCTGTTGGCACCTTTTCTCCTCGTCGTCGTCGTCGTCGTTGTTGTTCGACTCTGATAAACGATCCGAGAGGAGTTCGTGCTACCTTGATTTGTGAAATGTGATCCACGGTTTCAACGAATTCGCAGCTTAACCGAGTCGAGAGTTTCGAATAAAGTGCGAGATGATGTGGGGATGGAAGGTGAGGGGAATGGTTGGAGAATGGCTCAGCGGGAAAAAATGGGTTTTAAAGCTGGCCGCATCAGCCATTTATCAGAGCATGGTAAACAATTTCCATTCGACAGTGGATTTTCCCGATGGGATATCGAAGGGAAACTGTCGGTGTTTCCGGATCGCGAATTCGAAAAAAACACGGGAGGAAAAAATGTCGTGATCCCTGGTGAACAAAACGAGAGAACTCGAAATGGGATGCGTGGTATCGCGAGAGTGGCTTCTTAAGCCATTTCGCGACCGCTTATCGACGTTTCTCAACAATAACCCGGCGATTTAATTGCTTTAATCGTCGCAAGGGTTTGTCGTCGATAATTTCTCGCTCGTCGAATACGTTCATCTAGCTCTGGCGAACGCGTGGAAAAAATGCCGATGGAAGAAAGAAAGGAAAAAAGGAATACGTTCCAGCGATGCTCGATGAGATTGAAATAAAACTGATCCCCGAAGATTGATGCTCTCTCCCCGCGATGAAACTACCCCGTTTCCCGCACTTCCTTTATTTCGTATCCGAGAAAACGATCGAAGTTTCGACGAACGAGAAGATGGGAGAGTGCATTGTTGCATCTCGATTCGGTCCACTTCGCTTCACGAGCAGAACATATTCCTTTTATTGGAAGCTCCACTGGAAGAAAGCCGCGCGAGGGCGAAGGTTCACCGACATGGCGCGACGGCTGTGCGCCTCTTATCCGATTGAATACTTACTAGCGCTCGATGTCGATCCTCCACGATGGTAAGTAGTTGGACTAACAAGAGTGGCGAGGCAAGGTAGAACGAATAGCTGGCTAAGAGGCCTGATGAAAGTCCGCCATTTGTCAGAATTATGGATACATACCAGCTTGATAGACGAATGTGTGTGTGTCTGCGTGTGCGTGTGCGTGTACGTGTGCGTGTACGTGTGCGTGTGCGTGTGCGTGTGCGTGTTCGTCTCGTTAATTTGAAACCTCGACGTTACATCGAAATTCGACACACGAGCGAAGAACCTAATTGACTCGCTCGTCACTGGCCAAAACTCCGATGATTTGTTCTTCGTTCGAATACGATATGTTTCGGAGAATAAAATGGCAATTTCGAGTTTTTACGATTCTCGGAAAATTGCTTCTACCGTGACTACTTCGCAAGTTTTACGACGTGCATGGACAGTTCGTTTGAATTTTATGATAAAAGATACGCGATGGTACGATTTCCCTGCGAAACTTGCTCGCCCACGAGTCGAACTATTCGTTTCGATCTATATGGCTGGCTAATTGACTTCGTTCTCGAACGTCCGGCGAAATATAAACGCGCCGCGTGATTACGAATTTGCCCGAATATGCCGTGACTTTTCCACCGGCTTTTCCGCTAAATTTATGCAAGCTTTCGACGCAACTGTGCCGAAACAACTGCCAGGACAGGCGATAAAGCAGTCTCAGCCGTGGTATCGTTATCTTCGTAACAGCCAGACGATTTGATATTCGCTCTCGTCATGAATATATCGTGCTCTATGCGCCTACGTGATCTTACGAGAAGAACAAAAGCGTCAAAGAAACTCTAGAGACTAGAGAGACGCATCTGTTACAGCGATTTGGATATTTCGAGAAACTTTAAACCCTTGCAATTTGACGCGTTTTATGTGATTTTACGACGAGAACGGGAGGCGTTCGATTATCGTTCGTTCCAGGACGCACTTTCTTGCACGAAAGAATTCCTTCGTTAATTACTAATCGCAATACTTCTATATTTTTGTTCACGTCACACGAATTACATCACATTGAGATTAAAAGCTGTTTCGCTCGAAACAAACGCGAAGAGATTAATTACCACGATACAGAAACAATCGACAACGGTATGAAAAAGACAGAATCTAATAGAGAGGCAAAGAGACATTTTATTTTCAACCTGGCCATAGAATATTTTCTAAAAAAGTTTGTCGAAACGAAACGAAACGAAACGAAACGGAACGAGGGTAGAAAAGTAGACCAACTGTGCTAAGAAAAGAGGGTGGCTTTTAACGCAGAGAACGAAGAGGGTGAACGGAGGACGAGGACAACGGTTGAGCTGGTACGCGAGACTCGAGAGTCTGCGGTATTTTAATATCTGGCATTCCTGAAACGAACGATCATCGGACTGGGGAAGCAGTTGGCAGCGTCTGCCTTCAACGTCTACGAATAGAGTTTGCATCGATGCCGGCTGTTAGGCTGCCTCTAGATACCGGTGTTACGACGTTACTGTTATTACCACCGCTGGTGTTCGCAGCGGGTTATCGTTAAAATTGTTGTCAATGATCCGCTCGCAGAATCGACGGTATGACCATTGCCATTGCCGTTTCAGCTGGTCGAGTACCGGCTGAAACATTCATTCCGGGCACAGCCGTCGTTGACGTTCCATCGGCGATTGCAACACGCCCAGTTTCTCTCAAGGTTTCACCGAGTGTGTGATATCGTTGTGTTCGTACCTATTTATTTCGAGAACATTTCTTTCGGGAATGTCTGACGTGTGTGCGCGTGTGACGAAGCGTAAACGATCGTTACAGAAACGTTGGTTTACAGACAAATTTTTGCTGCTTGTCGGTGCACTAGCCAAAATCGTTTCTTACGCTCCACCGATATTTTAATACAAACATGTTCGATATAAATTCTTCTTCGCGTTCGCATTTCTTCTGTCACTTGTCATTCACAGGAATACCCGCCCTCGTGACATTATTCACGAAGTTGTGGAAAAAGCGGAAATTAGAGTAAAGAAAGAGAGCAGGATCCTTTTCCGTGAATACGACCAAATTTGATAAAGTTCTCTCTGAAAATTTGTGCAAACACTATGAAGATTCGTTGGACGATCGAAGTAGCACGAGTATGGAATTACGAAACCCAGGAACGTTTCCTCGCCCCCTAGGATAAGCAGCTAAATTAAGAGATTTCAGCGTTAACCAGCGGTAGCTAGTTACGTCCCTAGACGAAGAAAATTCCTGATTGTCGTTTTTTTTTTTCCAGAAGAAAATCTCGTTTCCAGCAGAGGGCACGGTTTGCTCGGCCACGATCTTACATTCTCATCATCCGTTGAACTTTTGACCCGCGTCATCCTGACAGCATCCCCCTATCTCGCTTCCTGTCCCTTCGAACGGTCAAACATCCCCGGAACGGGGAGAAAAACGAGGGTTGAAACGGTTACAGCTTAGCCTGGCACAGATTCTGTTTGCACGTGTCCGGTGCAATTCGAGCAGAAGCCAAGATTTTACACTGTTTCGAGTTCCTCTAAAGAGACTTCGTTTGCTTAAACAAATTGATTGAGATGTTACGAACCATGGCCAGTCGATGATATCGAGCTTTTATTTGCCATTCGCCGGTTCTCTGTTGCGCTGAATTTCCCAAAAGGGTACAGATAGACCGTAAAGTAACGTACGTGAAATTTTTATCGAATCGTTTCAGTCTCCCAACAGTATCGCGGTTCCTCTAAAAAGTTCACTTTTGTTGCTATCAACGCATACGCTGTATCCCTCCAATTATCCGATTAATTTATTCGTTGATCATCCATTAATTACACGTATAATATTAATTATACATGTATATATATATATATATATATATATATATATATATATATATATATACTAATTAATTCTATTAAAATACAAAGATGGAATTATTAAAAATTATTAAAATAAAGGATAAAGGGACAGTTGAGTCCAGCGGCGAATAGTCATAATTTACAACATCGAATATGTTAATCCGCAACGTCACAATCGTTTGCGCGTACAGCGATCCCGAAACGTGAAATTAGAGAGATAAACGCTAGCAGCTGGCGCAAGAGCCAAAGGATAATTGGAAATGGCAAGCTGGAAAAATAAACGCAGAGGAATTGTTGCAGGGAGAAATAGGAGGGGGAAGAGAACGCACTATAACGAATGGACGATCAGACGAGGAGCGTATACGCATTCCAATCTAACACGGCCGCTTGACCCAGCGATCGAATTCCAATTAGCTACCCCTAAATCCAACCGATGCCCTCTTACGCTGACACGCATCTCCTCTGCCTCGCAACGAACCTATCTCGAGGAGATTAGTCTCGCTTCCGAGGACATGTTCTCCGTGTTTGCCTCCGGATAAACACCCCGTGATCACGGTTAGACGACGATCTTAAAAGATCCTTGCTTTCCACCGACAAGGGAACATCGGCGATCGATACACACCGATATTGATGAAATTTCGATGAAATTTTCCCAAGCGATTTTTCAAATTTTTGGAAATCCGAAACGAAGAAATCGAATTTCTAAACATTGCACAATTAGCGCGGGACAGATAGTAATCGCAATATCGAAAGGGTCATCGATTCGTAATACGATCGATCGTTAAATTTCTGACAAGTCGATGGTTTTCAACGCACATCACTTTAGGAAATTAGACTTTTTAAGCAGTCGCTCGAATAGACCGTTTGGAAATTCATGAATGGCGGCTGTGCGACATCTGCGTAGAAGGGCACGCACGACTCGGCAAGTTTATTTCGTCGGAGACGAAGCACGGTTGCGCGTGTCCCGAGACTCTCGAACTTTTTTGTTATCTTGTCGTGGAAGCACGAGACGGCACACAGAAAACTGGCGAATTTATGACCACGGAGAATGACACTGCTGATTTTTTACTCGCCGTGCGTTAATTACTTACGCCTCTCGGGTTCTTTCGTTTTTCCTCCGGCTTAACGGCTTCGAATCTAAAAATACTAACGTTCAAAGATGACCCTCGATGATCCTTAATCTCGTAAGGAACTTTAATCCGCTAATAAATATGCTCGAGTAATTTTTTTAAAAACCTTCGTACGTACGGTACCTAGATCCTTTTTAGCAATATCGCTACGCACATTCGAGAAACCTTTTAAAGCTGTTTTAATAACAACTATTTTTAGGACGTATTGCTACGTATGGCATTTAAATCCGTTTTCAAATATTACAACACATTTTTCTCGTTCCATAAAAGTATAATAACCGTCGAATCGAAGGATCTCGTTGGCCGAGAGCCATTTTGTTGCAACGGCAGGATCTCCATCAGCGAGAATCGTTATACCGTTGTAAAATAAAATAAGGACCAGTAAAAGGCAATGCCGCGATGTTCCAGCAAGAAAGTTAGGCGACTTTGGAGTTTTGACCGGATGCGAAGTAGTTTTTCGCTTCTTGCCACGCCAGCAGCCTGTCCGCGGAAACTTTTTAAACGCGCGCCATTACTAATTAATCCTGAGTATCGGTCACCAGGAAAACCAATTTCCATAGGTGACATCTATTAATTAAGTTCTCGTATCGCCGATGTAGATCGGCGGTAGACGCGACCCACGGCTATTAAACCGCGTCTATTAATCAAGTTTTGACCCCCATGGACACAACGCACTCATGCGTGCGTTCTCTAATCAGCTACCATATTGCGATAAGTTGATTCAAAACGCGACTCTATCATGGAAAAGCCTGCGCGAAATTTGAAAGAAATTTCCAGAAAAATTGGAATCTTTTCAAATCGATTAGCTTCTTGAATCTTAAGAATTCGAAACTAACATAATAGTCGAAATTATTGCTTCGCAATTTCTCACAGTAATAGGGACTTCTCGAAATTTTTCGTGACTCGTTACGAAGATTAGTTCTTAAAGTTATTTTAGCGTAAGTAGAATCATTTTAACCACGAATAGCAGCGAATTACGAGACGACTGCGACTGTTTATACAAATTACGAAACTAATTAGAAATATAACCTAATACAACGTATATGGTTGTTATGAATAAAAATGACATTCCTCGCGTATTGAAATTTCTCACAAATGCGCAAACATTTACAATCTAGTTAGAAGGCACGGCGAGCACGAAAACTGAAATACCCTGCAGTCACGTAGCGTAACCAAATCGTGTGAAAACTAAACAAAATCCAGCAGATACGTCGAACGTATTGCAGCGACATTGGTACAAAACGAGCCGAGCAGCGTGTCGTCGTCTTCCTTTATCCGCGCCATCCTTCCCCGAAATGGAGGATAAACGAGAGTAGAGAAGCAAGTCCTAGGAATCGCAATTTTATCGCGGGAGAATAATTCGACGTACGATTCGTCTTCCCCTGGTGCTAAATCAGCCGGTACGGCGGATTCTTTAACCTGCTAGACGTCCTATAAATCCACCCCCGCGTCAACGATCTTCGTAATATCGTAGAAAGGGGCGCTGTAACCGTGTAGCGCCGGCTATACGTCGACTTCACCAGCCGCTAACCCTATTCTAACGCGTCGAACACTCGGTTGCTTTATCTAGGAAATTCCAAGTGCTTCGGAGTTGGTAAGCCCCAATCCTGTTTACAAATGGCTATACCGCCCCTGGCGCGGAACTATGGTTATCGTTGGTCGCGGTATTTCCGTGCGAGCCACGCTTCGCGACAGAGAGAAATGTCGAAGGAAACGGGCGTTCCCATAGGTCGCGGTCTCGCCTTCGTCCTAGGGATATTAGTTTCTCAGCCGTATACCGTGCTCTCTGGTTCTCGATACGCTTCTCCGGATAAATGGAAAACCGTCTGAGCCGCTGAAAAGCAAGTAATTTCACCTTCCTACAATTTCAGTTTGTCTCGAGGAAAATACATCGTGGACCTGAATGAAAGACTACAGAACGATTGTCCTTTCTTCAGTCGGAAAGTAAGGAAGGATGAATGCGGTTACTGTTTGAATTAGGTTGATAAGTTTAAAGAACCGTTTGATCCTTTCGCCATTTATCAAAGCGGATTCCATGGCTCTGTTTAAAGTTTCGCAATTTGCTGACTTCGTATCCGAGAATCTCTCTCTATCGGCTGAAACGAGTTCAACCCGATGCTCTATTCAATTTACCGACATAAGGAGAGAGAGAGAGAGAGAGAGAGCGAGAGAGAGAAAAAGATGAAATTGCTTAAAGACGCCCAAGCTGGAGTCGAGATGGTCGCAGCAGGCAAGTAAGGAGAATTATTCCACGACGAGTCAGACTACCGGAGCAATGCGTCAGAGATCACCTGGCAGAGAGACGGTCGAGCTGACACCTTGGAATTTATGACTTCCCGGCACTGAGGCAGCGAGCAATCGGATAGAGACGATAATGGAGTTTCTTCGCGAGCAGAGACAGAAAGACAAAGACGTTTGGCCGAGCGATCAAGCTCGATGGAATTGGTAGAAAGGAGAAAAATTTGATTCGTCGGCTCCTAAAGCCAGCTGGCCGGTTTGCTCTCGAAATTCCCTCGAATCAGCTTCGGACGGAATTTACGAGGAATCATCCCGGACGTGTCAATGAAATTTCTCGCGTCTTCGTGTCACGTATTCCTTGCTATTTCCTTCCTACGAGAAACTCAGCCAACGGAATCGATCCGAATAAATTGTTTTTCCTCCGAATGAGCTTTCGTTTGGCAATCGTTTACGTGACGAATCCTTTGTCCGATTCTTGCTACTCTTTGACAAAACGAGAGTCGGTATTCCGTAAGGTGAGAACTTTCTTCTCGATTGAGAATCAAAAGGATCCTCGTTTCCCAACGATTCCAGCGCTTCTCAGCGGCAATCACTTTCAATTGGGCGCGAATTTTCGATGGATATCTTACACGGAAGATCGTTCTTTCTTCGACACGATCGATGAACATTAACCAGGAACCTGAAGGAAGCTCGAGCTTTTCTTTCCCCTCGAACTGGGACAACTTGACAAGTGCAATTAATCTCGAGAAGGCTGACAATAATAACGACGCGGTGGTCGACGTATTAAAAATTCCTGATACGCTAACGGGCACAACGAACTCGTTCCCAAGAGACGGCTAGTTAATTGCCAGGACCTTGCTCTCCAAGCGAATCCATCGCGCGATTATTTCACGCAGGCCTGTTTTATGACAAGGTTTCGGTAATTTGACAACATATATATAATACGGAACAGAATATACAATAAAATAGACGAAATGGGAAAAAGATGGAAAAGAGTAGAATACCGGATTCTCCGAAGCTCTGCCTCTTAAAGATCTCAGTCCTATCCACGCGAATTTTCCTTTCTATTCTCTATATTTCGTGCGCGTTTGATTTCTTCAAAATACGATAATTCGATATGACATAAAGATAACGACGAAGCTTCTCGTTCGTTTGATTTCCCGAGCACACGCTCTTATGGGCCGGCGGATATTATTCCTAACCTTTCGTTCCAAACGCGAATGAAATAATTAAATTTTCTGTTAGTCCCTTTCGTACGGTATTCGCGAGTTAAACGTTTCCAAGGTGGGTTCGAGACGAGAGTTGCTACTCTTTCGGTTGAACGGAACGCTCTTGGGGAAATTGAGGAAGATAAACGAAATACATTAAGCGTAATAATGTTTCGTATATACGGGAGCGAACGCGCAGTCGGAAATCGCGATTAAATAATGACTCCGCGGAGCGACGCTATGGTCGGGCGTATAAGTCCCTCGCTCTTCCTATGAAATTATGATTCTTGAAAGGACTTTGGAGAGGCGGTTTGCCAGGAAACGAAGTCTGCTTTAGGCGAGAACTCGGAGCTTCTGCAACGTTGAAAAGGACGTTAAAGACGATCCTTGAAGACGTCGGATAGTGCTAACGACGAGCAGATGTAATTCTTCGAAGAAACTGGATTTTTACCGATTTCAAGTAGATGAGAATTTTCAAAGAAAGTATCGGTCTAAACGACGATGTAATTCGTTCAGCTCGACGATACGCGTTATTCGATACTCGAGACTTTCGTTAGCAGGGAGATCTTCGTCGTAATACTCGGAGGAAACGAGTCTAGGATAAAAAAAAAAAAAAAAAAAAAAGAAGAAGAATACAACGGCGCGACCGCAAACGTGTTGCGATAAATCAAACGGAAATCGAGCGCGAAATAGAAGCCATTAAAATACAAGGGTCGCGCCATTCGTTCTGCTCTGTCATTTTCGAACCAATCGCTCCGACACGTGCAAACATCCCGACGCGATTGCGTTTCGGTTTCAGGGCAGGTACTCTAAAACGCGACGTTTATGTTTTCACAACAGACGGATGAATTCAAAGAAAATACTCCGCGCTCAGAACGTTTATTACTACGCAACGAAATATGCGATAATAATATACACGAAAGTTACGTGTCAATTCCTGCGATCGATTCTTTCATAGAAATTTGCAATAGAGAATGGCAGTTAGGCGATGCCACAAACAAATTCCCCGCATTCTGTACCTGTCGCTCGTCAAAGACAGACGGGAATCTCCATTCGACTGTTCCCGGTAATCAGCTGTATTTTTCTTTTCGCGCTTGTTACGCGATACCTTGGAGATTGTTAGCGAACTGCAATCCTCGGCTCTTCCATCTAACTACTTTCGCATAAAACAAAGCGCGGTCTGTTTGGAGTTGATTCGACCACAGGCAGACGCTTCGATTGGTTGGCTGACGAAGCGCGGACTCGTTCTACTGCGCCAGGCTTCGCGCGACCGAGACGATCGCGACAGTAGAATCAGTCGAACGATCTCTTGACCCGTGACTAAATACTTTTGTGTTCACGGTTATCGAAATCTATGATCATTGCTACGGCGATATAAATTATTAATAACGCGACTGTCGGTTAGATTATCAATAATTAAATCGATAAGAAGCGATACGAGGTACGATATTTAGGAGTAAACTGTTCGAACTTCTTATCTACGCGTTTTTACTTTAGAACTTTCGTAAGATCGTCGATCGCGAATGCGTTCAAGCTAAATAACGTGACAGTTTCCGCGAACAAGATTAATTGCGGTATATTAAGAACGAGCGGAATAATTTTTGACGGCAGACAGTTCCGTGCGTAAGACCGTTAACGAAAATGGGCAAAATCGTCGTTCAGCCGTTTTCGAGAAAACCGAAATGAACGAAGAAGACGTTTCTTATACGGCGCTAAGATAAAGCGTCGTTCTAATTCGCATCGTAAATTTTTGACAACGACTGGACGCCAAATATTTATCTTGCATTGTGCCAGCAATCGGGCGGACTAATGGCGCCCAGCAGTTGCACTCTCGGTCGAAACAGCGCAATGTACGAAGAGAGAAAATATAAACTGCTCGACGGCCAGCATTTCATCGAGGATTAGCTTCCACAGCCGGCCAACCTACATCCATTTTTGTTATCCCACCAGCTGACCTGTGGAAAGCCTCAGAAATCAGCCCCTTCTCGTCTTAATCTTCGCTCTTCGCGGCAGCATTTGTCGCCGGGTGATGCTTTAAAAATTGAACAGTCACGGCCAGCCGCAGAACAAATATATTACGGTGTTCTGTATAGCGACGCGAAAATGCCGAATGATCGATCGAAGTCCATCTTTGAACATTTTATTACTGAAATATCCGGCAATGTTTATGATATAAAAATATCTACATCTGCGACATTTCGTTGTTTTTCGGTTCCAAATATACAAAGCGTCGTAAGCTTGTAGGATCTATCGTAGACGTAAAAACGATAAACTAAAAACGCGTTGTGAATTGCGAACAACGAACAGATTCCTTTAGTTTGCGATTTAATAGAGTCGATGAAATTACGATTAATCGAGTATCGAGTCGAATATACAACGATCGAATATGCAACGATGCAATTAAACCTGCCTCGTTTTATTAATTTACTTCGTTGTTACGTATAACTGCGTCATACGAAACAATTGGCGTATTTTGCTTAACAATTAATCAACGATTACGTTTTAAAAGGACAGACAGATCGCTTGAATTGGCTCGCTTCTGCTGGGATATCTCAGCGTAATCGTCGGAATTGTCGAATTTAAGGAGCCCCACGGTGAACATCGTGTGGACAAAAGCGCGAGCTTCGCTATGCAAACAGTTACCCAAGAAAAACAATTTAATTCAATTTGCCTGGTCGAGGTTGCTCTAGAGTGGGCGGTGAACGCAAGCAGAAGTAGGAAGAACAATAAAAGCGGAAGCCGCGTAGAATCGGAGACAAGGTCAGGGCCGCTTGTTCCACGGCGCCGAACTGCAGCTGCTAATTGCGTTACATCGTCAAACGTCCTTGACAACGTGGTAATTAGTCGTAATTACTCGCATTACGCAACGGAGAATGAAGATGGCGGAGGACAACGAAAAAAGAAACAAAGAAGACATCCCTTAAATATTGGCTTTCCTTTCACCGACGCCATTTTAACGCTTCTTCCTCGATTCTTACGTTCTTCCTACCATAGAGGAAACGTCGCGACGTTGCAACCTTTACCACCCTCGAATTCGAACCATCCTCAACAATAACCTCTTCTCAACTCGGTGCGTTCGAGTCGAGCGAAAATAAAGCTTCGAGGAGACAATGTGTACCGAGCGTTTGCCTGCTCTTGATCGATCTCGAATGGCTTTTCGGTGTAGCCACTTAGCAAGCGCAACATTCTTGTTCGCGTACGAGTCGAGTCGCGATAAATTAGTTTCTTGAATTTTCGTCGCGTCTCGGTAGACGCTTCTCGTAATACGATGGATTATTTCTTCTGAAAATTCTGCCGAATTTTGGAGAAGTACGAGTTTTCATAGAACAACGAAGCAATAGGAGGCCATTCACGGAGCTTCTTCAAGCAGCAGCATTAAACGGGAAACGTTGACGCTTAAAGCGGATGGATCTCGAAGACATTCCAGCCACGCGTGGAATTACGCTCGCGAAACGACTCGATTTCGCGGCGAGTGCAGAATTTGAATGCTTATCTGCCCGGGCGGATAAAAAGGAGGATCTGTAAAAAAAAAAAAAACGAAAAAAAATATTGGAAGCCTTTCCGGTCTTGTAAATGTCAGAAACTGTTCTCTCTATTTTACCGTTTCTATACCCGTTCGATCGAACCAACAAAACCATCCACTCTCGCGCGCACGGTCGAGCCAAAACAACCCCTCTTTAGAGCTGGCTAAAATATATTGTTTGCAACCACCTTTCCGTTTTCCTTGCAACACCGCTGAAAAAAAAAAAGATAAAAACATTCTGCGCGTTTTCACCCTTCTAATTGCTCGCCTGTCAACAACCTATCAATCTTCGCAGTTGCTCTGCGATTGTCACCCAGACATGGTCGCTCTGTTTTCGAATTTCGTCCGATGAAATACCGATGAAATACCGATGAAATAGCATTTCTAGATTTCACGCGACAGTTTAAGGTTACAATCGATAGAGCTTGTAATTATCGTATACATTTTCACATCGTTTAAAAGCTTTATCAACGTAATGACGACAGTCGCGTTCCATTACGGTGCTACTGAAATTTTAAAACGTTTCACGCGATACACGCAATATCGACATAAAGGATTTCTGCGGTATCGCTTTCATGACGTTTCCTCCGCGTATCGAATTTGCAAAGTACTTTGATATTTCCGGTAAGCCTCGGCTGCACGAAGAGCATCGATTCGTGCAGTGTACTTGCGTATGAATTTCCCATTGCCGATTCCAACAGCACGTCGTGTGTACGCGAAATTGGATTAAGGCTTGCGCATTATTTTCGTAACATCGATGCAACACGTTAATAATTAATAATCAGACAATCGCGCGTAATTACCGATATATTGCGTATTAATCAGCTGCCGAAAGGTAACACCGGGAAAATTAACGAGACACGTTAACGCGAATAATAGTATCTGTCGTTACAGAGGCTATCAGCTCGGTTGAATAGAAACGAAAATAGTCGTTAAATATCGCTCTGGAGGTTGGAAACGATGAATAACTCTAATCCTGGTATTTATCCGCTCGGTTCGTATCGTTGGTCGAGATACCGTGATCGATGTTACAAGAAGCCGGCGCTCGATCCGCCCACCCGAACATACCAGTAATTTTCTCTATTTATATTTTACGGGCCGTTCATCCCCTATAAATAGCGACGGCGGATAACGTCGACTGAAGTGTGCACACTTGTTCGCCGACTAGGCTCGCGGTCGCTGCACGCGCGTGCAGCACGCCGTCGGCCGAGTTGCGCGCATGTATTCATACGGAAACGTCGGTCAAAGACGCCGAGTCACGCCAACCTGTGGGTCCTCGGCCTGATAGGCGGTTTGGTAACTACCTGCCTACCCACCAACCCTCCTTGCACCGGAACAGGGTTTCTCAAGCCACTTTAACGTTGGATTGATTAATAGCTGGAGCTTTTTTTTTTCTATTCACGAACCTATTTAGATATTAGGGGTTTGTTGTTCAACTATGGATGGAAACACGGCACGGTATTTGTTAAGCCGTTCGCTTTGAACGAGGCAAGAGGCATTTGTAAAATTTCAGCGCAATTAATTTATGGCGATAATCCGTCTTGACGATTTAGACGAATTTTCGCAACGATATATTACGTATTTTATCACGGCACGTTTTTGCTCGATACGTTTTTACTTCTTGCGTTAAATTTACTATTCGAAGATAACAGAAGCTCGTTTCATGCTTGCTCGTGCTCGCCTCCCTTTTTCCGCGCACAGTTGGACATTATGGTTAAGACTAAACGACGATGCAAGACCAGATCCTGAATATCGAACTCGGTTAACGTTCCTCAAGATTGTGTTTGCTCGGATTCCACGGCGGTCCTCGAGAGTTTGGTGTAGAGTGGATACGATCGTTCGTGATCAGACTGGAAAGTAGGTGCGGTTGCATGCTTCGGGGGCGAAAGGGCGAGTCGGGGCAAAGTAATCGTAGCTAAATCGTGATAAGAATGTTTGGACACGATACCAGATTATTCGCGGCGAATAGTGCAATTACGGCAACGTTATTCCTAGTTTTAGCAACGTCGAAGAAGGTACGACTCTCGGCGACAGATGAGTAAATCTGTTTCCAAGTAGAGTCGTCCTTTCTAGCTCGAACCAGAGATATTACCGTGCGACCGTTGAAAAGATATTGAAACGATGCAACAGCTTGCTAGCGAGAAAAAGCGGAACCACTTGTCCCAGGCGGTCGTTTGAGAGACGCTGCTCTATTGTGTATACCTTGCAGGCTCGCAAACCTTGGCAAGCTTGAGTGCATGCAGCCGGCCGGCTTGCAGCTAGAGCTGGAATTAGAAAAGGACGTTGAAGAGAAAGAAAGCCTCGCTTGCCAGCAAAGCGAGAAAAGAAACAGGCGGCGTGGCCTATTGCCAGAGGCTCCGCCAAGAAAAATTCCAACGAGCCACTTCAACCTCGTGGTAGATAACGCTCTAATCTCGCCGTGAGCTTACTTTTTATGAAAATGGCTATACTCGTCCGATCGTTGGTCGTGGATATTTTTACGAAACTCGTAATCGTCTCGAGATGACCACCGATAAGTCGTCGTGTTCGAAACGGAATCGCGAATACTTCCAGGGGAACCATACCCCGCTCCCCTTTTTTTTGCTCGGGTCGTTGGAAACTGATCGTAGATTTAACGAGTTAACGCACCTCGAATTCGAAACGATATAATCGTATTTCGAACGAAGCGAAGCGAACCGCGAAACGCAATAACGCTATCGCCGGCCTCATTGAATATCAGCGTTCTCGTTTAAGTTCCGCGTAACGAGTAATTTCGTCATTAATGCGCGCCGTACTGCCGATTACAGGGCAACGAATTGTCTCGGTTCGTTCGTGCAGACATGGAAGAACACGCTTCATCGTTGGGCAGGCGATCGATCGTCAAGGATTTATCGACAGATTTAATCGATTCCCAGACGGTAACTATAGATTCTCCGTTTACCGTTTAACGATTCAAAAACGTCGATGTAAATGCATACGAAATTCGATCGAGTAAGGTAATACTACTTAGGCGTCGCGAGAACTCGCGCACTGAAATTCGTAACTTTATACAGTCCCTTGGAATGTAAAAAGGTGGATGGAAAGCAACTATATGGATTACATCGTGGTATTTTGCAGAGGTGGTTGAAACGGTAGTTTACAAGACTAGTAAGTAGAAGACATCGACTTTGACGAGGCATCCTCGGTCATGGATACCAAACATGTATCCGCAAGAAATATGTATCTCCAACGTACCATCTATAGTACCTTGCCTATCTATGGTAATCTACTAATCTATAGTACCGCTTACAGTGATAACCTTATACCGTGACCAACTATGCAACGGAGCGTTAAATACTTCCTTTCTTTCATCCTCCTATCTATTTATAAACTTTCATCCAGCTATTTGCATATTTTCTGGAATGAAAAAAGACGTCGATATCCGTCGTACGTCGTGTACTAATTTTAAAACTGGTACTGGCAATAGTAATTTTAATGCGAAACAGATAAGCACGCAGAGAATCTGATAGTCCCAAGCCGAAAGCGTAGTCGTTAAGACACTAAGACATTGTTACATCTTTGTTATAATTTATATAACAATATATTATTATTATTACGTATTTATTACAATTTATATAACAATATATTATTATTATTACGTATTTATTACAAGACACGATTTTATACATTTCTACGGTGTAATATCATAACGAGCAATGTTTCTCAAATTACGAGGAGGACGTAAAAACGCGTATTTAATTGCAGAAGCAAATAAAACTTCGATTAGATCCGGTAAGTAGCATAGAATTCGTATTTCAAAAGCGTTGTCCCGTAAGAAGCGTACTTCCCTCGAAATCTTCCTGTATCCGCGTTACGATCTAAGAGAAGAATCGAATCCCGTGTTTCAAGACCAGCGATCGTTCCAACTCGATGTTACGAACCGGGGCCTTTGGCAAAGACAATTGTAATTTTCGCGATGGCGGATCGATTTCAATCCCCTTACACGATGCGGGGCCGGTGTTCCGAGAAGGCTGCCGCAAAAGGGAATATCAGGATATCGCGTGTCTCGATTGACGTTCGAATGGAAGGAACATCAGTGGACGGGGTCACGCGAACGGCGTGTTTCCTTACGCGTCTGTGCATGCAACACGGTGCATTTGCACCGAGGCGACCGCGATATAGAGGCGACTAGCGCGTGCATATGGATGCGCATAATTACGAAAGTGATGTCGGCCAGTGGGATCCTCTATACAGATCGTGTAAGGACGTACGTGTTTTCGCGTATCCGTGGTCCGAGGAGAGTACAACGACCACACGGCCGCGCGCCACGGTCCTTGATATGCAATGTTTAATGAATAGCTCTCTTCGGTATGGGCCAGGCCGCCGTCTACTGGCCAAAGTCAGGAAGCGAGGGAAGTTGACATCCGTGAACGTACGGCTTAAAACGTGGAATTATTCATGTAACGATTATTTTCTCCCGTGAATAGAAATTAACGCGGCTCCATGAATAACTAGAAACAGTGGGGCGACCGCGAATTGTCCTGGTCAATTATAATGGAAAGCGTATCCGCCTTTCTTTTAATTTTTTATTCCTCTTCTCCCTTTATTTCAATTTCGTTGCAGGCTTCAGGCACGAAGGTCGTTACCACTGGTCATAGGGAAACGCAATCTCGTACAATGAACGTTATCGTTATTTCGTTACGACCCTCAGTTACCTTTTAATTGAAAGTAGTAACTCGCGGTAGTTTCGGATGGTAGAGAATACTTTATGACGAATGAACGATTTTTATCGGATTTTATTAGCGTCGTTAGGTTCACTGGAAATACGTACAGAATCGATTTAAAGTCGGCAAAGTAGGTTCTACTCTTTGGTACACCGGCGACACGAGGTTTCAAGCGTCGCTCGATCGTAGGAAAGTTTGAACTCCGGTGCACGACGAGCGCAGCGCACGTGGGCGTAAGGTAATTTAGAACCGGCCCGGTGTACACCATAAAACTCGATACTTCCCTCGGTGCCCTAAAAGCGCGTCACTTTAAAAGTTCGTAATCACCTCGCAGCAACGTTGACGAGCAAGATTAACGTTTAATAACCCTGTATCTCTTTTGTCGGACTCGCTGAAACGACGAAACTCTCTGAAATTAATGAATTTCGCAAATGTCCCACGAAATCATTGTTCGCAACTTCGAGGACATTTTAATGGATTTATGGTAACAGTACGTAAACTCTACCACTTTTATTCCCGTATTCCCGTATTTTCAATCTTTCTTTCGCCGTACAGCAAATTCTATCCGTCCTTCTCTTAATTCCCCGTGATACCGAGCCGCACAGCCACGATACGCTCGCAACGAATCTTAAATTTATCCACGGGTGGGAACTGACTGATTAACTTCGGCCGTGCGTCCAGTGGTGCCTTGTTGTCGATCACGTTCCAAGTTGATCAGAATTCGACGAGCACCGGTCAGAGGGAAACGAGGGAGCGCCGAGCAAGCATCGAAAGAGAGGAACAGAGATAGGAAAACGTTTGACCTCGCCGACTTTCAGTAGCCCGGTCTCATTTGACCCGTTTGTCGCGTCGTGGTTGGTCCCGCGGGAGAGTTGCTTTCATAAATGGCCGGGCGAAAGTTTCTTCGAACGGGTAACTTTTAATTTCCAGTTGACATTCGCCTCGGAGAGAACCGGCCGCGGCTAGAAGAAGACTGGTTTAATAACTCGCGGTTCGTGTGGCCTCAAAGCCGCGAGACTATAACTTTAAAAGCCGACCAAACAACATTTCCACGCCTGCAAACTTGCAGTTTGCCGCGTGATTTTCAACCCTGACTGACTCCCATCTTTTCAGTTCTATTCTCTCGTGCCCTTCGGCGAGGACCGCGTTTAATCGACTCTATTTGGCTCGTTAAGAACGCCATTCCGCGTTTCCTTGCCGCGAGACTGCCTCTACCTTCCAGCCTTTCTTTCTTTTTTCTTCTAGTTCGATCGCATCGTCCTCTTCTTTCTCCTCTTCCGCGCGAAAGATAGAAAGGGGACCCCTAAGGCCGATATCGTTGCTCGAAACGTTTCTCTGGTGATTTATCGCGGTAGATACGTATTCGTCGTCGATCCAGGAGAAACAGGAAATCGTTCGACGGAGCGTACGTCAGATTCCACTAGATTCAGCGACCACTTTCTCCTCTAAGCCGATAACGTACACCTGCGATCGAGCTCAGACTATTTTTCCAACATGCTCTAACAAGTATTGGTCGAAACAGAGAAACAGTCGGAGGAACGACGGAGAAGCGATGGAAAGCGGAGAACAGTGGCAAAGGTGGATTAACGGATTTTCGTTATAAATAGCGGGGCGATTCGGGCTCGATATCGTCACGATAAACGGACGCCGGATATTTCAAAGTGATTCGCGTACGTACGATTATTAACGAAAGAGCCGTTATTCGCTTTAATCCGCGCAGACGGCCGGGCCACCGTTAACTATCAGTTTTATCTATTCGTGAAAGCATAATTCGGCTTCTGATGAAATTTTCGCGCAGCGGAACGAACGCTCCGACCTCTTTCGCGTAGAAATCCGTGAAAGATACACACGGCTCGCTTAGCTGCCGATTAATTCGCCGTACAAAACGTGGAAAGCTACACGAACCTCGTTTGACTGTCGATCGATTCACCGTACGAAACGAAGATCGCGTTACCCTTTGACGAGAAATCTTTAGGCTCGCTCGGAAGTACGGCTCTCGTCGACCCCTGTTCGTAAGTATCGAGGCATTTCTAAAAACTGAAGTAAATCCAGAAAATCGTAAGAAATTGGCGAATCATTTAAGAGCTACCGTTCCAGTCGTAACGTCAGCTATAAAGGACTATAGCTATAAAGGACTAGCTGTAATTGTATTCGATATTACAGAAATAATTTCCATGCAATTCGACGTGCGACGCTCGGCAGAAATTACAGGAGGATTTAAACGGTCGATTGTTCGCTGTGTGCGTTAACAAGCGAAGGAATAGGACTCTTTGCGGTAAAAATTGCGCAAGACGCGGCTAGAGATCCACAAAGGATGGCCTGTAACGCAATTTCTAACATCAAGACACCCTACGATATCTCGATATCAACCGAGGATCAACCTTCTCAAACACTCGTCAAAGCAACGAGCAACGTCCGAGGCGGCTAACGATTACGCCTGTCGCGTCGGAGGCCGCGAAAGACGGCGGCTCTCAAACAGACTTAATCGCCGTGTATCGAGCGATCCGGCCGGATTATGTTCGTTAGAAATTCTCAGTGCAGCCAGCCGTTCCATTTTCGACTCGACGCGCCACTCAACGACCGCCGCTTCGACTTCGTTTTCCCTCCCTGTAACGTCTTCTCTTTTCGTGTCATGGCTACGGCATTTTCCACGCTTATCCGCCAAGGGAAACCCTTCGTCACGTTCGCTTTGGAGCACTCCTTTCCTCGTTATGCACAAAGACAAGGGGCTAGAGCATGCAGTTGCCTTTCCCGCTCGTCGAGTCCCTTTGTGTTGGTGCACGATGCAGCCGGTCATCGTCGTGGTTGCGTCATATTCCGCTGCGTCCGTCCTTCTCACTCGTCGTATTTCCGCGTACACGATACGGTCACCCTATTCCTTTTTCATTCCTTACCTTTGCCCATCTTTCTTTTTATTTCGCCTCGACGATTACGATCCCTGCGACCCACATTGTGCTGGTGCTCTTGGCATAGTCGCGTTAACGAACCGACAATAGACCGGTCGCCGAAGGCCATTTTGCACGCGTCCTACGGTGCAAACACCGGCGTGTTTGCTTGCTTACTGGTGTACCTTAGGCCACGGAAGAGGAACACGTCGGTGGTGTATTTCCTTGGGAATGTACCGAATGTTAGGTAGCCGGTATATTGGGTGGGAAACCTTAGAGAGGAGATTCCTATTTCGATTCTGACGAGATCTTACGGTAAAACCCAAGTTACCACCAAAGTGTGCTAACTTTTTTATCCTACGTTTTCGAGGTTTCAGCGTGGGCTGTTCTGTTTGACGAGGTGGTAGATACAGCGGGTGGGAAACGATACAGGGAGTAAAATTGGTCGGTGATTGATATTTCGAATTTTCGATGACGGTGGTAAACGACACGACGTGTGAATTATAGCGGTGTAACGAATATTTCTTTTTGATTGGTAACTCAAAATTATAGTCGGACGACTTCGCGAAAGGATAATAGACGTTGCTTCTAGCAACGTTGATTTGTACGTATTTGCAAGATTTATACCCCGTTGTTGAAAATCGGCGTACACGTCGCAGGAGGCAACGAAAAGAAAAGAAAATTGAAAAGTGCTTGGAGAAAATCCTGGAAGAGACACGACAGAAAGAAATGCGTATACAAACGAGTTAGATAGCCGGCAAAGTTGATTCCAAGTTCTGCGAGATATCTGAATTGTAAATGTTTTATGCGCGGCTGCAATATTCCTTGGCATCGTGGAAAGAGAAATATTTATAACGTGCACGCGATCGTGCTTTTTCCATCGAGCGTTGACAATGGCGCCCGATTGATTTCATTTCGCTAATTGAAAACTAACTGATTACTGGCCGTTATGGACAGCAAACCAACGTTATTATCGATTTCGTATGAAATTAACGAGCGTGTTCTCGCGATGAACTCGGAACATTTGCAAATAAACCGCGCTTCTGTCCAAAGTCCGCAAGCTGCGATTTAAATAATTCCATTTAAAATCCATCTTGCAAGAGAATTAACTCACTAACCGAATAATTTCAATGCTTCGACGTTCAACATCTCGGAACTCTAACTTCTACCTTCGATCTATAATAATAACAATTTCGTCGTATATTACCATAAATTATGTCGAAAAAGATTAATATTAAATCCGACTCTACAAACCATCTAAATAGCTGAAACAGTTATTTCCAACTTTCTGATTCCTCTCTATCGTTCGTTGCATTATCACCATTTGATAGAATTTGATGGATATTTCGCGGTAATTTTCTGAAAGCCGATCTCAGTTTCTCTACTAATGCGAATCCGATTCGATAGAACGAAACGAAGCCACGCAGAATTCGCGATAGATTGCGTTATAAAGCCTACGTGATACGATATCTAAAAGTGTGACACGAATCTTGGACCAACTACATAGATCAATCTCTCGCTACTTTGTAGAATACGAGGGTGTGGTTGCAGGTGTGTTTGGATTGTAGGCGGTGATTGGTTAGGATTTGACAACTTTAAATTGGATGGAAAAGTGGGTGTGATGAAGCTGAGCTGCTGCCGAGGTAAAATTACGGAGAGGAGATTTGTAGATCGTGCTTTTTTCAGGATTAGAAAGTTTGCGAATGTTAATCGAATATTGCCCTATCGCAGATCTTCAAATATTTGAAAACGTTTCCATGCAGCATATTTAAGGTTGAATAAATTACGTTACGATAATTCGTTTAAATCATCATCGCGCGTTTCGTTACAAAATCTCGAACATTTCCGAGTGTTTCTGTTCGGAAAACGATCCTTCGCGTTAAATTATCATTCGCGTTTCGCCAGAATTTGCGAACATTATATTTATTGGAAAGTTTCCAAGACCTGAAAATACCCCTATCTAGTGAACTGTTCCTCGTGAAAAATTACTGTCGTAGTTCGATACGAAATATCGCGAAACTGCGTCGTGCAACGCGGAAAAGCGTACACCACAGGCGCAGACCCGACGAAAAAGGGGGTTAGTGGATCTCGAGTTGCAACTCGAGGAGGGCAACACCTGTTCCTTTCACCCTTCAACGCCTCGTGTCCTCCTGCGGGTTGACCGCGGGCAACTGGCCAGGAGCTATTAAAAGCGGAAACTGCAAGCGGAACTGGACACGGAAGTAGAGAGCCAAGCCGGAAGCGAGCCGTTTGCTGCCGCTACGAAACCGACGTCGCTTACTTCCTAACCGGACGACCGATTCTGCAGAGTTAACGCGCTCTTGAATCTCGCCTCGAAAACATATCATTGCTGTAACGTTGAGGCCTAATCGGAAGGAACGCGCGATGATTAACGAATTCGTAACGAGTTGGTGGACGAAAACGCGTCCAAGTTTCGAGGAGAATCTCGCGAACGTCTTAACGATCGAGATATCGAATACGGAACAAAGTTCCTGGCGATGGAAAATTATTAATGGCCCGATTTCGTCCTGACAAATACGTAGCTTTCCCAGTTTCTGGTTCTGTATATCGTTAACTATCGATGGTAGGTTTACGTAGACAGTGATTCATTTCTAAGATGGCTTCTAGGACAGCCGTTGTATATTAATTTTTTATTAAAGTAGGTACCTATTTGTTTGCGATAAATATTAGGTCGTCCGAAAAGTTTCTTTCGCACTGTCGGATCACGTATGATCGTAATAATAGAAATAGAACAAAATGGATCGTAGATGATTCGGTGAAATAATATAAAACGAAAGAAGGTCGTGCATCTGTTATTTCCTTACGAAAGGAAAGAAACTTTCGGGATAACCTAATATCCTGTAATTTCTATGCACATTTCTAGATCGATTTTAAATTGTGCCGCGATAATCACGACGCTCTTGTTTCGTTGCGATGCTAATAAAATTTCAAAAAGTTTCGTACAACGTACGTGATATATTCGTAAATGTTTTCTATATGGTAAGCGTTCGAATACTTAGGCGAGCCAGTGCGCGTTCCGATTTCATGAAAATTCACGTTTAATTCCGACGAGTTAGTCGGTTCGAACAATATATCACGAAACATCGTTGAAGGTGTCGCGCGAAAGCCGTAGCCAAACCGCGTGTCACAGCTGCGCGATATGCTTCGGGAAAATATGTTTCCATGGATTATTCGACGGGACACGGGTGCATCTCTTTTTGCGAATAAAACGCGATCGGGGCGACGTTGTCGGAAATTCGAGCGTCCTTTCGAATCTACATATTCTCGAACAACGTCGGAGGCTTCTTTCTTTACGAAACAAAAACTCGATTTCATCGAGAAAAACGATTTCGTTCCCCGGAACGATAGTGACGTCGTTTTTCCACGATCGTCGGACAATGACATCGTGCAACTCGAAACCGATATCGAGAAACAGAAGAAGAGAAACAGAAAATGAAACTTTCTTTCCTCGATGAAATATCGCAGTCGCGCGGCTTGATTGCAAAACGATCAATTATTTCACAGGAATTATCCGAAGGAAATTGAAAGTAAAACTCACGGGAGTTCGGTTGAAACGGAAACTTGGAGGTAACAAAGTTACTCTGTCGTACGCGGGCTCTCTGTTTCCCGCTGATCTATGATCTAAATTTAATTGCTCAAAACTGCTCGAGTAGCTGAAATAACTGAGATTTTTGTGCCAATTGATTTTAATATGCGAGAAATAAACGACATGATATCGATTACTCGGAAATTGATTACTTTAAAAGCAATCAAAATCTGGAACGTCCAATTTAAAAATTGTATCGTTACTCGTATCGTATTCGCCATTAAAATTATCCAAATTTTGCGAAAACTACCTCCGAGGGCTCATAGAATGGTAAACGCGTATCAGTTTGCAGATTTTTATGCGTTTATGACAAAGTTGAAGGTACAAAGACACGCGTGTGATGTGCACAGAACGGTGTGCGCAAAGATATTTGAATCGTATTGCTATTAAAATCATCCAAGTTTCGTGGAAAATATCTCCAAAGGCTTCTGAAATAGCGCGTGCTTATTAGATTGTAGATTTTTGCGCATTTGTGAGAAACTCGAAGGCACAAAGATATAGCACACAAAATGACTTTTATTCGCAAAAATATACACAGATATCCACAGTCGAAATCCTCAACTCTTTGGCAAGAATTATCGAACTATTAAATTTCTCTCGTCGATCATCGTGCGACTCTTTCGCACCGAGCTGTACACTCCTCACCCTTCGCGTTAAGGTCGAAGAGTATATCGCGGTTATTAACCTTACACCCCTTCGCGAGGAGAAGCGCCGTTCCGTTTGGCTTGCGGGGAGGGTGGCCGCGAACAAGGGAAGAAGGATAAAGAGGAAAATGGAAACGGATTACGGTGCAACCAGTCGATCAATCGGGGGATGAATTGCACTTTAACGGTAATCGGAAACTGAGGAAGGAGGTATGGGCCGAAGCCACGAGACACGACCCTAACGAGAACGAGAGAAATACGCTGGAAAATAGAGAGAGAAGAACACGCATGCACGGTTGATGCAAGAGTGAGACAGGTAGAGAGAGAGAGAGAGAGAGAGAGAGAGGGGGTTGGAAAAGCCAAAGGGTAAGAAGAGAAACGTGAATCGATCGAGAACTTAATTTGATCGCTTCTCTACGGGAAAGAGGAAGCGAGAGAGGGAATAAAGGAATAAAGAGACGAGTGTGGAGGTTGAAGAAAAGCCCAACGCCCAGAGGTAAAGCTGATTTACAGGGGCCGAGAGGGCTTTCTTCCTTTCTTTTTTTTTTCTTTCTTTTTTTTTTGCCATGGATTGTTCCTTCGCCGCTTCTCCTACGAGAAGGAAACTTGTCTTTTAGTCGCTTTTCTGAAGTGTACCTCGCACGGTAGAATTTCTCTATAGCTTCGTCTGAACTGCAAGCGTTAAGTTCAGTTCCGTTCCTTTCCTTTGTGCAGCACAATATAAGGTATTCTGCTTAAACATTTGCATTTAATTATTTCTATGCCGGGCATAAATCTCATTTAGGCAGACGCGTCTCTGAAGCTTCCGGATCTCTATTTTTAATTTAATTCCTTCAACAATGAACGATGATTGTTAAAACTGCGCTTGTACGATACGACGTTTTTTACGTTTCTCCTGGTAGAAGCCTCGTTTACGCATCCACGCGTTCGTTTCGATCTTTCTCATTACGCATGCAAATGATATCGGTTAATATTCATTAGTCGGAACTTTTCGTACACGTACCTTTCACGTTTCAACCTTCCCTGTTTGAACGCTCTAACGCCGTCCCGTTTTATTCGCCGTCGTGCAGATGCGCCCTCCCTTTGTTCCTCTTTTCGTATTAAACTCGATCAATTAGAGTAATTGAAGAACTAACGAACGTGCTTGCTGTTCGATGGTAGCTCGCGCGACCGCGAAACCTATCGCCTATCGTTGAATCGCGAATATTCCCGTTATAATCGAAATTCGTACATTTTCATAATGGCGAAGCGTGGTTGAAAACGGCTGAAAGCCATACAGAGCTTTGCGTGTAAAGTTAATGGCCGCGAAACGAAGAGACTGACGCGCGCCAGGTGCGAAGAACGCAATCGTGGCGCGTGTTCCGCGTCGATCCACGCTCGCGACGATAATCGACAGGGTGGTTTTACGTGAACCTGTTTCGCAGACTTTTCGCAGATTAACAGAAGCTTAGCCGAAAAATTTCGAACGCAAAGGAGAGGAAGAAATTCGCGTTTCTTCGTAACGTACATATGGTACTACGAATCGGACTCGAATTTTTAACAGTCGTTTAAAAAATGTTGAATCTCATTTGAATACATAATTCCAAGTGATTGATCGATTCTCTAGCAATCTAGGTCAATTATCGCGTTCCGTGTCAAACCTGCGTATGTCTGTGTGTCTACGGACGAGGTTATAGGTTATTAAAAAAAAAAAAAAAAAATTGGACAAACGTTTTTTTCAGCAGACTGGATATATCGATAAATATTGCGCTTTCGATACGTCATTGGTGTCGTAAGCGGAGGAAATAGAAAGGTTAGAAGGTGATGGAGTGCACAGTGGCAGATGGCACTGGTGGCAGGCTACGTTCCACTTCCCCTCCCCTTTCACCTCTTTCTTTAATATTTATCCTATGCAGATGTATGAAAATTTTCCGCAGTTCAACTCGGAACTACCCCGCCGTGCTGTTTCTTCATTTGCATTCGTCCTTCCGCGATAACAATTCGCCCGGAAGGGCAATAATCACAATGGGAACGCTGCGGCCGCGAGCACGCATGCGTGACGTTCACTATGTGTACACGAATAATTCATCTTGCCCGGGAAATTTATAAGAACAGAGTTCGCGATACACGATGGCTGTCATGAATATCAATCGTTGCCACGGGCCGCGCCGGCTTGATTCACGGCAACGTAGAGAAGCGACGCGATAACGAAATTTATCGACCGATTAACCGTGCCGAACGATTCAAAAAGGAATTCTCTATATTCCATTTGCTAAAATTTCGATGCGTAAAAGCGGGCGTATCGTTCCGGCGAAACGATCCGAAAGGAGATACAATGAAAATGCTTTGCCCGTGTTCGCGTAAACTTTCGCAAGGAAGCTGTGCCACGCTTCCGTGCCAAGTTTCCGTTGGAAGGCTCGAACGAGACCGTTTTTTCCTCGAGTTCGACGCGTCGTTACGCGAAAGTACTTAAGATCGCGGCGTACATTCTCTCGTAAGGAGTAAAAAAAAAAGTTGCGAGGTCATAATGACGACAGAAATTAGAAAGGCGGCGCAGCGTGGCGCACACGAAGCGGCGTGGGTAAAAGTTCTCACACTCCATTAAGTATTTGTGCCGCCGTTGAAGCGTAGGTGTGAGACCACGGCAATTTTCTCGGGGGTTAAATAGAGAACTATGTACCGTGAAGTTTTCAAGTTGGTACGCTGGATCGTGTTTCGTATTTTTTCCCCGTCGACGTTCGCGTACTTTAAGTTCGTGAGATCGCCGCGTCCAGCTTCTTATTATAAAATGTATGCGGTTGGAAACGCGAATACGATGGCCGTGTGTTGTTCGTGTAATCGTGGCCCATATTTCGCTGTTTCGATTCGTTGCAAACCGTGGGACATTTTTACGCGTCGTGAATAGCTGGAAAAATCGTACAAGGAATCTGGGAATCGCGCGCGAAACAACCGATAACTGGTCGAAATAACATCGGTGTGATTAATACAACAGTGGTTTTATCCGCGTCACTCGCGTTTCGTTATCAGCCTGTGACGCTAAACTGATCCCGACGAGCTTTTTCATCGTACCTGGCGAACGAGAGCGCGGAGCGACGGAGACAGGATATGGGAGAAAGGAAGAGAGTGAATTATAATTGGCGTGCGCGATGGTAATTCAATTTACGTAAAATAAATCGTCGCCAGAGAAAATGAACGAGCGGGTCGGTTAGCAGTTAAAAATAACCGCAACGTGCAAGTGTCTTTGTCTTTTCTAGAAACGAATCACGGAACGACCTTTGCGTCGTGCTTTTCCTCCTGCGACGATGCTCGTACAACGACGCTTAGAACAAGAAGCTTCCGAAATTAAAGCGTTAATTGCCTAAATTTTCAAATGGGATCGAAGCGTACCGAACGAAAAGAAAGTTTCGGTAATGAGAGGAGAACCGCGGCAATTTCAATACGACGAATGCGAAAGTCGAAAAGGATTCGTTCGGTAATAATAAAAGAAAAGAAAAAAATCACAGCAGTGATAAAAGGCCCGGTAAAGAAGAAAAAGCGTAAACAAACGCTACGAAAAAATAATTGCAGCGATAAGAAAATCGATGCGAGAATAAAGAGACGAATTGCAGCGATATGAAGATACCAAGACGCGACTGTATGAATAGAATTCCAGCGATAAAAAAGCAATGGAAAGACATGAAAGTAGGAACTCGACCAGTAAAAAGACAACAAAGTCGAATGCGATGAAAAAGAAACTGCGACGAAAGAGTGGCATAAGAACACCAGAACGAATACCGGCGATAGAGGAGCGCCATAAAATCAACAGCATAAAAAGCGCGAGAATAACAACAAGATGTACTGAAAGCGGCCTCACCCTCGCTCCGTTTTCGACCCGATTGAATGGCAGTCGCATCGAGAATCCAGCACGGTCGCATCGATTCACCGACATTAATAAACAGCTCGCAGAGAGAAGAAGATAGCGAGAGACGTACGAGGCAAGACGAAGAAATTCTCCTGCTCGGGGATGAATCGTTTCGTATCGTCGAAGAGGTGGGAGTGAAAAGGGGAATCGTGGCACGTTCATCGCGAGCGAAACGGATGACACGAAGGGAAGACTCGGACTGGAAGGCAGATATCCGGGAATTTTTCCGGTCACGATTTAAAAGTTCGCGTTCGAGTGTTCCGTTATTCATGGCGGAATTATTGCTTGCATTACCATTTAACATGGTTAAGGATTCTGGGGGCAAAATCGTTCTCGAGTGGCCGCTGGGTGAATCGATTCCTCGGCCGCAACCTCTTTTCTCCTAGTTCCCTGCCACCGCGCAACACGCGGCTCTTATCTCGAGACCGCGATCGCTCGACTCGCCTTACTCGCCGCTTCTCTCCTCTTCCCAACGTTCCTTCTTTTTTTTTTTTTCTTTCATTTCTCCCCCATCGTACTCCCATTCCGTTTGCACGACCGCGCTGTTTCTTCGCGAAGCTTTCTAAGCGACGTTCCTCGCGCGCCGCCTTCGATACACCGTACACGCTAAGCGTGGCAAAGGAAAGTTAGCGCTCGCCGTGTATTTCCGCGCGATATTTTCCGCCTTATCGTGTCGGTGGCTTTCATTTATTACGCGGACAAGATCGCCTGCCCTTTTATCGTTGCAGCCTCGGCCGGCTCTCAAGATGTTTAATTTCTTTTCACGCCGAGAAGCCATTGTTGAGCGTCTAACCGGAGTCGCTTCTTTTTCGACGTCAGCCGACCTCAGGTGAGCAAGAGGTGGAAGGAGAACGATTTGTTGCCGAGAAGGAAAGGGCTGTGCTTGCGCGCGCTTAAACCGGGGGGCTGGTATCGACGGGACGGAGGGCCATTAAGCTTGACGAAATTGAGTAAATTAACGGGAAGAGATTCTTTATAGCGGATACTTCGTGAGAGAAAAGGTTGATTAAATGGAACGACACGGTGTCTCGAGTGTGTCGTATCTTTTCTACATTTTTCCTCGTTTGAAAATCTATTCTGTAAATACCGGGTCATAATGATCGTTCCAGAGGAAGCACATTGTACATGGGGACGCGTGGAAACAAAGGGAAGGAAAATTAATGAATCACCGGGGAGCAGATTTTGCGGGGAATTCGTCGTATCGTGAGAGATGCAATAAGAGGAAAAGACGATGGCGGATGGAAGGAACGCGTCCGGAGAATAAAAGAGCCGTAGCGAAGGGCGGGGCATGGGGGAGGATAAAGTTTCGAGCGAGTCGCGTGCTGATTTTTCTCCTGAATGGAACATCTCGCGCTTTATACGATCTACGGCATCGGGCGGGTAGGCCGAAACCGGCGAGTAATTACACGTCGAGCACTTCCATAGGAGATTTTCAAAGATATGAAAACGAACGAAGGAAGGACAGAGGGGACGCCGGGGAATTGACACGATAAAAAAAAAAAGAAAAAAAAAGAAGGAAGAACCGCGAATTTTCCACTGTACTGGCTGAAATACGGCCGATGAGCAGGAAGCTGGCGACGAGTTTGGGACATCGACGTTCCAGATACAAGACAAACCGGTGAACGAAGATTCTCGGCCAGAGAACGAACGACCAAATTTTTAATCGGAATTCCGACGGAATTACTGTGCTTTCCGCGGTGAAACCACGGGGATTATATCATTTCGATCAACGAGAGAATTAACGCTCCTATGATCGTTCTAACCGAACCGTTTAATTTCGCCAGATTTGGCTAGAAACAACTCGGAATAAATTCAGCCGCCACGCTGCGCGCAAGCCACGATTTCATTTACAACGGCATGCAAATTGAATAGCGCCCGCGATACTTCTAAATTAAGATTTTTGAACGAGAACAGAGTTTAAATAACGCGTCCCGCGGGAACTTTCGGGTTAATAGATACTATTCAAGGAAGGTCAACCGGCAGCGCGGCCCGCTCCTTTTTCACCTTTCGTTTCAAGCGGAACGATATGAATGAAAAGTAGCGACGAGAGAAAGAGAAGTTAAGAAAAAAAACATGAAAAAGGATAAAGCGATACTCTTACTTTTACGATACGTTAATAACGTGGCTGTCTTTAAAGAAGCGCGCAAAGAAATACCAAGTCCGTGTAGAAACGAGTGAAAGTAATTAAAAGTATCGTCAAAAGTTCCGACAGTTAAACCAAATGGCAGCTCTCTCTCTCTCTCTGTCTCTCTCTCTCTCTCTCTCTCTCTCCTGGTTCCAAATTCACCTAGAACTGGCTAAATTGTGGAACTTTGAACGGAGCATCGGTTCCTTAAAACTGGTCAGAGTGACTTTCGGATAGCGTCTCGGAAAAATAACTTCTTTCGTCCAATTTCGATACCTTCGAGGGTTCGGCCCTTACTCCTGAGCGTTGCACCGGTACGCGAATTATGGTATTCTCGAGCTACTTTATTCTTTCCTCGGCCCTCTGCATACTCGTCGTTGCCAGATCCACGCATCTGAAACGCAGGGAAATTTGACGATTCGGCCGGACAGAGTCTCGGTTTACTAGCGAATAATTGTCAGTCACGTCAAAACGCAACGACTTTTTCTTTCGCGTAATCAACGACTCGAGTCTCTACCCTATCATCGTGAAACCGCTGTTTTCTTTTTCAAGGAAACGCTCTTTCATTGGTAAAAGCGTTTTTATTCTTGCTGATGGAAGGAAGTTGGACGTGTCTCTGAAGCTCGTGGCTGAAACTTGTTTGCTAGTGAAAAAGAAACGCCGCGAGACTTCTCGTTCTTCGTTTCATTCCGCAAGAGGCACGGTGCGCCGAAGAAAAAGCTGTTTCCATTGAAATTGAGGAAGTTGCCGAGTGAAATAGGATTTTCCAGTCTAATAACGATGATCGACTTACCTACTTCTATTTAAACGCACTCAATTACATTAGGTTGTTTACTCCTTTGGTTAAGGATCGAAGAATATCCTTGATGATTTTATTTAAAAGAAAGTTTACGGCAAAGTTCCAATTTGCTCGAAGAAAAATTTCTCTTCTGTATGAGATTCACTTCGATCGAAGCTTTCGTGTTCTACAGAAATTTGAATTCAAACGATACCAATCCGCTATTAACCTATATCCATTTACATGGCAAAGACGAAAGTACTTTTCCCGTCTTAAAAAACGGGAGAAAGCTTCAAAAATCGTGCAAAGCTCGACACGTCGATCGATCGTGTACGATGAAATAATATTCGATAAGAGGCGTTCTTCCACAGTCGCGGAAGTACAGTGTTCCGATGTAAAGTTCTTACTTAAACGGTGTTACATCGAAAATACCATATAACAAAGATACGAACCTTTTGATCGAAATTGCGCCAGATATCCAAGTATCCGTGGTCAGTAATGCGCGTGATTTCTGTTGCAAAGGATTAAAAAGGAGAAGGTTCGATATAGGTGGTGAAAGGGACTCGGAAAGAAAGGCGTTTCAATCTGGCCGAAAATTTGAATCGAAGCTTCGAGGCCTCTGAGAACGGTTCGAGATCCAGGAACATTTTTCTGCAAGAAACTCGCGTTTGCCGCTCTTTCTATTCATTCGAACAAAGCCGCTTCTTTAATCGTGGCCCCGGATAAAGCGTGTTTGTCGGTGGCCGAAGCTATTCACGTCGGCATGGCAGCCCGACCTAAATCGACGGAAACGCTTTCCATTTGTTCGCCGTGACGGTGCCGGTATGCCGCGAAACGGCTCCCCTCGGCCTCTGTGTCGAAAACGTGTCCGACCACGACGCGCCGATTCCCCTGCAACGACGCAAATGGATCACCAACTACCAGCCATCCGACAGATCCCAAATTCACGATGGCTTTCCCGCCGTTTCCACGCCAGTTCCGTTCAAAATTGAATCGCATTTCGCGAAACTAATATTTCCCGACACGCGTATACGGCTTCGAATACGATCAATGAAAATAGGCACACGGCGAACAAACGGGTTACATTTCACGCAGAAAGTGTGCAGGCTCCGAGGAAGCGAATAAACGATCACGCGAGAGCAAATAAATTAAGATGTTGTTACGACTGTCTTGTAAAATCGAGACTCGCTTGCGTAAAAACGGGAGTAAGAGGGATACTATTTGCGGCCACGTCGAACTTTTGCACGCGTGATTGGGAAAAGAACGTAAAATTATGATAACAGATCGTCACTAATGTGGAGTACTTTAGGTAATTCAGTAGTCCCGGCAGTTCAATTTACGACGCTTTAAATTGTCACTGACATTAAGAACATCGATTTAACGATGCAAGCAAGGGCAGCTGTTTCCGGAACTTTCATTTTGGGCATGTGTAAACGATCGATCGATTATTATCCAATACATTCGTTAGCAAACTTGGATTCTATTTTAAGTCGCGGAGTAAATGTACGTATAACCGTCGTGTTTAATTAAAAAGATACGTCAAATATTTATTACTGGCGATAAAAATATATTGTATTATCAAAGATTTATGATGGACGTTTTGTTACAATCCACTATAGTAACTATCGTGTCGATTAATCTTTATCGTGTACGTAATTTGACCAGTTAGCGGGCCATTTCTCAAGCAGAAATTTGTAGAATCGGCGTTAAAAGTTAATAAAGAAAGATCAATTTCAATTAGGACGATTCTCGTTTTTTTGTTGCTGCAAATATCTCTTTAATTCTTGCAGACCGTTCGCACGGTACACATTCTTATCGCGTATGGCCAACGCGACAGAGCACGCATTCACGCGAATTGTACGAATCGTTCTTTACTTGATATCTTTATCCTAGTCTAAATATTCGCTCGGTCATCGCTCACGAATTGTTTGCAACTCTATCGCTTTTGGTTAGCTCGTCCTATTCCACATTGTACCTATATGCGTACTCTTTTGTTCATAGTCATTTCGCAGAGGTTTATTTCCGTACGCCGAATTTCTGGACACAACGTGCAGTCCCGTGCAGTGCCGTGCGTTCGAACGAGCCAAAGATTCCGCTGAAAGAACGTCCAGAGAGACGCGATGCACCGCTTTGTAACCATGAATCGTGGCTTGCACCGCGGCCAACGTATAAAAATACGGGAACAGAGTTGAAAGGGAATTTATACGATGCTTAGAAGATTGGAACGTAGCCCAACTGGTATAAACTCGATGGAAGAAAATTCGTGCAACGTATCTTGCTGGTTGCACCGTAACGAAGACAGTTGTGTTATAGATGTTAGGAATAAGCAGCGCTTAAAGAACATTACGCAACGACGGTAAGGAGAATTGGAAAATTCTGCTATATATATCTCTCTCGGGTGACAGACGATTTGCATATTTGGCTGAAGTTCGGTGTCGTTATCAAAAATAGCGACAGGCCAACCGAACGTCCCATTACGCGATATTGCTGGAACGAGTTGCGCGGAACGAAACCGCATCCCCCATTCTCTACAGTTCGTTATTTCTCTACAGTTCGTTATTCATCGCCTCTGACCGGTGATAATTTCTCGCCATGGCTGAAAAACAACGACGAGGATCGTTCGGTTCTGTTTCGCCATTGAATTCTCAGTTTTCCGATGGTATTCGTCGGTATTCTGCCAGCAGAAAACCGACCGGTAAACTCGGTAAAAAGCAAAAGCTTGGATCCCCACGCTGGAAAAACGTTGGGACGAGCAGCCACTTATACGGTACATCCGCAACCTAGTTTTACGATGACGGCATTCGCGCAAAAGAAACGAATCGGCCTTATTCGTTGCCTTCGTATTCGCGAGTTCGACGGGTGGAACGTGCATTTGGATAAGTGCTTTGCGAATACCAAGAAAACGCGAGACACAATTTCTTCTTGAAAGGGGAAGGAAGAAAAGGGAGGGGGAGGGGAGGGATCGAGCACGATAAGCGGGGAATGGGAAGAGCGTACACGGGAAATCGTGGAAAATCACTGGGGGTGTCTAAGAGACGCGTGGCACCGGAGAAGAAAACGTATTGCGCCGGATTTTCCTGAAATCTCACACTGAGCTCGCATTAAACTCGACAGAAATGCACTGTCATTAACTGAAACGTCTCTCGGCGCGAAAGTGCACACGTAACACCGGATCCGTTGGATACTTCGAACCACTTGCGGAACGCGGCTAAATCCATTTTAATAGCCCTGAGCTCTCGTTGCTTAAATCGAAAAGGCCAACTTCTTCGAACAAATATCGCCTTTGGTTTTGCCCATTGAAGATGTATTTGCCCCGTAAATTTTATGGACAGCCTCCGACCAACGAAAAAATATTATGCTACATCGGGCAACTGTTTTTGGCTATTCGTTGCTCGATATAAATATTAGATTCGCATTGGGCATTAAGACGCTCGTACAAAACGTAACAATTGATCTGGATCGCCAAAGGTCGATCTCGATCAGAATTAAGTGTCCATGCGAGGTAACGATCCAGAATACACGGTAAAACGTTCGAAAAGTGAAAAATCGAGGTACGTTCGTGGAAAGATCGTACACTACGGACATTGGTCGATTACTTAGGAAATTACTATGCGAGAATTACTATAAAATAACAACTCCGAAGTGGGAGTTACTTCCAGACGAATAATCAAGTTGAAAGCAAGGATCGCTACGCAGTGTCGTAAAGTACCGCAGTGGTTGTTTTTATGTGGAAATGAAGTTGTTTTATCGATTGCGTCGGTTCCGTCAACGTCGCGCTGCAAATCGTTAATTGGATTTATGATCCGGACGTTACAACCGCAGGGAACGTACGCAACGTACGTCTCCTGCTGCGAAGAATTGCATTTAGAAGGTACATCGTTCCTTGGCACACGGCGGCTAGGTAATAGCGTGATGTTTGTCGTAAAACTGTATGGAAAGTAGCTAAACTACTTTCAGTCGTCGAATCCCTGGATTGGAATGCCAATTAGTTGCTCGTGTACAAGCGTCGTAGGAAACTCTCTGATATTTCCTTGTTTCAATTTCATAATTCACGAGGACTTGTTAACAATGCAAGACTAAAGATAGAGAAGAGGCAAGTTAGCAACGCGCATATTTTCCTCGACTATATGGAAAGTCGAGACGAACAACGTGAACTGGATTCATGGTCACGAAGTGGATCGTGTGCCTCGCTACTTAACGTAGCTAGAGTTACTACCTCTGCAACGAACTCTGAGTTTCGTTTCTCAGACTACTCCGTCGGGTCTGAAGAGAAGTTGAAGATTAAATCGGCTTTACCCGTATTCACGTGTTTCCTGTTTTCCACAAAGGCACGTATTTACCGAAGGATTACAGAGCATTGAACGTATCCGGATTTTCGTGGTAGAACTAAGGTCCCCGGAAGCGCCTTTAAAGATAGCTCGTCGGGAGATATCGGGCAACGCATCTTCGAATATAATATACGCGATAGATAAAACGAGGCAAGCAGTACAGTTCTTTCTTAACCTCGATACCTCGCGAACACCTATTTCTCCCTGTATCGGATAGCTAGAGCCAGTTTTCACCGTACAATTCACATTTAGGGGGTAGTTTAGGGAAAACACAGCATCGAGCGTAGAACCTGTAACGCGAAATCAATTTGAAACGAATGCAGTAAAGGCTCGAAAGACGATCTTTTTCTTTAGGAAAAGTCTCGGTTGAAACGAAAGCTAATGTCCGTCGATCCCTGAACGACCGATATCAACAATTTTCCAATCGAAGCTTCGTACTCTTTTCTATCGATTCAAACTAATTTCCTGAGAATTAATTTCCCTTAGTCGTGTCAGTTTTGTAGGAAATCGACGACACGGAGTACGAACAGAGGAAGCAGAAACGTCAAGAAGAGTCCTGGAGATTTGGTTTAGAAAAGTTCTTCCATTAGCCAGGAATGTCAGTAGAAAGAGGACGCGTAAGAGGAGAAACGAGAGAATTCTTGGACGAATTAAATTACATCCGCGAACGTAAACGCGAGTACGCTTCCTACAGCTAAGATATACGTTACTGGATATAACCTGGTGCGGTGATGGCGCAATGAAACTAAATGTTCGCAGATCGAATTAGCCGACCGGACGCGTTCCAATTGCTGCGACGATGCTGAGGTAAAAATAGGTCTCGAATAAACCGCGAATCGAGATTTCTTGGCGCTCGGATAGTTACTTACCGGCACCGAGTCGCCAGGGAAGAATGCAATTACGCCGAGTCCAGGTCGTTGTTTTCTCTGGTAGGGATCGTTTGAAAGTAGAATGGTTCCTTTTGTCTCACTAATTTCTTTTGGAAGACGATATCCCCTCGCACGTCCCCATCGTCTTTTGTTTTCCCCCGTGCAATAGCGTCCGAAAGGAAATGAAGACGTTAGACACGACAGATACGCTTTGCGCTACATCTCAAGTAGTTTCTGTACGCTTAAAGTTAACCATGACTGCTTGGAGCGGTACTTCCAAGACGTTCGTAAGATTTTTCGAATAAAAAAGTTGCCGTATTTTTCGAGGTATCGTCGAAAGTGTCCTTTCCGATAAGTTACTGGGGTGAAGTCTTTTTAGACATTGGCTATACTCGTTTTCTGGAAGGATTATTTTACAGCGATGTACCTTATCGGGAATAGAGCCATCGAGGTAACCCTCAACTCGACATACATTTTTTATACTCGAACCGGAACCCGTTTGAATGATTCCTATCGAAGGATTACAAAAACCATGTTTACCAGCCCAAGAGACACGTAGCTCTCCGTGTTCGTTGTGTCACTCCGCCGAGCTCCAGACGTTTTACGATCCCCATAAAAAGAAGCTGCTCCGTAAAAATAAACAACGGTCACCTTGATAACGCTCCCCAAAAAAGGAACCATAAAAAGCCAACTATATATCCCTCGATAGCTCCCTTCGAGTCATGCAAGTTTCCATTCTAAGATTATACGGCAAACCTCGTGTTTACACCGCCGAGAGGAAAGCCAATGTATCTCGTTTCGTGTAGAAGAAACTCTTCGATAATTCGCGAAACAATTTCTCTCGATTCGAATCGGTCTTCGGATTAATCAGACGAGCATACACGGGCTGCGGTTTACAGTTTCGCTTTGTGTCTGGCTGGAGAGCGGGCGTACGATAATTCAGGGGGCGGAAAGCAACAGGACGCGAAAGGGAGCAGCTGTGCGAGTGATCAGGATGGAAGACGGACAAAGGGTGGAAGTGGCAACTAGCGAGCGTTTCGGGGAACGTAGCCCGTGGCGAATTCGCGAGCCTATGCCTTAGCTCGCGAGGCTTAATCTTGTTGAGTCGAAGGCTCGTTGGGTTCGACCATGTTTGCATGCAGACAGCAGAGTGCACGCGAGCGCATAATTGAATCTCGTTGCACCCGAGGCTATTGGTTCCTATTGTCGGCTTGTTTGTACGTTCGAGGGAAGCCGCTGCTTTCGATTCGTACGCCGGCCGGAATCTCTTTTCACCGTGCGACGGAAGCACGCGAGTCGGCAAACTAGCGGCCGCGGTAACGAGGAGAGACGCGCCACTGCGACGAATCTATCGAGAGTAACGAGATCGATCGCGAGGCTGCCGCCAAATCCCGGCGTGACTTTCTTTCGTTAGACGGCAAAGCGGAGGAACCGACGAACGCGCGGCACAATCAGGACCAACGGCTTTGTTTTGCCCAGAAGTTCTCCTCTAATCTTTCAGCCAGAGGGATATCGAATCGAGGGGAACATCCGGGTAAATTTAGTAATTCAGAGAGAATAAAAGTTACGCAGAAGGTGTCGCGGTTAAATGGGACCACCTAAGCGGCGTAAGGCGAAGTTGTTTGCGATAAAAGGATACTTTAGTCAAGCTAAAGTAATTTTCCTTGTAAATCGCCGAATTTGACTGGGAACCATTTTTAAACTATCCATTTTCATTTCTAAATTGTATCTTGCCACTTTGCCGGGAAAATCGAAGATACCTAACCCCTACAGAAGATATTGACATAATATGGGAATATTTTATTTTACGCTTTTCGTCTATTTTTATATACGGTATCACCTCCTGCCCTTATGCAATACTTTGCCAATATACAACATCCTGTGTAAAGGCTGTTGACGTCGATCGCGATGAAATTGATGACTCAGGTTCTGCAAGGTTTAAGGGGCCAGCAGACACCCCCATTTAGACTTTTCCCTGCGAGGGGAAAAATTTTCGACGAACGATCTCTGCGAATATTCCCATCGATCAATAACATTCAATCTTTTCCCTATTAACAGATTTCATAACTATCGGGACGAGTGGTATTCGACAGGTGCTACATCGAGAAATATGAAGTGGACGCAGTATCGGTTCTAGCTAACGGCAGACTGCCGTGGCATATGCGCGGCTCACTGTACCTGTTACTCCACGCAAGCTTTATGCAATCGATCAAGATGATGGATTCGAATTTATACTTTTGCTCGAGGTATTCTGACAAAACAGCACCTCGTCAATTTGACTTGGAAAATTGTGTAACATCGCCAACAGTGTCGCGACTTTAGATACACCGAAAACATGCTTGCATCAAGCGGGTAAGAGCTTCGTAAGTCTCGCCACGCGTTTAGATCGATCTTTGTATCGCGAGAAAGCGATAAAAGCGGCAAGCAATGGCGATGCGAGCCTCTCGGAAGCAAAACCGAACAAATGTACTTTTTGTTTCCATCGGGTACGTTTGCTCGTGGAAATATTCAAACGTCTGTAGAAACCATTGGCGAATATATCGTGCGTTCCAGACGGAACATTTTGAAATTTTATTAGCTCTGTTGCGCGACTTGACTGTCACGATTACGCTACATCGGAAATCTGAATAACGAGACAGCTCGGCTTCCTGGACTAACAGAAAGAAATAACGTTTGTAACAACGCGACCTTTCTCTACTTCGTAATTTATGGACTTGACCAATTTGGCATTTCAGTGGGTCATATAGCAGAACTATAGTACGGTGGTCTATAACGAATTGTGTTACGTCAATTTTCATACCGTTTGAAAGATTGATGAATGGCTTCGGTCGACCGTAATTACAGCAGGTTGAGTCACCGCGTTATGCGCAGCTCCAAGTAACATAATAGGCATAATTGAATAGACCGTGCGAACATAATTATTGTCGCAGTACACTAGGTTGCGATTTCGAAGCAAAACGCGCATTCTGTAGTGCGCCATATAGAAACGTTCCTCTCGGACATGCCTCGTACTCTCTTTCTCTCTCTCTCTCTTTGCTCGAAGGCTAGCCCTTGAAACAGGGAAATAGTTGAGCCACGTAATTTATCAACTGACCCATTTCCTAAAGTCACAGCCGAAAGATCGAAATACCCTGCGAGGGCGTTTCGATTGTTTCCGCCCTCAAGCCCGCGTAACTCGGATTCTCGCCGAATTATTACGCATTCCGCGGCCTCCGTCGTTTGATTCGCTTGCATCCCACCACCGTCTCTATTCCTTTTACCGACCTTCCTGCACAACCGACCCTGTACGTTCTATTCTTTTTTCCACGCTGCATCGTTTATGGGATTCCCTCTATTCGACGAAACAACACATGCTCGAATATGCAACGGGGCATAAGTTTGAAACCGACAAACTATGTATTCTAGCAACTTTCGTATTATACGTTTTTTACTGATATTGGGTAATAGTCATAATATATTCCACTACATTTATTCGTTGCTCTTATTAACTATAAATCCATTTCGTGAAACTACGGTGCATTTTTATATCTCCTTCGATCCACTACCAAAGTCTTTGTACATTTTCTCCCTCGTTATCCCTCCCAGGACAGTTGGTCATTCGTTTTCCGGCAATTGTTTCTCGCTCGAACATCTAAACTCTGATCTCTCTTCTTTCAAGATACCTACTTGCTTATTGCTTGTTCTTTTTCCACGCGAGCTCGAATTAAACGAGGGTTCGTCCGTCGATTCTTCCACGTATCTTCGTAGAAAATCGATGGAAAAACGGTGTTCCTAAAGCCCGCGCCGCTAATTATCGGTATAATGAGCGCAATCCCTTCATCGACGACGGTAAGTGGACGCCTAACGTCCGACCGACGGAAGAACGAAGAACAAAGGTGAAATGTAGGCGAACACGAGGCAATAGCATCCGGGCCTCGTTAATCGGTATTTAAAAATAACGAGGGAGCCGAACACGTAGAGATCCAATTTCGAAACGGCGATCCGTCCCCGGCCTGAAATACGAGTTGACGTTCTCGAGTTATCAGCAGAAGGTGGTCTCCGCTCGTTAATTCCCGCGCTAATACGTGCGGTCCTCTGTGACTGCTCATTACGGCGGCTGGTATTAAACGCGTGGCTCTCTATGCTTTATTACCAGTTAAACCCTCTAACTCGATTCGTTGGCCGACTGTTCAATGTTCCATAAACCTACTCGAGAATCTCGTCTCCTTTCCTTCGCTCGTTTCGGTCACTTTGCCTCGATAAAGTACGAGAACGAAATATTGTGCAACACGTGTTTTCTACTCTTGACGTAATTCGTAAATTATTTATCCTAACAGGTATTTGCCAAAGATGGATAACCCAAGATTTTAGCATTTGATATTGCCATTAATAACTTTTATATGAAACATTTTTTAGCAGGGCACCGGTCATCTATTCTGGAGTGTAACTTTGTATTTTAAAATTATAGTATTTTTTCATACCTCCTATCTCATAAACTTTCATTTGGCCTATATAGAGGACGATTTGTTCTTTTTATAGTCATATATTTTTTAATCATGTAACTGGTCATTCCCAACAAAAAAAAAAGAGACTAGGGATCACGATATTTTCTGCGCAACTAGCCCAAGTATAACCAATGAAAAGTAATTTATAGAATAAAACAGCAGCAGCTTAAACGCGATGGAGTAAAGACATTTTTAACAGCCCACGGCTCGGCAAAAGGAATAATTTGATAATTTCCCACGTACGAAGTGCGAGCGTAATACCTGTATAATTATACGTACAATAATTTAATAAAACGTACAATTTCCACAGGAAGAAAAGAGAGCGCACCGAAGTGAACTGCCTGCTCGGAAATTCTGGCAAACGATAAACGCGCCGGACACTTTTAAAAGCATTGAGCGAAATATACAAATAACGCTTCCGTCGCGTCGTGCGAATCCCGTGGAAATTTCGCGAGCAAGTCGAGGAGATAAAGCGAGAACCACGATCGAATAAAATATTAACGCGGAAAATGAGAATAGGTCGTGGCAACGAACAACGTTGCCTCGGAAAAACGTCAACGTCTGCGTGACAAACTCGTAAATTATACCTGCCGTAGATTTTCAGAGATTGTACCGTTTAAAAATGTTTGCCCGATGGGTACGCCACTGACGTCCATTCGAAGTTTCCACTCTTGAAAGTCGAAACAGAGAGTAGCTGGATCTGTTTGCGATTTAGAAAGGATTAGTTTTCCAAAGATCGGTCAGAATATCATTCCGCGGGCGTTTCGGCTTAGGCGTCGAAGTAATCGAACGTTTCGATTCGACTACGGCAACTCGGACTCCCGAGAAATTCATATCTCAGCCGGCTATTCGGCCGAGAATGATTTCGTCGTAGTTTGCCTGTTTGGGTAAATTTCGATTTCGAGCAATTACGATTGGCTACGAGATATAAAGGTCGAAAATCAGTTTCGTATCGCAGTCCTTTCAATTACGAAAGTAGAGGATATAGAGGACAAATTTTTCCACTCTATCCTAAACTCATCCGCGAATAATTAATCACGAAAGCAACATTGGTCGGCTAATTTTACGCTTGGCGACACATTCGTATGTAGGAAACGATAAAATATAATTTCGAACGAACGAAATAATACTATTATTTACATAGTAAGGTATCTCGCTAGCTGGTGATTATTTCTGCGAACAACGAACGAATTGCGATATGAACGCTATTACACCTTCATGTACGTAATGCATATTATGTAAAACTTAATCGCGTCACGATGTCGCGTGACCTTTGCGAAACGGCCATTTGTTAGCTCGAGGTTATTGCTTATCTGTATCGGTGCAAAAAATATTGCACGGGATATTCATTTATTACCATCGATAGTTATCGTTATTTGCGTCAACGAATGGAAACGGCTTTTAAACATTTCGGAATTACTTTGTTTACAAATTTACTTTGTTTACGAATTTACTCGCAATAACCTGAAACGAGAAAATTATTTATTTCGTCGTTTATCAAGTAAAAGCATTAAACGACACCGAGTTTGCCCGTTGTACGAAAGCGAAGATCGAATATAAATCGAAATCGACCAGCAAATCGGCTACCAGCAAACGTTAGAAGCAAGAATGACGATACGAGAGCGCTACATTCCGTAATTGGACATAACAACCGATACTTTCGCCAAGTTATTGTTATTATCGCAGTTTATGTCGGCGACAGTGGTTACTGCTCGTTTTGTTCGCCATTTTATTGCCGTGACGCGTTTAGTTAATTAATTCACTGCCCGGAACGCCGTTACTTCTCAACGGATATCATCTCTAAACATGTTATCTACTCTGTTATTTACCTCCGTCTGTGCAAACAACACCGTATTTTTTAAACGAAAGAAAACTCTCGCGAACGCGATCGATACAAACGACGCGATAACGTCATTTTAACCGGTTAGAATTCTTTTCCCTTGTCCGATTGCCGCCATCTTCGCCGATTTTTGCAAATGACTCGGCGAAAGCTTGCGAATGACGAGCTTTTACGATTACGTCGATGTTACGTGCGCTTCGTACAAACGCGTCTAGACACATACATGCGCCAAACATGGTGGTCCTGTCTCGTAATCCAGTTGACAGATCACTACCGTGTCTACTGATTCGATAGAAACGAAACTCGATGGAATTCTTTATGGTTAGTTTGACAGACACGGATCATTACCTTAGTCCATGGAGCACTCGATCACTGCGGTCGGTCACCGTGTCCCAGGGTCACGATTCGATTCCCCTATCTCACGATCGGTATTTATAACAGTCTTGAGTTCGATAAATATCGTTAACTGACATCGGTCGATTCTCGCGATCCTGTTGGTTATACCGCTCTTTATATCTATACAATACGTATTACAGAGATACTGGAGTAAGCGAGCTTCGAGCGAATTCGTAACCATCGATACCCGATGAAAACTGCGAACACGGTCTCGCGACTTTCACCATATATTTCACCGTTTATCGCGTCACTGCTATCGCGTCGGACAGCCTGTTTAGCAATGGATCGCTTGAAAATTGCCTATAACGAAATTTGGCGACTCACGAGGAAAACTACTTGACTCGACCGAAACATCCATCCGAGTCTCGTAACCCATGCTAACCCTAACCCTTTGTAGTACGTATATACACGATACTTGCAAACCTTAAAACTCGACGTACGACAACCACGAACGAAGTTACGAGGGTTATCGATCAACTGCTCGGGGCGAACACGTTGGCCAATCAGGTATCCCAATTTACTACGTTGCCCGGCAATAAATTAATTTCCGAGGCGTTGAGACCTTCGGTGACGGCCGCACGCCTAATTTGCGGTAGAACAGAGTTCGCGATCCGTTGGATCCGACGGAGCCGGATGTTCGGCCTGCCAAGGAGGATGGAAGCGGTCAACGTGGCGTTGCCACGGGTGCCGCGTCATCGCGACGCGTAATGAGGTCAATAACGCACCGAGCTGCGTGCAGGCGTCCTCGAGAGCGCGAAGGATGGCGCAACAACGACAGGAACGTCGACGAACACAATGCGCCGGTGGCGTCAGAAGCCAGCGACGCCGGTGCACCGCGACGCCGCCAAAGAACGGCCGCAGCGTTCGATCGAAATTCGTGTTTCGTTCGTACACGCCAAACTCGCTCGACCAGAATTCCGCTCGTTCGAATTCGTCTCGTCTGTTTATCGAACCATGTCGAGTATATTGGAACCGTTCGTTAAAAGTCATTTACTACGTTCGTTGGGATTGCTTCGAATTTTGAGGAAAGTTGAAAACTACGCTCGGCAGAAGGTATGGTATTGTTCGATGACGGAAGAGCGAACTGAAAATGTTATGGTATAAGAATCGGCATCTTTGTTTAAATGAATTTGGTCGGAAATGACCGGTATAAACGATCAACGTTTCTTTGGATATCGATGATCGTTACTGGTTACGATTATGGAAGGCGATAAAAGTATCGCTGGAATGATGGAAACTGGAATATCGCCATGTCGTTGCACGTCTGCTTGTTCGTTGCACGTTAGAGACTTTGCTCTCCCTTCTTTAAACGGTATAACGAACAAAAGTCGTTCGTTTCGCCGTAAAATTGTTCGATGGTGAAAAATGATTGCCCTCGTGTAACATTCGTTACGTTAAACCAATTTGCGTGTTACACACTTGGATGCACAGGCGCGCGAGCCTGACATTACCGGTGTTGTCACGTTGCGACTAACTTTGCACAATTCCAGCGAGCTAGAGTTACGCGGTTCGGTTTAATCGTGGAGCAGTAACTTCGGTTCGAGTCGTTTGACTTCGAGATTAGTCGAAAACTCAACAGCTCCGTTCACCAGAACAGACTATTTGTCTTTGCACGCGGTGGCCCGTAAGTTTTTAATCGGCGGTAACAGGAATTACTCGAGCGAGTCGAGACAGCGCAACTTCGATAAATCATAATTCGATATTCAACGATCGACGCGTTAAACAATTTTCCAAGGTACTGCGAAACCGATTGATTTTGAAACTGACTCGTGATTTTGTCAAGTTCTCGATGAACGAAGAAACGTGGCTGCCAAGTTGCATCGTGCAGCCTGATTCGTCGCTGCTTGATCCGTTGATAATCGACTAACTGTTGATATCGATAGTGGCCGGGACGACGAAAGAACGATCGGAATATCGAAGACCGCGTACGACGCGTTACTCGTCGCTGATTCGTCGTACCGCGCCAAAAGCAATTTGAATATTTTTCTATCCGCCGTGTTTCCAACAAGGACAAAGCACGCGAAATTCCGCCACTCGGTGGAAATTTATTCTCGCACGTTCGCGCTCTATGCGCAACGAGATCGCCGCCGGGATCCTATGCAGATGTATGCGGCGAGCGTACGATACGCGGCGTGCAAACGATGGAACGAACAGCTCGAAATAAAAACCTCCTTCGGAAGGGAAGGGTCGGTGGAAAAACGGCCCGAGGAAGGTAGAGGAAAGGGTAGAGACGCCGCTAAACCGCAAGCGTGGCTGCGTTAAGGTCGCAAAATTGAAAAATACAGCGAGTTTCATCGCGCCTGGCGTCTTTATTTCTGCAGATGCGACAAAAATTGTCCCTTCTTTGAACGTACGTTTGCTCCGTCCTCGTCGCTTCTTCCACTTTCGCGACGTTGCTTCTCTTTCTATTTTTTCTTCTTTTTTTTTTCTTTTCTCGCTCTTCTCTCCATTTTCTGCCTACATGGCCGCAACATGACTGTAAAATTTAAATCAACGCCGGTTGCTCTTTCGTCGCCAATAACCTCGCCGCTTTTTTCCACGAGCCCATGAAATATTCGAACACGCGAGCGCTGGTCCGTCGCGGGCTGAATAGTTTATAAATATTGATTAAACCCGCAGGTTTTGACGTTGAGACCGCGTTAAACGTCGAACAGTGTGACAAATTAATCTGTCCGAAGGAAGTGATTTTTTTGTCCCTCGGCGTTCAGCTTTCCGGTTAACCGAAGTGAAAACTTTTTCTAACGATCCGCTCTCTCCGTTTGCGAGTCCTCTGGCCCATCCGCCGTCGTGGTTAAATAACGCGAAAGCAAGCGCGTTACAACCGACAATGTACGCGCAACTCTCTTACGACGCCGATGGAAACGTCGGAAGCTACGATGGTAATCCAACGTTCTTCCGAAATTTTTCAAACGACGTTCCGATATTCTATCTTATCGGGGAGAATATATTCGAAAAAGTATGTTCGAACGCTATCAATCTCCTTACGCGCCTTCCTCCTTCCATATCCGATAAAAATGATTGTTCGGAGAAACGAACGAAATTACAGCCCAGGCTCTCATCTGTCGGCAGCGTAACACAAAGGCAATCGACCGAATCCCGAGATTCCGAGCGATTCGTTTGGCTGAGAGGAGGACAAAGGAGAAAGGAGAAAGGAAAAAGAAGAAAGGAGAAAAAGGGGGAAAGAAACAGGTAGAGAGGATCGGTAGGTCGGTAAACAATTCATCTTTAAAATTCATCCAGATTCTCTTTTATATTCCACCGGTACGACTCCGTTTCCGGGCCGTATGAGCCAGAGATCCATCAAAAAGGTTCCGGTGTGCTTGTAGCAGCATTCTCCGCGGATAAGGATGGAAACGGATACGCTGGATGATGGCCGAGCCGGGGTCGTGGCAGAACGGGAAAACAAAACCGGGCAGAAGATGAATCCGTAGATACGCCGTAGCGCCATAATTCCTTCCTTATTGTTTGTCCTCCATTTTTTATCCGTGGAAAACGAGAGACTGCCGGCCAGCCTTCGAGCAAGGTCGAAAAAAGCTAAGCCGTCCGTGAGCTGACAGAGTGGAAAACGGAAAATACGTGGCACGAAGAAGGCGAACTGGATGAAAGGGCAAAGCGATGGCAAGAGAAAAATGACAGAATCGCGCCTCTGAAAAAGATACGGGACATGGATTTCGAAGTTGGACAACGGCCACTGGGAATGATGGGGTTGAAGTGGCAGCCGGAGACCAGACGAGGGTGTCTTAAATATTATTTTAATAAAGAGGACGGAACAGAGTGCAGAGGAAACACACTTGTGGCTTGAAATCCTGTGGTCGAAGAGGATTGGTATTTCCAGGACGGCTCAAGTATAAATAAAGAAGCGGCGGGGATTAAAGAAGCTAAAAGCAATAAGTGACGTTGCGTGTTCGTTTTCTACTTAATATAGCGAAAAGAGTTGTTTCTGGGGAGAACGAACGGCCAACGATCGTTCGCCTATTAGCTTTCGCCAACAAGCGTGTTTACACGAGCTAGTTTCCACGATGAAAATGTTTGTCGTATAAATTAGCGATCCGTAACGGTCTGTACGAACGTATGTGTCACTTTGCGACAGAATTCCACCCTATTCGAATGGGCGAACGCGTAGGTCGATATTTCTTCCGTGAAAAAGTCCGTGGAGGTGTTCGTATTCGTGGCAGATCTGGAAGAAAAATCGCCAAGTTTCAACAGGAGAAACCATTTGAAAGCGTGTCTCCATGGTTACTGGCGATGGTGCCAGCGATAATCGCGAGAATCTTTTTAAAAAAGGCACCGGGACCTTGAAGAAAGATGAAAGCCTGGTGATCCGACGCTACTTGCGCGAGATAAATTCCTGACTTTTTGTAGGAAGATAAAAGCAAGCCTCCCTCCCGCTCAATGAGAAAAGGTAAAGGGTGAAACATTTGTGCCCGACCTATGACGACGGGAATTCCTTTGCCCACTATCGTAGAAAGAATCAGTTAACAGGCACGATCGAAGTTATTAGACCTGAAAATATCAAAAGAATTCTCGAACGTGGACGTTTCAAAGAGTAATATTTTTAATATTTCCTGTGTGACGTAAAAAAATATTCACTTCGCCAGTAACCTTTTCTTCGTTCCGTTTTATCTACATGAAATTATACTCGTTTGAAGCTTAACGTGGCACGCGATTACGCTAACCAGCTTGGCGTCGATTGACCAGTCTCGGCACTTTTGAAATAATTAACAACGAAGGAAGAAAAGCTGCAAATATCTCCGCGTGTAGCCCCGTGTCTCTTTGTGGCGCGAGTCTCGCGGAAAAAGTTGGCAAAGCGGGCGGATAAGTGTTTTCAAAAGGCGTCGCTGTCGAGATCGTGCTCACGGCGAAACGAGAAACACAGTTAAGTGCCAGTTTCTAAATTCTCCTATGGACAACGTAAAACAACGATGTATTTAACGTCGCGTAATTCTTCGTGATTTACGAGGTCGTACAATTTCCGGCAAACTCTTAGAACGAAAAGTTATCCGTGCCAGAAACACGACAGTGTATGCTCTCTTGTTTCGCATACATTTCGCGTGTACGCTGGCAAAACGAGAGAGAGAAAGAGAAAAAATATGTGCGAGGGAAAGTATGTAACGCGAATACACGAAGTTCGCGCGTAACTCGCGCGTAACTCGCGTGTAACGTTGAACAAAAGCCGTGAAATTACTTTTAAAGGACAGTCCGGAAGGATACGCGGAGCTGTTTAAAATGTAAAAAAGGGAATGTAGGAAAGGAGTATACCCTTTTGATCGTGGCTATTGTTTGCTACCTGTAAAGCGTACTCATCGAGAATTAAATTTATCCCGCGTTTAAGCGAATACCAAAATACAAACGAGCAGCTCCTCTTGCTCGTCGTACTCGTAGCGTTTATTCGCAGTAGTAAATCTATACTTTGCCGAGAAGTTAAATTACCGAAAGGTCCTCTTCGGCTGAAAATCAAAGTGGCGATCTCTAAATAAGTTTCCAACGTGGCAAGATAAAATTGTTCGCGTAATTCCAAAGCATTTCTACGGAAAAGTGATTCATCCTCCGTGTCAAAATGCTGCCCTAGTCGTCGGAACGTAAAATCCAAGCCGCGAGGTCACAGTTGCCGCACGAAAAATAAACGAAATCTCGCTATGTTACGCAATCTTGAAACATAAGCGGGCTATGTTAGCAGATAAAAACTGGCTGGCTGGATAATCCGAGATAAAAGCCCGCCGCGGTTTCGACCGTCCAAAAAAAAAGAACTTGAATTTCGGTCATTCCCTCTTTCCTTCGAGTTGGTGAGATCAGATGGTGAAGTTTGGGTTAAATAACTGGTGGAGATCCGGCACGAATCGTGTGCCAACATGAGTTTCGAACGGCTGTCGGGCAAGCAAAACGGGCGAGAGGCTTTAAAGCTCGAGTTCGTGCCACGGCACGTACCTACGGACGATCGTCGTTTTCCCCGTGACGCTCACCGATGTTTCCTTCGAACGAGCCACTCCGTCGATCCGACGCAACCGTTAGCTTTGCAAAAACGAACCGTCTTTCGTGTCTCTCTGATTTTCTGTAGATGAAGTTTCACCGGTACAATCACTTACGTTTGCGAGTAATAGCAATAGAAAGGTATTACGTATCGTAGCGTCCGACTTGTGCATCGTCGATCGCTACTACCTGCCAAGCTGTTCCAAACCGTAAATTAAATTTTAATACTAGAATTTTTCTGTACGTATATCTGAGGCAGCGTTATACAGGCTAATACCGCTGCGATGTACTCGGAATTGTAGATTAAATCTTAGCAGTAGAATATTTGAGGTTCAGAATTGTAACGGAGGGATATACGTATATTACGCTGTACATACAATAGATATATCGTTTGACCTGTACAGGTTGCTACTGCGGTAACCTATTCGAAGCTACAAATTAAATTTTCCCACTCGAATTCTTAATGTTCAGAATCAACGTAACGCAGCAATATTTCGCAGCGTCTGACCCGCACCGGTTCCTACCACTTGAATTCGAAGCGCGTCATATGCGTCGTACGAAGAAATTCGTGCAATCGTTATCCGTCGGTATTGGCAAAGCAATTCCAGAAATAAGATCGCGTGAAAGAAGTATCGCAGAGGATATTGTGCGACGTTGGAAAGCGATACAAGTTTGCAGGTAACGAACGATTAGAAACGCGGCAGTAGAAATGGTCCGTCACGAGTCAGACTACGTACAAACGAGCGGCTCGGAAGATAGTTTCATATATTGACGAACAGGAGACAGACGAGCTTCGTGCGTTAACAAGTAACAACGATACGGGCACAACTTGACAAAATTTACCTTCGTTCAAGGAACGAAGATAACGTCTGGCAATTTTACTTTCGCTTTAATTCTGTTATATCGTATATACCGAAAGTTTCCGAGCCAACGTAGGTTACCAATTTTCCCCGGCTCCGTTAAAACCATACATCTGCTGTATCTGTAGTATCGCTTCAGCGACCTTTTCCCATCTTTTTTCGTGTCTCGCGTGTACGAGATTTTCAACGCAACGCACGTTTACACGGCGCACCTTCCTACCCGCCCTTTTTACATTTTCTAACGCTTCGATTCTAGACGCGAGAACGTATTTGGTATTCCCGATGCGATCGAAAGTACGCTCCACGTAACTCTGCATAATCTTATGCAGTCTGCTCGATTGAAATTAAATCGACAAGAAAATAATTCAAAGCGATTGGTGACGCTACGAAAGAGGATTCCTTCGATGTTACACACCGTGAAGAGCCGGTGAAATTGGAATGAAATTTCGTCGAACGAGTTCACAGCCGAAATGGATGGAACGAGCGTGATGGAATTCCAGGAGGAGCCAGAGCTATCAAGAAATTCTCACGCCATACAAGATTTTTCCGAGCAATACGATCAAACAAAAATGTCTTGCTATTTCTTCCATCATCCAGTTAGCGCTCTTTTATACGTATAGATTTGCAAAAGGAAGCTCCTCGAAAGAGCAGATTTTTTTTTTTAATAATCACGATCTCGAGAACGTTTTAATAATACGTTTCGCCGCAGGAATTCGAGGTTGCATCATCCGGAGATGCTGGGAATTAACGTGTATCTCGACTGCTCGGCAACCTTACCGTCCGTGCAAGCGGAACAATCCCGGCCATTTTAGTCCAAGTCGTCGGATATCAGGCCGACTAAAGTTAACCGAACAATTTGCAAACATTCCGCGAAAGCAGTGCTACGTCTTAGCGCTCGCGTCTACGGTCCACGTCCACGCGGAAGGAAATTTATCATCTCCCTCTCTTCCTCTTCTTTAACAGCCTTCTCGTGCTTGACGCGCGCTTTCCACAGCTTCGAGCTCAAATTTCACAGAATTTTAACCAAAGTCCGTTTTGATGACCCAACTGCGGAATACCGTGACGAAGTTCGCTACATTCGCTAGTCAGTTTTGTTTCAGTTACTTTTGCCATTCTGCGACTCTGCGCCTAATGTTTACCACACGACTTTTTAATAAAGCTTTAAACGACCTACGCTTGTATTTATCGTTCGATCGTAACGACGGAATATATTCGCCGAGTTCGATCGTTAAACCTCGAGATAGCCTGTACAATTCGCGTACACGGCGATAAAGAAATGTTGCATAGATGCAGTATCGTAAAGTTAGCAACGACGAGAGAGTAGAAAAACGAAGAAGCGAAAAGGTAATCGATACGAGTCAGTCTTGGCGCGACTTGGATCGGTGAAGATGCTGATTGCACGATTGACCGTATACGCCAGATCGTGCCTGGAGCGTTTTCCAAAGTGGTTCGGTGCACCTGACAGTGGGGAGCGCGCGTAAGAGGCACGTCAGAGCGTTTAAAGCGGACCAATTTAGTGCGGGGCCGACGCAGCACGTCGTCCGACAATGCTATCGTCTAACAGGATTGCAAACGAAATTGGATATTTTTCTCCGGCTGGATGGAACGGAGAGGAAAAGTATTAATTCGGGTCGGACCGGATCACACGGTTGCGTAAACACCAGGCAAAGAGGGAAAAACGGGGGCGCGTGTGTTGCGCGTTTCGGACGCGTGGCGAGCGAAGATGACAATTTAATTGCATCCCCTGGCGAAAAACGAACGAGCAAAGCTGACTCTCGCCGGCGCTGGAACTAATGTTCCCTTTTAAAGCCAGCGCCTCGACAACGGGTTGCTTCGAAAATTGTTTGCCCTCCATTCCCGTGTTTCGCCCGGATTTGATAATAACGTAATCCGCGCGATTTATTCCGCGAAATTGTTCCCCTTAAAAATTCCGTGAAATTGCGAGTGCGTGGAAAAACACGGCTCTGAAAATTATCGCCCGACGAAAGGCGTTAAAACGCATAGGGCAAGTACGAAGTTCGTACTCCGCCCATTTACAACGCAAGACTTTGTAGAGAAATCGTATTGCGTGGATGAACGCGCGCGATTCTTAATACACCGTGTCCCTCTTCTAACTCGTGCAAGCAATTCTCACAAATTTCTGCATCGTTATCTCGCACGATCGCGAAATCACGATCGATCGATTCTGTCGATAGTTTCAACCGATTGTTACGTTTCGTACAAGGCTAGCAGATATCATCCTAATGCCTAAGGGAATGTATCTGGAATAAATGGATACGTATTGACACGTATTAGGAGGAAAGAGTATACGTAGTTTTATTTATCGTGTACATTTGACTGGGTCTGTATATTCGAATATTACGGTTTTGTTGATGCGTGTGCCGTATTGTTCCGCGGATATACGATACGTGACTCGTGCGAAATTTAATACGTACATATATACGTTACCTCTCAGCGACCACTTTACGAGGGAGTAACCAACGACGTCACCGTTTTTGCCAAGTAATATTCCCCGTAGGACGCGCAAATGGCCACCCAACGCGGGTTAGTGTCTCGATCGAAGCTGTTTAAAGCGAAAATTTTCGTACGTACGCGGTTTAATTAACGTCGGGATTTCGCGTTGTTTCGACGACCGTGTACGATTTCGACTGGCAATTTTAACGAAACGTTTCGCTCAGAGCACTTTTGTTCTCCGATTGCTTGTAATTTTCTTAACGAATAAAAGTTGAACCGGCGGCGGTTTCTTGCGAAAAGACTCGCTCCCATTTCTCTCTTGACCGCGTAGAAGGCGATTAGGCTTGAAATTGCGTTCCAACCGTGGAAGACGGAAGCGTGTTTCGGCACGGCGAATTATTCTTTAATAAGATGCAAATTCGCGAATTTCCCCGCGCTAAGAGATTACATTCCTCGGACTCGTGTCTCCTACCCCGTAATTATTAACGCCCCTCTGCTTTCGATAACGAGACTCTAAGCGAGTTGCACGCGAGACCACGTCGCCTTGAAAGAATCGTTCGTTCAATTTCGTTATTCCAGCTTATTTTTAGAACTATTTTATGTCTTTGTTTTATAATTTTTAGAATTATTAGAACAGGAGCGCAGTTTTCAAATACGCGAAAGAATGCCACTGGAAAACAAAGGTAAAGATGGCTGATACTTCTCGCTGCTACTGCGAACGCTCGAGATATTTGTATAAATCTTGCGCGACGTTTCGAATATCTGGGAAAAGAAACTTACCAAAGAATACCATAGAGAAGGGAGAAAAGGGATGAAAATGGTAATTTGGCAAGAGTTAACAAATGTTAGGCTCTAGCCCGAGTCCCACTCCAGCCTGATACTCCACGATCGAATCGAAATACGAAAAGTGGAAGGGAGGGAAATTCGTGATTCGATGTATTTCGCCTATAAATTCTTTCGACAAGGCCGAGTTATCCCTTCGTTCGAAAGATAAACCTCGTATTCCAGGGGTGCGTACGGCAATCTCACTTTCGTTTACAGGCGTTATACGTTATTCTGGCATGTCATAACGTAGCAATCCGTGTTTGAAAAGCGCGTAGAAAAAGGGGTGAAAGGATAGGGAAAATAAAAGAGCGTTGGAATAGCAACATCTTTTTATACGAAGCGGCGAAATGAGAAGCGAGAGAGAGAGAGAGAGAGAGAGAAAGGGAGGAAAAAAGGCAGAAAATCCAGGTCATACTAGGCTGCGCGCGAATTTGATTCGAGCGTTTCGCAGCCCTTGTGTTCTACCTCGAACCATCTCTTTCATCCCCATAGCGACTTCAATGTCAAACGTTTTACATCTGCTCGTGACAGACTCATCGATTCCGCTTTGGACCGTGTGTTTCTTTCCATTTGAGGATTTTCCCAGCTCCTCGTCCAATGGCAAGTGTACAGCGAGTGTTTCGACGTCGAACGAGCAACGTTCGCGCGTCGGTAGACGTATGATTTTCAATTAAACACTGTACTCGTCTCGATCGATCTTCGACGAAACTCCGTTACAATTTCTCCGAAAGGCATTAGCCACGAAGAAATCGATCAAGGTAATAATTCAAAGTGATGGAAAGCAGCTTGGCCAACGGGGATGATTTTAATACCGTAATTTCTATGGCAGATACGCGGCACCGTTCCGTTCACACTCGCAACTCCGTTCAAAATAGTACATTATCTCTCGCGTTATCTCGTTAAATATTGTTTTAACCGACTGCTGCTCGCGGTCACGTGCTTCCGCTCCATTTACAACGGTCAAATATTAGCACGATCAACGGAGAAGTTCGAACAGAACTGGGAGAATTAAACTTGCGCGAAAGTTTCTACTAGAGTTAGATCAGGTTTACGACGCGTCATAAAATTCCTATTTTCGGGAAACAAACTTCAACTTTTCTAGGATGGCGATTCGATGAATTTTACACGATGTACGATTTCGTATATCGCGTTGTCGAGTAAAAAGTGTATTTCCAAGTCGCGTTTACTTTAACTCGAACGACTCGAATTCGAGTGACTTGTCAAATCCGAACGCGCAAGCTTGACAGTCTCTTTCCGATAACTAATAACAGGCACCTCGATTCTAAGTGTCCTCCTTTCCTTTCCTTTCGACCATGGTGTTCGATAAGAAGGGAAGAAGGGAAGAAAGAAAGAAAGAAATTCATTTCTTCGCGTTTCTATTTCAAGTCGAGCAGACCTAGTACCTCGAAAGCAACAATGGTAGCACGGACAAAGAGAGTATCAATCGCGGCGTCAAAGGAACAGAACTGTACTAAAATGTACCCACTGTTCCGCTACTGGGGAACCGTTATGATGAATTTTTAATCCTTGAGAGTTACCCTCGACGGAAAACCGCGAATCGTGCACAGGAACGCAAAACGTCAGTGTACATAGTTATTCGTAAAGAGGGTGACACGTCCTTATTGAAAAGAATCGGGATTCTATGGGGGGGGGGGAGAGGGGGCAGCGAGGGCCGGTGGATTTCGGTAACCAATAACTTGGATTTCGCTCTTTTCCACGGAAATAATACTGGCATCGATCCCCTCTTTCTTACAGATCTTTCAGCCTATTTCCAACTCTCAAGGTTTCTCCGAGAACGCCGGAATTGCTAGAATATAATAGGGGATTCATCGCTGAATGCACGAGCAACGTTTAAACTCGATTAACACCGGCGAACACAAGGATGAATATACTCTCGATTGTTTGGGATATTGTTACACGCTATTGCGCAAAAGTCTCAGCAACTAACAAACTGTATCGTTAGGAAACGTCGTGACACGGTTTTCTACTTCTGAGATTGTAAGTCTTCGAACGTTCGCGTTTGGACAGGTACGGAAGAATTCAAGGGACAAAAAGCTGACGAACGGAATATCGATTACTGCGTTCTAAACTGATCGACATTTTTTTAAATAAATCGTCGATAATGCTCGAATGGAACGTCTCTTCGGTTGCCAACAACAGATTCAAAACGACGTCGAGCATGGTTACGTTCGTTCGGAAAAATAGAACCAACAACTTTCGCGCAGTACCTGCTACCGCTGCGGCTTTTCGCGAACGCGAGCGTCCGTCGTTTAATCGTCGGCGTGCGATTCAATTAAGAACGTCCTGAGAAAAAAATGTAACCTCTTCGTGCGAACCATATTCGCGAAAGAGGATCAGACAAGCCCGGGTCGGGGTCGGAACGCAATTATTCGGAGGGTACGAGAGATATAACCGGTTTCTCGGCTTCGTGCTGACGCGGCGCTTAAAAGGGAATGATTTGTCTGAATCTAGATGAAAAGAAGCAAGGAGACCGTCGGCCAGAAAGAAATTTAATTGGGTCGGACAAAACGTAGCCACCGGCATTTTGGTACAGGGGCCAAGCCAGCTTGCGACTGGCATTTTCGGCTCCGTTGAACTTGATTCAGTCGGTCTCATGGATCCGAGCGTATGCTCGCGCGCTGCACTCGACGAGATTCGCAAGGCAAAGCTACCTACAACGGTGGACTTTTCTAACCCGTGGAACTCCGCTACTGAAATCCACGTGATTTTCTTCGAGCAAGATAATCGACCTTAAACACAGCAACAACTCGACAGAATCGGTTGCAACGATCTATTCGAAAACGTAAAGGGAACCGACATCGAAAGAAATCGATTCGAAAAGAAGAAACGGACGGAACGGACGGCACGCGAAGCTCGATGAACACGAACGAAAGTGGTTGGTGCACAAAAGACGAGAAAGATCAGAAACGCGCGCGTACTTTCCAACGTTCGAAATACGCCGATTTTCCGCTTCCGTCTCGTTACACCGATTTCTTCCCGCTGCTATCTATTTCCTCGTGCCCGTCCCACGGATCCGATAGCTCACGATCGACCATCGCTTGTCAATGATTCGTAATTGAAATCGTTGGCAAACGTTGGACATAGACACTCTCTGGTGGAAACGAGCCCGACAAACGCGAATGGCGTCGTTCCAGTTAAAATGGCCAAGATTCGTGGCCGTCCGACGAATGGTATCGTTTCACCGCAGCGAACTCCGATTTCTCCGAATCGACTGAATATTTATCTTCCCAGGGATTTGTAACTCGATGGAGCAGCTCGATTGCCTTAATTTACCGCGCGTTTCGTGAATTTTTTAACGCGACCGACGCGTCGCCCGGTGGACGAGTTGCGGCGATTTCGATCCGTTTCACTCGCAAGATTTCTCACGGCTGACCAACGGACGCATCTCGCAACGGACGTTGTTATTCATGATCTCATGAATTTTTCCTCTCGACGAGCGTGCTGCAAGTTGCTCGTTACCTCGCGAGGAAGGCCGCTGCGAAGAGTGCGTGAGCAGGCTTCTGTTGCTTTCTCTCGTCGGAAGGGAGGTTGAAGGGGGATAAAAAGAGAGATGAATTTTTCATTAAGAAAGTCGCGAGTGTAAACGGATAGCTGGGAAAGGAAACGAAGAAAGGAGAAAGAAGATATTTCGTAGCCGTGAACCGTAAAATTCGCCGTGGAAAGGAGGCAGCGTGAGGGGTGGCGGTGGCCCACTAACGTTTGACGTCACCGCGAGAGACTTTGCCTCCGCTCCCTTTCCAACCCGTTTCTCTCTTGGCAAGAATGGAAGCAGCGTGACCAGGTGACCGATAATCCGGAACAGAGTCGAGAACAAGCGGAGAAATGCGCGCGGTTTCAAGGATGCGGAAGAATCGACCTCGTCGTTCCGCTAACTAATCATCCGGCGAATTTCCTCTCCCCGTGGGAGATTATTTTTCAATGCAAAACGGTCGTAAATCAAACGAAACGCGAGACCAAGTGGCGAGAAAGCTCGAGACTGATCGCGTATCGACGTTTATGAATTTCTGTCGGGGAATTTTCGCTAAAACAGCTCGTTATTCCGCGTGTTTGCGCGATAACGGTGCCTGCCTCGTACTTTTCGTCGCTTTTCTATCTTTTTAGACCCGACCGTGGTAAAAAGCAAGAGAAAAAGCGCGCCGTGCCGCCGCTCCGTGGTGTCAGACTTTCGAGACCGCCCTTATGTAAAGCCGTTATAGAAGCAAGGGAAAACGGCCAACGCTCGGAAAAAGGGAAGATTAAACGGTTACCGTTGAAAGATTAAAGTTTACAAGCGCTAATCGCCTCGCGGAAACTTCAGGCGTGGGATACGTGCTCGTCTTAACCGTAAAATCCGATCGGTAGCTGGCCAGAGGCGAGCAATTTTCGCGTATCGAATTTCATTTTAGAAAGGCGAAACACGCGTTAACGTCACGCGAGTACGATCAAGTGACAAACGATGGAAAAGGAATTACGACCGCGCGATAAACCCAATTCGCATCGCTGCCTAACTATCTCGTACGTATATCCCCAAGTGGATTCGTTATTTCTACGTTGGAAACAGCAAATGGAATCGCGCTAAACTGGAACGAAGAGGGACGAAACGCGATACTACGCGTTACCAGAGGGTGCGGTAGAACGCGTCGATGCGATGGCAGATCTAAACAGTTTCGTCGTAGTTCCGCGCGTAATCTCTCCGATAAAGATGCAAAATAACTTTGGCTTCGTCCGATCTTGACAACGACCCGTGTGTCATCCATCCGGCTAGCAGAGGACTCGACCTGTTGCCTTTTACTAAAATTCTATCCTCCGTAACCCGTCAACCAGATCAAACGTATCGGTAATCGCGAAGATTTTGGCACGTATCAGGAGCGCTCGTTCTTTCCGACTTCTCTTAACACTTAACGCTTCTCTTAATCGCCACACAGATATCGTCGTCTTGCAACGGACTATGAATTCCTGAGAAATTGTGAGACTAACGATCCAATCTATCGCGGCAATTGGTAAATGAATATGGTGTTTATTTTCGCGATCGAAATGCAAATGGAACGTCAGACGGTTTCATCGACGAAGACGTTATTCTTCGCGCGAAATCAAGCGACCCATTTTATTCCAACGAGTTCAGGGTAGTCGGTCCATAGCGTAAATTAAATCGAATTAGACTGTAACGCGCGTGTAATACACAGGCTCGTATTTCACGTTCCAGCCCGTGTGCGCGCCACTTTTAAGCGAAGCGTCGTCGCTCGTATCGTAATGTATTGTATTGTAACGATATTGTAATGTAATGTAATGAACGGCGTATCCGAATTCTGGTACGAGTATCGTTCGTAGGAGCGCGTGACCGTAAAAGCTGTTACATGGAAACGGCGTAATCTGCGCTTCTGTTCCCTCGTAAACGGCATCGAAACATTCCTAGAATATGGAAACTGTGTTTGTTCGCGAATCAGTGTTTTTCTATGTTTGGAGAGGGCTGCGAAGAGATTCGTAAAAATCAACCGTGCTCGCGCGTATCCCATATTTTGTTAAATTGGACGAGAAAGTTTTTCACTGGCGAAAGTTAGCCCGGTAAATTTATTCCCTTTGAGCCGAGAGCGGAATGAATTCCGCTCTCTTTGCCCGTCGCATCATTCGTAACGAGCGTAATCGCAATACGCTACAAACGCTTTCTCGGATTGAAAGTTGCATCGTTTCGATTCGCTCTACTTACGAGGGGACAATGTAACGCATAGGCTGGCGAGAATATTCGAACGCCTATAAATATCTTTCGCGAATACTTTACGCGCGTTGCACGAAACATTTCCAAGTTCTTAAGCGCTCTTACGAGATTCGATTGCTATCTATCGTTATGCTATCGAAGTTTAAAACAAATATGCAAAGGTACACAAAAATTGGAAAATATTTGCTACGTAGGTACATATTTCACGGAGATCGTAAAAGTATTTGAAGCGGTGCTTTCACCGAATGTTAAAACAGCTTGCCGGTAAAAAGTAGGAAATGCGATTGCGTTCTTCGCCAAGTTTGCCAAATTGGAGCTCATGAAATTTAAAGTACCAATTTTCTTCGCCACCTATTATTTTTCGTTTACACGATAGAATTTCATAGACAAACGAGTTTCAGTTCGGTTAATCGGATATTAACTAAAGCTTCGCTGCAATCAATGAAATCCGCATAAATTGACTACTACCGCTCCCGATATTCCTTCGCTGTAAACGTTTATAAAACCAACGACGTTCTCCGATATTTTATTTTCATCATACAATAATGCTTAATAGCATGATACACAATTTACCTCATTATTGGGAATTATTGGAGAAACTTTATAAATTGTCTACCCGTTTTACTTATTCCTTTAAACGATCAAGCATTCGTCTGTCGTACAAATTATTGACGGAACTTTACAAATCGACTCGTTTCGCTTATCGACTTAAACGAAAAAGCGTAGCTCGAGATAAATCCCCTAAATTGGCCCTGGATTGGCCCTAGATTGGCCCTAGATTGGCCCTAGATTCTACAAACACGGAAGAACGTTTCGTGACAAAGTGACCATTCAATATTCATCCGTTTCTGTTGCAGCTTTCAGAGGACATCGGCTACGTCCTTTATTCCGCGCTCGGCAGCTTCTACATCCCGTCGTGCATCATGGTGTTCGTGTATATACGCATTTATTTCGCGGCGAAGGCTCGCGCGCGCCGCGGCATCCGGAAGCAGCCGCGTCCTCGCGCAGCGATGCCACCCGAGTCCCCGGATGTTAGACAGACCAGTTTCACACAAAGCACGCCGGCCACCGAATCGAAAAAGCAGCCTGGTTCCGCGATGGAGAACGTCGCGACTATCGAGAATCAGCCCGTGCAAATACCCATCGTCACGTGCGACTTTGCTAGCGACGTTAGTACCTCTGAAGCGGATCCCGGGGGAGGGAGCAGTATTCCCATGGAGGAAAAGGATACGCTGAAGGTTAACGCCTTGATCTAATTCGAACGGTGTTTTCTTTCTTTTTCTTTCGTACATTTCGCTCTTGTTATACTTTGAGTCATGCTCCCCGTTCGCAATTAAAACACGTCGTCAAGATTAAGTGTCCGGTTACTTTTGAACGATAACATACGGAAAAGTACGTACGCGCAGCTTGCTATTCGCGAATTCGACGTATTAAATCTGCGAAAGAAGCTTCGTGAAATACGAGGCAAGGATAGCGTTGCTTACATGGAACTGTATGGAAAAGTACTTGCGACGAAAATGTTCTTTCTCCTAAAATACGCTCCTTGTTGAAGAATTGACAGACGACAGACCATTTGGTACGTTTAACAATGTTATTCTTTTCCACGATTCGTCTCAAGTCGGACCATCTATCACGCTAGAAATACGAGCACGTGTTTCATATTCCACAAGTGCTTGAACGCACATGCTCGAAATTCGGAGCAAACATTATCCTTTGTTACGTCGGGATACGAAGAAACCTATGTTATCAGCTTGTTCAAACGTATTCAAATTCGCCCCGAACTCGTCTCTTATTTTTCGTGAATTTTCCTCATCCATTCGGAAGCAGAACGTCAAACATCTCTACCGAACGTCTTTCTCTAAATGCGTAGCAGATTCGCCGATCTCGAACAATACGAGACGCGAAAGACACCTGTCTCCACGCTCGTATCCCGGATGCACTTACCCAATAACTTGAGTTTTGTGGTCTGGGATCCGAATACATCCCGTTTGGCGATACAGAGACGCGTTTCTCGAGATCTCGTACACCGCTACGACGCATAAAGGAGAAACTAGTAAATCGGCGAACGTGGAGATTCGTTGTTGCATTTCGCCGCGCGATTGTTCCGCGGTGCAAACAGAATCGAATAAAAATCCCGTGAATCGGAGAGCACGGTGCTTTGTCGTTCGAGTATCGAGATCGAATCGACCCTATACATGTCCGTTTCCTAGAATCTTCGTTTTGTTGCGTTGTTCGTAAATACGAAACGACTGCTATCTATCTACGGAAGCTTCTCGTAGCAGTAAGACGCATATTGCGAAAGCACGCATCGGGACGGCTTAGATTCGTAACGGCTCTTCGCGCCGGTTTAGAAACCACGTTGATCAACCGCATGACGAATTGAAAGGTATAGAGAAGCGACGATGCTGCGAACACTTGCTTACGTTCACCTTAGAATCTTCGTTACGTCGCTTATCGTTTAAACTATCGTTGAAATAACCATTTTCCGATAACGATCGCTAAAACGCTGTACAAATCTGTTGGACAGGTGACGATCCCAGTCCCGGTGCAGAAGAGCAACCTGAAGGCAACGCTGTCAGTAAACGGCGACGGCCAATCGAGCGTGCCATCGCGATGCAGAGCGCCTAGCGTCGGCATCGACGTCGACATGGTGTCGGAGTTCGACCCGTCGTCGTCGGACAGCGGCGTTGTATCCAGGTGTGCCGTGGTGAAGCCTTTAAAGCTTCGTCTCTGCCAGCCTATCTTCGGTCGTAGGAATCTGGCCAAGCTCAGAAGAGAGCACGGGGACGGTGGACGCACGTCTGGCAAAGACGACTCGTCGGAGTCAAAGTCGTCGAAACCGCGGGACCCGGAGAGAGACAAGAGGAGACTGGCGAGAAAGAAGGAGAAACGAGCCACTCTGATACTCGGTTTCATCATGGGCAGCTTCATCGCCTGCTGGCTGCCGTTCTTCGTCCTTTACATCGCAAAACCTTTGTTCCCTCGCGTCGAAATACCCACGCAGGCGTTCGTGATCGCGTTCTGGCTCGGCTACATGAACTCTGCCCTCAACCCCTTCATCTACACCGTCTTCAACAAGGATTTCCGCCGCGCGTTCCGCAGGATACTCTTCAAATAATCCCGTCGTCCCTGGATGAACGTTCTCGAACGGGATCCAGGTAACACGAATGAGAATCGATCGGCGAATACGTCGCCTCTGCGAGGCGGAGCGTCGACGAAGGAAGGATCGGGCAGGAACGCTTGAACGGATATCTTTACCGGGATAACTTAGGAAGGAGAACGACGCGACGAAGGTGTTTACGCGCAAGAGTCTTGGGAAATTCGGACGCGACTGTAAAAACTCTCGCGGGACGCTTCCTTTTGGAACGTGAACTCGGTGAAATTGTACCGAACTCGGTTCGTGTCTAACGCGGCCTCGGAGACGGGCGCACCGAGAATTTCCTCGTCCGTGCAGTTCGAGGATAACAATTTTCTGGGAAGAAATCACGAGAAGATGGACAAATTCGATAGCCCGTTTTGCCGCTGACGGCCATGAATCCTCTACGCTCTACGGGATGTCGCGGACTATCGGTGTGTTTCGGTAACAGCTGCTGCTGCTGCCGTTGCCTCGATCGGATACAACTTCCGACTGGTTGTCGATTCAACATGACACCAAAGAAGACAGATGGAACTTTGCGACAGCCAGCGATACGGATTCCAGAACTACGGCTGCATCGTGATTTTAAACTAATTACATGGATGGGAGGAGCGCGCGAAAAGTGTCAGAGACGTTTTCTTATTCGCTCGACAAGGACCGATTGTTCGTCGCGATAATCGCCTCGCGATTCGCGATTTCTCCGCTACCCGCCTCCGAGGAATCGGACCTTCTCGTCCAAGCCACCTCGTCATCGTTCTTCGTCAGAATGGAAGAAAAGTGGGCGAGCGGAGGGGTGTACCTGCGGCGTTCTTCCTTCTCCGAGTTCCTTGGACAGACGGCGCACGGTCCGATTGTAAATTAGAAATCGCGACAATCCACTTACTATCGATGTACGTGAATGTAGATATGTATAGCATACGTGTATGTGTGTATATAATATGGCCGTCGCGAGCGGCTCGTCCGGAAAGTTTCTGTTCTTTGATATTCACGTAGGTGACCAAGAAGGGAACACCATTCGTGTTCGCTTGATTTCGCTTCGAAATTACCTGCTATTCGATTCGTGAGCGGTGCGAGAGATGGAAAATTTTCCCAAGCGCGAGCTACCGAATACAAAGTTTCTTCCGGGAAGAGAAAATCGCGGCGCGTCGAGGATCGAAAGAGAAAAATACACGGAGAACGAAGAGTAAGGAAACTGAGAATTCCGATGCTTCGCTACCGTGTTTCGCGCGACGTGGAACGAAAACTTTCGGAACGGGCTGTGGCATACGTTGCGCGTGCAATAATACGTAACTCTTCTACGATATTATATACGCACATCGGGACACGATCGCAGGAAGGACGAGGATCTCGAAGCGAGCACTAGTTCACGAGAGACGTGATCGGAACGGTCGTCGTCGGACAAATAAAACAAAGAAAAAAGCTAAAACGAAAGGAGCGTGTTTCCTATTAAATAGGTACACGTCGTTTTATCAATAGCACCGATACACGGCTACGGTTTAATCGTGTAATCGTTTAATCACGACAGTTTTTTCGAATTCTATCGATTTAAATAAACGGTAAGGACGGTGAAAACGTAACGATACGTGTTATTATATAAAAAAAAAAAAAAAAACGTAGAAGTTTCTCGAGTTTAAGAATCGAACGAAAGAAGAGCGGAGATGCAAGGGAAGGGAGAATAGACACGGGGAAACGATCGCTTTGCACGACGTACGGTCAATGAGAATGGAATTCGCACGACGGCAAGGATAAAAAGCAGGATGTAACGCTTTCGATGGCAGAATTCTGTTTGTTCGGCTTGAAATATTAAATTTGATTGAAACCGCTGAAACCGCGATTAAAGATGAATGCGCAGCTTCATTTGTTTATCGGTGCCGCGCGAGGCCGACAGAGAACCCTATGCGGTTTCAATTATTATGCGGCTTTACGCAATGTTTGCGCGCCGGGGTGCCAATTCGCGATCAGCTGCTTTATAATTTAACGCCTGCCGGCATCACCGAGGCACCGAATTCACTCTCAAAATCGATCGAACCGGTTCGAAACTTACCACCCCCTTTTATTCGCGCCAATTTTACTTAGTCGATCGCTGCGATCCAACTCTTTCTTTCCATCGATTAGATTCGCCATGTAATTCCCGACGAAGGAGAAAGCCGCGTTTGTACTCATAGTTGTACTCATAGATACGATTTACGAGTATCGGGACGTTTCTACCAGAAGTAAGACAAACCCGAGTAACGATCGGGAAATTACTAAAACCTCGGATTATATCAACGACTGTGTTATCCAGTTGCAAGAGGCGTCCTAACACCGATGAACTTATTTAAGGATATTTTTCAGAATCGAAGTCGCAAGAAACGACAAGATGTTCAAGTCGTGTGAGATATTTGACGCGAATCTGTATGGAGAAACGTTGGCGCGTCTATCCGTCTGGCAACGATACGAAACAAATGAAAGAGCGCCAAAAACGTTGCTCGTAAATCGAGAGCGGCCCATCCATCGGAACAAATTTCGAAAAACAATTTCCACCGGTGCATTCAATCTGGTCTCTCTATTTCGCAGATTAAAGATCATCCCCGCAGTCTGACCGCGAGAAACTCGAATAAAAAATTACTTTCGGGCTTCTGTACCGAGGCCGAGGATCGAAATCCGGCTATTTTTTGGTCGAGGATTAAGAGTTTAAGAGCCAGCATACGTTTCACGTGATCTGCACCGAACTCTCTTTGCTTCCGATCGATCTTTTACAACTTTCGGAATAACACTTTCCGTTCAACAGCGGAAAGCCTGTTTTAGAAAACGATCCCTATTCAAATCGACCAGTTCGCCCGTCGATCGACGTTCGCGTAACATCCAACATGTTGGCAACCAAAGTACCAGATATCAAAAGTATAATGTCGAAATGATGAATTCGTATTTTTCCATAGATCGCGACGATGCGCTTTTTACCGATATTTCGTGAAATATACGGATGAAATCGTTCGTTATATTTTGTTTCGTTTGGATTCCAGCGGTGCGCGAGTTTTACGTTTCGGCTCTTTCTAATTTCAGTGTGTACGCTTTTATCAGAAATATCCTTCGAGTTCCAACTTTGAAAAGTTCCGCGGTTCGGTATATAAACCGAACGGTTCAACGCGAAAAATATTTCTTTCGTTTCGACGTACGTTCGTTATTATCGCCTAGTTATCGATAGCTGCAGCGTTCGAACCAAACGTTTTTAACAAAATCACGTCCATATAAAAGATAATTTCAACAACGATATGTTTTCCACGTAACATTTATCCCTGGCACGCGTTCCAAACTAATTTACGAATTAGCCCGCAACCCCTTTATAGCCAGGCTGTACATATGTCACGTGTGCACGCATCTACGTGACACGCAACGCTACAACGATAAATCAATAAAGCTTGTATACGTGTGATCCGTAGTATGCGATACACGCGTGTGTCTGGCTTTCTCGCATTAATTCTGTCTCTCTCCGACCAAGCTCGACGCATTAAGGGTGAACTGGGGCAAAGTGTCGGGGGAATAGACGAACAAGACAGTCTCTCGAGTGTACAGAACCAATAAGAGGCGCGCTGATAAGATTGCAACGTTCATAGGACGGATTATTAGCATAGTCGAGATCGATGGATCGTGTACACACGAATACACATGGCGCACGCTATAAACGTATAATACACCGTATATACGTTTCTTCAGCCGGATATTTCCTTATGAAAGGGTTAGGAAATCGACGGTTTTGATGGATCGGTCGTACGTTAAACAACGGAGGTCGATGCACCCTCGACGATTATTCGAATCGGCCGCAACGAGGTGCAAACGCAACGTTAGCGCGTCCAACTATCGAACGGTTTGCGTGGAAAGCTGCGGATAAAAGCGGACAAGACCCTCGACACGGTCGTTGCAAATTGATTTCGACCGGCTGGAGGAACCCGACGCGGCTCTTTGTAATCCGGCTGTCTTGGTCGCGTTCCGCGCCGATATCAGCATGTAAAATTAAGCGAAATACCAGGCCGTGGAAAAACGAGTACGCATGCATCGCGATATTTGTCTCCTTGACTCGGTTTCACTCTTCGATAACCCGAGAACCATCGGTCGCGGGGAACGAACGTGGATCGCAACCTCGCGCAATCCCATCTCGAAATATTACAACGCATACCTTGTGACGCGAGATCCCGTATTAGACGGTCGGCTGGGTCCTTGAGAATTTATCGTGCACGAAATAAAAGGACTCGAGACGCTCTCGTAAGATATTATGTTCTCGAACGCGTAAACGGAAGCTAGAAATGGATACACATAACCGAGTGGAATTTACGTTCTAACCGAGAGGCCGGATGCACGGTAATATTTCAGACGATCAAACATCGATACACGGCTCCCTGCTGCTTTTTCCTTCTTTCGCTCTTTCGTCTCGTTATCGCCGATATCCAACACGTTCGTCTCTTTTCACGATCTATTGATCTCGAGCCACGTTTTCGATTTCCATCTAGAAAATCGTCGAGGTCGGAGAGACGCGCAGCAATCTCGAGAACTCGTGCCTTTTCCTCTCCTGTTCTTTTTCTCTCTTTTCTTCTCTTTTTTTCTCTTCGTTGCCCCCCGGAAACCTTGCTGCATTCGATACCGTGGAAATTCCTCGTCGAGCGCTCACCGTGTTCCCCCGAAAAGCGAGATCGACCGAAGATCGTCTATCCGTGTGCCAAAGTGGCACTGAATCGAGACACACGCGGCAATAGAAGGGAATAAACGAATCGTCGAACGTTTCTCCTCGTTGTTAGTTTCAGAGTTAATTAGATCGATATAAGATGTAAGCAAAGTTCGGACAGCGAGATTCGACGTTTTCCTGTAAACGAGTTACTTGTAAGATAGTAAGATTAAGCCGATTCGGATGAGAACTAAATAGTAAAATGTAAGAGGCGTGTGCTTGACGTTGGCAGACGCTGAGACGAAAATTGCAAAAGAGGGAAATACCGTGAATCCGTAAAATGCAACGTGCTAAGTAATTATGATAACGTACTGTCGTTTACCATTAATATCGTTAATGAAATTACGTGTACGCGGCGATCTTGCCTTAGGCGATCGACCAAATTTTTTGCAAACCAAATTTTTCGATGAATCTCTCTGTGTGTCAGTAATTAATTACCTTACCGTACGTACGCACGATGTTAACTTAAACTGTAAGCGTAAGAGAAATTTACCAACGTTAGGGGGCGAAAGACCTAAATCGTGCGGAGATTTCGAACGAAGCATATACGAAGAACGAAAACGACGAAGAACGATTTCGAAGGACTGGTGAGAAAGAGAAAAGCAAGGTAAAGGATGTTTAAAAAGAAAGGAAGAAAAGAAAAAGAAACAAGAAACCGATCATTCTAATTAATATTACGCTCGTACCGTCTCTGAACCTAAGCGACACGCAACACGTTGTCACGAGATTAAAATAATAAATTAACGAAGACACGATACTTTGTATTTATACACGTTGTATACAGATATGTATATTGTTACTAATATTATTCTTATTATTATCAACAGATTACCATTATTCTTATTATCGCCATTATCATTCTCGATTCTTATTACCATCGATCATTCTACACGTATTAAATAATCCAGCGTCGCCGTAGGGATCGAACGATCTATTTTAATTATTATTTCTACTCGTCGAGCGGCACTACTCCCTTGTCTGCTCAAGATTTTCAAGTGCAGCGAGATCGTTCGTTACATCCGCCTCGCTAGATAACGCTGCTAACGATCTATTTGCCCGATTCCGATCAAACTTGTCCAAAAATATCACCGGCATCCGAGCGACGACGAAGAGTGCGGCGAGAGCGGCGAGCTGCATCCAGTAGATTTACACAGTCATAATCAGACTGTTTTATCGTTAGACTCATCTTACGAGAACGCAAACTTCCGAGATTCATCCTTGTCCGTGGAAAACCAGACCAACTGGTATATTTCACCTCGAATCACCGACTAAAAACTTGGATTAATTATCTCGATAACCTAGCCTCGTTACTCATCCCGTTGTCTTTTTCCTTTCTCCAACTTTTGTAAACTCGTAAAATTACAGCCGGATAGTACCCCGTTAATAGCACGTTGATTCGAAAATTTCTGCAAACTAAACGCAGTCAATCGACATTCCACCGAGTTACGTTAAATGTACGATAATTGCACGCCTTTCAAACACGTACACACACCGTCGAGCTCGTAATTAATTCGAGCATTTTCCATTTCCGTGCCCATTTTTAAGATCCACCTACTCTATTTACGATTTCAATCATCATTGTGATACCCGACCGCTTAAAAACAATTTCCCACTTAATTTCAAAGCCTGCGAAGCACGATGCATTGTCTGGTTCTTTAAAATGGCGCGGGCATCGCGAATTAATTTATTCGCCGATTTATTCGCTTATCGCGCCACTATCGTACGCCCCACCGATCTTCCAACAATTGTAAGAAAAATTTTCATTCGTGCTTAATCACACGGCGAAATCAATCCGAACGATCTCGCGCTGGGCGCCGCGAAACGATCTCTATCGATAATATTGGAGCAATGAAATCACTGTGATATCGCTAAAACGCTTTCAAGGTGTGTGTTGGAATCGATAATTATCGCCACGCTTGCCGGGCTGAGCGTGGCCAAGTTTCCAATAAATTAAAAGTGGCAGAGATGGAATTAGATATTTGGTGGGAGGGAGGTGAGAGAGAGAGAGAGAGCGAGAGAGAGAGAGCGAGAGAGAAAAGGAGAAAAAGAGATGATTTATGGTATCGATTATCGTAAATTATTGTAAATCATATTGTACTGTATATACGTATACATAATTATACATAATATATAAATATATACATAGAGTACATTACGGATGACTACTAATATCATTAAAGATTACTATGATCGTATTACCGTCGTTGTTAGCCGACACTATTATCGATGCAACAAGTTCTACTGTCTAATAGCGTTGATCGTCTGTCGCGATGAGAGAGCGAGAGAGAGAGTGCAGCCTACGCAGGATCAAAACCGAACGCAAAACTATAATACAACGGCCGAACGATATCGGGTCGTTTGCGAACGATTGTTTTATTATACACGAGAAACCATATATCCGGAAGGGATCTCGTTTCCGATTGGTCATCCTCGACTCGAGTTTTCCAGCGCTCTTTACCGGAAACGCGATCAAGGACGATCGGTCCCGGTTCGTTCCGATTTTTCTTCGATCCAGTAACGTTTCTATATATAAGCGAACACGCGCCGTTTTCTTCCACTTTACCATCGATCGTCGCGAAGGAAACGAAACGTAGAGAGCAGAAAAATAATCCGAGAAAGCGTCGTCGTAGTGGTCTACTTGAAAGGGCAGTTGAACAAATTCCATCTAGAGACAATAGCGAGAACGCGATTAAACGAAACGCGAACTTGTCAGTGGCCGAGGTAACCGGAAGGGCGATCGTTGCGAGATGACAAACCGCGACGATATTAAGGCCCGTTGAAAGCACACGCGGAATGCCTGGTTCTACGCGACGCTTCTGCAGGAAATTCTAGCGAGTGGATTCGCCGGCGTTTCCACCTGTGCGCGAAACGCGCGTTTCATCGCCGTTCGAACATCGTTCTCGAGGCAATCGAGAAACGATTTTCTGCCAACGCACCGATCGCTCTTCGAACCAGCTCGGGTGCGTGACAATAAACGGAATCACCGCTCTTATTCTTTACTCGATGAACGTCGCTCGGCGTGCCTCGGTCCGAGAATAAACCGTGCTAATCAACCGAAGAAAGATTACGTCGCGTCAAAGAGGTAATTTAATAATTTGCCAGTCGGAGGTAATGAAATTTTAAGCAGGATACGATTATCCCACCGGTTAATATTCATTATATTTGATCACGCTCCATCGATGCTCGTTTTAATCCGATCCGTATACAGTGGCGACCTTGCGAATATACATGGGTTTTCGGATCGAGGATTTCACGCGTCGCGATCACAACCATCGAAATTCGTGGGTTTATTAAATCTTTAATTCGAAACTAACGAACATCAACGAGTTGTCACGACGATTATCACGGCCATAAGATAACCATCTACCGATCGCTCGGATAATGCTTGAACAATCAGACGAAGAACGGTCGCATGTCGATCACACCGCCAAACGAATGCTTTTCGTTCGCGGATCTCTCGTCGTCCCTTCGACCTTTCCGCTTGAACGCGAGGTCGTGTCGCTTCGGATCGATGCGCAAACGATACCTCGTTCCAGATCTATTCTAAGCTACTGCTAATTCGCGTAGAACGGGGTACGAAACAGTACCGAACGATTTCCTCGTCGTTATTCGAGAACGCACGAACTCCGCGAGCCAGATTCTAACGTAAATCAAAATTTCCAATTCCCTGTATAGCCACGCTAAGAAGCATCGATCATCCTATCGCCTGTATCGAACAGGCGTGACTTTCGTTTTTATTTTTTAACTATGTATGTATGTACGATTGCGAGGGCGATTTATCTCCGTAGTTAAAACACAAAGCTTTCGTCGCGGACGCGACGACTAATTGATCTCGATACTCGTTGTTTAGCGATTAATTGTAACGTTTCGAACGAAACACCATCGACTCGTTCGTCCGATATTCGCTGCGTTTACCGCTAATAATACAACAGGCTGCGCAACCGACCGAATAACTCGACGCGACTGAATCGAATTTTTGTACCGTTCTTTTTATTCCATCTCGTTTCTCTTTTAAGACGCGCGTGGATTCTCGACGACGATCCCGCGACTGTACACGCAGCAATAACGTCAGCCTACTTCGTAAAGCCACACAAAAGGTCGAAGACGAGAAGCAAGTTCAGCCTGAAGAAGCGTGCGCCGAGTCTGTGAAAACGTAGCTTCGTAATTTTTCCGTTAGGATGTCCGGTTTTTATCACACGCTGCGTAAAAATCCGTGTTTCCGTGTAATATCGCTCGCGAGAAGTCGTCGACGAGATTTAAGTTCCTAATTAGAATACTTTTCCCATTCAAACGTCAAGTTTCCAAGCTTTTCTCCAAATACTCTCGAGCGGGCGTTAAACAAACACGGGTTCTTACACAAACATACAATGTCACGCACGCACCAAGTGTACGCAACGAGACACTGTATACACTGTATACACCGGCAAAATACCGACCGGCGAACCGCGTAAACGCAGAAACGAAAGAATCGTTTCGTTTTCGAAAAATGATAAAAGAAAACGAGGGAGAGAAGAAACACAGACGAGAGAGAGAGAGAGAGAGAGAGTCTCGATAGGCGCGGAATTCGTTTTACGTCAAGTTTAATCTATAAAAGTCTTCCATTCCTTCCTCAACGTGTATTCGTCTACGTATTCGGCCGATTGGTTACGGACGTAGAGCGCACAGTGATATAACGCGATTTCTGGAAACGGTAGAGGCCGAGCACCGACGAATCCACCGGTTCTCGACGCGAGTTTCTCTCGAGGTGACGCCACCAAAAACCAATCGATTCCGCCGCACTGGCAGACATCGAAAGCGTAATCGCGCGTGTCCTCGTCCGCCAAACATTTACCACCCTTAATTTAGTAACTCGCTGCGACGCGGCTGAATTTCGGCCAGAAACGCTTTAACCGTAACGCTCTCGCGCGAAACACGCGAACAACGTGTCGTTTAAACGCGTTAATTACATTTCCACGTTTAAATACTTTCGTCCGATTGCGTGCACGCACACAGATAGGCATAGAAGAAGAGAGAGAGAGAGAGAGGGGGGAGAGAGAGATATGATTGGATGATCGAAAATCTCGCTGGGCTACGATTAAAAAAAAAAAAAAAGAAAAAAGAAAAAGCACATGGCGGAGAAACTAATTCCAGCCAACGTGTAATCGAATCAGAGGACCAGTTTTCGATTGCAATTTTCCACCCTCTAAAGGGAGACAATAACGCTCCGAGGAATATAATGGATTTTATACAGAAACTCTAGTCCACGGTGCTCTTTAATTCGTTTGTGGTACAGCGGAGAAACACGGAGGGAAGAAGGTATATATCTAGTTTATTCGTTAAGGAAGTTCGTTCTTATACAACGAAGTTGTAATTCTGCGCTCGAGAAAAATCAAGCGGCATCCTCCGGACGTTCGTCGACTTTGATAATAGAAATTATTTCAGCGAAACTTTCGACCGTCCGCGACACATTTCCGCTTTGTTCCGTTCTCTCTGGTCGAAAATTTCACGGAGTTTCTACAGGAAGGGGAATTTTCGACGCGTCTCCGTTCGCGTTAAAACCGTGCCCGTTCTCGTGGCTCTTCACGGTGCACGTGGAAACGAAAGAACGCGAGCACGGCACATTTTCGAAGAACGTAGGCTACTTGTTGCTTCGTAGGGAACGCGTTACACAGCGGCCAATAAAATTTCTGCTGAAAATTTAACCAGCGAAGCTACGAGAACGGGTTCCGGGTCGCGTTACGATCGCGAAACTGCCGTGAAACGGGTAAAGTCGAGAAGCCCGAAATCGTCGATACGATATGCTCGTCTTTTGCTCGTTCGCAAGAACAGAGAAGGAGAGAGGAGAGAACTCTGGCGATTGTCTTGTCGCGAACCGGAGTTCCGTGGCGAATTGGATAAGGTCGCTGTAAGACGCGGCGAATGAAACGAGAAGGGAAAGGGGAAAAGGAGACTCGCGTCGCTCGTGTTTGGAGCTCGCCGATTTTTGCTCGTCCTCTCCGTTTGGCCGGGAAATGCTTATCGCGGATATCGGAGACGCCGGTTTCTCTCTTGCGTGGTCGGTAAGTTGGAAAGACGTTTAAGAGAGTGGAAAGGAGAAACGAAAACGGGCAAACGATCGTAGAATATTTCGTTGGGAATAGCGTGAGCAAGAAGCGTGAGAAAGAAGGAGAAACAGTGAGATGGTGGCAATAATGTTTGAGCGACGTGTCTTTTAAGGAGAAAACCGAAGCAACCTTCTGTACAGTTGTAATAATTTTATGATTGTTTATGTGATAGTCGTTGCGTTGTACATAAAACACGGTATCGCCTTAGTTTCTCCAACACTCGAACGATGTACAGGTTTACGTGGATTTTATCTAGGTAAAAATGTTCGAACGATCTTGTTGACATTGATTTCACTGTATATCGACGTGTTATAGCGATTCTGTAGTATGTATAATATAAAGTATAAATATTGTAATAATTTCTTCGAAATTTCTCCGAGAGCGAGAGAGAGAGAGAGAGAGATCCGGAGAGGATAAAAGGAGAATGAGAGGTCTGCCGAAAACTATCCGAGTGCGAAAGGTAAAAGGCTCGTTCTCCAAAAACTGGCACTAGAAAACAGGTACTTCGCAGAGCGCGAGCTGCTCGTAGCGTCTTAATGGAAAGAAAGTCGAGTTTGTACGACGTGGCAAGGGAGAGAGAATAGGAAAGACAGTGACAAAGAGGGTAATAATTAAACGAGGTTTTCGAGAGAGCAAGTGCAGATAAAATAGAAAATGAACGGAAGTATCAAACAGCTTTACTGGTCTACGCTCGCTATGCCGTTGTGCTCGAATTGCCTGTTTTTGCAGAAACCCTGCAGGTTCGGTCTATCGATTGAGTCCGATCGATCGATCGTCGTCGAGGATCGACTCCAACGATCGATCGTTCGTCAGTGAAACCGTTAAGAAGGTCAAGGAATACGAGTACTACGATGTATACTGACATTAAACGAAAGGAACTATCAGTACATTACGACTTTGTTTTATAAAAGAAAGATGAAAAACGAATCGACCCGTCTTCTCTTTTCTCATACCCTCCACTCTTTTCGTTTTTTACGATCGTATTGATAACAGTCAGTTTCTTGCATCCTGTTAATCAACACTAACATTGACAACGACTAAAATAATACTATGATACTCGAGCGGAGGAGATCAAAACGAAGGACGAGAAAGAAAATCCTGTTCATATATTTTACAAGAAATCAGTCGAACGTTCGAGAATTAAATTTCTATGGAAAAATGACGAATTGGCTGGTTTGATTATTCTGGTGGTTCTAGCGTTAGATTTACCTTGCGTTTTTCCTATTTACTTTTCGTACACTGAATCGATAAGAGTAAGGATCTGCCGCGTTTTACTCAAGTACCAGAACAGGTAAGTATCGCTACGATTGAATTCAGAAATTTGTCAAGAAAGATATTAGTTAGTAAAGAGAAAATTCTTTAACTTTCTCCGCTAATACGTAGACGTGGATTTAGGAAAGTTTAAATAAAGTTTCCTCTAATAACTTGTAACAGAATTCGGGACTAACAGAACTTGTGATAATTTTGCCGCAACGAAATTCCGCTTAACTTCTTCGAAATATCGGGGCCTAGTTTTAAACAATAGTCATGCTCGAAAGTTATTGATAACAGTTTCAGATAAGCCATCGGCGAGGTTACACCGAGCAACCGTTAGATCGTCGTTCAACGTCGGTATCGAAGCCAGGATGGCAGGAATAGGACTTTAACCATCAATTTGAAACAATAATTTACTTTCCATAGATACGCTCGTGAACAAATTCAACCGAATCCCTTCAACCTCGCGCAGAAAAAACGAGCTCGTCTCCGTGAAACTATAATAAATATATGATAAAAAGTTTAGCGAACCAGCTCGTACTGTGCTCAATATAAGGATCAGAGAATTGGAAAGGCAAAGATACTGCGATAGTCCGCGCGAATCCACTCTGGAATAGAATTCAATTCCACGCTTCGATTTCTCTGGACCCATTGTGATGATAGTGGAGTAGACCGATTTCCACGAGCGTAAGCGAGCATCAATCCGATTGGCCTCCGAATGAGTTTCGACTTACTCTGTCTATCGCGGTATCTGTACGCGCGACACGAGCTTCCAAAATACCGGATGCGCGCATTCCTTAAGCTGATCGAATAGTAAAAAAAAAAAAGTATAAATACCGCTTTCAATCAATTCACGATATCCTTACGATATCCTTACGATCATATCCCTAGAATCTCTGGAAGAAGCGGGTAATATAAACAGTCGTATTGAAACTTAAAAATTTCTGGTACAACTTCGTTTAAACAATAGGTGTCTCGCAAGACTATCTACCTTAACGCTCGCATGAAAGATTCTATGGTACGTTCATTTAGAAACTCGCTCGGTTCAATCATCCACCGAACTAATTAAAGACGCGCGCTATTCGAGTTATTTATTGAGGTATCTGTAAGGCGTTATTTAGGATACCGCGAAATAAGCTACGTCTATCCCGATATCCTCTCAGATTCGAATCGACTTTATCTAAGAGATAGAATCTCAGCAATAACAATTTGGATCGCGAAAGCCGTGGCTGCGAACCGACTACCTTTGGCTCCCGATTGATTCACTTGTCTCGATTCCCGCGCACTTGAAGTACAATGCGACATGACTGAGAACACGTACGTCTCGGCTTAGGGGTGGAATGAGAAGGCGGTTACCGGAGATGGAAGGGGAGCATCGCTGTTGAAAGGGATACCTTGCGGTGAGTTCACGATCGGTATCGATTCGAGGTCATTAATGACGGCCTATTCTGCTGTTTCGAGCGGATTAACGACCATCTGCCGTGGTTATTCGTAACTGACGAATTTCATAATTAATTCAAATTAAATATAGAATTTCCTCGATACGATATCGTACTTAATCCCTCTTGAAAACTAGTTAATACCACTGTAGAACTTTATCTGATATACCTACAGTGATTACAAAAAGTATTAATACACCGCTGTATTTATTGTGGAACTTGGTCAATTGAACGCAAATGTATGTAATTAGTTTTATTAATCCTTGCGATACGCTCGGTACGATTCATTTGCTAAGACAGGCAATTTTGTTACGATAAACGATCGATAAACGATCGAATCGTTGGCAAACCTATGCCTCCTGATTAATACATGCCCTTGCGGTATCCTTTGGAGAAAGAGAGAGAAACCCTGCTCCACATTGGAGCTGGTCGACGCGAAAATCGTCAGAATACTAATCGACAAAGAACGCGGTTTCGAATGTAGGAAGAACGTGAATTCCTACGTGCAAATGAGGTTGGTCGTCGAGCAAACGTGTTATCGGAAAAGATTCTAACGACAGAATCGAAGGCGTCCCATTCGACGATCGACAGGCCAGTCGACAAAGGAACGCGAGAAAGTAACGGCCAAAGGGGAAAAGACGAGTGGGTGGAAACGTTGGAAAGAAACGAGCGAGACGTAACGAAGGGAAGGAAACGAATCTCTAAGAGGGCGGTAAACGAACAAAGGATATCTGGATTAGGTTTCGAGAATATCGTAGAACGAGTCGTCCAACGGCGAGGATGGAAAGCGAGCCAAACGAAATCAACGCAACGTTAATTAGCGAAGACGAAGGCTCGACACGGACATTGAGACGCAAATGAAATTTGCCGCCGAGTCGATGCGGATCCGGCAAATTTCCTCTGCCACTTAACGTTACTCCCGAAATGAAATTAAACGTCCGGCCGAACCTTGCGGAAAGATCGGGGGAAATTTGAAAATCGGTCTCGATAATTCGTAATGGAATGGCGATATTAAGCGTTAACTCGTTTGCTGCGCTACCGTCGACAGTTCGGATTCGCCTTTTAAAGGAATTCGAAGCCGGAATAGGAAAATAAAAATGGTGCGAATGAAAAGATCAATGAGCGTGCGAAAAGAAAACAACGATGTTGTAGGGTGGTAAAGAGAATAGAGAGACGACGACGGTAAGATGGACCGCAAAACTGACGTATCGCGGCGACCGAGGATGTGGAATGTTTGCATAGTAAATGTGGTTGAACGCGAAAGAAGAGGACAACTCGATTTCGAGTTTTAATCCAATTCCTTGTACCCTAGGGCTTTCAAACACATCGCGTCTCCCTTCATCCCTGATCGTTCCTCGTTGACTCGCTATATCCTTCCTTGTTCAGTCATCCTTTCTACCTTCTCCATTTCCTGTTTCACCATTTGCCAGGCATCTGTATTCCTGACTAGCGGAAATATTCGCTCCGAAGGAACCAAGCCACAGTCTCTCCAGCGACTATAACTCTCCTCGCATCGACTAGCCCACGTTCACCTCGCAAACACGTTTACGTAACCGTGGCCGCGCACGCACATACTACGTCGGCACGGCCACCTATACGTCCCACCAACTAAGGATTTTCTGGATCAGAGGCGCGAAGAGAGAGAGAGAGAAACGAAGTTTCAAGTCGACGCTGTTGCCGACAGCGAATCTCTGGACAAAGGGAAAATACTGGGGAAATGTCGTTAGCGAAGAAGGGTATCATCGTAAAGGTGAGGCACGAAAAGGTGAAGCCATTCAGAACGAAAGCGTGGGATTTGTTGCAAGAGAGCAAAGTGTAGGATCTGCCCAGAAATAGGAAACTGGCTTCGACGTCTGATCCAGGTATATGCTTGAACTACGGCCAAGAAGATTCTTTGCTTGTTACGAAGAAACAGAAACAAATTGTTCGATAGCATGAAGAACGAACGGAAGGGAATAGAAAGGAATAACGTGCAAAGTATGGAGAATGAAACTGCGAGAAACAGCTTGCGATACCATAAGCGAGAGTATCGTTAGCGAAGAAAATATCTTCTGAAGGTTTCCAGACCCGAACGAAACGCTTGATACCGAAAGTATTTTGTGTACACATATATGTACGCTGTGAATGAGCCGTATATAAATGGTAATTCGGTAATAAATGGCAATGGAAGTCAATATGATTACTTAAAATGTAAAGAAAGAGAAAAAGAAGCGATCTGTATGAATATGTAAGTCAAGCAAACTCTTTAGAAAGGAACTTTTCGTTGTTGACCACAGGGGAGGATAATTGGAATTGGGTGGTTTACGCGCGATTGAACGAAAGAAAGGAATTATTCATGACGGTTTGATGGGATATTTCTGACGCATGGCCTCGTTAAAATGACGTATTTCGTTATCGACGCGACACAGTGCGTAGAGGTGTGAAAATGTACCGAGTGGAAAGCGGATATTTATACCGGTCGAAATAAATCAACGAATTGATCCCAACTTTGATTACACTGTTCGTTCACGCATGGACCTATATAACCAATCCATTGATCCAAGTGCCATACTAACGCGATAATTTTTCATTCAAGTATGCCGCTACATAATACGGCCTGAATCTATGAAAAATATTATTTTTCATTCTCTTTTGGATATTGAATTAATAACGTTTAACGCAAAATTAGATAGAAAGTCAATCAATTTAAACGAAGATAAATTTCTATCGTCCGACGAGGCTTGTCGCGTTATTTGTTAAATATAATACAAACACAAAATCCACATCAGAGGATAATAAGCGAGCAACGAGAGACAGTGTCAACAAGGTAATTTAATGGAAATCGTATTTCCTGTGCCGGTCTTGTTTAACCACGCGGTACAGCAGGACATCTACAACGGTGCAACTTTTGTGTAACAATAATTACACTTGTGATGTACAAGTTTATACGTAATTGAATGAAAAGAGGCCGCGCTGTTACGTTCGTATCGCGTGCATTCCGTGGACTGCCCGCCCACCCTCTTCACGAGACTGTTATGGCTCTTTATTGAACGAGTTAGTACGGCTACGATATTTAATTAGTGTCAGTTTTCGGTCGAGTCTCCGAGGATTCGATCTTTCATTACTATCGCCGGTGTCGACACGATATTAAATCTGGTAATTTTCATACTAACTGGCTGATTAACCGAATTACCAATGCATGTGAAATACTGCGTCTCTACTAAATGACACGTCGAAATCGATATTATCCAAATAACTATGGTTTAGCTTCGAATTGTACTCTAGATGGAAATAATACAGCGCGAGCATGAAAGCAGCTAAAGCTTCGCGCATTTCGAGTGGCGAAACACGTAAGTGGAAACACTCTTGAAGAAATAAAAATCTCGAATCTCTTTTACAGCCGTGCACTTTCAACTGTGAACTGCTGCTTTTTGTCTCTTTCAAAGATACGCCGACTATAGAAAGTATATTTGCATATCATTGCATTTATCAGGCTCAAACATCTTAAATTTCGTATCATTTAATAGTTCTTTCGTACGACTAGACAAATTTGATACTGTGAAAACGGAACGTAGAACTTGATAAAAGAAACGCTTCGTTGGAAAATAAGGCTATGTACAAATACTTTTTCTCGCCACTGTATACGTTTCAATTTTTAGCAATTACGAATTTCCCTTTGTCTCGTAAATATCTTTAACCGAACGAAGAAAAACAGAGATGAAAAATACGACGAAACTTCGTATATAGCGATATCGAAGTAGAGGAGGAGTAATATAAGATAAGAAATTACGAGCAATTATTCCCCGGAATCAGGAGATTTTAGATTTTCGAGAACCGTAATCGTTCATCGGTCGAGCAATTATCGCGTCGCGCTTAATTCGATATTTCAATGTCGTAAACAGGGAGCGAGGGAGGGGAGAGAGAGAGAGAGAGTGTATAATTGATATGGGCTTCCATCCGTCACAATTTCCATTGGAAATGATACAGATCTAATTACAGATTGCTCGAAGAAATCCAAGCTAAGAGGATACTTTCGGAGATATTACGATGTTGGCTCAGCGTTTCTCTCGGCTTCCCGTAAAATTAAATCCATAGATTTGAGGTAGCTGGTTTTGCTGCTTCGCGATCTTTACACGAACTATATATATATATATATCGAGCCGAATATCGACACGTCGAATATTTCAATGTCGAACGAAAGGATCGCAGTTTCTTTCTTTTCCATGTCAAAGAGTTCTAAAGTATTTATGAAACACACTCGTTATATATTCTGCGAGAATTATATTATAATACGATCGATTGAAATTTATGCGAGTATTACGTGCAATAATGCGCTTCGAAATAACGCTCGAATATTTAACTGCGAAATGTTTAAATATGAAGCTCTTGACTTACCACATCCAGCAACAAAAGATAGCAAGCAACTCGTAATCTCACAGAAAAATCCTTTGCATTTTTGCAACATTGGCGAGAACACTAAAAACCACAAAAAGAATCGAGCGTAAAACTACACGATGCGCGTATCACGCTTGAAACTGGTAAACTATGCTGCGCGCGCATCATCGACCGGAATATCGATCGCAGAGCCATTTCGTGTCAATTTTTAAAACTATCAAAATGTAACGCCACTGCGCATGCGTCGTTTGTACATTTGTCTCGTAAACATAGACCCTTCGCGTCAATTGTATAACTCAAAACAGTTAAGTGCTTGTTTTTGAAGCGATCGTGTGTATATTTTCAAAACATCGATTAATTTACCGGGGAAAATGTAGATTAGAGAAATTGAAGTAATCGCGAAGGTGTGTTATCGAATCGAGTGGTTCGAGAAAATACGTGTTCCAAGTTGTGCGAGCATAATCAGTTTAACTGATCGACCGATGCTTAGTGGCTTGATATGTATTCCCTGGGATAATTCATTGTCAAGCAATTCGTGTGTGCAATGAGCGTCCACAGTATCGGAGCTTGTCAAAGTCCGTAATACGGAAAGCCAGTCAGATCGATGGATGGTTCGTGAAAGTCAGGTCGGATGGTGAATCTTCTCGATGATGGAACGATGTCGTGACAAATATTTTGGATGGAATAGCACACTGTCGACTTCGGTTTTGCTTGACGAGGCGAGGTAAGCGAACGAGGATGTATTAAAAAAATGCTACTATTTATCTTGCCCTTGCGGAATATCATTGTTTTAAAATATTGCATACTTTAAAGACAACGGCGTATATTTCGTTGTTTTCCTTTTAGTAATCGACGTAGTATTTTCTACGATAAGCTCATTTTATTTCTCACTCGTAACAAAGATATTTCGAGGACACCAAAGACAAACGAAAACCGTTTGTAGATCGTTGCACGTTGGATTATAATAAATTCCTCGCGCGTGCCATTGCCAGCGTTATTTGGTAACGCGAAACTAAAGCAACTCTCTTCGATAAATATTGCAGCACGTATGCTCGCAAATTTGATGGAAACCGCGCGCTTTCTGGTAAAACAAACATGCCAGGGTTAACGGTTATATGATAGTCGAAAGGGTACTATTAATCGTAATGCCGTTCCCCATTAAACGTATCGCGAATTTAATCCGCCAAGTAGAACGACGTACTTGGTACTGTAAATTTTAAGCTGCTACGTTTCCTTAGTGGATATTCCGACACTACACATTTACGAGATATCTTGTCATTTTAATTAGAAAACTCCAGTTGTAGTATTATAAATGTTTACAGTTCAATTTCAACATCCGCTAGACCGAGAATAGGAATATTATGCTACTCTTGAGATTCAAATATCGATCGCTCGATGGAAGAACAACCAATTACGATTCATCCATGGAATAGAATCAAACTTTAAGGAAACCCATCCCCGGATAATGTAGCTAGTTTGCTTGTTAATCGCGCCCCAAATTGCACAAAACAGATCATTATACACGATTCAGTCAGTGTTCCCTTTCTTCCTCTATCCGGTAGATAGTTCATCTTCTAATCCATCCACTCCGAAATTCCAGTTTCATTTAAGAGGATAGCAGTTTCCATCCATTCTTCACCGATTACCAGCTCGACTGCTTCTCAGGGAGAGGGTGAATTAAGCTTGAAAGATGACGTTGGGACGCTCGTCGGATATTTTCCTTTACGATCAAATTCCGCGAATTCGTCGGCGGTTCAGCAGCCTGTGCATGCTCTTATCGCTGTTTACGACATCGAACATAACGTTTCGAAGGACGGGCAATCTCCGTCCAAGACTCTCCACGCTCGATACATTAAAGGAAACTTTACGATCAGGCCCCGAGTTCCCCGCGGAGATTGATCGAGGATGCCCGACTCGAAATGCGAAACCATCTGAGGAAAAGTTGATTTCCGTTGGTCGAATCTCTATCCTTTCTATCCAATGTACTTAGGGCCTCTGGGAAGATTGGTCGGGCTCAAAATCAGTCGGAAAATCAGCTTTTAATCGAACCGTTTTATCGCGCGTTCGTTTCGATGTACGAGAGCTAACCCGGGTTACGCCCTCGAAGCAAAATCGAGTGGTACGTAGTTAAATCTGACAGGGACTGATGAACGAGTCGAGCCCGAACCGGTGTTAGATAATCTTTGTAACGTTAACGATCGCTATAACTGTAACAAGCTGGATCGACGAAAAACCCGATTCCGCTTCGATTTCAATCCACTTTTCCAATTTATCTTCTCTCTTCCTCTCTCGCCTGTTTTCTCTCCGCTTATCGTTCATTTCCCATCTCTTCTCATTTTCTCGCTGATATATGCAACGACAGGAACCTTCTTGCGACAGAACGTTTCCCCCGTTTTCATATCGCTGCATCTTTCTTAAATGCCCGATAATATCATCCTTTTATGAACATAAAGCATTCCGAGAAAATTGGATGAAAACACCGTTATTCCGTTATACGGTGAATGGTTAGCGGTAAAAAACGGACCGGAGAACGATCGTGGTGTTTCCGGAGATTTAATTAATCGGTAGATGCAATTTTTGTAAGTCCATAAAGGGAAAGACGAGCAGCGACGAAGATTATAAGCTTCGTATTTAAATTCCCTCCCTCCCCCCACCCTTTCCTTAGAATTGACGACACAGGATCCCTCAGGGTTTAAGCTCGAACGGAATCACGATAATTTATGGTCGAGGTGAAACTTGATCGATTAACCAGAAACAGGTGAATCGACGAATCTCGTTGAAGGAACAGGAGCCTCCTGGAATTTATCTTTTACGCTGAATGCTTCGATTTCGACACCGTAAGATGCATGATTCGGAACGGATATATACGTATGTTCGCGATTTCGAAACATTAGCTTGGAACAGCTTCGTCCATGAATCGTGTAGGGAGATTTAAAGAAACGTAAATTTTGTTCTCGTTTGATCGTTCAATCTAATCTTCTTTTATGGAAATTTCTCGTCCTTTTTGCCAGACCGTCGATTTTCGGAATGTTAGCGAGAGCCATTAGTACGTAAGTTGGTTGAAGAAATGGACACTGAGAACTAATCGTTCCTCCTTGGAATCTCTGTCTGGTTCAACCTGTTTCTTTCTATCATTTGTACGAAGCCGAAAACCTTCACCTCTAACGCGAAAGCAAGCCAAGGGAGCTTATACAGAGAATTTTATTTAAAATGAGAAATGAAGGTTCTTCCCGTTTCCCACTGAGAACAATACTCGCTCGGGAAAAAATTCTGTTTTTCTATCCACGAGATCGGTGTTTTTCGAAGTGTTTCGCCGTTGCTGTTCATCTTTGTCAGGGTGCATCGCAAGAAAACGAGAAACAGGAAGCAGAACGAACGAAACGGAAATTCACGCGGATCGATACCCCACCGAATCGCACGTTTCTTACTTATAATTCAACTATCAAACTCAACCGCTGTACGTTTATCGATAGACCGTCATCGAGCGACTAAATTGCTAAAAAGTTTCTCGCTTGAAACGCTCGGGAAGTTTCCAACGGATCTCCGGTCTTTTTACACGCCCTTCCATAAACATAGGCGAGAAAGCCTCGCGATGACTTCGGCGTAATATCATTCGCAAAGGGGAAGAAATATCTGGCCGATAAACCGATAAAACGCGGTCTCGTTGGAAACCGTAGAAAGTACGGAAGGCTCCGGGAAAGCAACTCGCAAATTGTACAACGGTGGATGGAATCGCTACAGGCTGTGTAGGTTGAAAACGTAGCTTATTCGTTGCTCAAAATTAAGGTGGTAGTCGCGTCGGCTACCATATGCTCGCGTTCGTTGGTTTTATTACGTTGGAACCGAAATAGCGAGTATAGCGATGTCGGCGCGACTTTATTGCGCGAAAGAAGCCTCGAAGTTGCGGGCTTTCCCTGGAGATAACTCGGTTGCACCGCTACTACATCGGGATTACAATGTTTTACGCTTCGCGGAGCCATTTCTATTCCGGCAACTGCGCGGAACGGTGTATTAGCCGGTCGTTGTGACGTTTATTCGGGTCGTAGGGAAGCTTCTTAATACGCGCCGGCTCTTGCCACTGCGGCCACGCTTTTAATAGCATTCGCCTGGCCAGGACTGGCCCCTTGTCGTTGCGTGTTCGAGACAGAACTTTGGTCGGCTTTAGCCTCTTCGACTGGTCGTGTACAAAGCAACGAACGCCCGAATACCCCCGGGGAGCGGACGAGAATTCCGAATAGACGGTAGACAGACCCGATTACGAGCTTCTTGTTGTCTAATTCCGCGAGCAATCGCAAAGTCCTAGCTCCGTCGGATTTATGAAAGTTTCATTAAAGAAACCGCAGCTGCGTGAAAGAATATCGAGCGACGAGGCATTGTCGAGGCCTGTTTCCGGCTGCACGAAGAGGTGTCTTGATTATGGGAAAAATGTCTCGTGCCTTTTCGACGCTGTCGTGCTTTATCACAGCCGAGAGTTTCAAAATCGCTTTATTTAGTATCGACAAAGACTTATTCTTCGTTTGCTTGAAATTATCGTGAGATTACTTTGTCTCCGGGACACACAACGAGCCACAGCGACGAATAATAAGGAAGAGACGTTCAATTCGGCGGCCTTCTTTTTACGCTTGTTTATTATTTAAATCCGGTAACTGGATCCTCGTTACGTTATATTTCGCGAACGATTGTTCTCTCGGTTTTATCGCGACGTAAAAGTTTCACATCGGCTCGTCCATTCTTGATTCACGAACGACGGAGAAAAATTCCATTGAAATTTAACGCATTCAGTCTTAACGGGTAACATTCTCCTAACGGGGAATTGTGTAACATTACAAAAAATATTGGAAATTCGTTCTGAGGCGAGGCAGCAACCGAATCTCATGGCCGATATCCATGTAGAAAGAAAGAAAAAAAAAAAAAAGAAAAAAGAACCGGCCCACGTACGCCCGAGTTTTGCAGAAAATGGAAATTCTCGGTGCTTTTTATCTCGAATAGTTTTTGCATATCTCGTTCTCCCATATTCTCGTTCGTATCCTTTGTACATAATCATCAATTTCCCAGTAGAATTGATGGATAGACCACGACATCTTTTATAAAAGCTATCGACCCAAAAATAGCTGAGAAGAATTATGGTCCTGGCCCTCGAACCTTCTACCCGCAACAATAGCGTTCGCTCGACTGGTGTTTAAAAATCCTCGAAGAAATAAACAACGCGTCGCAAATTAACTTCACCTGACCGCTCCTTCGTTTTTGCGGAAAGTTTTTAGCGTATCAGACGTTCTCCCGCGAATTCTATTTCTCAATTTTCGTCTGTCAGAAGCAGGCCAGTTCGTTCAATTACACGCTGCAATTTGATAAGAACAAGTAACCTTCCATCCCGGCAATATTCGTTTCTTTAGCTCTCTCGGAAACAGAAAGCTTTATTGCTTAGCTCGACGTAATACTACTCGTCGACAGATGGATGGATCGCTTATTGGCCTCGTTGCTGTATCTCGAAGAGACGCTCGAAAATTGTGATTTTACAAAGAGATTATTTCGCGTGTTACGGACTTTTGCGTTCCACATGGCGTAACTTTCTAACTGGCCTTCCGAATTCATCGGTTTCTCTCTTCTTATCGGCACACCGTCGTTTCGAGCCGACCACGTTCGATCCGCATCCACTTCGCCAGCAATCTTGCCTGCGCCTTCAAGAGCCCCGGAGAAATTCGAGTCACGCGAACGAACACTCGCACGAGTGCTTCTTCGTACAAAGGGGAGAACAAGATCGTAAACATAATTTGCAATTAGCTAATTTTCCTGCCCCGATCGGCCGTGGCATCGACGGGCCAATTGCTGGTCCTTTCAAAACAGCCGTTTAACCGAGAATGGCATCGACCCTGCCGTTTGCATTTTAACATCGAATCTGTTTCAGCCGGGGTTCGTTTGTAGCGCTCGTTAAAGTAATTCAAAGGAGGAAGAGCCGTTTATCGCGGCCCCAACTTAGAAACGCGGGGATCCGAGTTCGAAACTCTTTAACAAACGCGATTATGATACCGCGTTATTCCCAGTTTGTCGATTGTTTCGCGCGTCTTAAAGTGGCAAATAAAGTTCCGTTAACAAATTGTGCAAATCGCGTTGCCGATATGAAATGCAGGCTGAATGGGACTGCGCAAGGGCGACGCGATGACAGACGCTAAAGTTTTCCGTTGCTTCGTCGCGGCACGTCCATGTTCCCATTAAATATTTCTTTGTCAGATACGGGCGAAACTTCCTGTGGGAGGGTCGGAATATTTCATCACTATTCTCTCGTTGCCAGGCACAACTGCAACTCGTAATTATAATCTCGAAACCCGATCCTTGTTTCAACATTGTCACGCGTAGACACGCCTTTCTCAAAATTCATCTCATCTTACGCCAACGACACAAGGGGCGATTACTTTTGTGATATTACGCTGTTGATGATTACGTTGTTTGATCTGACGAAACGACGAAAGTATCTGACCGACAACGTCGTTTTAAAGTAGCGCCTCTTTCGTGCATCGAACGCAAGTAGAAGCAGACCGCTCTGGTCAGACGTCGCGCCGGAATCAACTTGGCTGCGATACTTGTGTACGATGCGAGACTATACGAAGGTTTCAAACAATGGCAAGAGGGGAAGGATAAGATTTGGGAAGAACAGAAAGGACAAAGGTAGCTTGCGTGACGGTAATAATTGAACGGTTTGAGGAAACGGTTCCTCGTGTACCTGGTACTTTCGCTACTCGAACCAAGTTACCGGTCGTGTCTGCATGTATCACAATTTCCCGCGCTAGAAGAAAATTGTTCCAAGCTTGCAAGATGTATGCCTGCTTTATTTGACCCATTCAGGAAATGTATACATTTAACTTAACTGCGTATACACCTCCGTTCTAGGATATAAATTATGTTTTCAAGTACACCGGTAATAACGTTTATCATCGTGCAGCTTCTAAGGTACAAACGTATTTCTATTCATTTGTACGCGCGACAAGTGCGGCATATTGATGTATCGCGGCCGTAAATGTGGAAAGCGGATTACGAAACGGAATAAAAGGGGACGAAACGTTGAACTTAATGAGGTGAATTTATGCTTGGCGGTAATCGGTTTATATTTAACCGCGTTGATATTTTCATCTCGGATATTCGTTAAACGACAGTTTTCGGCCTACGCTACACCTACGTTAACACACGAACGCACTTTAAACTGGATTCCCCCCCCCCCCATTCTGAAAGATTTATTGTAGTATTTACGTTGTATTATCCGTTTCTCAACCAGAGTTTCTTTCGAGATTTCGCGCAGCAAGAATCGGCTTTCCGATCGGGGTTAGGTTAAATAATAGAAGCTCGCCGAGGGAGCCTATTTTTCGCGAGATTCTTCGCGAATTTGTAAAACGGCGACTCTATAAATTCTTTCGGTCGAGAGAGAAACGTTCGGAGCCGGACGTTCGGTAATCGACGATATTTCGCCACGGTCCTACGTGTTTCCATTACGATATAAAAGCAAAATTGAAACAAGAACGTCAGCGAGGCCGATCGATAATCGAGGTAATCCCCGGGCTAAGCGATAGCTAGAAAACTCTCTGTTCGATCAACTTTTCTAGGAACCAGTCGAAAGTTTCACGAATGATTTCGAACGAGCGGTAGAAATACCTGGAACGAACGAATGGACCGTCGTGAACGGTGCTATCTCTCTTTTGTTAAATCCAATTGGAAATCGCTTGCGCATAATGTCCTCTTTGGCAAAGGCGATGTCGTTGCGGCGGTCTATCGATTAGCATCGGTTTACAGTCACCATTAGATTCGATTACGCAGTTCTACGGACGAGTTGCAGCCATTGGCAGCAGCAGGAGCCACTGCTCACTGAAACGCTTCGCCGCGTCGCGTCGCGTCGCGTCGCGTCGCGCCGTCTCGTCGATACGTAACCGATCTGTCCTTCTAATTAGCCGACACCGCAATGCCGACCATTCGATGTATGCTAATGCTCTCTGGTCCGCGCGTGGCCCACTTTTCTCTTCTATGGCCTATTTCGCGCCCTCGCAAATCGCCTTTCAATACGTCTGATCCGCATCTAGTCCGCGTGTTGCGTCAATTGTGCCTGCTTGACGATTCAACGACTCGCGATTCTTTACCTCGTCGGTTGTATTACTCGTACACGGCCGTAGGTTGAATAACGCCAAGAGTATAGAGATTCCTTTTGAACTCGAGTCGTTCAACGACGCGGAACTTAACCCACGAGATTTCGGCAATGCTCGAGCCAATGGGGATCGAGAGCTTTTAACCCTCGAACGTTCTCCGTATTCCTCCAGTTCACTTTGCGTACCTTAACCACGTCGAACCTTTTCCACGGTTAGAACCGCGTATGGACCCTCGTGGCTTAGATCGACCGAAATTCCCGGGTAAATGGCACGGTCTTATCCTGATAGCGTTTTACCGTTTCATCCCTCGACGAATGGATCGTTACTCGGTGATAGGCTGGCAAACAGCGAAACGACACAATGAGCTCGCCATCGTGAATGACGTTCATCCGAATGAACGACTGTTTTCCTCCAAGTATGCCGTGACCGTTGATGCGTCGAATGGACCGCTCGTAAACAACAACGATCCTGTCAGAGCGGACGAAAGTGTCATTCGATAGGGCGGAATCGCGTAAAGGCAAATATGTCGCTTTTCAGTTACAGGCAACGTTACTTGCTATAATTAGATCTCACTCTCCTCTCATAAGTACTAGGATATCCATTCGTTTCGTAGAAACTTGAATATAATTGACGTAGACCTATCGCGAAAACAATCGATCCGTTAGTATTTTGTACTTGAACGTTCATCACGATATCGAACGTATGTGATTCGTGCGAGCGAGTAGTAACTCTTAAAATTCTTCCCAATTTCCAAGCGATTTGTCAGCTTTACCCGGTTTCTCTTTAAAGACCACTCGTGAACTCGCTTTACTCGTGGAAACCCACTGATATTCGAGTATCGTTCGTTGAAAGCACGTAAATGGAGCCGCGCGAGCCTCGAAGAAACGCGTCCAACGTATTATGACGGCAAGGGAATACGGACAAATTTGCAAACAACGAGTCCGCCGCGTGTGTTATATCAAACGGAAGCGCGGAACGGAAGAGAGCGTGCGGCGTATATTTACAGAAAGCACGAACGACCAGCTTTTGATTTATTCGCAACCGGTTAAAAGCAACGAATGGAACACGACCCACTTTGCCCGCGGTCTATATCGGCTCTCGTCGATTTCATCATGTGCGTTTCATTGTAAAATTCCCCTTCGAAACTCGTCAAACCGGCGGAATTCTCGGTTCTCGTGGATAGAGTCGAGGAGAGAAAGGTCGACACATGCTCTTGGAAGGCGATCGATCGTCGGTCAGAGAACGGTGAACAGTGGAGACGTACGCGTCGAAAGGATGAGTCGAGAGATACCAGGACGCGCCCTCGGGATCGGCTTTGCATGAAATACATTGACCAGCTTTTGTTCCCGTTTAGCCATCGTTCCTTGATAAAACACGCTTGCGGTGAGTACCACAAATACACGAGCGAGTTGGCCTGTTTCTCCGCAAATTAATGTCGCCTCTTGCGATCAAGGTTGCGACGCAGTTGAAAGAACCTTTTGCGCGTTTCGGTTCTTCTCGATCGATTAAACGCGCAACTTTTAATCCAAATCAAAGGTAATTGCGACGAAACGAATACAGCGATACTTTGATGTGTTAAGCGACAAAGCAAAGATTTTCTCTGTCTAATCGTATCTGAAGGAATACCAGTGACGGAGGAAAGGATATAACAGTGCAGTTTTAATATCATTGTAGAAAAGAGTTCAACTGTTACAAAAAGATCAACAGGAATGAATGTTTGTGCTTTCCGCGTGTTCTTCAATCATGGTCGTCATAAAGGAGACTTAGTACTTTGTTACACTTTTTCTCAGCTACTAGCCAGCCAATAATTAAAGAACGTACAGGAGAAAGTTTGTGAGAGAGATTTTCTTTCTTTCGTGCTCGCCTTAAATTTATCCGTTCGAGCATTGGCATGCAATTAAGGGTCATTGTATATATTAGGAGAAGCAGCGGTTATAATGGACGAAGTCGCTAGAGTTCATAGCGAAGGGTCGGCCGTAAATCTGGCAGCAAACAAGCGACGTGTAAGGTATGCAAATCCTTAATAGGAAGTACTCGTGGCAGGCCGAGGGTTGAATAACATTCCAGCCCCTCGAAGGTGGAAAAACATTCTCCTTCGTACGACTGGACATTTGAATACATGAAAACGAATAATTTTACTTTAATCCTGAAACTCGCTGTTCTCTCAAGTTCCTGCCTGTATTTACGTTGTCTTTAAGTTACACCGGACTGGAAATGTAGCATAGAAGAGATCCAGGCGGATATAACGCTTAAATAAATCCTCACTGTGACAGTCGGTTAAGTCGTAAAATAAGGTTAGTAAAATGAGATAGGTTTGAGTCAGCTAAGAGAGGGAAAGACACAGAGAGAGAGAGAGAGAGAGTTTTAACATCTTAAAGTTCAATCGTAAATTTTGTAAAGAATAATCAAACTCGTATACGAACCTCTCAGAAACCAAACTAAGTTTCAGATAATTAGGACGTATGCTACAGTAGCAGAGGGTATGTTGATGGAACAACGAGAAACGAAAGTGCGTCATCTCTAACGAGAAACATCTTATGAACGGGGCTAAGAAAAACTCGTAATAGTCCATGTTCAAACGTAGATCGCTCAAAAATTGTTTCGAACCGAATCGAACAGGGCAAGCTTCTTAGCTCGACCTAAATATCCAACCGATTCAAATAATCATATCGTATCCCAAAGTCTATTTTTTGCAAGAGGAACGAGCAGGATGGGGAAGCAATTGTTCCAAATGATTTATCTCGTCGTGGCAATGTAATTGATCTTCGGACAAGATAAACAAGGCGATGTCAAATGGTAGCGATATGTTTGAGGGAAGAAGATATCAGTCCATCCATCGATGAAAGGTAAATGTTTAAATGTCCGCGAGAGCGGACATCGTCGATTGAAATCGATCATTAAATAATGCAGGTGCTCCGTGTTTATCACGACTGAAATTACTTCCGCACGAACTAAATGCTCATAATTGAGAGAACGCTAAATACCGAGTTGCAAATACCGATTTGCGAGAGGAGTTTAAAAGTACTTGTAATTGAAAAATTTGAAGCGTAGCAAGGGTGAAACATTCGAGAGCGCTATCAACGAGATTTCCTTGAACAAGGCCAGTAGCATCGTTAATTAATTTTCACCGATCCTACCTAGTCAGCCTGTCGATAATCAAAGTTTCGTCGTTTTTTCCTTTTTCCTCGTTCCTTTGTGATACCATGAGTTTGCAATTGTTTTGTAGAGCACGGAAGATCGTTGCTCGAAGAAGATCTATCCATTCATTCGTAAATCCCACCGCCGACTAATTCATAGAGGGGGTAAGAGTCAGGTAACCATTTTGGACGAATGGTGAAATTAATTGGTCGAACCTCGATTAGCGTTGGAACAGCTTTCGCAGATTAATGGCATGCTCTCGCCGATGGTGAGGCTAACTTGGGCGGTGTCTCCTCCATCGCCAGATCGTTCCTGCTCTAATTTGTAGCTTTAAAAGTTCTGGTTATCCAACGGGCGCGATGGTCTGAGAAAATTGCTGCTGCCCTTAATTCGAAGGTTGGAGATCGTTACGCTCGGATTTATGATCTTCGCGCAACTTCTTTTCGCCAAAATATCGAAACACCCAGACGGCTGTAATTTTCTTGAAAAATTGGTATAAATTCGTGAAACAAACGATCCTCGTAAGGATATGGAACGAGGAATACGTCCCTTCTTCCTGTTCCCATTTTCAGGGAAGAAAAATTTGGCTTTTCGGATGGTACGTTAAATTACCGAGGCAGCCGGCGACAGCGAACGACTGTATTACTGGGGCCAAGCCGCAGAATTAGGTAAAAGTTGAGTGTACGTGATACCACGTACCGGCCGGCGCAAAAGCTTTCCCTGAAAAAATGTTTCCGTCGCGTGACTTCCGGTTGCATACTTCGTACCGGGCATTTGTATTTTCTGTCAAAATTCCAGCTTGAAAATACCGGCGCCCCTCGTTACTTGTCCATTTTCAACTTCCTACCGCCACATTTTCTCCACGATATTACGACAAGAACGCATATGCGGCCCATGATATCTCCTTTTCATGGCGGTGAATAATTGATGGGCGGGTTAAGGAGGTCGTGGAAACGTTTCATGGAAGAGAAAATATACTCGCTATTACTCGCCGTTTCAATTACACTAGTGTTTTCACAATACAACAAACCCCGCTCGAAGGATCTCGTTGTTAGCGCATAAAAAAACGTAAAAAATATATCCGCGAAAATGTTCCACGCGTGTCTACCTACGTCCAAGTTTATGATGCGTTTCGCATTTTGCCTACGAATGTGACGTATTTGTTTTCGTTTTTTTTTTTTTTTTTTTTTTCGTAGGTGTTATTGTTGCGTCTCTTGCCGTTGTTTTCTTTATTCTTTCTCGATGGCTGACACTGTCAACCGCGAAGAGAAAAGAAAAAGCAGAAAGGAAAAAAAGAGCCTTTGCATTCTGACAAATCGCGGTTGATCGTCGTGGCCAAGCGCGAATAAAATCGGTTAATTCGGTTTGATTAATTTCAACGTTTCCATTCGACCGACTGCGTTAAATTTCCTATTAGAGAAATTACTCGGCAGCTAATCGGCGCGTGTTCGTATCTAATTTCGCTTGCAGCGAGCCGCGCCCCGTTTTTATTCGACACGCGTCGATCCTGTCGAAGGAAAATATTCGTTATTCGATATTGCGAGGGAAAACGATTCGCGCTGCTGTGACCCGGGGCATAAAAGCGCCGAAGCGGACGAGTACGAGGATTAACTTTTTGGATATTAACTCTCGGTTTACAGGCATTGTGCATTAGTCAACGGTGTATTGAAAGTTGTGCTTGCGTTTCGGTTTCCTCTCTGTCGTCCACGAATTTCCGATTATTATAATGCGCGCGAGTTTACCTCTGGCAACGCTTATTGGCAAACGTATGAAAGAAAGAAAAAATGCAAAGCTTTTACGAGTTACCTAGGAAATATGAAAAAAAGGAGAGTATTTGGTTTCTCGTCTTCCCTTCTTTTCGTTTAATCGACGCAAAGTTCATCGAGAGTCAGCGTAACGTTTAAACGGTAATCTCTGTTTCGAGACCAGCATGGAGGTAGGACAAAGTATTTGCAGAGTGACGTTTACAAGAGTAACGAAAAGGATGGTGAAAGAGAAGCGTGCGCGACACAAGGACATTAATTAATTGCTCAATCGCGACACAAATGTTCTGCGACGTACATTGTCCCGGCGAAAAGTCCCTCGGTGAGGAAAGTGCAAATAACTCTTGCAATTTCACAAAGCCTTTTCTCTGGCCACGGATAAGCGACTGGAATAGAGACAGCGAAGGGAGGAGGAGGTGGAGGGAGAGAAACAGAGAAAGAAGAGGGAAACGAGCGTGGAATCGCGCGAAAAAGCGTAGAGCTGTCCTGCACAGTTCGCTCGTTAAGGGACTCGGAGCCAAAATGGATCCGGTAAAGCAACAAGCGAGGCACGTATCCTGGTCTCATCGTCGTACACAGAGATACACCGCCAATAAAATAATGAGAGAATGGCTAAATTCAATTCGCCGAAACCCACTCGTTCCAATCCACTTCGCGTCCCCGGACGCCTCCGATAACATTTGCAACGACGATCCTTATATTTCTCTCGATGGAAACGTGTATTGCATACACGCTGGCCGCGTTTCTCTGCCGAACAATTCTTTCGATTCGAGAATGAAGAAAAGAGGAAACAGAAGAAAGGAGTCTCGCCCCTTTTCGTTTCTAGGGACGAGACGGTTTGCGGCTTGGGAAATGAAACGAGATTATTCTTTTTCTGTCCGTGCTTCTGAAAGAATACGTCGAACTATCTCCGCTATAATCAACAAAGAACGATCAAGAAAGAAAAAGCAACGTCTGTGACGTTAATCAACTCCAAGACCAAACTGGTAAACGCTGTAACCTGTTTCCTCCGCGTCGCTCAGCCATGTATAAGATATCGAGGAGGATTCGTATAGCGTTGCGTGACAGGTCTAAACAGAAGGGAAACGTATCGAAGCAGAAACAAGCAGACGATGCATAAATAAAAATCCCTTTCGCTCGAACCGACGGCATAGAGGCACAACGGTGATAAATAAGGAGAGTCCAAGGACGGAGGCGTTGAATTAGTGGAGTGAAAGATTGCCGGGATGCCCTTTCTGTGACACGATGCACGGTTGACACTTTCCTTTGCTGCGTCTCGATGACTCCACAGGCATTTCCTATTTGACAGCTATCTCGTTATGTACAAAGCACACCCACGCTACTTTACCGTAGTATTTTTGAGTTTCGTATAAATACTCGTGAAACCTTGGAATTCAAATGCCACGTTAATTAAAGCCCTGTCTACCACGTCTTGGAAATTTACAGATCGATCTTTGGAACTTTTATTTTATTCTCTTTTCGTAATCCCCTTCTGTCTTTTTTTTTTTTCTTTCTTTATACCTTTATACTTTACTTCTTTGTCTTTTTTATGGCTGTTTACCTTATTTTTCTTACGTGTAATTATCTTTATCGTCAAAATTCGTTTCTTCCTCTAATGAAATTTAAACGACGGGTAAAAAATTTCTCGGTAAAGACCCTTTACGATATATTCAAGTTTTTACTCGTCTATCGACGTTCGAGTCTTAATTCTTCTTTCGATCAATTTTATGTCGCTTATAATTACATAATTTGTAACGATGTCGTATTACACCGAACGTTTTCCACCGCGAACAACAATTAATCGTGACACGACTTTCGACGCTCGCTGTTGGTCGGTCAATGATAAATTCCGCGAGACGCGACGTAAATTTTCTAACATCTGCGTATGCCCGTTAGCTCGTAATTAGTACACCGATCGAATTAATTGGCCACCGATATCGCGTATCCCGCCGCGAACTATGCCCGGAACTACACGCGGCATCGCAATCGATGCCATAGCACGAATTGCTTTTCTAACCGGTTGGAAACTGATTCTGGAGATCGGGCGGCACGCGTGTTGCTTAATTTCGCCGATTAAGCAGCCCGGCCGAGAAATTCAATTTTGTTTGAACAACATACGATCGAATCATAGCTAGTTGGCTAGACCGAGGCACGTACGTGTATATACGCGAAGCAAAATTCGTGTTACGACCCAAGCGATTTTGCTCCGTGAACGTGATAACCCGTACGGTTCGGTGTCCATGAAGCGCAGATAAACGAGGAGTCTCCGTTCCAGATTAGTCTTGGTCTCGATTTGTCGAAAAGGGCTCGAACACAGTGGTAGGTAGAAGAGACAGGGGAGCACAGGTTATGAATCTCTAATCCGGCGTACATTTGGTTTACGTAGGAGCAACTGCATGCAATTTCGTACGATCCGCACCTATACAAGCCCACGCACGAGAACAGGTGTACGGGACACAACGACGAATCACGGGTTCGTACGAACAACCCTGCCACTGATGCCTCGAACATCGTCTATCTACAGAGAAATTATTGTCCACTTTAGACGGACGATGTTTCGAGTTAAATCTTGACAATAGTTGGACATCTAGCGTCGAGCTAACGTCCCCCGTCCCCTCTCCGTGCCATGTCAGAGCCAGGTCCGATTGCCGCTACAAGCCAGGATTACGAATGCTCCCAAGGATTCGTTTGCCTCCGCGCCCTACGAAACCTTGACTCGTCGTAAACCTGCTCGTTACACCCTTTCTCCCTTCGTTTTCTTCCCTCTACACGCGAGACCATAACCGAACCGAATACCCGGTAGATTCGGTAAACCTCTTCATATTTGTCGATGCAACCGATGTACGGCGGAACGAGAGCAGAGAATCCGTTGCAGCACACGCCACCGGTTAAGACGCAGCATCAGATGGGTAGCTTGTTTCTTGCTGTTTAAAACCGAGGCAAGAAGGAACGAGCCTTGTTTTCTAGCCGCAGCTTGTCGGTTTTAGTACTTGCTTCTTGCCCGAATTATCTTCGTTGCTTCGGTTCATTTTCGGCCTGATAATGGCCGATTAAAAGACACGGAATATTCGAAGAAGAAACGGGTGCTTGCTTCGATCGAGAAACTCGGAGATACCATCGGGTGCATATGAAATTTCGTCGTTGTCGAAAGTCTGAATTTCACTGTCTAGCGCTACATAGTAAATATTCTTCTACGGTCAACCATTAAGGACGAAGAAGCTCGTTAAAGGGACGTTTCGTCAGCGTCAACCGAGCACGATCAGAGACAAGAAAGCACCAGAGAGAACGGCTTATCGCCGTCGCGTGTAAAAGGCAACAAACGGTTAAAACAGCGGCTAAAAATTCGTGCGCGTGCAAAGGGGAATGAAACAGGGGAATGAAACGGAGGAATCAAACGGGGGAATCAAACAGGGGAATCAAACAGGGATCTGATTTGCGTATGTAACAGCGTTGTCAACGACGAAGAGCGATAATTTTACGCGATCGCAGATCAGAATAGTCGGGGAGCCCGGTTCTCTTCTTCGTTTTGCCCTAGGTTCCATTTTTCTCGCTGGTGTTACTCTTTCCACCGACGTCCACGGAAATTGCATCGGCTAACCGTTGAATCGAGCCCACCGCACGCCACCTTAACAGCGATAAACTCACCCTTCGAGAAACGCTGCCAGAGAGAGAGAGAGAGAGAGAGAGAGAGAGAGAGAGAGAGAAAGTTGAGAGAAAACCAGGAATCACGTTGACCTCCTCCGTCTGTTCTTTCTTCTACAATTGTATTTCCCGGAGTGTCTGCGAAGCGCGTTGCTTCGTTTCCTCGTCGACGGTCGGATTTATTTTTCGGAAGCACGGATCATCTGCGGTACAACGAAGCGTGCTGCTTCGATCCTCTGTTCCTTGATTGGTTCGTTCCTTGGCGAGATACGAACATCCCGGTGCATTTCAGAGGCTGACGAAAAGATTGGCTGCGATGGAATTTGGAAAACTCGTGTTGCGGATTTGAGATACATATACGTTTCAAATAGAAGGATATGTACATCCTATTGTACACACATATGTATACGCAGACACATATATATGTACGCTATTGGCCACAGGCTAAAATCGTTGCGTGTTTCATAGAATCTAGGAATTCAAAAGATAACGATTGAAAGTTCTATTATTAGAGAAATTTGTTTTATAACAATCTATCGAGGCGATGGAAATTATTAGCGATATCCGCGGTATTAATTTTAAATTAATGAGAATCAAATTAGGAAGAGATAGAGTTTAGATTTTAGTTAGAATTCGATCGCTACGTGTATAGGAATCACTTAGGATTCGATTAAACTAAGCTAGAACTCAATCAGTTATTGTATAGACCCTTGTACATATATACCAATGTATTGCAAACATCCCTCCAACTATACCGCTCAATTACATTACAAACTCTTGGATACCTTCGCTTCGAATATTAATTTACTATCGTTGCCTAACGTATCGTTGCTTTACTTCACAACAGATCGTAAGAAACTTACGATTCTCCTATATTTTCCAATAATTTTCTTCGAACATCAAAACTTGTAATAATAATCTAGCGGAAAACTTTTTCCATACCAAAATTCCTTCGACGAGGTGGATTAAACATTATCGATATCCAATATCCTTGTTCAAAGTTTAATTTTTCAACTACCACTACGCGTGCATCGAGAATTATTAATTATGACGATACGAAGCAAGAATGCAGTCTCTATCGCCTCTAGTCCATAAAATTTTACCAGTTTCTAAAACGTAGAACATTTTAATCAGGCAACGGATATCTATGCGAATTCATAGTTTTACAAAGACATCCGAAGAAACGATATCCGAACGGGAACTTATTTCGCCCTCGAAATGATACGATAAATATTTCATTCTTTTCATACTTATATTTTTTATATTTTTACGTACTATATATGCGCCGTATACATCGTTGCATCTATAAATTTCATATGCATGCATAAACAGCCGCGGCTTGATTATAATAACAATATTCATAATAATAATAAGCGTCGCGTCGAAAAGCAAACGCCGTTGTGAAGCATTCCTCCCTCATTTGCATTCGCGAATCGATCTACCTTTCTTCCGACGCCGGCTCGTAATTTCTGGCGTACGTATCGTACGCAAGTTGGTTGATTAGTGCGCACGCGAGACATAAAAGCGACGATGCGGCGTTGCTGCGTCGCGAACTTTCCACGAGCCGAGGCCACGCGTCCGTGATCGAGGAAACCTCGCGTGAACCGTACGTTGATTCGAGCAACAACCTCGCGAGAATTAATTGCCGGAGGACTTTCAACCACCTCGAGGTCTCCCAGATGTGATTTCGTGCAGAACTAGGCGCGACGTATCGTTTCGATCGAAAATATCGACGAACAGTCACGTACCTGGTATACTTGCGCTTGCTTAAACTTGCGCGATGAGTAGACGATTGGAAAATTAATTCGACAGCAAGCTACCGCGATTTAACCTTTAAGAGAATTGGCCAAGTTGCTCCGAGTTTCTCGACGACGATAATTAATTTTATTATCTACTGTACACCGTACGAGTTTCTCTAACGATAGTTTTCACCGAGTATTATGGATACGAATAGGAATTTTTTATTGTAATATCCTTGGAAGAGATGGAAATGAAATTATTTACGCTCGATACCATAATAAAATTGTAGTTTAACGTATCGGAGATAATTGTAAAATCTGTGATATAAAAGATATAACGATAACGTACCAACTCGCGATGAAAAGCGGTCCAAAATTTTCGTGTCTACGATTCTTTCGGCTAGAGTAAACAATTCTATCGAACATTAATCGCGAAAAATTGCAATGCGTCAAGGTTCGTTGGATAGAAATATTCTTGATACTCTGTTCAGATATCATCAACGCTAGATACCATTTTCTCTGAAACCCGTCAACGACGCATTCTATGACCAAGGAGCACAATATTCCAGAATAACGTTCGATTAGCGTTTCGCTAGCCTGTGAATCGTGAATCACGATTGAACGAGCGTACCTGCCGATTCAAGCCTGATGCGGAACAGCAGAGAGAACCATTCTGCTGGCTTGTACGAGAGAACCTTCATCAGCTTATCGCGGGGGAACATTATACGTGATCATTCATACGAGATGAACCGCAATTGCTGCTAGTATTTACAAGGTACAAGATAGAATTTTATCTCGTAGGTATAACCCGCAGGAAAATATTTCACGATGATTAATGATTTCTGTCAACAACACGCGCCTCTTCCCGTCCATTTTTCTTCATTACGTACGCGATACTCGAGAACAAGGAAATAGATACAAGGAAAGCCAACGAACGTTTTTCGGAAATTTCGCTCGTCTTGTGTCTTGAGACCGTCACGGGCGTCGCGTTAACGAATCTTAATCGTTGACTTTCGTTATTGTTCCTCGTTTAAATCTGAAATCTTAAACATTCCTGACAACACAGATCGACGATGGCATCTGCTTTCCCTGTATTTCGCAGGAGATCCTTTAATGGAAAATTATGGCGTATCGACGCATCGAGTGAACGTCTTCCATTAATTAAAAAAATAACATAAAAGATCCTATTAATAACGGTAAACCAAGTTTTATCCGGTTACGCTGCGCAACGTGCGATATATTTTTGAAAACGTACCTTTTTCCGAATGAATTTTTAAACGCATTATTACGTAACTCTGTGCAATTCGCGATTTTCCCGTATTTCCGAAAACCTCGTAACAACTCGCTGCAAACCTTGCTAACGCAATACGCAAACTTCGTCACGCGTTGCGATAAAAATAGGAAAACAGCGACGAATCGATAGCAGAGTTTGATATCTCTGCGAAAATAAACCCGGCCATAATAGCACGTGTTGGTAAACGGTCAGTCTTATCGAGATATCCAAAAATACACCGGAGCAGATCGCGGTGGCACGATAATAAACACGAATCGTTGATCAGGATTCCTAACGTGTAATCGTACTACGTAATATGAGTATTTCACGGTGGCAGGCATCGCGGATGGGGTAGTCTGCAGCGTGCAATCGAATCGCACGATAAAAGGAAGGAAGGACGGCCGTGACGGGCGAGAGGGGCAAGATTAAAAGGTAGATAAACCGTAAAACGAGAGATGGATGGATGAAGCAAGGAAAAGGAGTCGGAGCGGCCTTTACAGTCGGGGCAAAAGGAAGAAGAAGAAGAAAAAAAAAATAGAGAACACGGATTAGAAAGGGTGGAAGACCGAAGGTTGGCGCTGGCTAGAGACAAGGAAGAAAAGTCGCACAAAGGGAAGCCGAGAAACGGAGAAGGTGAAAAGGGGAAAAAGCAGGCAAAAGAGTTGGACTGGTTGGCGTAGGCAATGGCAAGCTTTTATCGGCAATCGCTGCCAGCAATTTCCGCCTTTATCGCCTATCAAACTGAAGGTATCCGGCTGTGCGAGTCCGGCTACGCCTCTGAGGCAGAACACCCTCGTTCTAGAATTGCGATAGCCTAATAGAGCGGCGAGCGTTGAGAGTAATTTATGCCAGTTGGTGCGTCGTGAATCCTCGCGCGAGTGGCTCGGTATACGCGACTTTTAAAATAACAAAGTAGAGACTGTGTGGCTAGCTGAGAAGAACTGGCGAGGTCACACAGATCGGTGGAGTAGAACACGAGGCTAGCCGATATGTTCCTATGAAAATCTAAAACGCTCAAAAATGGCAAGAAAATCGCGTCGCGAGGCCAACTTAAAATTTTCTATCGCTAACGACTTAACGCCGGTAGGCAACCAGGAAAGGAAAGTTACTCCCTTGGAGCGAGCTTTCTCCGCCCCGTTTTCTCGACCCCACGTGTTCCACGGTATGCAACGTACGCCAGACGCGTAGCTTCTCTGGAAAAATTGAATTATTGGAAAACGTGCCGCGTTTCGCGTCGGGTCTCCACGGAAACTCGACGGAGAAAAAGGAGAGTCGGGCTCGCGGGCGGCGGCAAGTTATGTCATCGGTTAACACCCGTACATTTATTATTCGGTTCGAATCGATAGGGCAATTGCATCACGATCGATACGACCGGCTACGTTAATTCGCGTCTCATTGAAAATTGCGATTCGTCGAAACAAACGATCGATACGCCGATACGATCGTGATCGATCGTTTAAAGCGTCTAGTTAGACGCGCATTTCGTATATCGATGAAACTTTTGCTGAAAAATTTACGGTCGTCGTCGCCGTACGATTTTCAACGCGCGCAAGTCTCTTTTCGTTCGCAGAGTCGAAACGAGGAAAGATTGGCAAGCAGAGCGCGATTTTCTCCGTTCTTGTCGCGTAGAAATTGCTTTTGACGACGAACGATGATCGATTCGAAGTTCGGGTTATAAGCCTTTGGAGGATTGTAATTCCGGCAGCTTCCAGCGCATCCACTGTCCTCCCCTCAACGACGATGGCACGAAGTTCGCGTGCACCAGCCATTTGCGAGATTGCCAGCGAGAATTCCTCTCTATCTTCCGGAATGCTCGCGGATAACTCTTCGGCGAGTTTTCTCTTGTGTACTTAGGCAAAAGGTTAGAGATGTGGCGCGGGCGACTGCGCGAACAATGGATTTTTCCAGCTGCATTATTCATTCTTCGCCCTTTCCTCGCTATCCTACGGCACGCCGCTCGAGCGTAGCTGAATTCGTAGTAATTTAAAGTAACCTTCGCCGTCGATTACGCTCCCTTTGTGCAGTCAAGGGCTTCGCTCGCGCCCATTGCGCTCTATTCCGCGAACGAATGCACCGCTCGCGCATTTCGTTTCCATCCGCTCTAACAAAATCCTTTGATTTTTTTCGGCTGCGCTCGTTTAATTATTAGTTACGGACGAAACGGTTGAATCTTTGGCGAATCAAATGTAAGAAATATCGTCTAATGGCATATAATAGGCGTTGTTATCTATATCGTAAATGTGGTCGAGTGTTTTTAGACGTTGGTGAAATCGTGCATTTCGTATACGATAATCCGATACTTGTTTATCCCTGTTTCCACTGCATTCGTGCAACGAGTGAAATTTGTATTTCAACGACGTGGAATTGTTTGCCAGTTACATCGGTTATTTAATCTTAGGGCATTTTCCTGTCATATTTGATGCACGAACCTCGCTTTTAATTTCTCATTTCGTATTTTCCCACTGGAAACCCGATTTACCTGATAAAAATGAATATTGAACGCGCGCCGCAGCTTTGCCGTGATCGAAACGCGGCGCTGCTTTTTCAAACAAATATAAAAGGTCGGCGTGTGTACGCGTGCAAATAAATAACCTACCGCGCAAGCAATAACCAACGATGTATGATTAAATCTGTATTTTCCTGGCGGTTATCATACATTTATAACGTCAAATACGCGTTTCATTGAAACCGCGGGAACGTTGGTCGGACGGAACTTATTCCGAGTTAAAGCAAGAAAAACAAGAAGTTGGTTGGAACCGTCGAGGCTGGGATCATGTCGTTTTAAAACCTGACGCGTATAACCTTAAGGATAAGTTTGCCCGATAGATTCGCCGTGGAAGTTTGGCCGTGAATGAAAATGCTACAAGAAAAATGCATTTTTCGAAGTACATTATTCACCTTTAAACCCATCTGCCTCAACGTCGAAGTGCACGCGACGGCACACGTCCCGTTTCCATCGTGAATTTTTGAGAAAATTTTCAAACTCGGGGCTCTCGCGTTCGCGGCAGACGTGTAATATTTGACGAAAAGATGAAACGTTCGATTCGTTTGGGGAGATTGAGCGAGAATGATAAATTGCACCGCGAGAGGCGAACAATCTTCGAGTTGGAATGAAAACCGAATCGAAGAGGAAGGGAAGAAACGCAATTATATCGTCGTAGAATCTTCGTGATTTCGTTAAAGCGTCTTAACGGTTTCCTGAAAAAGTTTGCCCGTTTCTCGCCACGCTGTAACCATATATATATATATATATATATATATATATATATGTATGATTCGAGCGACGATAACTCTTCATCGAGACCGTATCGCGTGACAATTTCTAACGAAAAACAGGCGATCGTCTTTCTTTCTCCGAGAACGGTGAAAAACGTCCGTTGAAATTCTTTTCACAATCCCGTCTGAGACCGTGCAACGAGATATTTATTCGGTACGCGCTTTATCCGTCGAAGAATCCGAAGAAACTTTATTATTACGTACCCGGACGAATCGCGGAACTAACAACAATAAGCACGCCACTTAGTTACGCCAAACTTATTCAAACTGCGGATACGAAGGCTGATCTGCTTATATCGGATAGAGAGACATCGTTTCTTCGTTTTTATACTCGTGCTTGCCTGATAATAGAGACGTTATCTTTTACTATCAGGGTATTTTCTCTTCCGTAGACATCAGGTGCGACGTTACGATCTTTTAACGTTCAAGCTCAATCGCAGCCAATTACGTTACGTTGACTTTAACGAGAAATATCGTTAATCGCGCCTTATGACAGCCCATTCGTTGGAACGAAGCCCAGACAAGAGCAGCTTAATTACCGGCAGCTTACCGAAAGGCCTTATCGAAATGTCAAGCTTAATATCTCGAGATTAAACCGAAATTTAAACGCAACATCGGTAAACATTCGAGGATTGTTGGATTAAATCATCCCGTGAGTAATATCGTGTTTACATATGGAAAGTCCAGAGGAAAAATATGATAAGTACAATTTTGTTGATTTTCTGATTTTCGCGTTATTTCGGGGTTAAAAGGGTATATTTTAATATCGCGTGATTAAAAAGTGGAATATTCGATCCGAAGATATGACCTTTTCATACTACTTTCTCTCCCTCTCTCTCTCTCTCTCTCCCTCTCTCTCTCTCTCTCTGTCTGTCTGTCTGTCTCTTTCTCATTCAATTTTTCAAGATTGTACAAATTTATCGACTACCCTGGTACGAAGCAGTATGATCCCTTTAAAGCCATTTGCTCGGTGAAAACCATCGTTTGTGGAATTAGGAAAAATTATTTCGATTCCCATGGAAATTCCCGATTCTATCGCGAATGAAAAACAGCCAGGAATCCAATACAGGGGGGGGGAGGCCCGTTGGGTGCACATTCAACTACCACACTGATTTATCCGCAATTGCCAATATCAAATACTAGTAAATTATATCCATATCGCTCCATTCGTTCGTCCCTCTCGCATTCTCCTTTCGATTATTATGATTGATTTGAATTACGATAAAACGATTCTCTTGTTAATAATTCTATATACACTGAAAAAAAAAGAAGAACGGAGAATCGCGTATCGTTCGATATTACAATTGTGCGCAATAATCTTAACGAAGATTAACCATATTTTTATCAAGCGTTTTCGCATAGTGTCGCGCTTTTATCTGGCTCGCGATGAAGTGAAACGAATTTCTTTCGAGATACGTCGCCCGAACGAACTTAAGAGGTTGCTTTCATTTTCGATCGCGTCGTATTAAAATTCTCCCGTTTGATCATAAGACATCATTAAAATCGCAGGATCGGCAAAAATGTCGCGCTTGCCGTATTTTTCTCTTCCGATCTTCGCATAGTGTCGTACAATATATCTAGCGTGCTCTAGCGAGGATAAAGAAAATTTTCGGAAGATACATTGGCGCGAACTTCTACCTTAGCGTTGATGCAGGAAATTCATAGGGAAAGTTTCGAACAAGGCTCACGGAAGCGTCCTGTATTGGATTATCGATCGACAGGAGCGCAGGTACACGCGATGCTTCCGCGGCGTCATTAGCAGTATCGACGTTGCGAGTCATCTCCGATAATGTACAATGCGGGTGATATTCGCACTGACAACCGGAGCTTAGGATTATCTTCGTGTCACGATTAAACCTGTCCCTCGTTCTGCCCTTATCCTTCGATGAGCCGCTTCGATGATCTTCGATCGCCGGTAGATTTCGATTTTACTGACCGCCAACTAATTACTAGTTAATTACAAATTCCAACTGGCGCGAACGAGCCGCGAGCTAGAGACTTCGGCGATCTGGCTGCCGTTAGCCGAAGTTTCCTTTCTGTTGAAGCGGTCGTCGCTTCTAGGAAAACTCTACATCTGATCTGTTTAGTTTTCTCAGTCACCGAAGCCATGGGAAGTGTTTAGAAATAAATCAATTTGAAGGGCCACCCGAACTCATAGCCTTCTTGGAACACTTCTTGTGCAGATGGGGTACAGCGGGTACAGACAGGCCAGATTAGGGACATACTGTATTCGTACTTGTACTTACACTTTCTATTTTACAATTTATTCGCGCGTTCCTCTATTCGCGTATCTATAACCTCGACACTTTCCATCGAAAAAAAAAAAAAATAATGTTCGGTCGAGTGTCTCTAACTTTTCAAAAAAATACTATCGATCGGTCTGGTTCACATTTTGACTCGCGGCGTTGCTCGATCGTTACGTTAGCACCGATACGACTGTTTGTGGCAAGGTAGTTTCTACCTGTGCCGGGCATGAAAATGTTTTATGTTTGTAAACGCAACGCAACCGCGTCAAAGTGCGTTTGTACGTTGCACGGTATAAAACCATCGACGAGAGAAAAAGGGAAATTTTCGTGTACATAGTCTGAAATTGATTTTAGTCGTGAATGAGATTGCGTGGCTTATGGAACAGCGTGTGTACGCTTTCCGTTGGCTAATTGGTTACGACGACAGCAGATGGAAAATATGTTGGAAACGGATGACTCGCCTAAGAGCTCACTCTTTGGTTAGAATCGTACGATTAATAAATCTTTTTACGCGATTGTCTCGTCAACCGTCGGTCTGGTAGAACTCTCCTCTGCACGACTATCGCGTGTTTTAACCAACACGATAGTTTGGCTTTCCCCTAAATGAACTTTCATGCGCGTACACGCTGTTAAGGGACGAGCGAGCGCGTAAATTCGGCGAAAAGGTCACTTGAGATCGACTCGCGTAGCGGAAGACTGGAACCTCTTGACCTGTAAGATGCACTCGCGTGTACCACAAAAGATTATAAAAGACCAAGGTCCGAGTTACCGATATAGTTAAGTACATCGGCCAGTGTTTCCAACTACGCTACGGATCGCTGGAGCATCGGAAAAGTCCGAAATCGTTTTGGAAAATGTTTGCTCGTTGGTCGCAGCTCATGAATCCCGATGCCGTGGTTGCACGAATGCTGCTCGCGTTCGACGTTCGACGCTGTTAGAAACCACGAAGGAGAGAATATGGCCATTCGATGCACTCTCGTCGTTCGAGTAGTCGAAGTTGGCCCGAAAACCGGGACAAGCAAAACGAACAGCATGCCGGAGCTTTCGATTCCCTAAATCTTCTCAAGTTGTAGATAAGCGTCGCAGCGCATCTGCACGACGCTAAACTTTCTTAAGCTTCGGACGCTTACATGGGAAAGTTTTTCCATGAAGCCGACCGCTCGTCGTTTCGTTAGTCGGTGAATGCCGGTAAAAGAAAACAGAGCATGACCAATGGAGAAACGACGAACCGCTCTTTACCGGGCCATTTTATCCGTTTATTCTGTCCCGAAGTGCAACGTTCGACGATCTGGCTGGAAAATAACCCGATCGTTTGATCTTTTTCTTTTTTTCACGTTTTTTTTTTCTTCCGTCTATGTACGATTATACGCGTATACGCGTCTGTACGCGTATTCGTTATTTTTCTCCTTTTTGCAATTTCTATCCCCTTCGTACGGACCAGCGTCGTGTCCACCGATTGTAAATTATTGCCGAATCGTCGCGTCGCATCGACGAATTCGCCTCGGCGGAAAACGAAATTGTTATCTCCATTAAATGCACATCGACGCGCTGTGCTAATCGAGTCGCGCGCTGTTTACACAACGGCCCGATATTCGCTTTTAATTATTATTTACTGTACGAGACGATGCTGACGCGATCTTTTTCATTAGCCGCTCTTTTGTATGTATAACGAGCAATGAATTTGCCGATTACCTACATCCGCCTCCCCCTCCCCTACCCACCTTACCACGTAAAAACACGGCCCGTATATTCACAACAGTTGACGCCACGCCGTGAAAAAATACCCTGACCTGCGTACCGTGCCCGTTAACCTCTGCTCGATAATTTATTAGAAAAAACACGAAGCGACAGGTTTAACGATGATCGAGATACAAGGATTACGAGGCGTAATCCCACGAAGGAGATAAACGCTGCCCATTATTTATAACGCCAGTTGCGCTGCCGACTGAATAATCGATTTTACATAATAATAAAGCGCCGTGGACGCGCGTATATATCATAGAAGTTGTCAACCGGCGAGACTAGGATAACCCATAGATCACACACTCATCCGTGAACATAAATTACACGCAGAAACAACGGCGTCGGTCACCAACGTCTTCGATTCCGAGTTTCTCCGTAGCATGCGATAGTCGCTGAGAAGTTTTCTGTCGTCTCTGTCATCTTTATCCGGTGTAATATGGCGCGAAGTAAATCATCGAGGCTTGCTTCGACTTTATTCGCTACGTCCGGATCGTTTAATTATCAATCGACGATTAATTTTGCAACATTGGATACTTTACGCGCCTCTTGGATCGATAAATCGATCGACATTGGATCGACAAATCACGAATATCGCCCGCGTTTGTTCGATACTTTCGCGAGTCACTGCGAACGAATCGCGGCACCGTCTTATTGCACGATGTAACGTTACGAAAGAATAATATTTCATCCGATAAACGAAACACCCTGAGCGTTATCTATATTTAATACTGTATTATATTTAACGAAGCGGTAAATCGAATTCAACGCGAGACGCGCGTGTACTTTTTATAATAACGCTAATGAGCTACCGATGATGATGAAAAATCACCGCAACATCAAACTAATAACCGCAGGCAGGTGTATACTAAATTCTGCGCAAATTACGAAACCGCAGACGTGGCCGTCGCTCGTATGTTTACACATAATTGTCCAGAATTTAATTAGTATTTCCGTGGAAGAGTATTCGAGGTTTGGCGCGACCATAACGGTCACACGAAACGCGTTAATACGTCGCGTGTTCCGCGGCATCCGAAACTTTCGTGGCTGAATTTCGAGCGTCTGCGGCTCGAAGATCGGAACCATCGAAATCTGATTAACGGCTAGGTCACGGGAAGAAAGAAGGATCCGTGGCTGTGCAGGCGGCGAACAAAACGCATTTAAGTTCGGTGGAGAAGTTTGGGTTCGATGGGCACGCGATATCGCCAGCCGATTCGAGAAACGAACATCGGATGTAATTGTATCTTCTGTAACGTGGTTTCTCGCTTGCTTTCCTTCGTGTACTGAATTTTACCTTTCTCCTCTTCCTCTCTTCCTCTCTTGTTTAAATTGCCACAGAAAACACCTTGGATAAAGCGTTACGACAAAACAAAGCGGAGGGAAAATATGTCCTTCGGCCGAATAAAATGAAAATACGCTAGGGTTCCATGAAAACTGCGATGTTATTGTATTATTCTTTCATAACTCTGTACAGTGGTCGGACCACGAGGAATGCAATAACCGAACGAAGTTCGATAAGAAGCATGCTCGAACATTTTCTTCTCGGCGCTGCGTACTACGTTCGCGAGGCTTCGTTTCCCGTGTATCGGATTAATATTTCTACTTTCTCCTCTTCTCTTCTTTCGCTTCCAATCTTTTCCTTCTGTTGGTTTTTAATATTAGTTAACTTGGAATGAAACGAAATTACTTGAAATTTTAATTGTTCGCTTCATGCCGCCTGTCGTTTTTAAGCGATTAATCCCGCTGGATTAATTCCACTCTCGAAACTGCTATTCAAATTTCGTCGTTATACCTTTAACGATCTTTGCATTTTAATATTCCCTTTACGCTCCCCGAAACTGACGACTTTTAATAAGAAAAGAAAAAAAAAAGAAAGTTTAATATACATTTACTTAAAGCCCGTATTGCCCCGCGCTGTAACGTAACGAGCGTTCATTATTCAGCGATGTCTGACCAGACGCCGACCCATTCCACTTCCACTAGCTCTTCCCTTCGCTGCGACGCGCAACTTAAAAACTTTTCCCACCTGAGCTCATCGATCAGTTATTTCCAACTATTCGTTTCGTTCGCACTTCCAGGCGATTAAACACTTTAAAGGGCAACGATTCGTCTCGCCGCTGCTGCAGGAAATGCAGGTGACGTGACTGGAGCCGCCGGGGTCGGGCATCGATACACGCGACGAGTATATTACACGTCAAAATTTCAACGTTCGTAATCAACGTTTATTTTTGCCAGGTGGATGAAAATGTTTAATATCATGATACGGTCAAGCTGACCGCTTAATTAACCTTTCTTTGGCGCGCCGGTATTAAAAGTCCGACACGTCTCGCGGTAATTGAAATCTCGCGAGCGAATTTCGACACGGGCCAGAGGTCTGTCTCGCTCGTGGCAATGTTCGGCGGCAACGAATTCGAAAATTTCATCCGGTCTCGTTCGTTATTCGCTGCTGCAGACGAGAGAGGCTCACAGTCACTTGTTATATTAATGGGGGAAACGTTTAATTGCGTGATATGTTTTGCGGCGACCGCTTAATTAACCTTTCGTCCCATGAACCTCGAAACGCGGCCGTAAATTCTCTCTGATTTTCCTAGCCCGAATTCAGCTTCCAGTTTACCGTATCTAGTCACGCCCGATCTCGACGTTCTTTCTCTCTTCTCTTCTCTTTCTTTCCTTCGTCCAACATTTTCACCGTGGCAACAATGAAAATCGTTCGACGAGGTATCGCGAAATTATCCGACAAGAAACCGTCCGCCGGGGTCAATTAATTTTAATGAACGCCGCAGTGCAGCTCGTTATACGCCACCCAGAGCATGTTTTATCGGGCAAATGAACCGTCATCCGGCTACAAAGCCATCCGATTCGCGACACCGCGTTGTTATTGCTTTTAAGGTTCGTTTTCGTTCGATCTTTCGATTCTTTCCACCGACGGTCCGACGCTCGTCGCCGTTCCGATTACTTTCGTGTACTTAGAAGAAGCGCGAGTACTCTCTAGATATCGAGAAGTTGGAACATTCGCGAAACTTTCATTCGCGCCGATAAAGCGCGTTCAATGGGTCCTACGTTCTCGCTTTCGGATAGGATTCGTAGAAAACGTAGATCGTTCTATCGAATCGTGTCTTTCTGTTCGAACGCGTGGAACGATAATAACGATAAAAAAAAACTGTCCACGAGGACGTGCCACGAACGACAAACTTGGACAAGAATCGACTAAGCCCGGTGGCTCGTTGCCTCGACGTGTAAATCCAACGGGTAGTGACGTTAGGTTACAGGGATCTGGAGGCGCCGGTTCTTCGCTCGTGCGTCGAAACAGCGTCGCGCGTGTAACTATCGATTGCAGGTGCCCGTCTTTCCTCGCATCCATCCTATTGGTATTCCCCTGACGTTTTTCTCGGACTACTTACGACGAGATGCTCGAAGCCCCGAAACAAGTTGCAGGAACGAGCGATGTCGTAAAAAATTTGCCCAAAACTCGCACGGACGATGGCTGTTATCTGAAAGAATGGCGCACGAGAGCGAGGAGCACGTACCGCGGCGTATACCTGATCCGCGAGATTGCTTTCTTACTTGTTTCTTGCTTCTCAAAGTAATCTTACGACCGCGTGCCATCCTCCCGAGAGCTAGCCCACGTGCGAGCGGACTCGCGCTGGGAAATCTAGCCCGAGTAAATTTTTCCACCAATTAAATTCCCACGACAGGTTCAGGCTGCCTCGCCCACGGATAATTAAGAGAAACGCTTTGAAATACCGTCGCAACAAATTAGCAACGGTATCGTGGTCAAACGTATGAATAACGACAGTAATTATGATAGCGCGTAATTTAGCATGGCAATATCTTTCGCAATGTTTTCCGAGCCGACTCCGTGGCAATACGCGAAACAAATTGCTTCGTGTCGATTAACATCGTTCGATAATTTATTCACCATTGACGGTCCCCGTTTTCGAAACGTGCAAGTTGGTGCGAGTACGATGGTAGGTGAGCTGTTGTCGAGCAAACTTTCGCGGCAATTCGTTCGTTAGGGAGGAAAACGGGGGTGGATTTCGTCCAAGTCCCGGGATCGTTAAGTCCCATGTGTTGATTATTTATCACGACTTTCGCGTGTAATTTACGAAATAACCAAGTAAATCCGAAATAACGCTTTTAGGTAAATAGCGCGGCGCAGTTCGAAGCACCTGTGCCGGTGCACTTGGGCCCAGCGTTAAAGTCGTTTGTCTTTCGACCGGTAGAATTTTCCTAGAGAACGAGAAACCGATTGCTGCGCGACCGTCTGGTCTATCGGGAGATCAAAAATAAATGATTTTCGCCGTACGATATCGATCTTCCCTTTCTGGCTTCCGGTCATCAAATAAATTTTAATATATCGTCCGGAACGTGTTAACCCTGGCGATGTTCTACGCTTTAAGCTTTGTGCTAATTGAACGTAAATTTAGATCGAAGCGCAATTTTGGTTTCGGTTATACCTGCCGCAACGTATTTGACGTCTTTACGACGTCTTTCCCTGCTGTTTTATAGACGCATCTCGTATGCGCGTCATTATCGTAATATACAAGGTGGTGTTAAACCAGCGTGGCGAGAGAATTTGTTTTTACGCTGGCAAGACCGGAGGCGGGAAATTACGTTATAACCGTTAATACGCAAGAGGTAAAAGGGGAAATTAATTCGATGACGTTTCTGATTAACGCTGGCATAACATTCAACATTCGAGTGTCCTCGATTTGCTCGCGAACGTATACCATTATAACTCGGTAGCCGGCACCACTCCATTTTCCATAACATGATCCATGTTTTCGAGCTAACAATGTCTCTTCTTCGCTTTATCAACTTTGTCGCAACATTGTTTCAAAATATCTGATCCTCGGATGATCGCGCGACGATCTTGTCTACGAAGATAACATTACATCGTCGCGTTTACGTTACAATGTTCACAGTCCTCCGAGTATTTCGAATTTTTACAGCAATATATAAAGCATAAATATTTCTCGATACGGTAACAGTTTTTTAATGCGCGCGTAAAGCGTAAAGATCATAGGAATTATTAGCAGAAACAAACCTATATAACGATTTACCTGTATAACGATATTATTATATGTAAAATTTACTGGCGAAACGTCATTTTTTTTCTATTGCAAAACCCGTTGCTAGAACGTTGAACAAGGATATTTATCGATACTTTTATCTCCGTAAAACTTGGCTAATCGACGTTCGTTCGATCGTACAAGACGCTGCAGATACGCGATCCAACTTTGCACAGATTCTGCGACAATATCTCAAAATCCTCGATACATCATAAAACGACTGTAACTGCTCGAACGTCGATTTAAACTATCAAAAATCATTCTAAACTTCGCGTAACACGTTCCATCGCTGTAAAGCCATCGCGTACTATCGTATCTTCTCACGTAATGTGTCGTGAACGTCGAAAGCTACCGACTGTCGAGTCATTCCTTGGTACGAGGCTTCCATCTCCGTGTTGGAGTGTCGAAAATTGAACAATCTCCTATGCGCCGTTCACGTCGACCGCACTGTTTCACGCGCATACATTACGTGCACACTCTCCGCTGCACATCAGAGGTGCGATGCCGTTCTAGCTGTTCAGAGAGAGAGAGAGAGAGAGAGAGAGAGAGTTGCGAGCGTGTATCAGGGCTGAGAATCTGCCTCTTCCCTCCAAAGAGGCTTTTAGCGCTTTGCCCCGCACCACGCGTACACAAGCGCCTGTATAAGCGCAACCCGAACTTCTCTGCGGCCAGCGTGTTGCTCGCTCGACTACCTGCTACTTGTAATCAATGTAATTCACGGGATTACACAGCCGGATGTAGGTCGTGCTACCATCGTTGCCGGTTACTTGTCGACAATATCGTTATCACGACGACTTTTCTCACCGATGCCAGACGGCTGTCGTTTACGTCGTTTCGAAAGCATTAAGAGCGATTATAAGTAGGTTAGAGAGTCGCGGACACTCGCAATTGTCATTGATTACGTTGTTATTAGCAGCTGCGACTATCTGCGTTATACGTACTACCTACGATTGCAAGAAGAAAAATGGATCTACTATAGTTTTATCAACAGATGCGCTTACGTTACGAAAGCATTCCAACGCTTGTAGATACCTTTCGTAAACGTATTACGTTGTACGAGACATTTTGAAATTTTTTTGGCACTCTTGCGACGCTCTATACATGTATACGCGTATATGTGGTAGGGAAACAAGGAAGCAAAATGAAAATATATCGAGACCGCCTGTTTCAATGAATCGGTCATCTCTCGCGCGGTTACGCTTTAAGGAAGCGCGCAAACACCATTTATTCGTTTAATTTCGCGCTACGATAAGGTAGCTGGATTTGATGCCAGGAAACAAAGTGACAATTAGGTGATAATGCATTCACGGTTTCGGTGAATTCTCGTTCAATAGGCCTCTTTAGACTTTCGCGTACTTTCCATTGTGTCGGCCACGTTGTATTCAGCGCGTGTATATAAATATTATGAATGTACACGAATTAACGATCACAGGCCACGTAATCTTTTCGCGGGAACAAATATTTGAATCGTTCGTTGGAAATCTTGTCAACGATACGTTGAAATCAAAGGGACGATTTATGCAGGTACCAATCGTGCTTCTCTCTTCTTGGCTCTACGCTGTATACGACCCACGATGAGAATTATATTTTCATTTTTCAAAGCAACTTCTGTCGCGTTTAATTTTCTCCGCATTCTCATTATAGAACAAAGAACAAGCTCGTCTTTTGTTCTATTCTACTTTCGTACGAAATTAGATTTAGTGAAAAATAAGCAAGTGTAGGCGAACTCTCGAGAAACGCCGTATATCACGTCACTTTTAATAGACGAAGTTGCGAACGATCCTCTTTCGCGTTTTTCTTCAACGAGAACTTTAACCGCATGGAAATGGGCTTGAATTTTGATTTATCAAACCCGGTTAGTCGATAGGAGAGCTAGAAAATGTCGGACACGATAGAAGGCACGGGGTGTTTTCGATTGGCAACAAACGGAACTGCCCTAATAGCACGGTACCCGTTCGTGTCAGTCCAATAATGCGAGATAGACGTACTGGGAAAGCTTTCGACAGCTTTCAACTCCGCCGAGTTTATATAAATAACGACCGCCTCTACAACACCGTCTGCCATCACAAGAACGTATAGCTTTCGACCAGCGAATTTCCAGGGCGAATATGCCGGGCACACGTACCGCGAGTGTACGTTACTGCCACATATTTGTCAATGATATTGAGTTTCGCTCGAATGATACAACAATGATACGAACTAGCTGGAACAGTTTCAGAGCAACGTGCTATAAAGTTGAATGACGTTTCGTAGTTACGCCACAGCATGAATTGAAAACTTACACGACCGGAACCCAGTTTCGACGGGCCGAGCTATAAACGTTTGTTATTGTTTTACAACGCGCTGTTCGCACCTGTCGATGCACCGACGCTGGTGTGGAAATAATAAAATAATCGCTTTCTGTTTCCATTTCATCGCGTATCCATGCTTCCCTCTTTCGTCTCTCTTTTATTAGTCGAATAAAGAAATATAATATCTGGCGCAACGAGAAACACGATCCTTTCGTTTAAAATACGAACGATTCGTGGACTCTACATAATCGACGTCCGCGGTGAGAAACGATCTATGGTTCGTTCGAATCGGTATGTCAACAAATTGCCAACAATTTGCTGGGTTGGCTCTTTTAATCCCTGTTCGTCGACGAAATCGCGAGCGGTTAGAGACGAGACAAGTTAACAAGGAAGAACCTGGCTCGGTTTACTGCCACGGCGAAATAATCGAGCTTACGACATTAAACTGTTTAACGACGTTCGCGCTCCTTCGCACGACCCCTTTCGTGCAGCAGGTTGCGGCAAACAATTTGCGCCTGTTTTCTACCCGGCATTTTCAAACAGAACGTTCCTTTTTTCCGCATAACTCTCGCCACTTCCCGGAAATATGTCATCGCGTGCGTTGGCGACGATGTATTTTAAAAATCAATGGCAACAGTTAGCTTAGCCGCTCGATTTTGTGTCTTCGGTCAGGTTACTTAGCAACGTTTTATTTATACGCCACTGCGGTCGCTAATCAACATTTTTAACACGTAATTTCAAGAGTGTCGGGATTTCAGTCGCCCCAGATGTTTCTTTCCAAGAAGGATATTCAGAATTCATTAACTCGCGGAAGGAAGTGGCTCTAAGAATTTTAGCGAGTTTAACGCTTCCTGGCGCTGCTGAGTATAAAAACGCTTTTCACTTTCGTATCCGTAATTTTGGGCATACGCCAAGCAACGCGACCAGCTACGCGGACAGACACGGCCACTGCCAACGCAAGGGCAAATTAACCGACCGGCAGAGACCAACGAAATTGACCTCACGTGCTTGAATCCGCCTCGCCAGGATAATCTGGATTCTCTCGTCGAGGCAAATTAAGCGCTGCTTTCGAAATAACCGCTCGTGTCTGCTTGCTTCTCCACGACGTACGAAATTAGTAAACAAGCTGATCGACCCAAAAATCGCGTTGTCTGCTGGTCCCAGTCGATCGTCGAGGTATATATTCGCGTTTCCGCGTTTTTCCGAATATCGACGAATCGATGCGAATAAAAAGTAGCGCATATTTTTGCACGAGAACAGTACGGTGGGTCTAAGTGAATTCTAACTCGAACTTACAACACGATTTATGCGATGTACCGTTTCGATTTATGCGTCCTACTCCCGTAGATCTTCCATTGTAATAATTCAAAAGTGGATTATCTCGTTAATTTAGACATCAGTTGGATACGATAGAATACTGGACTGAGATTTTACACGTGGCCGAGCAAGCTTGCCGTAAACGTAACTTAATCGCATGGAAGTTTAATAAGCATACCTAATTCCCCATCAACGCCGGATATCCTTTATTCGCGCCAGTAGGAAAATCGTTCGTCCGCTACTGGTTTACGTTATCGTTGTGCGTTAATCCTCGTTTTGTAATAGAGTTCAACAATGCGGGTTGCAACATTTAAAACGGAACGCGTTGCGTGTAAGGGAACGTGAAAATCCAGATGATGTCCATTGAAACTAAACGGTGCGTTCGACGATTCGAAGATAAACACGTTACGCGGGAGCGATGGAAAATAAGAATTCCGATGGTTGATCCGTTTTAAACGAAAGAGAAAAGTGAAAAAAGACCGGATTCGGAAAGCAAACGATAAAAATTGTGAGCGAAAACACTGGGAAAAAAAACTATATAGACGCTGTGTTGCTGCGTGGATTTTCAGAGTTTTACAAGCTTTCGTCGTGTATACTCGTATGGAGTAAAGAAAGCGCAACGGTAGAAAAAAGAGGAGAGATCTAATGGCTGGAAGATCGAGGGTAATTATGCGTTTTCACCGCCTAACGTCGCTCTTCAACTCGCGTAATACCACCTTTTGTTATTCTTTTTTCTGGCCTCTGGTAAGGCCAGCTCGTCGTCAACGTACCAAAACTTTGTTTCAACTACCTCTCAGCTCGAGTACCGGCTCTAAAGTGGGTCGACTAATTAGTTGGATACTTGAGCCATTCGCGTGTTACATTTTGCGCGAAAAGGAGCGCTGCCTTCCTTCGAGCAATTGATGATAACGATTATTTTTGACGTTGCAACAGGAATGCGGACACGACGTTGTTCAAATTTAGCGAAATACGCCAACATACATATATTCTGAAAGTCGAAGCGTGGCCCATTGCGAATAGAAACAATTTTTCTCACCAAAATTGTCTCGCTAATGTATTCGCGCGTACGGTATACGTAGGTACGTACGCGTAACGATAGAACAGTTGGTAATTCTAATGTTCTAATTGTTTTGTTAATGGTATCTTTGCGTACGGATACTTTACGAAATTAACTCTTTCGGTAGGATAGGTTGCGCACACCAAAGACGTTAGAAACAAACAAACTCGTCGATTTTGTGTTCGTTTAAAGTAACTCGTTCCGACCACGATCTTAAGTATTATACTTACAGATCTTAATACGTATAATCCACTGCAATAAGTAGCCGTACGCGAACCACCGTACGTTTCGATTCGTCGAATCCCGAAATCATCGGAGTCCTTCGTTTGGAGAAACACTTTATTCCCTATAACCGTTGCCTTAGCAATTTACATTCGTCGCGTACCGTCTGCATGTTTGCCGAAACAGTTTGCAAGACAAACGATGCTCGCTGCGGACGAAGTCGCGGACGAACGTTTAACGGAAGACAATCCACTCGGCGTTCTTGAAGGAACCACGTTATTGTTCGATCCTTGTTTCGTCTTGTTACGCCGATAGATCAAAATCGAGCTCGAAGCGTACTCGAACGTTACATACCTGTTACGGAGATGGGGCTGCAGTCAGCCACCTACAATTTCGATGGCGAGCACTCCGCCTTGCTCGAGTTCGTGCTGCTAAAAGCACGAAAACTGAAGTACGTGCCATTGTTTTCCGTATCTGTCAGCGATATCTGCTAACAACCGACGCGTCGCCACGACGTTTCGTCGCGTCTGAGAGTTGTATTACAGCAGGCGTCCTGACGCCATAAAAGACGCAGTCGAGAGCCAAAACGACGGTTGTCGTTTGCCTGTAAACTACGAGCGAGAACGATAAGCCGCGAGTAATCGAGCTTTCATCGACTCGATGAAACTACCTTGGCGACGAAATTAAAAAAATCTAAATTAATCCCGTCGACGATCCTGACGATTGTATCGACGATTCAGAGATCGACCTGTTCGCTATGGATTTATAAGAGATAGCTCACAGCCATTGTATGTCAGAGATAATTATCGCGTCGTTCGATCGACCATATCGTTCGGTGTAAACGGAAAACCATCAAAATCAGCACGGCGTTTGATCCATCGATTCGACATCGTTCGTAACTGATAATTTCACTGCAGTCTTGAAATACAATACCGCGCGGTTTTGTAGTTTAGGTCGAGGATAAGGTTACGTCGAATTATCGAGTGTTCCGCCACTTTGAGATAAATGCAAGACATTTTTGTTTCGTTGGAATCCCAATAACCGTGTACTTTAACCACCCGAAGACGTGGTAATATGACAGTGATTTTTAACGCGTCTACAGACTTCATTCCCATTGTCCTTTCCTCCAAGAATATCGTTCCAACATGGTTCCATGATAAATCTCCGTTGGAGAGCATTAAACGTCACCTCAATATCATCACGGCAAACAGATTTCAATAAGACGGGCTTAAATTTCCTTTGGGAAGTTTTTGTAAACCTTCAGAGCGATCTGCCAACGGGGCAACCATCAATTTTTACCCTTCCACCGTATACGACGCGTCGTCTTGAAAAAAAAGTGTTCGTTCGAGAGCGTTCAAACCGCCAGGAAGCAGAGTCGAGGGTAGAGTATGCGGCATCTATGCCACTCAGCCGGAACAGAGCCACGTCCGGTCAATAATTGGTATATACTACTAGCTGGGAAACTTACCTCGACAAGAGGGATTCGAGTGTCGCAACAAACAAGCAGCTCTTTATTTCGTAGCAACGGACGTTCAAGCCCTCTTCAACCGGAACCTCTGTTTCGATAAAACATTCAATAGAATACTTTCTTCCGACCCTCGGCACAGCCCTTCAGCCTTTTCTCGACGAGAGGAGAGAAGAAAAAAAGACTATTTTACATTCGCTTACAACAGCAAATTTAGATTTGTCCGATTCGTTCGGGTTGAACAATTTTTCGCGAATATCGATTAAGCATGCAGAGCAGCTTCGTTTAAAAATCGTCTCTCCGAGGCGAGTTATTAAAAAGTGCTGGTTTACGAGATTCCGCCAGCGTCTCGGCGTCCATGGAAACGCGTCCATCCGGCCTGCCTTTGCACGCGCGCGCGCGCGTGTGTGTGCCATTAAATTCATAAGGTTTAATTAAAAACTCGTTTCTGCTCGGCGCGCAGGTAACGCGGCATTGCTGCGTGGTCCAATTCCGTGGCTGGAAAAAATGCGTCGAAAAGAAGTTGGCGGGGTAGAAAGGGTGAAAAAGGTGGACGGGAGGAGGCGGAGGAATTACTTAGAACGTGTTCGGGAACGGCGCCAAATTTTTAATCGGCCGTTCGAAAGGCATCGGGGCCACGTGTCGCGTATTTCACCGAGCTCCGCCAAAAAACGCATCTTCCGTCGGTCGCCATTGCGATTATTGATTTATCGAACTAGCAAAGCCGCGCGTCGTTATTGCATTAACGATAATACGCGTTCGATCTCGCGCCTGACTATTACACGGAATTTGTTGCATCGGATACTTGGCTTGGATTTCGCGCCGCGACGTTGATAAATCGAGCCGGTGTGGCGCGAGAGTGTGTGCGTTTGCCTGTCGTACAAGCGGACCAACGTTTCCAACAGAATGTCAGAGCAACGATCGGTGGCTGTTTTGTAGACGCGTGTGGCCGATGTTCGAACGAGTCGACGCGCGTTGCCGTTTATAAGTTAAGATCGAGACGAGCAAACGAGCTTTTCCGAAGATTTAAGAGAAGATGCAAAGCAAAGCTTTAAAACAGAGATACTCCCTACGGGCCGAGGTATCAACTTAATAATAGCCTTTCCGTGTCTTTGATATTTACGGTAATAACCGCGCAACGAACGCTTCGGTAATTTAGCCTTTCCATTTAATCGGATCAGCTATAAAATTGTTCGCCATGGGAAATACGTGAAATAGCAATTGTCGTTTATTTGTACAAATATTTAATAAGATTACACCGGACCGGGAACGTTAATCGAAGGTAATCGTCGTTCTTAAATATGAACGAGAACGTTCGGTCGAAAGCATCGTCTCGCGCGATCTCGCTTCGATCTCGCATCGACATCCGCTCGAAGCCGCGCGACAACGTTATTCGCAGGTATCGATCGCGGTATCCGATACATTTCGACGATCGCCACTATCGTCCGGTTCCGTTCGAACGAGACGTCGTTCCTTTCCAACGTCCGAAAACTTTGTACACGTTTCTCGAATTTCGAAGTTCTTCAATACGCTATTTGCCAGACGTATAAATAGAATTAAATAGTATCTCGTCTATGAAAAACTCGCCGATTCCGTTTCACTTTGTCCCTGACGGCGATCGTTTAGCGAGTCCGAACCAAACGATTGCGTTGCTCGTCCAAAAGCAAGGACGCTTCGCCCATAATTTTCGCACTGGTTCGAACCAAGAATAGCAATTGGTATTCGTCCGTGACGGTGAGCTGCGCCCTTGTCCTCACTAACGCGTGAAGAACGTTCGCTCTTTCCAGATCCAACCATCTTTGGAGGGTAACTTCCCTTTCTCGTGGACCGGCGAAAGTCACGTCCGCGGGACCCCACAGAGAAAATTCCAGGATGGATTTCACCTACGTCGAGAATATAGATTTTCCTTCAGTTCTGAATTCTTGCAGATTCTAACACGGACAAATATTTTTTGTCGCCGCTGTACATCACCGTGTAATATTTAACATTCGCGCGATCATACACCGTAGTATATCGCTAGTCGTGCGTAGCGTTTATTCGTGAAGTGGTTTCCTTTATTCGCGAAAACGTTCTCGTTAATTTTACCTGTGACAAGGTGACTGCCTTCTCCCTTACGAGCAACTCCTGAATCAGAGGCAGTCTACTGGCCAAGTTGAGCTGTTGAAGCGCCACGAGCGCGCACTGACACAACGAGACCCTCTCCTCGTCGCGTTCCTCGTTCGTCTCCACGTTCAATCTGTCAAACGTTATCGAGCAATGAGCGAACCAATTTCGAGCTGGCGTCGAGCAAGCTCCTTCGACGCGTTTACCGACCCTTGAAGAAGATAGAGCCTGTAATAGGCGTCCTTGTCTTCTCTACACAGAACCACGTTGTTCAAGCTTCTCGCAGATTCTTCGATTCCTCGCGCTTGAAGGCTCTTTAACGCCGTGACGAATTGAAGGAGCACGAACGATGCTTCTCTAATTGTTCCCTCGTCGTGCAAATCCTTGATCGTCGCGCCGAATAATTGTATCGTGTTCACTTGTAAACGCGGCAGTACGGAAATGGTCGCTGAAAGGATAAAAACGAACGTGTACGGTGCTACGAATCGAAATTTTCGAAAGTCTACAGAATTTAAAGGAATTGGATCGTTTATAAGCGTTAGGGGAAAAAGCTGTCGTTTGGCTCTTAACGGGTTGATATTGGTTCGTGGCGACGTGTAATTTAAGGAGGGGGAAGACAAGGAGATCGATAAAATACCTTCGAGCTTCTTGTTCCCGCGTAGACACGTCTTGTCGGTAATTTCCCTCGGTGGGCTGTCTATAAACTCGATTATAGGTGCCAAATAAAATTCCTTCCGCGACACATGCGTAGCCAGATCGAAAGCGATGCACAAGGTGACGTTCAGCTCGTTCCACGTCGCCGAGCAAAATATTCTTCTACCGACTGTGATCGACGTATTGGCGTCGATGCCGAAGTGGCTTACGCGCGGATTCGTATTTTTCAACGCTCGTAGCCCCGCAAACATTTGAGGCGTTTGGTTCAGCTGCAACAGTAAATGTACGTCCCATGCATATTCTATGAAACGTGTTGTCGAACGACGTCGTTCGATAGTACGAGCAAAATACGCGTCTAAATACAATCTAAATAGAACGATCCAATTAGAGGACAGTACTCCATTTATCCGAGTTGTATTCATCGCAACGAAAATTTCGGTTAATGCCTAATTAATCGAACTCGTGCCGACTGAATCCGTTTATAGCGGTTCGCGGATGGAATTGGCGAATATACTTACCACCGTGAACTTTTACGAATATATTACGTACATTGTGCGACGGTTTTTGAAATTTCATTGCCACGTTAATGAAACGCTACGCGGCTCTAACGAAACAAACGAAAAAAAAAAAAAGAATTTGAATATCGCAAATGCGCGTTTTCACATATTTTTCTGGATCGTGGAATCTGTTTAGACGATGAATTACCGCGAAAAGATTTCAGGTCGATAAGATAAATATTGGTTAGATATCGGCACAACGCTGCAAACGTTAATCGTAAATCACCGCTGTTTGAACGCACACACCGCAATAACTAATAATAAAATATCCTATTGTACCGTGCGAAAGAGCGCTCGAGATTTTATCAAAGTTTTCACGAATGTAGGATTTGGATCTTGGAATAAGTAGTTGGAAGATTTTTCTTAGAAGGAAGTGCAAAGTAAGAAAGTACCTGGTCGAGAAACTGGGCGAGAGCTTCGTGATTTGCAACGACCACGGCGCCGTAATTATCCTCGAGGCTTCGATGAACTATACTGCGACCTCTGCGTTGCCTCAATCGGCTTATCCTTAATTCGTCGTCCTTATTCTTCCAGTCTTGATCCTCCTCGGGACCCTGCGTTTTAAAAATTCCATTATAAATTCCGCGCGGTTGCGCGACCGATAAAACTATCTCAAAGTAAAATTGTTTCCCGGGATCTTTATTAAATAAGAAAAGCGCAGGACGCGCGCGCGGACCACGAAACTTCCCCGCCGAGTAATAAAGTTCCGCAAATACCGCGGGACCGAGTTGCATGGTAATAAAATCGCTGGGCCTGCTAAACAGTTGTGAAACCGATCCACCTTTGAAAAAGCAACGAAGAAAGCTCGCTCCGACGGAAGCGTGAAAAACCTGGTCTCTACGGGGCTTCGTTTAATTTTTAAACCTTTCGTATCTGGTTAGCGTCCGATCGATCGCCATGCTCGTTTTGCTTCTTTTCTAAAAGGCATAAATTCCGACGGAAACGTAATATATATATACATCGATTCACGAAAGTATTCGGGGACTCTTGCACACACTTTTCGCGAATACGTTACATCGCGTGCGTTGTAGGAAACGTTTTAAAGTTTCGTCGACATCGTCGCGAGACCAAAATTTCGATCAAATTATTCGAAAGCGAATCGCGTGTAGCATCGAATTTGTTCGTTTCGATGCCGTTTCGCGCTATGGTCGTCGTCGTCGTCGTCGTTTTACACATACGTTCTATGGTTGTACAGTTTCCGATATCTTACGCGACCATCCACGCGGTCACGTCCAGTTCGAGAAATAGCACGAGATCGTACCTCGTCGCCGGTGTAAAAGCCATACGGGGCATACAGCTCGCTCTCGGTCTCGCTGCCGCAATATGGGAGCGAGGTCGATCTGACGAATGTCTGATGATGAAATTTGAATTCCGAAGCGGGTTCCATCGCGTTGCTGTCGGATTTCCTCTTGCAGGTGAGATGAGATCCGCCAGCGTGGCGCAGCTCGAGATTCGAGTCGCACTCCGGCGAGCTAGAAAGGCACTCGTAAACATGACTGTCGTTAGACGTCTGGAAAAAATCGTGTAAAACCACGCCGGAGTTAGTAACTCGTTGAGAACGGAGAAGACGCCGCGCGACGAAATTTCGGTACAAATGAAACGAGGAGATTCTACGAGCGAAAGCGACATGGAAATCAACGATAACAACATCGTGTTGGAGCGTTCGCGAAGAAAGGGACTTGGAGAAACAGCCGAAATTAGCAGGACACGCGAGAAACGTTTATTTCGAAGCGACAAAACACCGTCTGCTTCAAATTGCGTAACGATACAATTTTCGCGAAACCGAAACCTCCGACTCTGTTTCGCCGTTCTTGTTTCTCGACATATTTTCACTCGCGGAATTCCCCTCGCCTTGCCTGTACCCTACCATCGTTCTTGCTACGCGAATCGTGTAAACGGATCGACAAAGGAAGATGTTTCAAGAACCGATCAAACATAATCCAGCGATGTATTAACGCCGAATGGTAAACACCGAGAACGCTGTACGTACTATGTAGCAACCTAGCTGAACGTGCCATAAGCGTTATTTCAAGAGCACACTAACGTCTAATAGGCGAGACGTTACGGTAGCCTTAAATTCTTGAACACCTTTCTTCCTTACTTCCTGTGTACACTTGCGCGGTCGGCCATAAAAATCGTTAAAAGCCCATTAATAGTAGCATTACCAGAGAATCGGACGTGGGTGGCGCAGTAACCGCGACGGTCTCGTAATCCTGATTAAGGGCCGGGCTTGAAGAGCCGTGTTTCTTGAGGATCGGCTGCGAGGTCGCTTGGTCCCTCATGCTGGCGGTTCTTTGCGGTTTCGAGGGTGCCAACGAGCTGCGCACCTCACCTGTAACATCCTCCGCTGCTGCAGGCACGTCCGCCATCGTCAAGCGCCATGGGTTAGTACCACAAGACACAAGGCATGTCACAAAACAGGCTAGCTACCGTACTAGCGTGCTAGGAGAGACGGAATTATCGTTCCCGGCTAAAACACTAGAGACGCGCTAGCACGTACATACGCGTGTGTATATCTATGCAGAATGGACTGTTCTTGCGAGAGGACGAGGGCAAAGCGACGAATCAGACGCGTTGGTGAATCGCTCGAGGTCGTCGTATCGACAATTTCGGATCGCCCTTCCACTCGTCGGTCTTTCGATCGTGAATCGTTTTTTTTATTTTTCGACGAAAACTCTTACGAATGCACGACTGTAGCCCAAGTACGATAACGATAACGGTAGGTCTTATTCGATCGTTCGATAAGTCTGTATCGATCTTTGAACGGTTCGTAACGCGTGCTTTCTCGGGACGCTGTTTTTTTACTTTTCATACGACGTACGCGTACAGTTTCGTTCGACGATCTTCTTCGACCGTTCCGTCCCTTCTGGGATTCCGTTTTCCCAAAATTGTCATACGTGCCAACATTCAGCCCAACGTTCCGCATCTTCAAGATTTAAATCAACTTGGTAGCTGGCAGACCGATTCTCGCGGTTCTACATAGCATCTTCAACGCGAATGGCAATCGAGAGGATAGGAATACGAGAGACGAAAGTTTCGAACTATGCGTAATACCGATGACGCGTAGTAATCGACGCTGCGAGTTAGATACGGTGACGGAAAAATCAGCACCAGCTTATCGAACGATCCGATACCGCGTGGTGATCGAATAACGAGAATCTACGTCCATTTAACCCTTCGACTTTTCTCCAACGTTCGATCGAGTAAATGTAACACCGTTCGAATCGGTGGGAAATGTAATTCCCTTGGAAGGAGAGACGCGTCTCGCTCGGTATCCTAATTCCTTGGAGAAGTTGCGACGGAGCTAAAGGGTTCAATAGAGTTCTAGAAATTCCAGGGCGAAACACAGTGAATTAAGTGGCGTTCAGAGTTCCTGCGCGAATCATCGGCAATCCTGGAATTGGCAGGCATTCGTTATCGAGGTTTGACTAAAGGGGAAGGGGCAGAGAACACGATGCTAATATGCAATCAATACATGCGGCGTTAGTTGCACCCTGGGACGGTTAAGGATACCTTGCGCAACAATCCTACCACCGTTGTCACGTCACCGCCGACATGTTCGCTATTTACAGCGGACTAGGAATCAGACGAGCACCTCTCTACCCTATAGCTGTTCGATTCTCGTACAGTCAAAGCAAATTCGACTCGTGGTCGGCGAGAGAGGTAAGGTGTCGAGCGGATCGATGCTTAACGCGCGAACGAAATTGTCTTTTCGACACGAAACGCGCGTTGGCGAACGAAACGACTCGATGAAGCAATAACGCTATCGTGCATCGCGCGCATCTTTGTTCGTAGATCGCGCCGTTGGAACAGCAACTTAAAAATTTAACGAAACCGAGAAGTTTGGAAAAGACGGACTTTGACGATGCGGCGTAAGAGGGTCGGTTCCTGTTCGCGTTGTAAATTTATTCGAATCTGAGAATGGTCTGATTTTTCGGTAAATGGTAGCGAACGTATCGAGGAAAGAAAGGAAATAATGGGACGAGCGACGATACGGTCGATGAGAAGAGGGAACGTATGCAAGTTCCGCGTGGTCTTTGAATACAGTCGTATCGGTGCATGCGGTTAACGATGAAGCAGCCCCAAATCGAACCGCGCAAACGTCAAACGATCGCAATCCAATAACAATTATCGATGGAAACGATCGTGGTTCCTTTTTTCGCTTCGTCGTTTCACGTCGTCGAGGCCTTCGTTCCGTTCGTCATGAAAAAAAAAAAAACAAAAAGAAAGGAGGAAGCACACGCAACGGATAGAGAGATACTGGGATCACGACGGGTGCAACGAACCAAAAATCTAAAAGAAGAGAGAGAGAGAGAGAGAGAGAAAGAAAAAATTGCGAGAATATTACGTGACCAAGAAAACAAGGCTCTCTGGTTTTTCAGGCAACAAACGTTTATTTCAGACACAGAAATTCGAGGTTACAGAATCTTTCGTACTCCATTTCTATCGTTTTATTTACAAAAGAAAAAAAAAAAAGAAAAAAAGAATAAAACAGACAGCGTGTAATATCATCGGTTCATACAACTGGTGTCGCACTTTTTCCAGTTTCATGTTCTTTCTTAAATTCGGCCAGCCATTCTCAAACTCTTGATCGCACTCTCGTCCGTTGGAGGCAACTTTAGCTCGTTCGACAGAGAAATTTCTGTATCGAAACGACGGCGATTCGCGCGCTACGAAAAACAATCACGACGACGGTGTCTCGTCGACAAAACGTACGTAGCTGTTGAAAAAACACGAAGCGCGGAACGTCTGATCGCGCGTTCTTTTATCCAACAAAACGGTAATAAGATATATATCACAGAGAATCGTGAATCGTTCGGTACAATGTCTCTAAATAGAGCAATTAGTGGAGAAAGTACACGAGTATAGAGTATAGTCGTTCGAAGGGATTAGTCGTAGAGTATAAGAGACGATAATCAAGAAAACGATACGCGTATGGCATATAGCAAACGTTTAAAGGAGAACGTATATTCGTGAAGAATATTAACGTGACTAATTGACGGGAGTGTCGATAAACAGGATCGCGCGGCTGTTCGTTTTCGTCGATCGTGTAAATCTTCGTTCGTGTCCAGGCACGGACAAACGAGCGCTATCGAAATTGAGAAAAAAAAAAGGGGGGGGAGACGGGTGTAAAGAAACGGCAATTTCACGACGACCGTACGTCGACCCGGCGAAACGAGGAACGAAGAAAAAAACCCGTGAGGGAAAGGTGAGAGTTAACCACCGTTATCCAACGTTACAGGATTATGTTCCCCGATCGGACGTACTCTCGCAAAGAAAACTGTAAATTCGTCAAGGAAGCAGCTGGCGCGAGGATTCGTGTGAGTATGGCTGTTACAACATCGAGATTTTTGCCGTGGATAATCATTAGTTACATTGGATGGGCCTGAACTTACCCAGATTCGCGTAAATCGAGTCTGAGGTGGTCGAGGCTGCCGGCTGCCAGGACGACGTCGAGGACGAAGACGACGAGGACGTTGAAGATGTCGAGGACGAGGGCGACGATTTCGTGGACGACTTGTCGCTCCTCGACGGTAGTTGTTTGGTCTCGACGCGCGGCGGCGGTGGTCTGACCGGTTTGCTAGCTGGATCCAGTCTCGACCAATCCTCCAAAGACTGGTTCCTTGGTGGTGGTGGCGGTTTGCCTGGTCTCGCTGTAACATAGTAAAACGTATTTTATACAGCCGGCATGCGGTCCTTGCGAATTTAGCGCTTCCACCTTCGCAGAGTTCGCTCGATGGCGGAGAACCATCGCGGTACGCGCTTGAATATTAAACGTTCTCTTTGAGGAGACTGCGAGACGAACGCGAGACACGACGGTAACGCGCAGTAACATCCGTGTCGCCGATATACGTGCTAATTAATCGACAAAGGGAGACCAGGCATAGGTCGATGAAACAAAATTATGGACGAAATTCTAAAAGAATCGCTTCTCGGTTTCCCTCAATCCCTCCGCAAGATGGATCGCTATATCGGATAGAGCGATCGCGTGTCAAAAGGAAAACTTACCGGCGGCGTGCGATCCGGCGGACAACGGCGATCGAGTTGCTCTAGCCGCGTCGTTCCTGGAACCGCAGGAATCTGGTTGATCCTCGCTTATCCTGCTAATCCGATCGTTTCCTACCACTTCGACAGCAGCGCCATCCAACTCCAACGGATGAATAATTTCTAATCGTGGTTTGGGTTGCGGCGTCGATGGTATTTCGTCGATCCTCGAGTTGGACGCGTGACCGCTAACCATATCCACGTCTTTCCTCGAACCCATCCTGAGAAATCTCTTCAAAGAGAAACGCGGTCTACCTCTCTTCTTTTCTTCTCTGACTTCTGGCCCGCTTGCCAGGCTATCCTGCGACAAGGATATCGTCCTTCTGGACGCTGGATCGCACGTTTGCGCGCTCGTAGGATCCGGAAGATCCGAGACAGCTTTTCGAAACTTTGGGCTGCACGATGACGCCCTTTCTCTCTTCTCTTTTTCCCTGACCACCGGCGAGTCCGATTTGAAATTCGCCCCGGGATTTCTAGCGAACAAGCTACAACTGGGAGCCAGTTCTTCCGTAGAATCGACCGCCGGAGGTTTCGGCGCCATTCTTCTTTTGTTCGGCGATCGTATCGACTCCACCGTGGAAAATTGCGGATCTGAAATTTCCTCGTCGACCTCCGCATTCTCCGTACTATCCGACGCCTTTGATTTGATTGCTGGCGACGTTCTCGATGCAGAGATCTCGACGGTCGGTAACTTCGACTCGATGCCTTGACACACGGACTTCGAGTCGACTTGGGATCGACAAGTTTCGTTCTCTCGCTGTTCCGAGTCTTTTGGAGCGTCCGCGTTCAAACATCCACGATTTTGATCAACGAGCGAAGCGGTAACTTGCTCCTCCGACTTGTCTTTGGTAGCTGTTAGACGAGAGGAAGTTGTTTGTTCCGGAGGTGGAACGTTGTTGGCGCCTGTAAATCGGTTGAAAATGCAAACGTCGTTAATTAGAAGACGGAGAGTGTTGTACCGTGGACGACGTAATCGTGGATCTACGTGGTCTAATCGGAAGGATGACTTTGCGCGAACCGTCTACCGAATCCCTAAATAATCCTGGTATCGTCGCGACACTCGTCTAATTGTTACGCCTTTGTCGTGCGAATCGCTTTGTTGCGAATCCGATTAGGTTTAGTTGTTTCTTGGAAGATTTGAACGTTCGAAAATCCAGAATATATTTAACAGTTATTTGGAACGAGAACGGGAGAATCTGCGTATAGGAAAATTTAGAAATTCGAAAGTTTGGAAACGTTTGAACGAAAATATCCGACTATTCGTATAACCGAAAGATTCGAATATTTGAAAGTTTCGGCGTTCAGGCGTTTTATAAGACTGTTGAAAGTTCGAGAAAGACGCGATACATTTTTCGAGAAAGAGAAACGTTCTCACCTGTGCTCGAAGGGGATTTGCCTGCGGCATTTTGAACCGAAGGAGGTGGCGGTACGTAACTTTTCTTTCCATTCGCATCAGACGGCGTAGCGCTGCTCTTGGTCGAGAAATTAGTCGGCTTCTGAGGCACCACGGGTTTCATCTTCGACTCCGAGTGAACTGCACCATGCAGGAAAGACGGTCTCGGCTCGGTTGTGATAATCGGTGTCTTACACGTTTCCGTCTGAACGGGATGCTTAGTTTCGATAGGCGGAGGACTCTTTGGAAGAGCCGGCGGTTCCGTCGCTTCCTCTTCGTCCGCCTTTCCATCCGGTTCACCGGCCGATTCTCGACTTTCTTCGAAACTAAAATTCTTCTCCACGGGCGCAGCTTCGCCTTCCACTTTTCGCGTTTCGTGCAACGATGAATCGTCCTTAACGATTTTCCTACTGTCGTTTAACGTTGCGCTGATTTTATTGGCGTCTTTTCCTCGAACAACCATGGATCTATCGCTCTCGGCAGCATCTTCGGCCTCGTTCTTCAAAGGTGTCAGAGTCAACTCGATACCCTTGTCCAAGGATTCGTTTTCTATTCTCGATACGTCGCGTGCCTTCTTCGTGATTTTCCCAGTAAAGTCGTATTCGATCTTGACGCCATTTTGCGAAGCTTGCGCAGCAGTCTTGGATTTCTCGTTGTCGAACTTTTTAATTGGTTGGCTTCGGGCAGTATTGGCAGCCTTCTTATCCGATTTGCTATTCTCTAAATTCCTCTCGACGTTGATCGCGTTAGATTCGGACGTTCTGTCCTTCGTGTCTTCGGGATCCACCGATTCGTTTCTTTGCACGACAGAAATTAAATTATTCGACGTGATCAGGGGCATGTCCACGATCTTTTCCATGCTGCACGAAAACTTCTGATCCTTCTTCTCCTCCTTTCTCCCGTCGACGTCGCTCCTTTTCGTGCTCTTCGACATCGTCTATAGGAACATTAAAGGTCGAATAAAAACACAGAGAAACCTTTCACCGAGTATAGAATATTTCTTTAACGCAGTTTACGATACGAATTCGACAAAAGGTTTCAACAAGGTTTCGCTACAAAGGGAACATCTCTTTAATGCGTTTACCGCGCACCACGCGAATCCGAATCGGCAAACGTTTATTCTCCAAGGTACTTCTAAAGCGTATGAAACGCGAGATAAAAATCAGAAAATCGCGGCGACGAATTCCGAGCAAGTATCCTAAATTCAGGATAATAATTCGCTGCCGTAACGTTTTACGATATAGAGGCGGAACTGTCATATGAAAATTATTCGTTCATCAACCTGTTAACCTGAACGAAAAAACTGTTTCCTGGTAACGATACAAGCGACCCTAAAATTCATTTCGAATGAAATTCGTTTGTTGATTCCATCGTTCTATGACCGTGCGAACGAAGGAACGACCAAAAACCAACATGCAACGAACGCGATACAAAATACCAACCTCTGACTTATCAGTTTCCATTATCTTAGATTTGGTAAAGTTCGTTAAGCCGTTAACGAATCCATTCACCTTCTTATCGCTAGGCCTCTTTGCCGTTGGCAAAGATTCGTCACCGCCAAACGGCGTGACAGAGACCAACAACGTAGTCTTCTTGCCTTCTGAATCCTTCTGTATCCTTCCCAACATAAGGGACGCGAAGGATCTCGTCGTCGCGGACGACTTACTCGTCTCGTTCGCGGAGACGATCTCCGTCAGGTTTGCGGTGATCGTGTTAAAGTTGGTATTGGCACGCGTCAAGTTGCCAAGAGCCCTTTCCTCCTCGCTGTCTGGCAACGTGTCATCGTCCCCGTTGAACGACTCCACGAAGTCCTGTTCATCTTCCTCTTCACCTTCGGAGACGAAGTCGTCTCCTCCATAACCGATTATCTCCGTCAGCCGCTCCGTAAATGCCACGCTCTTCTTTCTCTGGTCCTTTCGAGACACCGTCTTCCCGCGCAGAATACTCTGAAAATTATAAAAACTTGTATTTACGATTTATCGTTAGAACATTTGAGCGTTTAAGGCGTTGGCTGAGACACGAATTTTTGTTCGCGACTATTCGTGCTCTAAACTGAATCGTATCTCGAATATCGCCGAACATCGTAGTTAATTACTTGCACGCTAGTTTCGCGTTAACCTCTATCGAGACCGATACACGATTGTACATTCATGTTTCAATTTCGACATATAATTCCAATTACGACTGTTTATATATGGTACGTTTGGACGATTAAATATACAATACATTTGTACAATTAAATACACAATTAGATACTTGTTATTCTAGCGCGAACGTTCCTATGAATTTCTACGACCTCTGTGCAAATTTCTCCGATTCATTACGTATTCGACGAACGTGAAATGAAACGTTGTTCTCCAGACCGAGGGAAGGACGGAAGTTTGACGCGGATCGAAACGCTCGAAGGATGCATTATGTACCACGATTCTCCAGGTGATCGGCATGAATCGTAATCTGTGTCGACGGCGATCAAGCATCCACTCTGTGGACAAGTTTCCAGGCTGTTTCCGCAGGTTCGCGATCCAATCCTCTTCGACAGGAATTAAATATTATTGTTGGGCAGCAACGTGGACGGATAGAAGCAATCCCGAGCCGGCTTAAGCAAGTTATAATCGTCCATACCACTCTATCCCCTAGTAATCCGTCTAATAATTCACCGCTACTCGGAAGAAATTGTATTCTGGATCTGGTTAAAGTGTCTCCTCGTACAGTCGAACGTCTTATCACCGTCTGCCAGGAAATGAAAGTTCGGTCGTCCAACTTGGATCGATGCAGCCGGTGGAAAAACCGAATTATTTTTCGCCGAAAGTTTCGGTTGGTCAGCTGGCGTTAATGAAACCGTCGATGAATTATTCAGCATAGATCCAAGCTGTTCTCGAATTTCAGACGTTCCCGACTGTTTTAGAATTTTCGTTTATCAACTACGACAAGAAACTATCGACTAGCTGGAATATTCGTCGCAGATTCGTCGACGTCGTCCCTGTTTCATAACACGAGTCAGCGAATAGAAGAGGGTGGTGGTAGTGGTGGGATCATCGAAATGACACTGCGAATTCTTTCGAAAAACGTCGACTCGACAAAAGCTATGGCAAGCTTCTACGTCGTTTCGTTGTCTCGTACGAACACCTTGGCGATTTTCTCGCTCGACTTTTCATCCAGTTCCCTCTCGTCGCTGCAAACACCATTTTTTCGCCGGTTGCCACTTTTCACGCGTTCCTTTCGCCGGATGTTATCGACACGCTTGGACACGTATCCCCTCCCTCCTGTACGATTCAGCCGAACGAAAAAAGATCGCTCTCGGATGCGTTATTATTTTACATCTCGCCGGATGCCGAAGAGTCTCGAGATTAATCGGCCGGAGAAAGTGATCGTAGATGCCTGTTTTCTCATCCTCTCTCTCTCTCATCTGCCTACCGTTTTATTTTTCCCTCCAATTTCCTGCATGTAAATGAGAAAACACGCGAGACGATCTTAAAAGCGTCGCGAGTACGTGGGCGAACGATGATTTCCTTCGATGGAACGCGCCCACACGCGGCATTAAACCCTCGTAGAATAACGCCTACCCTCTCGAGCGTGGACAGAGGCGCGCGTGTCGCGCGATTAAACGTTCACCCTTGTCACTGGCTGACGTGAACGTTCGCATCATGTAAATTTAGAATTCCTCGACAATGAGGACGTCACGCTGCGATTCAGTCGGTCTTCTCGATTGAATATTAACGGAAACGAGATGGAGCCACGAGGCGTACCTCGTAGCTTCAATACCAGTAGCTTCTACTCGTGCTGATTCTTCGAAAGAAGTACGGTAAGATCCCGGCGCTATCCTGTCTCGCTTTAAACGGCCACATTTTTTTATCGGAATGAAAACAATGATTGACCAGCAGATCAAATAAACTCGCTTAATTGGAATCGACGACCGTCCACATGGCAGCGAAACGCTTATCACCCGGTGTTCTCGGAGATTTTCCCTCCATTATGTGGCGTGTTTGAACGTCTTATAACGCTCTTCGATCAAATTTCTTCCTCCATTACCATTCACTACTGTGGTTCTCGAGGAACGCGAATTCCAACGTGCCCCGGCGAGAATAAGAAAACGCGAGCACAAAACCCAGCAGAAGTTGGTAGAAATTATAGATGTAGGAACGAGAATGCGATCCGCGGGTAAAAAGCTCGTTGGACATCGCCGCGTATTACGATCCGCATGGTTACACATAAATTCCCTCTTCTTCTTAGCAGCGGCAGCCAGGAATGCCCGACGAACGACAGCGCACGTCGGTCCTTTGCTCGACCCAGTTTTACGAACTTGATGCCGCTGCCATAATACCGCCGCGATTCGTGGCCGCAACTTCGTAACAATTTTCCGAGCGTGGAACAGTTTAGCTCGCCGCCTGCCCGATCTCGACGTCGCGCGTGAAAACGATAGCACCGAAACCCTGCCACGCTAGTTTAACCGAATCGATTTTGTCGTTTGCTCGCCGGTTCCTTCGCTCCCATAACCTGCCAGCAAGATGCTAATTGCACGCGACTCGTCCCTTGATCTTGCCCGTGTCTCGAGAGAGTCAATTTCGCGGTTACCGCGCCATCGAAGCTGTTTTTCACGTGTACCGGAGATCGTTACTAATTAGTAGTGCCATTCCGGCAGCATTCTAGTAATTCGATTAGAATCAATGGCCGGGGAATGGCCATGTTTTTCCGGTTACGTCGCGCAACTGCTCCGCTCGGGCATGGAAAATTGACGATATTTTCCGATCAGTTTTATGAATTACAATATCGTTTAGCTTAACGACGATACAACGAACCACATAATATTCTGGTTTCACGGTGTTTCTGCTTTATGATATTTTTACTTGCCACTTAAAAGATCGTTAGCTGTGACAGTCTTATGTAAAATATTGAACATCATACGCACACATACACAAACGAGCGCGCGCGCGCGTATATAATTTATATCCAGTAACTCACAGTCTGAAGAAAGTCTGGATACGGTTCGCAGTAAACTTTTGTACAAATCCGATTTGTCTTCGTTGAATCAAAACCGCGGTATATCGTACATAGTGTACCGTGTACGTAAACGCGCTGTATATGTAAAGTATTCTACCACTGACTTGCCTCTCGGGCGGCCAGGAGTAAAATTGTGGACGTTTTTTAAAATTATATCATCGGTGTTCGAAGCGCGACGTGCTTCGATGAAAAAGAAGGATTTTTATTCATCGACGAAGACGATAGGAGGACAACAATTTTCACGCTATCGACGTTCCTGTACCAGGATCGATAAAGTGCAAAAGATTATAATTGTAAAGTAAGCGGGGTAACTCTTGTACCTTAACATTATCAGTCTTCACGTAATTCAGAGCCTTGCCAATGTTCAACTTGAACGTCTCTTCCGGCAAAGTGTGCTCCTCTCTCGGCTTGAAGCAATTCGTACAGAGTTCCTTCTTCCAGGCGTTCTGCACGAAGCGGTTGCATTGTGTGGACATCGTTGCTTCACTGCAGCGACAGCGAAAGTCCCGTTACATCATCACCCTGAAAGGAAAGAGGCGAAATAGTAATCGTCCAATTCTTAACCCGTCGCTATAGCATCGCTGGTGAACGGTGAGTTTCGTGCTGCACGTGTGCAACATCGAGCACGAGAGAACCGCTCCTCCTACACGACTGCGCGTCGTGCTCTCCTCTAGGGAGACATTACTCCAGATATACACGGCGTCCCTGTTAAAAGACTGATTTAACTAGCGGAAACGAGCCAGGCTTGGTCTCGTGACCGAGAGATACCGAGTCGTCCGCTGGAAAATTAACGAAAGGGACCGATAAAGAGGTGTAAACTTAACAGTTAATACCCGGAACTTGTATCTCACGAATAGGACAACCTCTTCGAAGCGAATTCTATGCCGTGCAACTGGTTAAAACGTTGTTAAAAGATGCGTTAGAAGTTTGACGAAAATATTCTACAGGAGGAAAAAGAGCAACAATACCGAATCGACACGGTACGATCCTGAACGAGGTCTCGAGCATCTTATCTCGCCTCGCGCGTTTCATACCGTTGTTCCGTCTCGTGGAACATATAGATTTGTACACCTGAACAATTTTATAGCCTCGCTATACCGCTTCCAACATAACGCCGCGTCCAAGAGCCTATTCGCAACAGGATGGTTGTAATTTGCTCGCGAACCGTTCACCAGTCTCGCCGTAAACGCCACACTGTCGTATTTTTCCACTGTACTTTTGTACGATAATTGTCAAAAGACTGGCAACTCGCGACTTACCTTCTCGATACGTTCTTAATAAATTACGCAGAAATGAGATTCAAACGGGTAATTAACGAGGTCGATTAATACGAGTTCGAAATTTGATTATTCCTACGAAACGCAGCACGGTGCGGTACGATATATAGCGGAGCTAGTAAATTTTGCGAGAGCGCAGTCGAAACGCAATCTCGCGATGAACCTCGAGGGTAGGATAAAAAGATAATTAAACGTCTCCTTCTTTTTGCCGCATACGTTTACGGGAAAACTGTCCGTGGCGTTCGGTGAAGTTTAATGAAGGACGTGGCTATAAATTGCCCGATAAAACGATGCTTTATTGTTAACGCCGGTCCGCTGCAACAAAGTTTGATCAGGGAATGAGTTGAATAAATTATTCGGTCTTCGGAAGCGCAGGGGTAATAGGAGTTTAATTCTGAATATTCCACGAGCTTCTTACACGCGATGCTTTATTTTACACGAGATATAGCCCACCGGCTCTCGTTAACCATCCCTTCCAACCTCCGGAGCTTCTCCACAGCCTTTGTTTTTCTATCAAGCGAGATTGAAACGAGTTCAACGCATACTGTGTTAAATAGCTGTCTGATAGCGAAATAATCGTCGGTTCCTGCTACTATACGTATCTATTCTTTAAAATTACCCTGGCATTTTGATATTTCATTAGCGTTGTAATAAGACAGAACCGCACGGTGATTATATCGGTGAAATTGGTAGGAAACCGAAGGTGTAATTTCTATCGTACGTACAAGATATTTGGTACGAATACGTACGTCGCAGAGATCGCGAAAATATTTAAACGATCGATTGTTCGTTGTATGAATAAACCTCGATTTTCGACGTTTATTATGTGCTTGATAAGAGAGCTTGATTAAAATATTCAAACTGGCAGGTTCGAAGGGAACGACGATATGGTTGGAATCTCTAGCGAATAAAATCTATCGACTTTGTTAATACCGTACGTTTCTACCATCTGAGGGAACGGTTCCCATCGTGGACCTTAAAACGATAAGAAGTTTCCGTGGGAGGATAGTTTATCGTCTCAGCGAGGGAGCGTCGGAAGCTACGGTGTTGGTTAGTTTTCAAAAATTTCTCTCGCTATGGTCACGTCCTGGAATTTCTTCGGCCGGCCTTCGAACGAGAGCCGTTTGAAATTCACGAGATCCTACGAGATCGAACTTGCTCGCGATTTTTATCCTTTCGCGCCAACTTGCGTCTCGAAACTTTTTCAGGCGAATAGCAAGTTCTTCTCTCGTGGGAAACCATAGGAAAAATGGAAAAAGCCATCGCCACGGGCGAGTGCAGCTGGAGGAGCTCTTGCGTGAACTCTTTTGATTTGAAAATCTATCGTTTATACAAAAGAGAAACGTTTCGTAATCGCAAGCGATCGCGAGGATGCGAAATTGCTTGATCATCTATGATACGATACTACAGCGAATAGATTTCACAGGTTTTCGCAATAATCAATCTCTTTTCTGTGTTTTTCGAACAAGTTCTCCAAAGATCACGACAAACGACAGCGAGACGAACGTTTCAACCAATCGTATCTCCAATTTGTGCAACGAATTTTTATGACATATCCGTTACACCGATACATCTCCCGTACCGACTCGTCTCTTACGTTATCGTTGCGTTTTCCTACGATTTGGCTGTGGGCCAAGTTCTATACGTCGTTTGGTCGCTCGTTCCTCGCCGTGTTAATCAGCAAGGTGAATCGTTGGTCACGTTCGAAGCAATGGGAAAAGGTAGAGAGAAGGAAACTTAATCGATGTTTAGGCCGACCACGGGTCTCACGGTCGTTTGTCGTCGACCATTGTGCAACCAGGAAACACTCGACTCGCGGAACTTGCATTCAACGAACGAATAAATCCATTCACCTTCGTTCGATAGAAGTTTCTTACCTGATACTCTCGTTTTACGACCCTGCCCGTCTATTTATTATTTCGTCTCGAATCCAGAGACACGTTCGTCCGCATCGGTCGCACAAATCGAGCGTACCGAGTTTCTACGTTTTTCCTTCGATTCGTTCGAACGATTCCATCCACGAGGAGGGTCCGACTACGACGACAACGACAACGACGACGACGACGACGATAGGAATCCTTTCCTCGAGAACATCTTCCCAGGCGATGGGGCGTCACGATCGTGCGAGTCTCGAGGTATCGCTGGCAAATGTCGAGGGTCGGCCAATACGATACCAACGGATAAAAGCGGGACCGGAAGCGGGGCAATTATTCAGTCGAGCGACCAGCTCGGGTCAATTGTCCTGATTGCGTCCACGGTGGCCGCTGTCGACAGGAAAACATACTCTCGGTCGGATTAACCTTGTCGATGCTATATTTCCTCGCGTACAGTGTCGCTCATAATTAATGCGACTACAATATAACCTCGTATGACATTGTGACGTAACGATTTCTATAACGCGACGAAAAATTCGTGGCCGTGTTCATAGTGCGCGATGAATCTCTCTCTCTCTCTCTCTCTCTGTTAAAGAAAGACTCGTGAAATTATACGCGACAAAAACGTCGCGTTCTAGCTAGATTCGCCGTTACTTGTTAATCTGTCGACTTATCCGCTATGGCCGCGTCCGTTCCAAAGAACAGCGATTGCTCGTGGTTGAAGATTCTCTTGGATCTCGAACGCTCGTGCGAATCCCGGCGTTCTTAGCTGCTGGCCTTGCCGGCGTCGATCGATCCGAAAGTAACTGCAGCTACCGCTACTAACCGCTACTCTAATAGAGCCGGAGCTCGGGAGCAGGGACGACTTGGTTGGCAGAAAAAGAGAAATCAAGGTCGGCTTCTATGACCGACCGACTATCGTTGCGTCACAGGTTTCGCGGTACAGCGCGTTAGACCGGGCGAGTTGTCCGACGCCGGAATCCACCGTGAATTCCTGAAACGGGTTCCCACGGCCGATCTAATCCCGAAGGATGAACGATCGAGCGCGTAAACGCGCGCGACGCGACCCGTCAAGGACAAAGAACCGTAGTGACACCGCGGTGCCGCATTAACATGCACGAGAGCTGCAAGCAGACCCAGGCCAGGAATAAAGTACCGTTTCCAATCTCGATGATCCGTTACATCCCCTGCGTTCCATCCGCGCGCTGGAATCCCGTCCATCGAGGACTTCTTCGCGGGGAGAGGACGTTCCAACGAACGTCTTCGTTAAACTTCGTTTCCGGACCGATGCGACCGCCTGGGAACTTTAACGGCTTTGCTACTTTGGCGAGAGATAATCCGTGTGGATTAATCTTTCGTCGTTCGGAGGCTACTGGCACGAAGTAGCTTAGTTGTTTCAACCAATTTCGAAATTGCCTTTACGTTTCGTTATTAAATTTCGAAACATTTGTATCCGCTGATTCTCCAAGGATCGGCCGATCAAACGACCGATCGAGTTTGATAAAAGTCGATAATCGCAGCAGTTTCGCGTTTGCTTGTCTTCGTGAAATTCTAGGAAATGCCTGTTTTGTAACAACCTGTGTAATTAGACGAGTACACGCGGAGACAGGAAATGTATTATTAATGTGGCAATTAATTAAAGAAAGTGAGACAAGACGCTTTCGTGTAAAACACGGGTGAAATCCCATTTAATTTATACTTTTAGACGTACGCGTGAAACGTGAATAACGATCATACCTGGTATACGATAAGATATTCTATCCGCGTTTCAACTGTTAATTCAGGAATATCCGTTTTGGTCGATGATACATAGGGTGTTATAAACTAGCAAAACAATCTGAATAACGTTCGACACGAACAAACTGGGTTGTTTCTACGTCCTTTAAAATTCACGTAGGACATTTACGGCCTTGTTTAAAAGGAAAGAAACGTATCGGTCTCCGGATATTTCCAAATATCGCGAGAAACGAGAAAAACGATAGATAAATCGTTTTACCCGAACGGAATACCGTACCGGGAATATTTTAAAAAGAAATCTCATTTCGAAATATCTCGAGAGAGAGAGAGAGAGGGGGGCAGAGAAAATCGTAGACACGATATTTTACCTAAAAAAAAAAAAAAATCGTATTATACGAGAGATATTTCAAGAAGAATTTTTATTCGGAAAGAATGAACACCGGTGATTTATACGAGCCTCTGTTAAATATTCCAAAGCCATTCCATCCTGGGCTCGATTTCGAAAACGCCCCATCGGCTGCAGATTAAATCAAGCTCAAAAATAGAATGTAAAGGAAGAAAAGAGCCGAGATGTAGCAACCTTTAGGCCCCTAAATCTCCGGGAAATATTTAGTGACGGTAGAAATATCGACGCTGAAACCGAGGACGATAACTTATCCACGACGCGGAGGCTGCGGTATGCCTGGCGTGCTCGGAAAGTCGTAACAACCTCGCTCAATCAATTTCAAGGAAATTTTTGCTCCATTTCTCCGTAGCAGTCTCGTGGCTGCCGGCGCATCTGCCGAGGCCTCGAAGAAAAATTAAAGGTGACGAGGACAGGTTACGCGTTCCTGACCAACGCGACCAGGATTATCTTCCCGCTGAACGATCGGCTAGAACGGTTCCGTTGCCACGAAACACGCCTGTCGATCGCAGCGAATTAATGACGCATGCACGAGCCTTCGTTCGACCGTGTTTCTCTCAAGATCACGTTCAAGACCGAGACGCGTTCCACCGGCGTTCTTGAATCCTGTCTTGGCAGCCCAATCGCTCGAATCACATGGACGCGCGAACAACAATCCGCTTTTTCTGCTCGATGAAATAGCACGGATTTCAACGATATCCCGGCCAACGTTGCTTCTCGTTAGAGATCGCTGCGGCTCGCAGTAATTTTGTCTTAACAGCGAAATCAGGTTCGAGAAAGCATACGGCGAATTTCAAAGTGCCGTGATTTACAGCTCGATTAATTAAGAACGTATAATTTAGTCGTGCCTGCTGTTTTCGAGTTTCGTATGCCTCTGCCTTGCGTAGGTTCGAGTTTCGGGTAATATAAGTCGTACGATCTTGCGGACTTGCTCTAGAAAGAGGATGAAGAGGTAAAATGGAAACTCGTAGAGCAGGATGACGAATAAGAGAAAGTAGAGAGAACGGATGGCGGGACCTTTGGAACGTAGGAAACCGAAGGAATTTTTTTACGAGGTCCCGTATAACGAGACCTCTCACGGCGTGGCCCGTAAACAGGTTCGTGAATCGATCTCTTCACGGGCTCTATCCTCGCCAGTTGAACGGGTCGTCGACCCTCTCGTGCCAAAATCATTTCAAATTCTTGGCGCGCTACTTGCGCCTCGACGAAACGCGGTCTCGTTCATTGCCACGCTGCCAACTATAGAACAATGACGGACAGAGACGAAGCACGAATTTGCAAACAAAAACCTCTATCGTCATCCTCGCCTCGCCTATCTATTATGCATGAAGAACAGCGAATTCTTTCGATCGGTTCGCGATTGGTCGCCTTTCGCTCTAACGCCCTCTCCGACTACTCTTGGCGCGCTCTTGGCGTTGATCGGATTTTACGAAAGTATTATTATTCATAAGCTCTCGCGATGTTTCGCATCGCGTATTGTATCCGAGTTGGCGCGATGTCGCACGACGGTACGATACAGCGAGTGGGACGAAGTCGAGGAAGGAGATCGAAGCGATTCTTCTCGAACACGCTTCGAGCTTCTTATCGTTAACGAACGATAACTATACGCTGAATGATATTCAGGATTGGCAAAGAACGTCGTCTAAATGCGACACGTCCGTGTTGTTATTTTTTCTTTTTTCTCTTTTTTTCTTTTGGCTTTCGTAGCGTCCACGCTTCGTCGGAATCACACGCGTCGCATTTAAACGACGTAAGCGCGGGAAATTTCAATGAAAAATTTCTGTTCAACGGCCGCCTATCTCGATGCTATTCAGGGAAATCGCGGAAAGGAACGACAGCAACGAGGGCAGAATGGTAAATACCGCGGGTGGATCGAGTCGGATGCGCGTCAATACTCAGATACAGCTATCTCTCGTTTGCAAAACTTCGCGCTTCCGTACTTTGACCGGAGCATGATTTACGAAGCAGTGCCTCTCTTTGATGTCTAAGGACGACGCTCTTCGTTCGTTCCACGACCCGCTCCACGGGCCAACCACGACACGGCCGCCGGACTCTCTTTTCTTCGTCGCGGCCACAAAGTCAGAAAGGCAGACCTTGTCGAGGCATTCCATAAAGATGACGCGGCCCAAGAACAACCGAGCAAACAAACTCGATCCGCGTCGTCGTATTGTTTCGTACCGCGCTTTCTATTCTGTATCCGACAAAAATCATCGGTCCTGTGATCAACGTAATAAGCGGCTTCTCTGCCTGACAAATCATTAAGGGACAGGCGACTCGTTAAGCTAACGCAACGTTTCATTTACGACTTTGCCTCCGGTTGATCGAAGTTATCGAATGCCGCGTTTTAACGTTGTAATTACGAAAGGAGATTCCAAGGTTTAATGCGTTCTGTCTCGTTATTTCCGATAACGATGAAACGAACAGGCATCCAACAGGTTGTTTGCAGTCTACGGTGTGTAATCGTGGATTTTATTCCGCGAACGATACGTACATTCGTGGAAACGCGCGACGGTAAGCCTGATTTTCGACGAGAGCGGCGAACGTTCGTGAAATTCGCTGGAAGGAAGAAACGCGTGCTAGGCGATCAATTTTGCGGAACGACGAAACAGGCGTCGAGTATCCGTGGTTCGTGGCAGTCGCACCCAAACAGCGTTTCCCTTGTCGCGACAATAAGGCAGCACACCGAGACAAAACAAATTATTATTCGCGCCATCGACTAACAGCTGCCAACGTTAATGCGTACCCCTTCGTGACAATGGAGAATAAATGAACGTCGTAAACCGTTAAGAGGAGCTTTCGATTCGCCTACGAATAGATATTACTCGTGAAAACGTGCCTTATAGATCTATGACGCTATCGTGGAACTGTAAACCACCGGAGGTGTTAATTTAAAAGTGTTAATTGGTAGCCAAGGTTTCAGATCTGACAGTCGAAGCAGTGACCCAAATAAGATATCAAAGTTAGAGGCATCTCGCGCAAATCGATAGAAAACGGCGTACGACGTTTTACGATGATACACGTGTTTGTCAAGCGTTTGAGCGCGAGAGGAATAGGCCGCGAGTACAGTTACGCTTGCGAGTCGTCATTAACACGAAAGGATCTAGTGTTAACGTTCCATTAATTACGAAGCGGTCCGGAAAGAAACTTTCGAGTTAGCACGAGCCTGGAAATTCTCCTCGACGTAATTATTATGAGCCTGCCCCGTCGGTTAATATTAAACTCGCCAGTGTTTAACTCCGTCGTTCTCTCTGCGATGCACGAATCGTTAACGAAACAAAAACGATACTTTTCTAAATATAGGCCGAGAGCAACGGTCGAGCGTCGTGTGCTAAAAAAACTGACAAAAACGTTACCTCAACCCGGTCGATAATTCATTAATTTTCTACAGCACCGGAAGAAGCCACTCCTCGAAGCGCGCGCGTGACTCCAAACTGCATTGAAAGTTCGTTTATCCTCGTAGTATCCTCGAGACGACCGAAATTCTACGAACGTCCAGATCGATTCTTCTGTCGATTTGCTGGATCCCGGACATAAATATCGTCGGACCTTTAATGTGGCAACGTTTGGGAATTCGTGAGCGACACATACATGCAACAGCAGAGAGAACGCACAGAGAAGGAGATTCTTGGGCAAAAGCCACCGAGAATGGTGTCTGGTGGCGCGGAGGCTGATTAAAAGAGCGAGATACCGTGATTCACGCGAACGAGTCCCCTCTGGAAACTTATTAGCCATTTCGGATTCGCCGCGGTTCCACGAGATCAGCCGGTGATCTCGAAGCTCGAGCGGATTTATCGCGCGGCTATGGCGCCGTTCCTAAGGGAATAAGAAACGACGAAGATTTATTCGGTCCCGGGTCGAGACGAAAAAAAAAAAAAACATTCCAGTCTCGAGCGTTCCTCGAATCGAGGCGGACCAAAGAGTTCCCTCGTGAAACGTCCAACGTTACCTGTTTAGAATCGGAGAACTCCAGAGTCTACGAACGAGAGCGTCTGCTGTTCTTTAGAGCTTCGATATTTAGTTTATCCCGTACTCGAGTACTTTACGAATCTAAACATGCCGAACGTATCGACAACTTAACTCTTGAAACTAACAGTCGAATTGACCACACGGGCATCGCGCTTCGAACTTTGCGTTTCGCGCTATTTGGACCTCGAACGCCCAACTTCGAACTTCAGGACGTCGTGTTTGCACCGAAGTGTTGCGTTTATCAAAGATTCAACGTTAAGAAACAAGTTTCTATCGGTTCGCTGTATACCCGGCTGCATGAATTACGCGGACGCCTTAAAACACTAGCCGCTCCGCTCGACGAAGAATATTCGGCCCGGCGATACGCTTTTGCCGTGTCGTGAATGAGAATCGCGAAACCTTGGCACGCTTGAATGGTCAATTAATCGCGGAATTAAAACGTCGTTGTTTCGTCGGCGAATTCGAGTTTGAGGAGGGAGAGAAAAAAAAAGGGGGGGGGGAAATATTTTGGGGGAATGATTGCGTCGATTCGGAACAAAAGGTTCGCTTGTGCCAGTTTGCAATCGGAAATCGGCCAAAATTTGCAGAAACGTGAAACCAAGGGTGGAATGCGTTAAAAATGCGTCGGGAGGAGGGGATACCTGTAGGCAAACGAGGAGGGGAGGGGAGGAGGGGGAATTATATGGACGATCAATTGGTTTCCATGTATTCGAACTCGTACCCGATAAAATTAAAATACAAACGCGTGGAACTTTCGTCCGGGCTCGATTGATTACGCCCGATTAATTACCGATACGTGCAACGCTGGCCCCGAAATTTTAGTTAAAAAATATCCGGCGATGAGAATGAAAAAGCGGGTCGACGCAAAACACAGAGAATTATCTTGCATCGTAAACAATTAACGAGACCGCTTCCCTTATCGAGCTGTCCAACGCGACCGCGCTTCGACGCGCGAACAAAGAACGTCGCAATGCGTTTCATTCTATATTTACGATACCACACGCGGCTTAGAAACGCGAATCCCGATGTTTTGTCATTAGACCGAGGCTTTTTACGCGTTTATGGGAAATACGACGGCGCGAAAATTCGCAGAATGCGCGTAAAGTTTGCCCGACGATATTTAAATCGACGAATTGTATCGCATCGGTATACAATCGGTTCGATGTTTTCTACGATATAACTCTCGGCAAATAAATTTTCCAGATATTTCCCGCGTATTCGGAATCGTTATTTTCCACGAATACGCGATTCTGGCCAATTTTAAACGTTTCCCCGATATTCCGCACCAAATATCACATCTGTACGAGAACATCGGCTGTTCTAACGATTATTAGACGAGAGTGTTTCTGTAGGAACGATCGGATTCGCGTGGATGACGAGCGGATGAGAACATGGCAGATTTTAATGATAGGATATCCATAGGGAGTAATTCGAAGAATTCGCGTGGGTATTCGATATGCGTGACGTACTACGTGGAAATTAGATCGCACGTGGCAAAAGCGTATAGCGTGGGTGTGAGACCCGCGACCCTTTACCTTTACACGATTTATATCATATTCAATGCACTTTTGCGATCGCAACGAAGAGTCTTTGAATTTGGTAGCCGGTATGTTTCAATTTGACTACTTGCCGCGTATTTTACGCTACTCGCGAATACATAATATATCGCAGGATATAAGAAGAAAGTATCTGTAACGTACAAACGCGAAGAAGAAACGAATGGACCAGAAAGCTTAATCATATCCGCAAGAACATGGATTTGCGCGAACATTGTTAATCCAGCGATTAGAATTAAAGCAAGGTACTCTAATTGCAAGAAACTGCACCAACGTGCTCGGTATCTATTTAAGCGTGACAATCCTCTCTCGCTGCGAAACGAAGTGGAAACAGCTTGGAGGATCGAAAGTGGCCTTTGTTGGCTTTCAGACTCTCGGCGATCCGTGAACGAGTCGCGCGGCTCGCCGTCAGTTGCCGCAGCTGGCTGGTTTCAAGGAAAGCGCAGCATCGCGATACACGATCTAAGGAGCAGATAAGTAGTAGTCGCACGCGCGTAAGAGGATACGCCGCTGGGAATTCGCTGCTATGTGTCGCTGGCTACGTTTGACTTTCGTTGGTAACCGCGCGTTACGACGACGAGATAACGTACGCGCTTAAACAAACGCGCGACGCTGTTCGTCACGGTGTCGCGGACTCTACGTTTCCGCGATAGAGCACGCTGAAACTTTCTCGGGATGAAAAATGGACCCAACTTGGAAACATCCGCGCCATTCTCAGAAATCAACTCCTACATTGTGCACACAGAGTCTCTTTCGATTTACACGAGTTAAATCTATTCGAGTCGCTCGAGTTTCTCAAATGTTGGATCAAGCTCGGCACCGTTTAAATTCCAGTCGTTTTACGAGGAAAGAACTGTCTTGTCGGTCGTCGTACGAGAAATATACGAGTATATCTAATAGAAATTAAAGTCGCACGCGGTGGCTACGAGAAATTAGCGCGAGTATTTCGATAAGAGAACCGTATTAACAACGCGGTTGGCAATCGTTCGAATACGAGCAGCTTCGAGTCTGATCGATCAACGAAAACGAGTGTTACAAAACTTTCGAAGATACCTCGAGTAAGTAACGGGTTGATGCTTGTAAAAATGCGAACTGTTCGAATTCCTGTAACTTGGCTAATTTAAACGAGCTTGTAGAACCTGACGTTCTACTCGAAACGCGCGACGCTACTTCTCAGTTGGTTAACGCGACGGCGGATCGTTATCCGAATTACGGGTTGACCGATATTGTCATTCGTAATTGCACCGACATGCCGCCGCTTGTCCGCTGATTACAGAATCACAGACACTCCCTAATTCGAAATAACAATTAAGCAATAACGCGGTGATTCGCAATTTGTAGCGGGTATCCCGTGGCAATTTATTCCGCTGCTTCGGGCGAGCGTGATCGGCCCCGGTGTTTCTCGTGGCTCGTCAACCGTGTATCGTGAAACAACTTGGCGCGTCGTCTCCATAACGACGTACACAGCGTGATAACTAACCACGTTAACTTTCTAATTGCCGCTTTTCGGGGATAAAGAACGCCGCGAGATGGAACGGACAATAGAATCTTCGTTGCACAATAGCCTCGAAACGCTGACACACTTCGCAGCGCGTTATTCCATTTACCAAAGAAGGTATTTTTCGAAACTGAAAGTTCGCGAGTGTGTCGTCCGGAGACAGGAAACTCGACGAGTGCGACTGTCGCGCGTCAACTATCTGACCGCTTACAAGTCACGAATTCGAAAGGACGACGAATGTAAATCTTGAAGATTGGCTACGAACGACTATAATCGACGGAACCTTTCACGCAGGGAAACCGAACAATCGGCCGAATCGGCGCCAAGAGTGACTGCAGCCGCACACTTTGCATCGCAGACGAGGCTCGCACTGTCGTGGTGCGGTCTGCGACCGGCTAAATTCCTTCGAGACGCTTCAAGGTGACGCTTGGTATGCCGGTATCGTTACCGATGCTTTTATTTAAAAAGATCGATGCACCGAACGAAGAATTGAAAAGCGCCAGCCACGAGCAAACTATTCTCTGTAACGATCGGGATTCAATTTCAAAATGTCGAAGTTTAGATGACACGAACGACCCTGCCCTGATATATTTATCGCGATTCGTTGGAACCGGGATTCTTTCGGTCAATGTTATTCTCTGGGTCGAATTTTACACGCGATAAACTCGATTATCGGTCGCGGCTATTCCGCTGCAATCGAACCTTTGCTCGTCCTGCCACAGGGAATTCGACATAATTAGCAAAAACAAAGAGCTTTTGAGCGGGACACGCGGCCATGGCATCGCTGTAAACGAAGTTACGTTCGATCGCGGCGTGTTGCGTAAATATTTATCCGTTTAATATCGTGGATACGACGCGATTTTTAATCGCGCTACATAAATTACATACGCTGGCCTCGTAAACGATACGTATGGAGATTTAAGGGGATATAACGCGATGTCGATACAGCTTTATAAGCTGTAAAAAAAAAAAAAGAAAAAAAAATACGTATGCACGAAGAATCGCGTATTACGTTCGTCGTCGAATATTATTTTTCGCTCGCGCGATAATTTCCTCCATTTCCTTTTCGAAAACAGTTGGACGCCGGTTCGACAGAACGAACCACGGGCGCGATGTTTATCGAGCGTTCGCCTTTATGGAATTTACATTTCTACCGGGAAATTAAAACGACAAGAGACGTTTGCCTGGAACGGGAAGTTGTTTCTTCTTCGCAGCTGGCAATCAGCGCCGCATAGTCTCGCGGTTTCCCTAATGTCTAACAGTAATTCACGCGTTGGAAACCGTTGTTAAACCGTGTACAGTTTTTCGTGACCGCAAACTTGAGTCACGTAGTCTGCTCGTAAACCGTTTAACGTAAATCTGCGGTCGAGCACTCTTCATTCTTCTCGTTATCGATTATTTTCTCTAACGCAATTTACCAGCGCTTTGCTAACCGATCACGAGTCAGAAAGAGTTTGCCGAACAGTTATCGGGGGAAATAAATTTCTAAAACAATTACGCATTTATCGTTAATCGCGATAATCGAGTCTCGTTACAGTTCTAACGAAGTTTCAAATACATTTACATAATACGCGTAATATATTCATAAAAGTTTTCTATAATAGACTTATGGGTACTCTCTGTACATATATCTCTATATTATACTTTCATGAGTTACGTATGTATAACACGTAACACCAGATTCTTTCTCCGCGAAATTATACCTGAAAAAACACCCATGGGTAATTAACCAAGTTAATTAAATAAGAACGATACGTTGCTATACAACGCTCTGTTAACGAGATCGAACGCTTCCCTTCGATTTTAGTGCGCCAAACGACGCGCTTATTATTTATATAAAACGCAAAGAAAGAGGCCGCGGCATCAGAAGCGCGAAGTAAACGACGCAGAATTTCCTGCTATGCAAGTGAATTGCTGGAACAGCTGGAAACGTCGGTCAATCACGCATCGAAGGTCGCGGCGTTCCGGGCAAGGTGGCACGAATGAAAGCGTGTTCTTTTCCATCGTCGATCTCGTCTCTTCCGCGACTATCAACCTTTCGGTTTGTCGTCCCAACCTGTTAGCTCGACTATCCTATCTATGCGACTAGCCTCTTTGCTTCGCGAGCTTCGCGTCCCATTGCAGCCTATTTCTCACAATGGCCGTTCTCTTGCATTACCAACAGCGGAGAAACCGCGCGCAAAGCCGCGTGTTCTAAGGTTGAAACGCGTGCAGGCAGCCGCCAGTCGATTCGTAGTCGTACTTGCGTGCGTCAGTCCGTTCGCGTTGTGCCTTTACCGGTCCTAAACGAGGTCGACCAGCTCCGACCATAACCACACCTCCTTTTACCAGAGCCTGGTCTCCGTGTTTTATCCCGCGATGCCGGGCGCGAGATTCGACGGCAGATAAGCCGCGCCGACCGACAAAAGCATCCCGAACCATGGAATCTCTGTCTCGTTTTCTCCCCTCGCGGTTTCGCGTTCAACGAAAGCCAAACGACACAGGGGTACGCTCGACCCACCCCTCATTTACATAACACGAACGAACCGCTTCGGCTGAACGTATATTACGATAGAAGTCCGTTTATACGAACTTACGCGGGGGCAAACGTATAGTACGTCTACGTTAAATAGGCGGCCGAGTAATTACACGGTACAATCGGCAAGGCGATCGAAGAGCGAAAGAGCGAGTGGAAAATACGGAGCGACGAGATTATCGAGAAATTTTCTCGATAATAGTAGTGGAATTTCGCTGCTTTCGGAATGGACAGAAGGGAACAATCGACGGTGGGTTATTCTACGCGTGGAAACGAGCCAAAAACGCGGGATACGTTTTCCTCGTATCGCGTTTCGTCCCTGGGAAAATGAAGTTTCAAGTGGATTCAACCAGCCGGAGTTCGTTTAAGCGATTAAAATGATTGAAATTTCGCTGATTAAAATTTCGTTGAAATAAACGAAGTTCGTACGAACGAAATTCTAGCGTACGTGTGGAGTCGCGATAGAATTGCAGGTTGCTTAGACGTTGGTTCGCTTTAATCGAATAGAACTGGAAAGGCGAGGGTGAACGTCTCGAAGAATTACTTTGATGCCCAACGTTTGAAATGCCACGCGATGAGATCATCTGGGAGAAAGCGCCCGATCGTGAGTTACTCTTGCCAGCTAGTCCCGCGTGTGCTCCAGAGACCGTCGCTCTAGGTATCGGCATTGATTTCTAAATATCTGTAACGATTCGAGTTTTCTCGTCCGTTATACCACACTTTTTGCAAGATTCGTTCGTGTTTCGGAGGCTTTGATCGTTTCGATGTTTGCACAGATATTATAGGAATTTTTTCGTTGTACGTACATTCTTCCACGCGATTAGCTACTTTGAAGGATGTTCCTCTCTTCTCTTTGGACTCTCTGTACGGAGTAATTTTTACGAAGATGAGTTTGTGTTTTGCAAAAGGGAAAGACAAAGGAAGGTTCGTTACAGTACGACGAAAAACTAATCCGGGGCGAGATTTTAAAATTATAGAGAATCCTTTATCGACGAGATAGTCCGATGGACAGGCGAGAGGCACGCGTTAAAAATTCGCCGAATTCGAGATATCCGCAAAGATTAATTCCCAAAGACATTTCCTTTCCCAACGATGCTTACGTCGAGCGTCGGAAATGACTATCGCATCGTCCTGCGGCGTATTAATAGTAGCGAAAAGAATCGTCCATCGACTCGCCTCGAATCGTTCTCTAGAAAGTCTACAATCCGCTTCGCCTCGCAACCACGCTCCTATGAAACGATCGATAATTGCGCCTTGGTCATCGATCGCAAACGGAATCGTTATTACGGCATATAGCGCGTGATCTGGAACGAAGGTTGACAAAATAGCAACGCAATTTGGCGGATCGTTCGTCGCGTCGAGGAAAGCAAAATTATCAGAAACTGAAATTGGCTGCAGAGTGTACCAACGATCGCGGTTTGTTGCTTGTGCGGCGCGTCGTGAAAGGAACGGTTTGTTTTATTATTCGCCGTTGGTATCGAAATGAAAATGGTTCCGCGGCGGTCGTAGATCCGCGATACGACTACGCTCGATTGCCCGCGCCTCGTCGGCCAGGAAGAGTTACATAATTTCGTGGCCAGGTTGTGACCGTTCCCCTCGGCCGTGCCTCGTAATCGAACGGCAGTAAAAATCGTCGCCTAGTCGCTCGAGTTTCTCCGGGTAGAGAACCACCCGCCGTTAAGCTTCGCGGAACGAAATTTTCTTCGTGGCGGAAACCTGGAGCGAACCTTTGTCAAATCCGAGAGAGGACGGCTCTTGTTTCGTTGTTCATTTACTAGGTAATAATACCGGAATCTTTCAATTCCGTTTCTATTGTTAATTCACGCTCGTTGCGAAGGCGTTTAACGGATACAATTTCGATTATAAACTGTAATTTATAAATCGAAATACCGTAAAGCTAGAAACTCGGATATCCGCTTTTATACGAGAGTTCCATGTGCGTTGCATTGTTTTAACGGGACACCGCGAAATGGCCGACAACGTGATGGATTTCTTTGTACGTGGATACACGCGGGGGCGAGGCAGCGACGATCAAACGAATGGACAGTCGTAAAATCGCGATGATGCAGGGTGAACGCCGAGCGACGATGATAACCGTGGCTCGTAAAACTGGAGAATGGCTACCTCGTTTCCAGGATGAGGTGGCAAACTTTAAAGACACGTTGCGCACATCGTGGCTGATACGATTCTTCGTATAATATGGATATAGTAAATCGTAAGCACGACTTCCCCAAACGGCGAGTTTCTACGGGCGAATAAAATATAAAATGACAGAAGGATTACCGGCGCGTAGGAAACGCGCGGAAACGTTCGAAATATTTAACGTATTGGCGAATCCGTGAATTGGCTTCGACGCTTGTTTCGTGCGCTGATGATTTTTACGAGCGCGCGTTTCTCATAAGCGATGCGTGATCAGACGCGTAAATTGAAGCGTCCATGGAGCGTGCAAGTAGCTTTAAATAGTAAAATAATTATTTATTACTTGGACAAAATGCGCGAATGCTAACGTTCAAAGGAAATGGATGTAGAGCGGTACGCTACAAATTCAATTGATACGATCGATATTGGATATATCCGTCCTGTTTGTTGGAAAAGCATACTTTCGTTTGAAAATTGGAACAGGATTGTGATTCGACTTCAATCGGTCGTAGAATTATATACACCGAAACAACGGCGTGTCAGAGATAAAGGGAGAAGAAAGTTATTTCATTGGACTAGGAAAATTCGTAAAAGTTCGAGGGTAATTCGGTTTTAAATCAATCAAACGTAGTGAAACCGGGGGTGGCGGCGTTCGATGAAATATGCGAGCTGTACATTAAAAGTTCAGGCGAAGTCGTATCCTCCTGGAATGCGCCCGATGGTCCTGAAATTCCCCGCCTCTTATTACGAATTTTTCTTGTTAACCGAGAAGGAGCGACGAGCGTGCTGCCGAGAAGAGAGAGAGAGAGAGAGAGAGAAAGAGAGAGAGAGAGTCCGAGCGTTTCTTCAACTCTGGCCCGAAATTAATGCGATAACTTGAGAGGAAGTTTTTCAAGAATGAAAACTGCGCTCTCGGAGAATCTCGTCCTCCTTCCTTGTTCAAATAAACTTAAAACCCGGAGTACATTTTTCTTCGAGGCCGTTTGCATCGGTCGTCGTATATTTTCACGGAAGACCGGTCTGTTGCTTCGGTGAAACACGGTCAATGTGGCTAATAAAATATGTATATATATATATAATAATAAAATATACGACCCATCGAATTAGGGCACCGTGCTAGCATTTCACTTTTCCAACTACAACGTTACACGACAGAAAGCAAACAGTTTGACCGTTCGACGTTAGAACACAGTAGGACCTTGATCAACCGGCTTAACCGAGGGACAAACGACCCGGATAAATCGAGAACCCGAGGGGAGATAAGTTAAAACGTGTTTTCTATATCGAAATAATCTCTTTCCTTTAGAAGATCTATTTCTTTTTATTGGACGATCGTTTCCTCGTTTATAATGCACAGCGACATACGGAACAAAAGTATTCGTACACTCCTTAAAACAGGATTTTAACCTTGGACCAAACTATACGAATCTTTTAGGAGATTGGAAGGATTAGTTTACCAGTCGACGCGTTAAACATTTTTTTTTTTTATAAAATTGCATTTTTTTTTATAAAAGCGTAAAACTCTCTTTGCAACTCGTTTATTTAGACCTGTAACGAAAATCTAAACGACGCAGTTGGAAGATTTATGCCTGTTATATACAACAGCTGAAACCTACCGTGTCTACAAATCGAATGCTTCCCGTTGTTTTTATCCTCCAGTCTCGTATATTATATTAACGGAAATGCTGCTTCAAAGTAGCCTCACGACGTATATCGTTAATTTCTAATTCAAAGGCAATTTCCCATAAGCGTCGATGTATCTAATAACGCCACGTTGCGATAGTTCAAACAAACGGTTCACGCGTCGTTTGCTCGTCCGCGTTTTTAACGGTGGCTCTTTCACTTTGAGAGCCAGAATGCGCGAAGGCAACACGTAGTTGATACGTGCCATGGACTTTCCCTCGTAACCCTGCGATCTTACGTGTCTGGTCCCGTTCCACACCATGGCCGCCATTATAAGACGATCAATGCCAGAAAACAAACGAATTAACGCTTTTTCCTGTTAACAAGAATGCCACTTCCTGCGGCAGCTTGCGTGCAAAACGAAAGGAGAGATCCGTTAAGATAAAAAAGGAAACGGGATCCTCGTTCAACGCGCAAAGAAATTTAATTATTGACGAGGCTGTAAATCTCTGTGTAATCGCGCGTAGGCAATCAGGGTGTGTCGCCTGTTTGTCCCATTATTATTCCCGGTCATCGTTTTTTTCTTTTTTTTTTTTTTTAATCTTTTATCTTTCAGAATTCTACGCATCGTTTCACCCAGCTAGGCGTACGCAACTCTCTATTTCCCAACCGTGTTATCAATATCAGCTTCGAGCGATTAAATATTCTACATAGAGGTCCAATTGCTCTTGGAACGTTCGACATTGGTAAAAACGCTACAGCCAGATCCAACCGAGAACAGCTTGGCTTCGATGTATGTATTTGGAAAGCGGTTCTTTCACCGGCGAGCTTTTGCAGTATCACCTCGAGGAATATGAGCGCCGTTGCAAATAAAGAAACTTTCGTGCTGGGACTCGTAAAAATGTGAAACGCTTCTCCATCCAGCCTTTTATTCCTGTACACGCGCCGTCTCTCGAGAGGGAAAAGAAACGTACGTATATACACAATTTTAACGCGTTTACCGTACTGTTGTATTGTACCTGCCTCGAAACTTGCTGCTCCGCGCCATTAATCTTTCAAATATAGGTACATGCGGTGGCTACATTTTTATAAATCGTTCCCATTTACCGTGAAAAAATGACGTTCACGCGCAAATATAAATATTTATTTCGCGGAAAGGAGTACGGTAGACGCGCGCAACTGGCAATAGCTTCACAATAATTAGCTCCAAATATTCCGTGAAACTTTATGAAACTTTTTTCAACGCGAGTAGATGTTGTTCGACGTTTGCCTCGTTATCCGAAATGGTCCCGCGAAAGCGCGATCCATCCATAGGGAATAAAGATGAGAAGAGCGTGGCCGCGAAACAAAGCGGTCGACACGTCGAGAGACAATAGAGAGGTGCTAGACTGCACAATGGGTTTTTATTTCCTTTCCCGTAACATCGAGGCGACCGCGTGACGCGGTTCAATCGCAGAAATGACAGAAAGAAGCGTTTCTCGTGTCGAGGATCGTGAACATCCTGAACATGCGAACGCTTTACATGTATTCGAAGTTGCTAGACTTCGGTTATCGTTTTAAAATTTTCAACGAAAATAGCCGGTCACTAATGAAAGTTTCACTGAGAACTAGTCAAAGTGTTAAAATTAATGAAAAGGTCGGCTATCTGCGCGTTCTGCAAAATGGCGAAACGTTTCCTCGGGACAAACCGAGCGTAGAGATTTCGTTTTCCTACTTTTACGGAAGTTCGCCGTCCTGATTTTCGTTCCTTCTTCCGACTTCGAATAAGTTCGTAGTTTAAGGAGATACGAAGCCAACGGTTAATAAAGCGGCCGGTTAAACTCCCATTTCCACCGGAAACTTCTTACACTCGTTCTCGATTGTGTGTATATGCTTCCCGCCCGTAAGTATTAAAACACTCGTTTGAAAAGGAACCGTAAACCTTGAAAATGATTTAAAAAATTATGAAAATCTTTAGCAATTGTTCGTCGGGTTGAAACTTTCAATTACACAGAGTTCGCGTATTTTTAATGCCACGATCAAAATTTTATCGATTGTATAGAGCGTTCTAACAATTTTATTTGGCGTTGTTCCTTGGTCATACGTTTCAGATACATACTTGCGTAGAATGCCATGTATTTTATGAATACCCACTTCAATTCGGTGAACATTCCACTCCACGGCACGACAATATTTTATTAGTAATACATATTTCACGCGAGTTATCTCGCCGCACTATAATAAAATTAAACGTTTCTCTCGTGATTCTCGTCTATCTCGAATTGCTGCTTTGATTCATTTTCACACGTATATTATTCATTTTTCTATTTTACTTGACGTTATTTATTTTCATGTATCGTATAAGGTACTTCGTGAATCACGTTCTAATTTTAGCCATGCTCTAAGTCATTTAATTTATCGCAAAACTCTTTTTCAACGAAGCTTCGCATTCGAAAATCGTGGAAACGCGTGAAACGTGAAATGTAAAAACATCAAATTTTTTTTTAGCACAGAGAAAACACTTCTCTGACGTAAAATTATTTCCCAAATTTGATTCGTCTTGATTAGCATACGAGCTTAGGATACGATACGATAATGCAAATGCATCGCGAAATTTTTCATCCTTATTCGCGTTAATATAGTCAAAATTCATCAGGATAGGGGTATTTAGTATCAAATGCTAAATATTATAGTATTTGTAGAGAAACCTGTACGTGCCATCATTAGGCAGCAGAGAAAACCGAACGACACATTCGTTTAACAATACTGTCTGCCGCTAAATATCTGTAATTTAAAAAATAAGAAACTATAACAACAAAAATTGTATATTCCTCTTTATTTTTACTACAAACATATATATTTTGTAACGTTCCGAGTAAGAACCATTACAAAATTGGTAATATTTAGCGCCCGTGTGTTGAAATCGCACTTGCGTCTATCGCTTAATGGCACTTACGTTGTTTCATATAGAGGCGTCGTTGGACGTACCAAAGCCTTTTAACGCTATCACTAATTATTTACAAATGGAAATTGCTTTTAAATTCTCTGGTTCCCATTGGCACGTATGTCATTATACGAAAAAAAAAACAACATCTTTTAATTGTTCTACTGACAACGTTGTCTACAAGAAATCCTCCATTACTAATACATTATTTTCCTTTTAACCGTTGCAAGCAGATTTTCTTCATTTCTGCTGCGCGTATCGAGTCGTTATCTTTCACGAATATAGTATTCTAACTGATTATTCGTTTCACACGAGACCAGCAGGTGCTCTAATACTCGTGAATGGATGTATACTACACAAATACGTAGAGCAGAGACGAACGTTGTCGAATCGATTGCACGGAATTAATTATCGTTCGTTCATTCGTTCGACTTCGTCCACTTGCTTTATCTACTACGAACAACGAGTCCACGTGATTCGATAACAATAGCGAGTATTCCTCAAACAGCAGATACGTTTCTCGTTTATCTGACGATTGGTCGTCGTCCTTCTTGCGTCTTCTCTAGACTCACGTTCGCCTACAACCGATGACGAACAATCTATTTTCATTTCTTATGCTATTTATTTTATCCGCCCAACAAAACTACTTCTCTTCTTTTTTCTTCTTTTTCCTTTTTTTTTTTTTTTTTTTTTGTTCGAAAAGAACGTCAGCATTAATCTTCTCAACTTCTCGCCGGTGATTTAATCGACACAAACTCGAGACGAAAACGATCTAAAGAATTCATCGATCGACTACGAGATCTCACACAGCTATATATAGGTAGTATCGAGTTAAACAGCAGAGTGGCTGAAATTCTCAACGGAATTTAGTCGGCTGCAGCGTCGCGCCGGTTGCGCGATACCAAGGCAACCGAGTGACGTCAAAGTTTTCTACGTACACAACGCGGCGTTGGACAGGAAGAGATCGATGACCGCGATAGATCTTGCGGGCATTGTGACGACGAAACGTTGCAAGAGCGGATTTCGAGGAAACTCGCAACGAAACGAGACCGATTTCCCTTCCGATGATCCTTCCAATTTCCAACTTTTTTCCCCGCATCTTCGTTTATCGACCAACGTTCGAATTGAATGGAGAAGTCCAGGGAAAACTCGATCGGCTAACTTCCAAAATAAGCTTCCCAATCGCGGATCTTCTCGCGATTGCACGCCGTAGATCGGCGAGAAATACATTTCCATTAACGCTAGAATTCGGAGAAACCACGATACGTTACGCGTATACCGAAATACGAGCCTCTCGCAGGTTAAATCGATCGACGAATTCATCGCGATCTGCCAAGAAACTTTCGCAAATTTCGCTCGTGTCGATGGAAAGAAATCGAACGGAGGCGCGAACGAGGCGAACATTCTCGAAAATCGCCTTCGTGGAAGCACGGCCGATTTCTAATTGCCCGAAGACGAATCGTCGCTTCGTTGTCCCCGATCTTAGAACCGGTAGAGCTTGTAGATCACCGCGAAGCCGGAACAATCGCCGTGATCGTCGATCGTAAACGGTGATCCCGGAAACAACGCTGTTGCAGGGCTGTGGCGGTTCAGCGCGCTGGTTCCTTCAGCGGTCTACGACCAGGTTTCGCGAGAGTCGCGAAAAAACTGGACCCGGTTACTGTGTCATCCGCTTCTGGAATCGTCTCCGCGATCCGCTTTCTGATATTGCTTCGCTATCTCGTTCCTTTTAGGCGACGCACGTGGCACGACATCGACGATCTTTTCCGTGACACACGTGCACGCCATATTTGAAGCGGCGATTTTTAATCGTCGATGAATCATCGAGCCACGCTGAAATGGAACTGTTTTTGGATCTGTCGGAATCACTCCGGTCTCACTGCGACGCTTCTACTTTTTTACAGCGTGCCACGTAAGAGCTTTCGAACGGTTCTTAGCGTTTTAAGGTACTAATCTCGGTCGGAACGTTGCACGATGACTCGTGGAATTTCGTTAGTAACGTTAATCGATCGTACGATCCTACTATCGAACAGTTTTGATCTTTCCGCGTTGGAAACCTACCAGAAAGGAAGTTACACGCAACGAAGAGCTACCGATGCTTTAGAGGAGTTCATGCTTCTTTCTTTAGGAAAGAAAAATGAATAGACGCCGCGCTATTCGATCGTGATACTTCAGGACTCCAGATCACGGTACACCGTGATCGTTTAATTTTTCCAAAATCGAAGATGTATCTCCGTCGATGAATTTGGCCGCGGTCCAGGTGAACGATCGTTACGTCGAATTTGACACGTAGCCGAAAGAGACTCTTGTTCGCGGAAGGAGCAAGGCTCGGAGTACGAAAGAAAGGAAGAAAGGCAAGCTGGTTGGATCCGTGAAAAAACTAGGCCCGACCGGCGTGGCGTGTCAGGGTTTCTAGGATCGTCGAAACTCTCTCTCGGTGCTGTACAAGCACGTGATGCCCGTGTTCCGGAGTCGATCCGCCGTGGCAATGAGCACAAGGTCTCCGGACCCGGTTCCCTCCTTCTTTTTTCTCCTCTCTGTTTCTGCCGGCTATCGGGCATACGGCGTCGTTTCCCTAGCTCAGTCTGAAACACCTCGACCCGTTCTGGGACGACCTAACGAGGCGCGATACAATTAATGCGAAGCCCTACTTCGCGACCGATGCACCCGCGGCCAGAGTTTTTCCTTTCCTTCGCCCGTTTAATTACCTGCTAGAAGAAACGGCCCCCTAATGAGGTCGTTCTCGATTCTGCGTTACCGCGCGGCCAACTAATTCCGATATCCGCGAAGTACCCGCCAACTTTTACCCAGATTTCCGGTCGGTCGCGTTAATTAACCCAGCAGCAACTCTTCGTTCGTCTGATTCTTCCGTATGGCCGCGCTACGTTTTCAGACGAGACGCGCGATTATGTGGAAATGTTTATTGTAACGTTGGTGGATGACTGAAAGAGCAGGAATATTAGGTGATTTTAAAACCGTGAGTAAAATTCCCGTTCGTCGCGTTAATTTGATCCTCGTACCATTCCGAGGCAAATGAGACGATACGCGCTCAAGATAGATTCAGGAAGATCGTTGTTAGGATATTATAATCCTTCTGACGTCACCGCAGTATCTTCGAACGATACCCTGGGTGTTCTTTCACGTTCCAATTTCAAGCGCTCGGTTCGTCCACGTATCAGGTTGTCCCGAAAGTTTCTTTCCTTTCGTAAGGAAATAAGGTATGCGCAACCTCTTTTCGTTTTATATTATTTTATCGAATCATTTACTGTACATTTTGTTTCGTTTCTATTATTACGATCATACATGATTCGACGAAAATAATAGAAAACAGAGAATGTTATTTCCTTACAAGACGAAAGAAACTTTTCGGACAACCTAATATTTCAGTTCTTGTAGTCTCTCGCTAGATTTACTCGAATACGACGACTTAGCAAAATCCGACGAGATTTCTATAATTTCTCGGTTGAAAAATTGCCCCTTGGATTCCTGATATTACTAATATATATGTAATAATAACTGGAGGAAAGTGTCGCTGCAGCAATATCGCTTTGATAACTCCCCTAGTCAGACACTGTGTACGATCGAAAATACCGAAGCACCGACAGGTACTGGCGCAAAGAATTCCTTCTTCCGGTAGTTTCTATTATCCGCGCGAATATCAGCGATGTTTGCGCCGCGGGTCGAAGAACGTGGGAAGGCATGCTGGACGGGAGAAAGTGTCTGGCAATCGTGGGTTTAATAACTAGAAACTGACTACGCGAACCGAGAACTTTTCAATTAGCCGTTTCGAGGAAATCCTAAAGATCGTTCGGTGGCTGGTAAAATGGCAGACTGAAATAATAATTAGAGGTAATAGCCTGCGGGAATTGCGAACGATCATGGCGACGATGACGAAAGTAACCGATCCGAAAGGTTACAGTATCCCTGACCAACGTTAACAGTCTCGGCTCTTTCCGTGCGCGCGAAACCTCCGTGTAACCTTTCCCGATCGAAATCTCAAGGCGATTCAGCCGTTGCCTTGTACGAAGCCTCGATCGTTCGCGATACGGCACGAGGGAGCTAAAACTAATCGAAGAATAAAGAATCGTAGGTGGCTGGATATGTTTTGCGCGAAGCTGGAGTCTTTTAGTCGTTCGAAATTTAAAAGTGTTCGATACTCTGGAGTATAAAATTCGCGGACGTTGTTTTTGGTTGCGTGATAACAAAAACAATTCCCATTTAATGTTTTATACATTTTGCGTGAAAACGTGCTGGTAGTCAGAAACGAGATGCACAACAGGACAGAATCGCTATCGTAAAAAGGGACGCTTGCTTTGATTTATCGTATCGATGAAAGTTAAAAATACCGATATTTTTTAACGTATCTTGTTGTTTATATTTTTCTTGTTTAACGGAGAGCGCGTCCAGGTGAAATTCGCGCGAGCATACGTTACTTAATCGGAAACGTTTAAACGAAACGCACATTTTCATAATTTAATTGGATATTTAACCGTTCGATACAATGAACTTTTTTTTTATGTATAATTGAAATTTATTTATTACGGACTGCGGATTAATCCAGCGTACGCTTCTACTCTCCCAGAAAGAACTGGCGACTCTTCGATTCCTAATCAAAGCTCCGAAACAAAACGAACTAGGAGAGTATTTTCAATTTTAGTAGTATTCCAATAACCACTCTCGAATGAAAAAAAAAAAGTAAAGGGAAATAAGATATTCACGATCTTCCATCTTCTAATCCAACTTCCCATATAAACCGAAAATTCTATTTTCTAATGTTTTAATAACCGGTCTCGAGTAAAAAAAGATGCACGAAAGATAGAAAGGAAAATATAGAAAGTTTTTGATCCGTAGTCGATCCATCCGGAGAAGGCAGAATTCGCACGCGTGCGGTGTCACTGGCGCGCACGCGTGTGCAGGTCACCAAAGAGGTCAATGCCTCTGCCGGTTCTCGTTCATTCGCATACACACAGTCGACCAGGCCGGTGTCAGCGTTTCCTCTTCGCATTCAGAGGTTTCCTGCCCGGTCCTCCAAACCAGAGAAACCGAACGAATCTCTCGGATTTATATTCTTATCCGAGATGGTTCCGTTGCTGCGCTCGCGACCAATATACCGTAAACTCAGTTACACGCACGCTCACGCACCATTCAACGAGCTTTTCTCCGTGTTTGTGAATACACATGCTTGTGTAGTGTACAGGATGGTCGTCTCGAACCGCGACCTGGGTTAATGGGAATCGTTCATGAGATTTTCCTCGCTCTATAGAATATTGTTCTGTGCAAAGTATAGAGTAGGTGATCGTGAGCCACTTTCCGATACAACTGGGTCAAACACGTAAGAATCAAAGCGCGAATTATCCGAAGAGATAACAACAGTAATAGGATAGACGAGTCTGTTGATAATTGTTGAAATCTCGTTTAAACAGCCTCGAAACGCTAGGCTGTTTAGGATATGGCTACTAATTTCTAGTTCAAAGTACGTTTCATGCGACGCACGTATCTCTCGGACGAGTGAGAGTCTCGCGAAAAGTTGGAATCAGCTGGAGGACGGTAAACGCGTGAAAATTGACCTGAAAGGTGCGGTCGTGAGAATCGAAGAAACTCGTAACGACGTCTTTCGCAATAACGGCTGGTTCGTTCTCGCGTCACGAATACTATTTATTAGTCGTTCGTTGCATTCCTATAACTTACGCCCGCATTCCCATCGAAGGAGAAACTTTCCATACCTTCGCTCTATCTTTTTCCTTTTTTTTTTTCTTTTCTCGATCACCCTCTCACATCCTCCCCCGCGTATTTCCCGAGAACCATTTATCGATATTACAGCGAGCAAACGTGTCCGCTACCATCCGTTTGGATACTCGAGTTTTACGTCTGTGTATGCGAGCTGTATACGTTTATTAATACAACGATAGGTGTCACGACTACGATAGGAAGGCAAACAAAAATATTCTAATTATCATGATTAATAAATATTATTAATAAAATAATCTAATTTCGACCAAGTTTCAAAACGGAGATCAGGCTGTGCGGAGGACGCACACTAATGTAGACAATGGAGGCGTGGATTATGTGTGCGAGAAGCACGTACGGGGCAAAGTTCCGCTACGTGCCTGCACGTTTGCCATCGGTTGCCGAAGAAACGCATAACTCTGCGAGGAACGTACATAAACCACGCGTAACGCTCCATTCGTTTCGATGAAACGTTCCCGGAGCTGAGAACGTGCCAGTGTCCATTCCATCGTGCGGAGAACACTTTTCAGATCGTCGTCACGGGATTTTAACGCGAGCAAACACCGCAAGACGAATCGAATCGACCGGAGGGAACGTGATACGTCTTCGATCGACGTGTCATCCACTCGATACCAGATTATTTCAACGGAATGGACTTTAGATTCTTGCGTTTAATAGGTCACGGGTCTCGCGTTTTCGTATCGAACCCGTTGAAATTAATATACGAGACGCGAATTGTGCTTTGCATCCGTTAATATCGATTAATGGGATCCACGGTAACGTTTTACGATAGGTCTGTGCTTTACGAGGGTAATGTAGGATATTCGTGTCGTTAATTTAGAAAAAAAAAACTTTCAACTCAGATAGATTTCGTCGTTTTACTTAGAAAGATATCTCGTTGCAGGCTTCGATACTTAACTTTGATACGTTTCTCCTATCACATCCGATCGAATCGTATTCCTTTATCGTCGACAAGCTTCATAAATCGAATTAGGGTATTCGCAATTAGATTCGATCAGTTCGTCTTCCAACAAGCTAAAACATCGATCTGTTTTTTCTTTTTTTTTTCTTTCGTACAACGTAAGGCCAAACCTATCGATGGAAATTTCACGCCTCGGACAGCACACTACCGAAAGATAACCTTAGCTGTCGAACCACAGCAGAGACAAGAAGCAGAAACCAGAAGAAGTAACTTCGGTGGCCGACGGACGGGAGATTGAACGGTTCGGAATTGAACAGAGAGAGGAGAGAAGCGGACGAGTAACAGGTTGTTACTCGTTAATAAATCCCGCCGCTTTACAAGTCTATAAACCGCGTATCGCGGCCAGCTCGTCCGTCCTTAGAAACGATGCTGCAAATTAAAGCAATCGCCGACTCCCTACTTAAAGACCGTACTAGTGGAATCTGGCGAAGTTGCAACGGCTCGAACGAAATAAATATTAATGCCGCGACCGGCTCTATTCGCCGCTAGATTCACCGATAGAAGTTAACGAACACGAAGCGGAGTACCGTTTGCCGGATGGCTGGCTGGGGAATCTGTGCCGAACACTGCACGCTCTCCTAACTTCCGTTTCGTCGTACTTTCCTTGGAAACCGGCATATCCTCCGTCGGGTGTCTATTTTACTCAACGTTAATTGGGCTTAATTAGCGATGAAACGATTCTTCTATGGCAGAAAACTCAAAACTCAAAGGAGGGGACGAAGCCACTTGGCTGTGAATTACCAGAATGTTTACTAGAATTATTAGAATTGGTTTAATTGCTAGGATTGTTACACACGGGAATCGAATATACGGTAAATATATGGTATTTGGGACAGGTTTAATTTACGATCAAACGATTCTTCTATGGCAGAAAACTCAAAACTCAAAGGAGGGGACGAAGCCACTTGGCTGTGAATTACCAGAATATTTACTAGAATTATTAGAATTGGTTTAATTGCTAGGATTGTTACAAACGGGAATCGAATATACGGTAAATATATGGTATTTGGGACAGGTTTAATTTACGATCAAACGCGTTCGTTTAACTTTGTCGATTGCCAAAACGAACGGAACGAATCGGCGCGAAACAGCGTTAACTCTGACGATAGGTTTTAAAAGAGTTAAGGTTGTCGCGCGTAAGAGTGGAATAAAACAAAGGCCCGGAGCGGTGCGGCTCTGTCAACTTGCTGCCAGAGAGTTTCGCAACCTAACCGCGATTCGTTTCGCAACTCGAAGTGGACCGAAACTAGGTTCCAGCGTCAATATCGTCATTAAGTCGTTGGAGGGAGAGCACCTCTAGAGCCTAATCATCGTCGGTAATTCGAACCGCGGCCGTGTACACCTTAATTACCGAGAGAGGAGAAAAAAAGACAGGCACAGCAGCGTGAATTCGCTCGTAATAAGTGAAAGTCCGTCTTTTGTGATAGAAGCAAGGTCTTGCTTTTACAGCGCACCAGTATATTCGCGCGTTCGCGCGCGCACGGCATTGGCAATGGCGGTCGACCAATCGCCAACCCGTCCGCGAAATGGATTATTTGCTCGCGTGCCGATCTCTTATCTTTCCTATGGAAACATCCAGTTTATCGTAGGATACTGGGAAAAATTACTTTCACCGACTCTCCCTATGAACGCATCTTCTCGTTTCGGTTAGCTGCGCGAATGCGCGACACGATGACTTCGCCTCGTTCCTCCGCTTAACGTTGCTTGCCACTTCTCGCCAAATCGATTTCGTATTTCTTCGGACACGGACGTGTTTCGTAAGAACTTGGTCAAGAGTTTCTTCCGAGGAAATCGAGCGAGAACGAAGCACAGTTGGCACGACGAATAATTGTTAATAAAAGCTGAATGCCGCGAAGAAGGCGGTGAAACAAGGTTCTGCGAGTAATTAGTTCGATGTAGCGCGATTCCACCGTACGATATTCCACGTCTTGAGATACGTGGAACGCGAGTCGGCTTCCCAAACGTCTGCCACGTCTCTCTATAAATTACAATCGTACTCTTACCTGTACCACCTTCGAGCAAGATTCATCTTCGAAATTTCTAAATCGCGAGCGAAACTTTCGTGCGACGATTTACAAACCCTTCTTCTCGTACGATATCCATTTGTCGGATTTACTTTGTCAAAACACTGGCAACAACGCGGGAAATCTCGCTTGATCCTGCCGCGATCCGTTAACGAGCACGCATCGAACGCAAACTGAATCGAACAACGGGAACAACCATCGCGAACTGTGCAATCAGGTCTCACCGAACATCAGCCAGTCCCCCCCCCCTCCCCTTCCACCGCGTAAAACGAAGGAGAACCGTGTTTAATACGACGCCGGTGAAAACGCATAATTTAGGCCGAAGCATCAGGATAGTCGTGGACTTTCTTGCAGCCGGTTTATTTCCTTTTTCGTTCGCCCCACCGCGTTTCCGCCCTGCATACCGTTTTTTCCCCACTTTCCACGACGATTAGACACCCTACGTGTCTCGTACTAATTCACCGTGCACACCCACTTTCCAGACTTTGTCGTGGAAAGTGCAATCGAGCACAGGAGAATCTCGCGAATTCCGCGATCCTTTCACGCGGCTGCTCGTCATCGTGCGTTTGCTTACTCCGCACTGTGGACACTTTCTAGACCCGTCCATTCGTTCAAGGTTAAAGCGTGAACGTATGAAGCCGTTTCTCGTCGCAACTTCTGAATCGCAAATAACAAAACCGGCTGGAAATTCTCTTCGGACTTTCCGATCCAGTATCCGTTGCACCGCGATTCTGGAGAATTGCGTTTGCGAGAAAATCCATCGACACGCGCGGCGAAGAAAATCCACCGTCGTTCGTAAATATCAGAATATTTACGAAGACGCGAGTAAACCTTGCGAAATCGTTAAGAAACTAACGCAACTTTCAGGAACGATCGCTTTGTTCGAGACGTTGGACCGCGAAAGATTCGCACGTTTGCTCGAATTCTCGCGCAGATTTGAAAGAGACCGGATCTCCGAAGGGTTGATGTAAAATTTTCCTCCGCTTACTTTGCAGTGCAACCCGGCATTTCTACGATATTGCGTTTGCATAAAATGGCCGGTTAAGTAGACTAGTTACGGAGGTAGGATAAATTCAATTTCGCGAAAAATTCTGCATGCGCTCGTCCTACTATTTTAACAAAGCGAAATATTCACGGTGCGATATACGAGACAGAGGTATTCAAAGGTCACGGGCTTCGCATAAATATACTGTTTTCTACGACCGTAGCTACGCTAGCAGATTCGATACGGTGACATCTTTAGCTTTTCCCTGGCATAGATTGTCGACGACGGTCGCGTGATTCGTTCGCTGAGTCCGCGATTCTATGGAACAGCGTTACGAACTTGCAAAAGCAATCGAGTCCGAAAGTCTCAAAGCAGTTCCAGGGGACCGTGAATAATACGTTGTAAGAAAGATGTTCTCGTTCCGAGAGCTGGTCCACTGTTTCTCGAATATTTTCATGATACATTGCCTGACTTCTTAAAGACTGAATATACGAATCTGTTTATCGTAAATTTGTCGTTCAGAAAATATATTCGTATAAACGCGAGGGAGAACACTTTGTTCGCGCAGTCATACAACAACGAAATTGCAAATTACCTCGATACCGCGAACATTGTCTTGCCTTTAAATCAGCGTTGAATCGATCTTCTTAGCAGAGAATACACCGACGTCGCGGTGAAATTCCATGGGACTCTGTTCGAAAAAAAGTAACTCTACTATGGAGCGTACCAAATATCCAGAACCTGTAGAACCACTTTTGCCGCGATACCTTTCAATACGCCTCGCGTTGCTTCGAATCAAAAATAATCGACACGTCCTCGGATAATGTCTGGAAATAAACGGGCAAACTGCGAATTCGGCTACAGGTCCTGGAGAATGTTTCGAAAGGAAAGGGGTTAACGATGGCGAGCGAAAAGGTCGCCAACGGCCTTTCTCCGTGGCGTCGTAAAGTCGAGGCCACGCTGTTTGACAAACGGCGTCAAAGCGTGGATCGGCGTAACAAGAGCTCGTTGTGGAAACAAGATCCGACGAAACAACGACCGAACCAAAGTATATCCCGCTCATCTATGAGAAATTCAGAATTGAACGAGATCTAACTTTTCCTCCTTTGACCGTCCCCCTCGAACGAACGAGAGAAAAGAGTCTATGGCACCCTCGGCGACGATGCGAAGAAACAGCACGCGGTATTCAAGATTTCTACGTGTAAGTTCATTAAGCTGCCACCGGAACGAGCCAGAGTCGGCTACGTCCCAAGGAACGAACTTACCCTGGATTTGATTGTTCTTCGTTCCGTGTCAAAGTTCGGGCGTTAGGCGAAGTTGGACGAGGTGTTGGCGCGTCTATTGTCTATCGCGTGTCGATGAGGTCGCTGCGATTGCAATTAAACTTTGTGCGTAAAGGGACGAAGAATTGCTGGAGCGGATTACCGGGCTGGGATTGCAGGCCTGGTGGGCTCCTTCGATTAAACCGCTCGAAGCTTTATCAGCCTCGTCTTCGTTCTTCTGGTAATTGTCCGAGTTCGAAAACGGCTGTTTACGGTGTCGCCGTGATGAAACACGAAGAAGAAGGATCTCGTAATCGAATTTCCCAGGATGGAAATTGCGTGGAAACGACGCCCGTGAGGCTGACCGGTATACGCTGCTTGCCATCGTGTCGAGAACTCTGATTAGCAAGGAGACAATGGTCGCGCACCTCGGTGAATGTCGGTCGATCGACGTGACCTTTAGGCCGACTGACATTTGAACCCCGAGGAAGAAGAGGGAGCCGCGAGTAACTGCGCTGGACGGCTCCGTGACGTACGATCGGAGAAATCGAATCGGAGTACACGTCCACGGGTCTGCAGATTGATCGACCTTTCTACCGAAAGTTCCAACGCTCTTCGAGTACCGTTCTTGCCCTTCGTCCCACGAAAATCAATGTCTTCCAAGAACCGGCAAGATCTACGGGCTGTAAATGTCGTTCGTACGAATTTACAAGGTGACGGGAGAATTCATTGGATATTCGAGTTCTTAGTACGAATGGCCCGGGTTGCTGGTTCCGAGGTTGCTACAGAGCGATTCAAAAGTAATGCAACGTTTACGATAGGAGAGACGGTGCGATAGGACTTGTACGGTAGGAAAACCCTACCGTAAATACATACGCTGTATCCATAAGATATTCCACAAAGTTGAGATAAGTAAAACGCTCTCGATTAACATGGTCCTAGATGCGCAACTTTGACAGCGTAAGAGACCGCTACGAATTGTGCTATACTCTCGTTCGTCAAATTTTAGTCCGCTAGACTTTCACCTGTCGATATAGTATACCAGGACGCAACGATATACAACGCGTATATATCGTAGTTATTTTATTAAACGAGTGGAGAGATGGTAAATCGAAAACTATCCTTCGCTACACCATCCTATCTGTATTTCCGTCGAATCTGTTAAATAAGAGATCGAAGCCGACTCGAACCTGAACCAATTGGTCGCGTTTAAATAAACCGGGAAATCGCGTCGATCGACAGATACGAGTAGCATCTGGCCGCTGGTAACCCTGCTGTACGCGCGACTAATCTGGTCGCGGGTCGTTCGACGAAGAAGCAAACGTCGGCGAGGGGAGGCCGTCGATCGCACGATTTCCCCAGGAGCGAGATAACACAAAGTTATCACAGCCGGCCAAGCTCGCTCGTTAATCTCGTTCGTTGTAGATTCACGTCCGGAGGTTATTTCGAGCGGAAGTGCATCGCGGCTTAGTCTGCGCTCGCTAAGCTCTTACCTCTTCTCTTTCGCTTCCTGACCCTACGTGTATATACTCGTGCAGCCAAACCCCCTACGGAATCTTCTTCCGAAAGAAGATGCACGCCACTAAATTTAGATTTACGCGCCGACCGTCTGCTCTCTGCCTGTTAGGCAAAGACCGTGGCTCGCTTAAGCAAAACAACGATAAAGCATTCGAAAGCGGACGGCCACGAAGCTTAATGGAGACGCATCGCGCGTCGAAGGACGCGATCGGCACGCGACGCCGCGTAAATTTAGCCCTGAGGTTCGAACGAGAGCCGAGGATTAAGTGCTATCCCTTATCCCCGCGTTCCAGTTATTTACGAGTCTTGCCTTTTCCCCCCTCTTGTCTGTTTGAACGCGCCGGACGCGAAGTTGTAGGTTCTAGGGTGAAATTAACCCCTTGTTATCTTATATCAAACCGGAATAGAACTCTGTGTATAACTTATTTGAAACTCTTCGCTACTCTGTTCTACAACCAAGGACCCCACAACTATCGTCGCGTTGCCTCGTTCCTAAATTTACTCGGATGAACGCCAAGAACTACTGTACTAATATCCGAGTTAAGGGATAAGACCGCGTTAATGCGACGTTTCCTTCGCAATTTCTTTTCCATCGATCTATGTCGCAGTTCTGACGAAAGGCTTCTAAGAGTCGGTTAATATTCGTATCGTCGTTGTGTTTGCTTTACTATCTAGACACTACAGTTGGCGTGACGTTCGAAGAGGTTGAAACACGTTTAAATATAACCAGATCATTTCTTTCGTAGGTCCGGGCATTTTTTTTTTTTTTTTTGCTACATATCTGGACGGCGTAATAAATTTCATGGCGTTTCTTGGATTTCGATGAAACGACGTGTTGCTTCATTTACGTTTATCAATGACGTCGTACATACACCGGCCTCGCTGCTTGTCGCTCAATGGATTCATTTAATAGGAACACGCGGATACAGATAAGTTACAGAATCGCGAATAGCTTCGCCAAAGTAGTTTGCGTTTAATATAAATAAAATGTCGATGTTCGCCAAGAGAAGTGAAATTTATCGATACTTTGGAACAATACAGGAGCATCATGCAAGAGTATAGCGCTGTATAGCGTTTTGATTAATAGGTAATCGGTGTTTCATCAACGTTACAATCGCGAAACGAGCGTTCCAATTTCGTAGCGAGCGTTAGAGCACGTTCTTACGACGCCTCTAGCCTCAGCCAATTGATTCCTGTTGCAATATTTAACAATAGACTGAACGGGCTTTAATTACACGGGTGAAAATAATTTTCTCGGCGCACCGACATGTTACGCCCTCGATGCTCCCTCAACTATTAAATTCCGAAGGAAATAAAAGCCGCGCTCGCGCGCCTCCGCCGCCGTTCTAAATCATCGGCATATTAGATCATACGATGAGTAACGCGATTTTCCTTCCAACCACGTCCGATAGGTTGTCGCGTGCAAACACGAATTAAACGCTACCGAGAATGCTGATTTATCTTCATTCTTACGCAAAGCATATGACTAACGCGCGTCGAGTTTTCAATATTCCGTAAATATATCGATGTAATATAATAGAACGATATAATAGAACTGGTCGATACAAGGGATCGTTCGATTATTTCGATCTGTCAGGATTCTTTGCTAAGCCAACTTATTTTACGATTTGCCGATACAATTATCGCGTCGTTACATCGCTAATCAAATTTCGAAACATTCTCTATAGCATTACGCGCGATATAACGCGATATAAAAAGTTTGCCGGCAAGCGTTCCGAATACTTTCACGAGCCACTGAATAGTCGTAATTTTGTAATTAAGACGGATCGTGTCAAGAACGAGCAAGCGTCCGAATACTTTCGAACGGACGCGCACGTTGCAGAGTTTTAAAGCACGCTGGAAATTTCTAAACGGAGCAAACAGGAAACCGTGTTCTAATCCTTCCCTACAAATTGGCTTTCTGGCCTCGCGAAACTGCGACGAGGCACGAATTAAAGTTGCACGCTATCTCGTTGTGGCGCCGTAAATCATACTCCCGTTCGCCGCGGGACAAGAACAGATGCGTTTGCCTGGTTCGTTGCGAAAGATCGGATGCCCCACGCTTCGTTGCCTGTAGACCCAGTCCAGTCCACGCGAAGACGATCCAGGATTTCAACACTGCCGTTCGACAACGACGATGAGCCAATAACCGGCGGGAAACGATCGCGAAACAAGGAAGAGACCTCGATTCCGCTTTTTCGCGTGTCGAACCTGGCGCCAATTATTCGTGGCACAGCGGCTTTCACAATAATTAATCCACGAAACCGTGAAAGCCTGCGTGCTTTCCATTCGGTGATAAGTTCATTTGAAAAGCTAATCGCAACGAGGAAAAAGAAACGATCGAAATAGCTCGAACTTTGCTGTTACGCGTAACCGTGATAATCGAGTCTCGTAACAAGGAAATTTCAAAGTGTTCTCGAATACTTGCGCGCGAGCCTGCGTATATCGAGCGAATAAATCGCCGGTGCGCCAGGATACCGACCGAAGCTTCGACTGTTTGTGCTCCGTTTCGCCCAATCGCGCCTGCGAAACCGGAATACCGTTATCGCCGCCAATACGCGTGTAAGCGAGACCAGATGAAAACGGCGGAGGAAAAATGAAGCCGTTTCACCGCACGCCAAGGACGTCCACTTTGTCCGAACGATTTTCTTTCCGTAGGTAGTTCGCTGAGGTTTATCATTCTAAGTGAAAACAGATTGAATGTTGTAACTTGTAATCGAGAGTTCTGGCTATAAAAATAAATGGCCATCGTACAAACGATGACTCGGTGAGAAAGCTACAGTAGCGATAAGTGTTTGAGGTGGATGGACAGATCGATGGTCGATTGCTTACGAAGATGGTGTCAACGTTCAGCCTGTAAACCTTCGAACGCAGATTTTCATAACACGGATCGTTAAAGCGAAACAAGTAAAATACTGCTTTCTATGTACATGTATTATATATATATATATATATATATATATATATATATATATGAAAGCGATATCACGTCCATGCGCTCTTCTTACAGGAAAACGCGAACGGACAGCGTTCGTTTCTTACCGCGTGTTTACTGAACCTTCGCCCAATTCAAAGATATGTGGCGCGACTAAAAGCACTAAACTCGAGCAGAGACTTTCTCCAGATTCGTCCAAAGCGAACGGTGTACTCGAACGATCAAAATCATTGCGTTAAAACGCGCCATAAAAGACCGGCGAACGATAGCCGCATAATCTAAACAACTCGAGCAAACCATTCGGCGACTGTTTACCGTAGAACGCCGCAAATCAGGTGGATCGGGACGGCCCGATCGTGGAACGTGGTTTTCTATCGGTGTTATCGGCGTTCACGGGATAAACAAGGCAAAAAGGAGTAGACGGCGAAGTGTTTCGCGGCCGGACGATTCCTACTTTAAAGTTGGTCGTAAAGTTTTACGAGGCTTCTTCTCGCCGGCGTCGCCGCCTTTGGTACCGTGTGCACCCGGCGTTCTCTTGAAATAGCGATCGTGGAAAATGAACGCGTACACCAGACGGACGCTTCCTTCCCCGCGATCCGTTCTTCCGACCGGATGTCGTGTCGTACCACTGCCCATTCATTCGTATTGTACGAATGAAGCGTTCCCCCGCGAGCCTCTATGCACGCGCCTGTGACTCCGTCACGCGTCACGCATACGTATGCGCTCGTAATAGCTTGCAAGTACATCGTGATCGTTTCTACATCGACCTGACCTTCCGCTCTATTCTGCATTCTTCTCTGCAATGCAGTTTCTATGGTAGTATAAGGGATTGAAAATGTAAGCCATTCTTTTTTTTTTTTTTTTTTTTGCCTACTTGCAACGAGCATTCCATCGATTTCGTTATTAATTGGGAATCGGTGATACCGATAGACGGATCTTGAACGAGGAAACGTTGTACGGTGAAAATAATTCCGAGCCGGCGTTTCCTATCTTTTTCATCTATTTTATGCTTGTACGCTAAAGTTTAAGTAATCCGAAATTCTGGCTGGAATTCAAGGTGGATTCTTATCGGGGGTTCTGGCATTCAAGCAGCGCTGCCTGCGCACAAAAAATAAAACCACGCTGCACGAAGAATGTCAAGTATGACCAAAAACACGCGCCGTGGTTATCTTGGAAATTCAACAAGGGACAAAGTTCCTTTTTCAGCCCGAAACACTCGAGTTTTTGTTTATCGAACGATCAGAGGAAAAGCAGCAACAGCAGCGGCAAAATCGCTAGAATAATATCGATCCTCGAAATGTACGACCAATTGCCACCCGTCGTACCAAAGTACACAACGTTTTTATCTTTTAGACGCTTCGTTATTTCGTCAGTGTCTTTTATCTCTCGGATCATTTATATTTCTCTACCTTTCCCGTTGTTGTTTGCATGAATTTTATTATCGCCTTACCGTGCTTTATTTAGTCGCCACCCGCGTTCATTCTAAAACTTCATCTAAACGTCTTAAAATCGTCCGCCAAGCTCTCGTTGCGTCATTTTTACGATCCGGTTTACGTACACCGTTTCGCCGTTTTATCGATCCACTTTTTACGTACCGCCCTTTGAATCTGACGATGATCGTTCGAGGTGTATACTTCGTTCTCGCAAATAAGAACAGTGGGACTCGAGATGCAGTGTTTCCAATAAGAAGGTTGAGAAGAGGGAGAGAGAGCAAGGGAGAATTTCAAGAGCGCTTTGCGCTACGTTTCCGCACGATTATAACGCACAGGGGAGTTTCGAGGGTTCTTCCGGTGGGAACGGCGGAATTTTAACGATTGGGAGAGGGAGGAGGCAATAAGAACAATAATAATAATAATAGCTTGATAGTAACTTAATAGCACGTTGACGAAATAAAGAGAAAGGGAAGAGAAGAAATATATTGGGCGAGTATTCGGCCCTCGACTCTCCAAAACACGAAACTTATCCATTGAAAGGTGGAGATCTCGCGAGTTTTACGCGTCTTTTTATCGTTAGCGGAATTTTATTTTGCCCCGTGTTTTCCAACCAACCTGGAAAATAAGGCAGAGCAAAAGGAAATGTTTTGCGATTCTCAAGTTAAAATCTCTTTCTCTCTCTCTCTCTCTCTTTCTCTGTCTCTATCTATCCATGTATCTAGCTGTCTGGAGGTCTCGCGAATTTAACCTACCTTTTGATCAAGTTTTATCATTAGCGGGATTTCATTTTCTCCGAGTCTCGCGACCAACGTGGAAAATAAGGATGAATGCAAGGAGGACTTGGAATTTTTTTACAGTTCTTAGATCGGAAGGTAAAGGTTTGAAAGGGAGGGCAGAATTTTCTTCTGAATTTCATGCTTTCGGTTTTGTCGTTTAACCGCCTTACTCGCGTACGAATCCAGAGCAAAAGTAATTAAGAGCGAACAGTGTCTTCGTGCTATTGTTGAAATAAAAAGCGTTACCGTGTCGCAGTTTTATCGCGGTAACGACCGACGAGGCAACGAATTTCAGCAGGATCGCGCAGGTAAAGAGCTCACGAGCAGAAGGTAGAAAGAAGAACAAGGAAACAGCGTATGGTCGTAGAAAGATAAAAGATATCTAAACGCCGCGGGTTCTTCTCCGCGCGAGGTGCAACGTTTTGCTGATTCTCTGCACGATCGGGGGGGACAGAAAGGAGAGGCTCATCGGAAGAGATCTCCAATGCCGATGCTTCCGGTTCGCGATCCGTTGAATCGTACCTCGTTTCCTGCTCCCCGAGCTTTTCACTTCTTAATTGGTAGATCCAGCAGATTAAATAATATTCCAGTCAGAGAGCGAGAGGGGAAATAACGTTGGGAGCGCGTGCAGGAATTAGAGAGGTGTTGCAGTCCATGTTCTCTGCTCCGAGAAGGAAAAGGCTTCGAGTCGTTTTATTTGCGACGGTATGGAACAAAGAAGATCGTAAAGTACGTCGATGTTCGAACATTTATCGTAGAAAACGTTTGCGATCATACGGTGCATAAAACATTTCGAAATCTCATTAACGCTGTGATCAGACACGACTGTCGCGGTTACATCGGTAAAATTTGAAATCGATCTAAAAATGCGTAGGAATTACGAAGTATTTACCGCAAACACGTGTTTCGTAAAACATCGATGTACAACGTGAACAGTCGTTTCGAACGAGTAATAAGAATAAAAAAAAAAGGGGGGAGGGGCTCCCGAGGGTTATTTTTTTTAAGATAATAAATAATCGATTTGGTATTATCACAATCGGGGAATTTTATTGTCGCGCAGTGTGTTTCTCGTGACGCGATGTAAATGGTCGAAAATCCCTCGTTCGATTCGAGATAGGAGAACGGAGAACCTCCAGCCACGTTCGTGGACCGAAATTCAAATATCTCGATACGTCTGGATATCGCGGTAGAATCAAGGTCGTTGTCTGCTACTTTCTCGAAGATAAATACGTCACGCGGCTGGAGAGAGATTTACAGTGGCAGATAAGAGCAATCGGTCGAAGAAGCTCGCCTCGAAATCGGAAGGTGCCGTGTCACCCGACGGAGAACCGCTACGAAGGCTTGCGAGAGTATTTCAATACTCGCACACAGATACCCTTCGAGTACGTGTTCTGCAAGTAATATATTTTCGATTTTCAAATCCTATCGATATAATCGCGACAGTCGTGTCTCGTCGCAGTGTCGATGAAATTGCAAAAGTTTCGCACGCCGTACATGGTACGTTCGTAAAACTGTTGCATAGTTGGCAATTGGAAACTTCCGTGCATTCGGATGCTTTGTGCATGGTATATCGTTTGAAGGAAACGTGAAAAAATTTACTTGAAAACCATTAGAACGCGTGGCCTGGTACCAGTTAGGGAACTCTGCCTATCGTGCCGTGTATCTACCCGATATATTTAGATCGTCGATAAATGTATAATCACAGCAGCATCGTTGTAAGACCGGCGCTCGACAACGTGGAATTTCAGATCTCGGATGAAATTTTTATCTCCATACTTGAAAATGACAACGACAGTCCGCGATTTAAACGAATTAGCGCGATCGTAAACTGGCATTACCGCTCCCTACGACGTTATCTGTTTAAGTAGGTAACGTCGCAAAACGACTAAGTTGACGCGTAACCTCGCGGTTTTAAGCGCAGGTAATGCGCCCGTAATGCGATCCAACGGCGGTCGGGATCAGCGTCTAAACGCCTGGACTTTCTCCGAATGCGTTCTCTTTTATCCGCTTCTTGAATCGCTCTCGAAAATAAACGAATTGAGAAATCCATGTCATCGATGATAATCGTGCAACGAAATCGTCTTTTATCGGGCTAAAAACATCCACTGTGTTTCACAATGTGTGTACACGAACGAAGAATCGTAGCTAGTGCGGAGAGTTAGCGAACTCCTATTACATAAATTACTCATCCCCGGACAAGTTCACACAAATGAAATTCTACTGCACTGTAAACTCTAAGGTCGTAAAGCACCTATTTTCATAAAACACACCGTACATCTTCGGCGCTAACTGGACGATTTCGAAACGATATATTGGAGACCCTAACCGAGGTCACACACACACACGCGCGCACACCCACAAAACAATAAAGACACGAAAGTGGGAAAAACGTCGGCGAAATCTTGTAACCGGTCGATTTAGAAATTCCTCTTCCTGTTGGCAACCAGATAAATCGGGAAGATATCCTTGAAAAACGTAAAGTAAATATGTAAGGAGCATGCGCGTTATTATTTGGACGCGCGTTAACGTCGTCGTTATTGCGGCTTTCATCGCGTCCCGATGTCTTCTCCTGCATTAAAGAACGAATTCACCGAACTTCGTCTTCGCCATTCAATTTATTACTTTCCATCGACTTTCACGTAGCAGGAAACCGCTGGAACACGCACGCGTTTATACAATGAGAATTCAGTTTCTTCCCGTTGCGCAGGCAACCCGTTATCAAACCGTTTCTGATAGCGATGCTGTGAAACGTTTCATGGCTGGAAAGAGAAAGAGAGAGAGAGAGAGAGAGAGAGGCTGAAGCGAGTCTGTTTCAAGAAATTATCGGCGCTTTACCGCGTTTCCCGCCTCATGCATAAGGAACGCGAGTTTGCATCTCATCCACGTGAAAATTTGCCTGGAAAATTCGCCTCTGCACGGACGAGGCGAATTCGATTTAATTGCGATGTACGCGTAAATTCGAAAAGTCCCACCGTGAAAACGACGTCGTGCATTTTTCACGAGCGTTCGATCCTAGTGAAAACGTCCTCGTACAGTTGCTAGCAAAAACACTCGATCGCTCGTAAAAAAAAAATTTTTTTTTACGGATACGATAGTCGCGTCTCGTTACACCGCTAACGACTTTTCAAAATATCTTTTATAACACGCACGATATGCGCGTAAAAGTTTTCTACGATAGACGCTCGATTATCGCTGTATACGGTCGCGAGCCAACAAGACCTAGATGGAAAGTAACGTGCTTGGTTTTTCTACGAATCGATTGGCCGAGCGACATTAACTGTGCATTGTCGGCGGTGCAACGAATCGCGCGCATTTCCGCGCGCCTTAATTTAATTAGAGCCACCGTTGCAATTACGAAAAGCGTTCGCAGGATCGCGGAACTTGGGTTGCTACGAAACTGGAACAGGAAACGTATTCGGTGGCGCGACAAATAAATTTCGACGGAACACGCCACGCTGTGGCTGACGAGACTCGCATTTTTCTACAGAGTTCTGCAAAAGTCCGGGACCCCGGACTTCGATGGTCAACGATGGTTACTCCGTCCTCCTTTGTTTATAGGTTTGGAATTTTTGCACAACACGGTATCTTATAACGGTAACGACGATAACGCGTCTCCTTCTTATGCAAGAACAGCGTTCAACAATAAACGGCTTTGTTCGCGGTTATCTTTCTTTTTGTTGCTATTTGTACAGTATCTTCCTTTGTACAGTAGACTTTGCAGTTTCCAAACAGGGGGGGGGGGGAAAGGATTCTCTGCATAGCGCGTATAAAAGTTGACTTTGACGAAACGGGCAGTAGAAGTTTGATATATGAAATCGGTTTGATTTATTGAAATGGTCAAAGCTAGGATAGACCTTTTCGCTCGTAAGTTTAATATTTGGAAATGTTTGCCGCGGATCGGCTTGTGTAACGTTCATATTGAGTTGATCAGAAAGTCTTTACGTCAGCCTCGATATTCGATTTTTCCGTCTTCTCTTTGAAGAAGCCTGTTTACTTTGCGTGGATTACGTAGCAACAGGATATATGGAACGTCCGATTTTAATCAGTGCAAATTTTCAGAGAGCCGGCATCGACCGCGTTGTTTTTCCTTTGCACGCTTCGATAATTTTAACCAGACGAGATAAATGCCATCAAAATATATAATTTTTCTTCAAAGAACGAGCATACATTTTTCGGTCATTTTCAAGAAAAATCTCCTTTCATAAGCAAGAACGTCTACCCTGTAACAACGTTCGCGTAATATGTATTCGTAATAAGTAGAACGCATTTCTTACGGTCGACACTGCGCTTTATTAGCATCCTACTAAACATACAGGATTTGTAAATCGTTCTCCGGTAGAAGATCGAGAACGTAACTCGTCGTGTTCTTCTCCTGTAGTCTCCGTATTCATAAAAGACACGTATATACGGTGTTGAGACACTTTCGTGAGTCACTGTAATTGCACTCATCGTCCCTCGAACAAATTAATCAAGTTGCACCGCCTCTTGGCGCAAATATCGGAAGGACTTCTAACCTTTGATAATCGAACAGGAGGGGAAAGTCGCCGTCCCTGGGCTGCGTTAACTATGCATAGAACGTTTGCCGGATCGTTGCACTCTGAACGGTGAATAACTACGTAAATAATACATTTTACTTCGTCGGTACGTTACGTTCGTTTCCTTTTACGGGACAGCTCCTAGTTGACTCGTGACTCTACGCTGTCGTTCGAATCCGCGGGCTTGTCCCTTCATTTTTGTTACTTCGAAGCACAGAGGAACTTTAAGAAACTAGAAACAAAAGCTCGTCTTGTCGTTTTTCTCTCCTGGAGATGGTTTTTCGTTAAGAGAAAAAAAAAAAAAAAATGAAAATTCCTCTGATCGTTACACAATCACAACGAATAACGTACGCTAATTCACTGATATTATTAGTCGACGAATTATTACGCAAAAGGAACGAAATACCTGTGCGCGACAGTGTAAGTACTAAGCGTTTTTAGTGTTTTAAGGATCGTGCGCTATTAACCGTTTTATATTCCGCCTATAGCGAAATGAATCTCGTCCATCGACTTTGTCTTCTCGTCCAGTTGCCACCGTGACCCGTTTACGACCATGCAAACGTTGTTACTACCAATAACGTTCATATTACGTCAGGTTCATAGCGAAATGCCGGCTACTAGTTCGGTCCACTATCGATTACGCACGGTTCACAGTTACTCAAGCATTGTTCGCTAATTATTCGATAACGTTATACTCGATCCACATAACAGGACATCTACATAACTGGCTAGTTACGTTACGTCGAATTCACAGCTTACGCAAACATTGTTCTCCGTTGTTGACGATGGCTATACTTTTCTTTGTTGCGTTTTCTTCGAAGCCCGGGTCGGACATTAAGCGCTATTCACACTGGCGCGCGAAAGTATTTGAACACTTGTCACAAAGAATTTTCGTGTCAACGTATTGTATACGTAAAATTTCATTAACACTGTAACGAAACACGACTGTCGTAATCGTATCGGTACATTTCGAATAACATATGAATAATATTTGAATATATTACGATACGCTGGGTATGTACTCGAGGAAAGAGATTTTCTAGATGAAATATCGTTGCTACTCGGATCACGAGGCTCGGCGCGTCAATTTTCCAGGCGTGTAGCCGTTCAAGGTGAATCTTATTAATCACCTGCGGCATGGATATCTCGCGGTACAAAGGAGACTCGGTTCGACGTTGGTCGAAGCATCGGATTTCGTGCACAGAAATCCAAGATTTTCTTTACGTGGTGCGGCTACTACGTAATAGGAGATTTCACATCCTGCTTTCGTAGACGAGTCCACGTTCCACCACTCGATACTCCAGATCGAGTCTCGCTATGAATAGAAATAAAACATGGAATTCTTTCCAGTTTAGTCGATCGAGCCGTGAAATTCCTGTTGATGCCTAATAAACAGCGACAGTCGGCTAATCGCTTCCTCGAAAACTCGTTGCGTCTTCCGCTCAGCGATCGTTCATCGCGTAACGTAATTCGTTCCAACGATTCGGTAATTTCTTGCTAACGACGATCGTCGTTTCCGATTTAACGACCTACCCAGTAACGATGTACGCGAGCAGGGAGAAGAAAAACGAGAGGAGAAAAACGACGAGGCTAATGAAGTGGTTCAGAAAGCTAGGCGGACAATTGGCGTGAAGAATCGACGACGAAAACAAGGAATTTCACACGTGACCGATTGATACGCGAGTAATTGCCGCGCGGTCTCCATTACAAATCCTCGTTACGTCGCCGCCCTAATTGGCGGTGTAACAGAGATATCGAGCCGGAAACTGGAACGAAACCGAGCGACGCGAAAGAATAAACCGAGCCACCAGCTTTTTCACGCGTTCGTGCTCGCTTAAGAAGAGACAGCCGTGCGCACGAGAGTTGACGGGCCGCGTGTAAAACGCGGATCAAAGCCGTGCCTGTTGCGTTCCGATCGAGCCCTGGCAATTGGTCACGCGCGAATTACGTTATCACGGTACGCTAGAAGGTGTCTCTCGTGCTGCGTCATTTTTTTTCTCGTTGCTTCGATCGTAACCGACTCCGATCAAGCGAAGCGATCGATAGTTTTAGATGTCCCTGAGCTGCGAATGTTTACGCAAATTCATATTTCTACGAACGACGAACTCTAAACAGACGTTTGTCTCGTTCGCTGAATATCACCGTGATTACTGTACTTTGAACGTTTCGCGTTTATTATTGGAGCACGGACGTTTATACATTTATGGAAACGCGCAGAGATATATCAAATTTAAGAGGCTGTTTGTTCGGCCAATTTAATGGAACGCCACCCTCGTAATGATAGTCTTTAGTAACACGTAACTGGAATTCCAACTTGCAATTACAATTTCGAAGCTGATTTTCGGAGCGTGAAACGTTTAATCCTGAGATATTTTTAGGAACAAAGTTCGTCTCTCCCGAAAACGTCGCAGAATCTCCACGTTCAGGCCAGAATTAAGAAACGTATTAAAAGATCTGCCCTTCCTTTGCGTATCATCGTTGCACGCTCGATAAAACTCCGAATATATATATATATATATATATATAAAAATACTATATATATATAGTGGCTACAAAAAATATTTGCTCGCCATCGTATCTATTGTATCATTTGCATACTGCTTAATTAGGCTCCAATGTACTAAACTTCTTATCGTATAGTAGTTCTTACGGAGGCCAACCGTGAAACCCGATAAAAAGACGATTCATTGAAAACTAAGGCTACGTGCAAATACTTTTTGCAGCCACTGTATACCTGCCTAATGGAAATAGCGCGAAAGAGCCGGTGGTTACCGTTCAGAAATTACTTGATCGCGTGAAAACGGTCGACTGTGTAACCGATTTTTATTCGTCGTAATTCGGACAGCGGATACGTTGGATGCCCGAACGAGGAAACCGCGGGCCCGTAGCGCGCGGTTGAATTGTCGTTAACCAATTTATCGAATAATATAATTAGTGAGAATTAACGCGCGTTCAATTCGTTTTGGCAATCAGCCACAGAACGAACGGAATGGTATCCGGTTACCGTTAGAATTAGATTATATCCTCTCCTGGATTTCGCAAGCGCGCGTACTTTCACGTGTCAGACCTTTTCTCCTTTAAATCGCGCGCACGCCTGCCGCGTGTTCACCCGCGTCGAAACACCTTCCGCCACACCGCAGCGGTGAAACGTTGCCAGCGAATTACGTACGCTGATAAAGACCGCTCCAAATACAGTTTTCGACGAACGTAGGAGAAAATTAAAAGCAACTTTCTTTTCGACGCGCTATTCTGGCCGGCGCTGGCTTTGAGAACGTTTACAGTAGTTAATTTAAGAACAACGTTCTATTAATTAGCCCTCCGGTTCTTTTCCAATCCGTCTGATGTAAAGCGAACGTTGCACCGCGATAGATATTATTACGAAGCGAACTTTTAAATATTTAGTTTCGATATTCCGTATAATTGCACTGCCTTTCTTGCAAAAGCAAAGTGTACCCAAAAAGAAAAAAAAAGAAAAAAAAACGGAGGAGATACCTGAAGAGATAGAAACGCGAGGAGGAAGCGAAGAACAGCCGAGTCAGCTTAGAATTTTATAAAGATCGCGTAGAACGTTTAGCGATAGTACTTTTTACTTGTTCCACTTTACAATTTCAAACCTGAAGGTTTCAACCTTAAACGGTTAAACATATCGTAAATAATCTAGCCTTAGAAACACAAGTGTCGAACTTTGAGCTATATGTGCGTGGCTTTCTTCGAGCGAGTCATACATGTTTAATGAGATAACTTCTAAAAATTATGTACTACATACTTACGTCAAAATAGATAGCCTCAGTTCGGTAAAAATAAGGTAGAGAACATTACAAGAGTCTGGTATTAAAGTATCGACGTATTAAAAATGTTCGCACAATGATCGACGATTAAGTCGGATCATTAACAAGGATCGATGTATCGGGCGGGCATGGCTGCGACGTCACGACGCCGTCCGTCTGGCTAAATATAGCTTGAAACCAACGAGTCAGCGACGATCACGAGTTTCGTCGCACGCTTCTCAGACACGCCTCCGCTCGTGTCGTTCTCTAAACGCGGTGGTTACAAGGTTCACGAAGGAAATACCAAATGTTTCCGACCGATAACGCGGCTGTCTCGCGAACGGTGCTCCCTTTGTCCCATTAATTGCATCGATTCTGTCGAAATACCACGGCAAAAACCGATCGTATCTAAAATATACACAAAGGAGTGGACGGCCACTCTCTCGAGCCGCGACTATCGCGATAATCGCGGCTACAGATCCTTGACGAGGAACGACACTTAAAAATCGAACGTCGAGCATTATCTCGTGTTTGCGTTGGATCGCGAGCGACGTTCCTATAGCCTCGTTAGCGGCAAAGGGAAAGGAAATGACACACGTCGAGAATTTCTACGTAGGCATACGTGACGTACAGTGGCTCGCAAAAGTATTCGAACTATGTATAAAAATCTTTTATAAATATATCGCGTGTTTGTGTTGTACGAAAATTCTTGAAGTGTCGTTAACACTGTAGCGACTCGCGGCTATCGACGATGCATCGGCGAGGCTGGAAACAAAGCCGAAAACGTGTATAGAAGATACGAGATACTTACTGCAAACGTATGTATGTTTGGTAAAAACTTAAATCGAAAGATCGAATAGCCTTATCTTAATCGTATGATAAAGCCATTTGAATATCCCCAGGCTTGTTAATACGATGGATAATCGATCGTCCAAATACTTTCGCGATTCGTGCGAAATATATACAGGCTTCCAAGTACTCGTAGCTTTCATGCACGTTCTCGAATTTCTTTGAAACTTTGATATCTGAAAACGAAACGTCGGAGTGTTTCGCACGAGATACAGATGTTTGCGCGTATTCGAATACTTTCGTGAGCTACTGTACGCTACATCTTCGGCTTAATTGCGTGTGGCTGCTCGTGGAATTTGCAATTATAGCGTGATTCGAATCTTAAAAGAAGAATATTAAAAATGGAATTGCGACAATCGCAGGGGCAATTAAACAAAACAAACAAAACGATCGACTCGAATGACGCGGTACGAACAGCGAAATGCGACGGTTTTTACTCGGTCTAGCCGGCTTGCGGTTTCGCGCGTTATCGCGTCCACTCGCGATCCAATCGAAACCGAACCAGCCGACTTTCCCGTGGTTGTATTCGGTGTGATGACATCCCTTGATCGCGGATTTATCCAAAACGGGGTATTCGCCTGATTCGACGTATTTTACGAGCCGTCCGTTATCGATCCGTCGATCGTTGACGCCTAACGGGACATGAAAATAATTCAGCCTATCGGCACTTGGAACGCGCGTGAACGTGTTCGACATCGAAGCGAACGATCATCCGTTCCTCTTGTTCCACATCTGCCTGCTGTTACTGTCTCCTCCGCGATCTCCAACGCTCGAAGCTTCTCTTCCTCCCATACAGTGTCAAAAATCCCACGAATAAAAGAAAAATTCCAAATCTGCAAAGCTGGTATATAGCTACAACGAATACGTATCCGGATAGACTGGAGTTGCGACGAATCAACCAATCAAATATGTATAGATAGAGTCTTGTGAACGTACGCGTTACAGTCTTGAGATGTTTCGTTCGTCAGAATACGCCAGTTGGAATACGTATCCACGGTGACCATATCCTTAGGAATTCGGTTCTAGGCTTACCTGGTCGATGCTGAGACGTGACCCTCTATGGTAATTTCGACAGGCCCACTAATCCGACGAGGCACACTGACACTCGAAGCCCCTTGTTGGTACGCGGGCAGGTTTCTCAACCTGGGGGGAAAATCGAGGCGGAAAAACTGGGCCGAACAACAGGCCGGGACCGAGTGGCGCGCGCCACTCGCCGGAGAAACAGAGGCAAAACGGTGTGTGTCGAGGCGTGCAGGCCACTCTATCGTGTTGTGTGCGTGCGTGTATACGTGTCGACGGAGAAGCAAGAAAAATCCACGCGATCGTGCGTCGCGGCCGGTGCCGAGCCGACTGACTGACTGACTGACTGACTCCGCCAGTCAGCACGTACAGTCACCGCACTTGCATCAACACATACCGGCTGGCATCCACTTCCCCCGCAGCCTCTCGTTTCCAGCTCCATTCCGGCTCCTCTTAGAATCGTGCCTTCTCTCGTGCATCTCGGCCGAGGCCCTGGTTCGTTGCCTGCATCTTCGTGGCCCGCACTCCAGCTGCGTGCTTTCTTCGGCTCGCCACGCTTCTTCGCCCCCTTCGGGAGATCCTCTTTGCTTCGTGAAAGCGTGGAATTTGATCAAGAATTCGAGAAATTTTCGCTCGGATTTTTCTCTCCGATTGTCTTTGATTTTTGGCTTTTTGTTCGATTTCATTTGAATTGATGGATCTTCGAGGGAGAACTGGAAGACTGAGAATGCGATGGTGTAAGTCTGTGCTACTTTCCATGCAACAGTGTCCTGTTGTGCTATATGTATCGCGCGTATACGTATTACGAACGATACTCTGAAGTACGTGGTCCAATTCAGATTCTCCGAATCTTGATTTACTATACCACTATGATTTTTAGCCCGCCAATTGGAGCGTACATTTGGGTAAAAGCATTTATCGTTGTTAGCACGGTATCGTGCGGTGAGGACATTAATTGAAGAATCGATAATGGTAATACGTTCGTAAATAGAGTTGTCGAGAGATTAAATTCTTTCGATATCGATAAAACTTTTCTATACAAACTGCTTATCGTGCAACGAACGCGCGAATTTAAAATACGCCGCATGACGTTGTAATATTTAGAAATTAATCGTCGTGACTCCGCCCGAACTGCCTTGCATTATTTATAAATGCCTGAATGAAATTAATTGTTTCAACTTAGTTAATCATAATGAAGCACAACTGGAAAACAAGGCCGAATATATTGCGGCACACGATACATGCAAGAAGCTGAATACCAAAGATTCCTGGAATCACTGCTATAGAGCGATAAAGCGTTTACACCTGGATCGATTAGCATCCTTCGTTAAAATTAATGGAAAATCGATACTAATCCTCCCACGATCGAGCATTCACGTTCGAAGCATATGAACGTACTAATTAAGCGAAATATCTGCATTCGACCGAGATGTATCGACGCGTTGGCTTTGGTTTTAGGGACAGGCATACATTGCGTGTTGTGCAAACACCGATGTACGTAATATACACCGACTAATATTACCCTGAAAAATACCTGCCGCATAACGCTGACTAAATACAGCATAGACCTGACGTTATATGAGATTTCGTGTCTCGTGTTCTGAAATACCGACCTCGTGAAAATTCAGAGTTTGTTACGCCCTCTACGATTTGCCACGTCGAATATAGGAATTTGTATATTCGAAGCGATAAAAGTGTTCTGTAATACCGACCGCTCACTGGTTTTATTACGCCATCTACGATTTATAACATGGCGCGAGTGTAATCAGTCCGCTTGAACGCGCTCCGTTCATTTAAACAAAATTAATTAGCGCCCGATTAAATAAACTTCTGGTGATTCAGTTTATTTAACTGAACGTGAACTACTATTGTACGAACGAGATGGGCTTAGTTTTAGTATATTTGCGAAGATCGACGTACTTATCGATGTATTTATCGACAGAAACAAGATTTTCTGTACTCTTTCTATTGGGCGTAATTTATTCGTTTGAATAATACATTTTTTCTCTTGGAAATGACAATATGCCTTTGCGATTTTTATTTTAAGTTCGCAATGTTTTTTAAATATGTACTATAATATTCTCAATTAATGAATATCAGAGTCCTGATTTTTGGTTATTATATATTTATATACGATGAACACAACGGTGAGAGGCTTTAAAAGAGAATTAATATTCGGAAAGTTCACAGTTGTCGAATGTCTATCTATACGAGGATGATTTCTAATACGAAGTCGAAACATACGGATTAGGATATATTCTTTATTATAAATTTATATTCTAAACAATCCGTTATGTAATAATGCATTTAATAATATAAATTCAAATCATAAAAAATATCACATCTATTATTATAACTTGAACATCGATATGTATCGATTTCATAAATCACATGCCAATCAATATTTTCTATATACACAATTAAATAAATACAGACATGTCACATTCTTATGAACATTTTATCACCTATGCATATTATAGGACAAAATTTTCAAAAGAGCGTTAATATTTTCTGAAAGTAAATAATCTTCCGAGATCACTTTTGATATATCGATAATCGATTCGATATCGCCATTTAGTTTTTTGAACGCGTTCCTCGCGTCTACAAGTTCCGTTAAAACGTTTTTGAAAAGTAACTGAAAAAAAGTGTCTGTCAAATATTTTGTGTATTTTATATGTTATGATTTAAAGGATTATGGTCTGCATACCTCAATTCCACTATAATTTGCAATGCCAATGCATCCTACGAACCCTTTTCCGTGAGTATAATATCCTAGTTTCCTCCTCCGTAATCCGAAACAGTAAACTACGTGTTGTTTTTTACACGTATTGAGCAATTTATCGATTTGATCGTCTAATCCGTCTAAAATTACACGACCGTCATTTCTTTTTTATTCGAGAGAAAAATTTGATATTTACCTTCGAGTTCGACCTTTTCTATGTCAGGAGCGATAATTACGAATTTGAGCTTTTTCAATTCAACGTGCTTACGAACTTCTTTCAAACCGGAATAGTAACGACGTTTGTACTTGGATTTGTTTGGATTTTTCTCGTGAAATCTTTTTTGGAGTCTCGTGATTTCTTGTATGAATTTTTCAAGGTTGTCATTCAAGGCCACTGTTAACATATTAGTGCAGTATCTGTAAGGTATTTGAATTTTCAAAATCAATTAAAAATAATTTGTTATCAATAATCAATAATAACTTGTATAAGGTTGTAATCATAAAAAGAAAATAGGATAGGAAAGGGGATAGGTTCTGATAAATATTTTGATAATGTAACGTGTTTATATCATTTATTGTATCTATAAATAAGAATTAAAGAATAAGGTGTACAAATAAGTATATTACAATGATAATCATATGATAACATATAAGTATCTTATCGAATACTTTGTCATTTATTAATATAAGCGCTTACTTACAGTACTTACTCTCTAAAGTTACGAGAAAATTTTACAAGGCTTTTATCATCTACGTCTGTGCTATTCTGGCCTTCTTGCGTGTTGTCTTCTTCGATATGAAGGGACAGAGTCTGTTTAACAATATCGTTTTCTATTATTTCACTCACAAGGTCAGACAAATTTGTTTCGCTATTTTTTTCAACCAATCTGTTTGTCAATCGTCTTCCTTGAATTCCAAGATCATTTATTCTCCCAATCACATCTGGTCTGTGAGACAGTGTATTATCTGAAATATTTATTTCATTTATATTTCTGTAATCTTTATCATACAGCGTCATTGTCCACATATTTCTAACACAGTCTATATTTGTTTCTGGATCTGCTGTAATTTTTAAAGCATTGAAATTCATGGTATCTATATCTCTATAGATAGCTTCCATTTTTTTACGTTCGAACTCTTCTCTCCTCTCGACGTTAATTTGTGCTTTTACATTACGGTTTAACAGAATTAATTTCTTTAGTTTCGAGGGCTTTTTGTTTTTAGAAATACATATTTTCACTTTCCTTAGATCCGAACATTTGTTTTTGTCCAATGCATTTGGCATTGTAAACCCAAGGTTACCCATGTATAAATTAATCCTTAATTTAGGTACTTCTTTGCCAATTTTACTCGTGTGTATAGTATTCTAGAAATAGAATGGCCAAAATTATTTAATATTCGTCATTATCGAATAACCATTTGATCATAATATAAACGATAGTTACCCGTAGAGCTTCCTCAAGGTTAATACAAATTTTATCCGATTTCCTGTACCTTTTTAAGGATTTTGACTTCTTTGATTCCATACTTGTCTGCATGGGTAATAAAATCTGCACGCTGTTAGGTCTCGACAAACAATGACCTCTGGGTACAACAAAATTTTTACTCTTGACAAGCGCACCACCAAGTTCTGGATACTCAGAATGATCTAAACTCGCTGCTCTATCATTATCAGCGATATTTGTGAAATCTTTTTTTCGAGAAGAATGTTTGACTTCGTTCTTCTGACATAGTTCTGGCCATGCATTACGAGAATTAGCGTTTCCATTTATACTGAAAAATATACGTATATATACATGGAAGCGTATGATTTAACTTTCCAGATATTTGTGAAATCCATTATAAAAATAACACACAGTACTCACTGAAATGACCACATCAAATTATCAATCTGTGATTTCTGCATCCTATCTTATTTGCGTTCAATCGACCTGACTTCCATTTATGTAGAAAGTAGAGTTCATAAAATTGTTACAGATGCCTGTCACTGATCGTGTACTACGCAAAACTGCGTCATTCACTAGGAATATATAAACAAAATTATACATTGCATTCTATTTATTCTTAAAGATCCTAGTTTTAGATTCCTAAATTTAGACATCTAATTATACCGGTATACCTAGCACTATCCAGTCGTAGTAAGTAGCTTCTTATTCACTTTTGTTAGAAACGAATTAATTCTATTCGGTTACAAGTTACGACTAACTGAAATAGCGGGTAAATATTTTTCGAAGGATAGATTTAATGGAAAGCTAGGTATAACGAAGGTTGGTAGACGTGATGACCTAATTTCTCTCTAAAGTAATTTCAGCGTTTCTCCGTCAGAGGGTACTACCGTCGTATAGAGCGTTCCATTAAATTTTTACGAAAATTGCAAGTAGGAATTTTTCACAAAAAACGAAAGATATAGATACTCTTATGAAAAATTTCAAATGCTTTATTATTTATAAAATATCTCGCGTACATGTATCAAAGTTTATTCTACAATAATTCAATCGCTCGACAAGTTTCAATTAAACCACACATGCGTATTTTAAATTTTGCAAAGGATTCAATCCTCCGCAAGAATTCCTCGGCTAAAAAATGACTTCGTTAACTCGCACCCAATTTAAAATGCACCGCACGTACAGTTAGTTGTAGGAAATTTTATGCATCGCCATCTACAATTCGGAATACCAACGAAAGAGTCAAATCGCACCCATCTGCCAGCCTAATGGAATCATTTTATCGTTCGCATTCCGCATTATATCAATTCCTTCTCACACTCCATATTCCAATATTTCTTTTCCAATACGTTTTAACAGATTTACGTCTCGTGTAACATTTTTCGTACAGCCCCATTTACGAGCACGTACTTACACACGGTACGCAATTCTCGTTCCTTTACTAACCCCTGCGCGATGCATATTTTATACGCCATATACAGCACCGTCCTCGTAACGTCTCCTCGATATTTAATCTCCTATAAAATCTTACGAGCCGAAACGCAACCAAGTCGATGAACGAGTCGTTGCATTATCTAACGGTAATAAAAAAAGAAAAGAAAAAAAAAACCCTCGCGATTACCTCCGCTGGGTCGAGCTTATTCGTTGGTCGTTTATCGTCGTTCATAAAATCGTTCGTCAGAACGTCGCGCCGCTGGCGCGTGGAAACGACCCTGTCGGGGGCGGGCGACTTTCTTGAAAAAATATTTCCTTTTATTTTTTCTTATTTCGCTGGTGGGAGATGATGCGTCGGTGGTGCTCGTGCGCCGTTCGCCAAGGACCTGCGCACGTGCACCGGCCTGGCGGAGTGGATGGAAATCAATAATTTCCAGGGTATAAAAGATCCTGTTTCCGTAACGTGGCCACCTCTTTGAGTTCCGGTGATCGGTGTGTCGCGCACCTCGGCCTCGAACGTGTTTAGTGGATTCTTCTCCGTTTACGCTTTATCAGTTTCATCGAAGAGGTATACAAGCAGGTAGTCGATTAAGTGGATTAGCGTATAAGGCACACGCACCGGCATCGAGTATGCCGGTGTTTAGTAATAAGTTTCTCACCCCCGTGGTCACACGGACGATCTCGGGATAACCCTATCGAATCGCTCTATCGAGGCTTCGTACGATAATATACGTACGTACATACATACATATATGTATATGTATATATATGTATGCGTGTGCGTACGTACGAATAGAATCAACGTAATCGTCCAATTTTCCTTATATTTGTCGTTGTTGTCGGTCTTTCTTGTCATTTTCGTCAGGAGATGAATGTAAGAAGAAGCGTCGGAGGCCTCGAGGAGCGCATCAACGTCGCGGCCTCTTCGAATATCGATAAATCGATTCGAAAGATAAATTTTAAAAACACTGGCGTCTGAGAAACGATCAAACGATTTGATCGCGTTCGGCCGATCCATTCTGATTCTGCATGGGGATGGTTTTCCACGGTAGAAAGTGCGGTTGCACGTGGCAGGCACGTAATCGAACGGGCGAGCAGGAAAAATACGCGACGAGTCATTAAGTGTTGAAATACTTTCACCTCGTAAACGATGGTTGGCAATCGGTATTCGTTGGTCGTCGCGATAACGTTTCACGCCCGAAACCGTCCGCTTGACTACGATTAATTTAATTAAGAACTTGGAAATCAGAAAGATGAACTTCTTACGAGATTTGCATACATCCACGAGACTGATGGCTTAAGGATTATACACTTCTCTTCTCGCTCTCTTTATAATTTTCTCCAAATACTATATATTTGGTTGTTCTCTTCGCTTTAATTTCATTTGTTCCACACGGAAATACCGTGTGGCATGGTGTAGGCCTCCTGGGGATCCCCGCCATGTAAAAAAACGGGAACGCGTTCCGGCACAGTACCCCTTGGGTGACGAGGAAAGCTGTGCCATTTTTATGTTCGTTCGATACGATAAGTTACACCCAGCTTTCCTTGTTTTCCACCCTTCCTTGTCTATTTGTTCTCTTATTTTATTTTATTTTTTTTTTTTATTCGTATTCTTTTTATCTTTCCACCGGTTTACGCTAATATACCGGACACGTTGCTCGACGCTTTCATCGTCGATTCGTAAATTGAACGGCCGAGACGGGAGCACCAGCTCGAACAGCGTAAGTACACAAAGTGGTTAAAGTATTGTTCCAAGGCTGAAAAACTTTGAGTCGCTCTCGTCTCGAGCGAAGTAAATTGCTTTCATACTGTGCCACCTCGCTTCAAGTTCCCTTCAGCTTTTCCTATTCTCTGCTTACCCAACCCTTCGTTACCAGAGACATCGTTTTCTTTAGAATTAATTCTTCGCACGGCCGGGTGTCCTATCTTGATTTATCCAAGCAAAGAAACTTTCAATGCAACGTACGTACTCTCTGTCGTCTCTATTACGGAGGAAGGCAGCGAAAACAGCTTGCAATCGGTTTCTTTTGCAATTTTCTAACGTTGTCGCGTTGTTGTCTCCTGCCTCTATACGAGTTAACGATTTTACGTTTCATAATCATTCATAATCATAATTCACAATTCACGAAATCCGCGTATCTATCCTAACAATCAGAATCGTTTTCTTCGCTGATTAAAGAACGAACGCGTATCGATTTTATGCAATCGGTTGACAGTAATTTTACCCTAATGAGAGGAATTTGTAACTGTTAGCCATTAGCCGGTTGCCAGCCCATTTCTTCGCCTCCAGCGGAACATTCTGACGCGTTTCTTCCGTGATAACGATCGGATTCGTTGGAAAGTTTGATTAAAAGTGCAGCCTTACGGCCACGGGAATGATTCATTGTTCGTGGAACGGGTGCATCGCGTTGCTCCTCGAACGGGTGATACCGGAAAAACTAACACTGGCGAAACGTTTCATTGTTCAAGCAATTGCTAATTGTTCTGCGACAATACAAGTCTACGGACCTTGTCGCCTTTTATTTCAAAGGGAGTTTTCCGATGAAAAGAAACATCGTCGATTTAGAAGGGAAGCGTGCACGAGTAGAGTCGCGTCCGGTTGACGTTAAGTCGTTCCTTAGCTATCGAGGCGTGCGTACGGTGTCTCGTTTATTTCTCTGCGCGTAACGCTGCTGACGCAACTGTTGCGTTTCCTGTTTTCGCGTTTCGGCAAACAGAAAAGCAAATCGATAAACCGTGCGTTAAAACGGCCGTTAATTCGATACGATGGTCGGAAGGGAATTTTATTAGAAATTTGTCGCAACGCGGATGTTCGACTCGTAAATAGATGATCGGTGTTTGAAAATGGCCTATTGGCGATACTAAAATTGAATCGACGTATTTAAACGTACGTTTAAACCACAAACGATAGAATGATATTATTTAAAGAAACGCCGCGACAAAATTTCCACGTATCTCGTTCAACTGAAGTTCTTCGATACATTTCTGATAAAAAAAAAAAAAAAAAAAGAGCGTACAACTTGCAAGGAGAAAAAGATATTAAGCGAGACGAAGCGTTTCCCTTCGATCTTTCTTTTCCATGCTCACACTCGACGAAGAGAGGATCGATCGAACTCGCTGTTCTCTCGCACAATCCCTCGCCACTCGCACTTTGGATATCGAATTCTCGATTGTTTGGTCACCTCTGTTTACGGCTACTTTCCGTAAAAATGGATTCTCTTCTCCGGTTACCGGGAATCGAGGGGAAACTCGAGTCGTCGTCGTGATAAATAGACTGGAATTTCAATTTTATTAACACCGGTATTATCCCCGGCGGGAACTCGTGCCGCGATTTATGCGATCGTTTGCTCGAACTTGGGTAATCTAGAATCGAGAGAATTAAGGAAGACATTGGGTCACGGCGCGATTCTTGGCTTGATTCAATCTAGACATAAAATTCCATTCGTGTAGCCAATTTGTAAGGTTCTAGCTAGGCGTGAGAAGGCGAAACCGCAGCAGCGCGCATTAGTCCGCGCAAAAAAACCTATTGATTATTATAAAACGACCAGGCAATATCTCCGGCTGCCTACTTGCCTACTTACAGGATGCCGACGATGGCTCTTGTGTTTCGAGACGAGTCGAACGAAAAGAAAAACAACAGCGAAACACCCCTCGAAGATTGCCTGAGTTTCGCGTGCTCCAAACCGCACCGTCATCGCGTCATCGCCCTATTTCGTTAACGGTCTTCTTGGTAATCGTCGTCGCTCGCCACGATCACCGTGCGCGTTAAGTCATACCGGCGATCGCTTTACCGCGAGATTTTCGTGGAAAGCGAAAGTGGAATGGCGTACGCGGAAGCACGGCGTTCGATTCTAACGAGAGTTCGTTGCAACGGTCGACGAGGGGAATAATTACGATATTTTTCGTAGGAATATCGGGCGAGGCTGCGTTGTTACGATTCGACGAAGTTCTTTCGTTCTTCGAACACCGCTGTTAGAAAAATCTTTGTTGGTCGTGTACGAATAACGAGAGAATGAAAGTCGCAGAGACTTCCTAGTTTTAGTTGTATCGATATTTTTACCGATGTTTCGCTTCTGCGAAACGTTCGTCGATCGATGAAGCTCGAACGAAACACGTACGATCGAAGAAGAATGGGCAAAAATGAAGGATTAGAAAAAATTCTTTGGCACGCATGCCTGTCGATCGTGTTGATCAAGTTCCAACAGCAAAATTAATCGAGTCAAATCGAATCGTTAACTTGGCGAGTCGTCGATACTTCGCTCTTGTAAGATACGCGTCTATCGTATATCTATCGTACGATGGTATTGTAATCGAGCGCGTGTGTCTCTTAAAAAAAGAGGAAAAATTGGACAAATTGTATGGTTGATCCTAATCGAGGTTGCAGCAGGAGAATTAATTAAGTCACCTCGCACAGTTGTTGACTTAGCGAGTCGTCGATGTTTCGCTTCGGCGAGATACCTATCCGCCGACATGATTGGAGCTGGAAACATCGATTAATTTTCTAAGGTACACGATTTTGGAGTAGGTTAGTGGAGGAGTATCGAGAGAGCCAACTCTGGTATATGGGACAGCACGGAAACGAGCTCTTCAACCTGACAACACGAGTATCACGACTAGGACTGACACGCGTTTGCCCTTTAATCTCATACGTCGATCGTCTATTATCAACGAAATGCATTGTCCCGGAGCGCGCTTGGCCGTTTAATCGAGACGTTCGCCGCTAATGGAAGCGGAGAACGCCCACGAAATCAAATTGATCGGAAACGCTCTGTTCAGAGTGTCAACGTAAACAGAAGAGACGTATAGCAACCGCGCGTACCTATAGCGCGAACGCCACGATGATAATTGATTGTTTGTCGAGGGAAACAGCAACGTCGTCACGCGATGCTTCCACTCGAATTGGAACGCGTTCGCGATTAGGATAGCTATGAATACCACGCGAATGCTACGCGATGTGAATACGACGCATCATCGTCGAGAGCATGCAGCGCGTTCAACATGCTAATATAATCTTGTAGGAGGAAACTTGGCCTCGAGACCCTTTTGGCGTTATTGTGAAGAGCGACGTGTGTATATTGAGATGCAAACCAGACCAAGTTCGAATACTCTCGCCGGAGAGATCGAGCAGGCTTTGTTCGAGAGGAGTGCCTTTTTAATAGACGAGATAATTGAATCGTGTAGAGTGTAGGCGATGCTAGGTAACGATATATGTCTCTACAAATATTAAATCGGGGAAAGAGGGATTTGGTTGACCTACATCGTCCGATCGTATTCGAAAGCTTCTGCTTTTTTAAGATATTTTTTCGATATCTTTTTTTCCAGGTCTGCCTGTATGTACTTGCTCTTTTTCCGAGTTCGGTGTTTTTAAGCAGCACGTTCCACGTCTCATCTTCCCTTTAGGACAAATATCTTTTTACCCCCCTCCCCCCTTCTTTTTTCTTTTTGCAGTTGAATCTTTTTCGCGTTTTTCTAGACGAATTTTTCCTCCTATCCTCTTATAATAATTCGCTTGTAAATCTCGCTCTTGTGATAAATGATGGCTCAAAAATGGACCTTGTATTATACACGTTTTTACGTACATGTGCGTTTGCTGTTTCTTTTTGGCACGAAGTAATTCACTAGACCCTACTATAGTCATTAGCAACGATGAAAGACGAAAAACTTCGGCTACGAAGAAAATTACAGTGAGCGAAGATTAACTTTAATTATCGAAGAACAACTAAAAGCCCCGGTGTATCCAAACTACACTCCACTCGTAAATTAATCATCTAACTAGAAATGGGTTTCGAGGAAATGATCGATCGATGTTCTTTCTTCCGTTTTATAAAACCACGTACGTAGAAAACCACGAACGCATTTAGAAACTCTAAACGACAAGAAAATATGAAAACATCACGGTTAAGACTTTTATGTAATTTTTATTTCGCGAATCGTCGGTGAATATGTAATCGTACGATAAATGCATACGATCGTAGCCACCAAAATTCACCACGATCCACGAGCGCTGTATTTTTTCCCCTAATACGCAACGTTCGCGGAATATACGAGGCGGTCTCGAGAAGCATGTGCGGCGTGGTAAGTCGCGCGGAACGCATTATTTTCCTTTGGCAGCCTTAAAATATGTTGCTACTTGCGAACGTAGAAACGCGAAGAGAAAGAGAGTAAGAGAGAGGAAGCTTAGTATTTTTGTCGAACCTTGCGTACCACGAAAGCCGCGCGGAAATGAGGACGCTCGTTGAAGCACGAAACCACGAAGACTTCTCTGTCGAACACGCCTTGAAATTTGCTAAGATGATATCGAGCCGTCCCAACAACCGCTTATTTTCCACCTCGTATCGAATTAATATGATATTTTATTCGTTCGATGGCAAGAGTCGTGGCAGAGTTCGTTTTCGCTTTTGAAGAAATATCCAGGTTCAAGCGTTTTTCCCATCGTTCCCTCGGTGAGAAAATTCTGCCACGTTTTGCCGAGACGCTTCGATTCATCATGATCCCGAAACAAACTTGCAATTACTTATCGCGCGGCACGCGATTCCAGACGTATCGTTATTCCCGGTAATTGCTTTCTTAATGGAGACCGATTTCGAGGCCGTGCAAACTTTCTCGACCGGCAGCCGTAAAGTCAATTTGACGACAGTTAAGTAAATTTAGGTTTCTTGGACAACCTTGAGCCGACGATGTAATTCGTGTCAAGCGATTTGACCGTACGATTCGTGGGATCCCCGTGAAATCCTCCGATTCGCGGGAAAATCGCGAATAGTCGCACGAAATCCCGTTTAGTTTCCCTTAAAAGTCGAAAGTCGGGTAGGATTTCTTTGCGTCTCGTCTTTTTCTTTTTTTTTTTTTTTTTCTTGCTTCGCGCGGCAATCGTCTCGCCAATCAGTCCATAAATTCACGAGGACGGTAGTAAAACATCGGAAATAGAATACTTCAACGAGATTACGCTTGTTTTCCTTAAAAAAAAAAAAAAAAAAAAAAAAAAATGGATATTCGTACAATTTCCGCTTCTTTCGTTCCGTTTTCGTTTCATCCGTTCGTCCATCTCGATAATCGATCTACGAATTGTTCGCGACTGTAACAACGAGTATAATACTCGTTTCTCTCAGAAACGAAAGATTCGTACGGATCCTCAAATTTTCGTCCCATTTTCCTATCACATTTATCGCCTCGACGATTAATCCACGTATCCGCCGAAAATAAAATCACCGTGTCGAATTACGTTCGTTATCCGATATAAAAATAAAAGCTTGCCACGATTACTTCACATTTTCGATTCCTTTCTGTCTCGTTCGCCTCTCGTTTCACACGCGCGTTTATCGTTTCGACGATCAATTATCGACAAACGTACGGATACGGTAGTAAAGCACCGAAAAGTCGTAAGCTAATTAACTGGAAGCGAGAGTATCGATCGAATGGCGACGATAACGAGCAGCAGGGTGGCTGGATACAATGTCCACCGTACAGCCTGTACCGTTATTTTTTTATATTTATAACGTGGCCACGTTCGAGGCCCTGTTACGCAACTTTCGTAACTGTATATCGTGGACCGTGTCACGGGATCAACCGGAGAAATATATCTGGCTTCGAGAGCGAGCTTTCGGCGAGAACTTACGAGCCTCCTGGCTGCGTGGCGTGCACACAGCACACGGGAGTCATCCTTCTGGGACGATAAATCGTCCCTTCGATACGCGCGACCTCGTGAAATATGCGATGACGCGTTTTATCCTGCGACCCAGGACTTTGCCTGCTTCAGCTATCTGAAATTCCGCCGTTATACTCCTCGAACTTTGTAACGACTATAACCGCTCGAAGATATTGCGCTTTGTTCCGGAGCGTGCTTCGAACTTTGACGTATTCGTTGATGAGAATTTGAAGTATACAATCGCGCTACATAATGACAATTGTTAGGCTTATGCTTATGCAAATTCATATTTTTACGAATACAATTAGAAGGACATTACGACGGAGAATTTGGATGTTTTTGCGTCTGGAAATTCTCATACGTATGTAAAAAAGTACGGCGATTAATCCGTACGTATCGAATTGCGTTTCAACGACGATAAAATATTTCGAACACGCGTCCGCGGTAATTTCGAGTGAAAATAAAATTCATTAGATCGGAGCGTGTTTGGCTGGGTAATTTTGACCGAAAATAAGATCTCGTTGAGTCGCAAATGAGAAAGCTACGACGACGCGCACGTACAAGGGCGTCGCGACGACCCTTGCACTCTGATTAGAGGCGTCTGTTCGCCTGCTCGAGAATTCGCTTTATCCGCTGATACTTTGCATAGAAATTGCCTCGACCCGTTTCACCAAGCGACCAGAAGCTCGAGCGAAGATTCCCAGGGTACTCTCCAACCCTAATTCACTGTCCATGCAAATGCCGCCGTTATTGGCGGGCGTACTTTCCCAGTTGCAAAGTACTCAGAAGCAGATTGATTGAATTTTAGCGGAAAAACCTTCTTGCAACGTTCGCGTAAGACGATCTTTCTTTTATAGCCTTGGAAACCTTTAACGTCCTAACGCTGGGGAATTATGGGAGGAAAATTGTACGATAGCGATGGGAAGATCGTGACTTGGAACAAATATAAATCTCTTAGAATCCGAATCGATAGACTTCGTGTTTTCGACCATTTCGATTCAATTCAAAAAGCAACTGCACTGTATTTGATATTTGACTTACATTCGTAAGTTCGTTTGTCGCGAGAAAACGACACGAATAATAGTAATTCCGTAAAGATACACAATCTGCAAATTTTCCTTAGAATCTATCGCGAACCTAATATTTTTACAAGCCGATATCTCGTAACGTTTCGAGGAAATAAATGAGGAAGAAAAATTCGACAAAGATCAATTTCGTCGACGGTTTCTCGATTGAACGTACACTTTCGACGATGCTTTTAACGAATTGCGAACACGTATACGCGAAAGATATCGCAATGCTCGAAAGCGTACCTCGATTATACCGTGTCCACCTGGTGCAATAACGAAAAACCGAGGACGGCGATTTATAGGCAGTAAATCATCCAGCAAAAACAATGTTTCGTCGTACGAGGTCCGTTCGTATCTTTTAACAATGCAATGGAAGGCTCGGCTATTCGAGGCCATCGGTGCCACGACGTGACATCGAATAAATGGAAAAATTCCGACAAAGCGGAAAATACGCGTCGACGCGAGATCAAGTGTGCGCTTTGGATCGCGTTTCCATCGAAACGGCAATATCCTGCTCGATTAAATTTTATCGAGATCTTGGATCAAAAATCGTACAGGCGAAAAGAGCGGCGGATAGGAGGAACATCGGCAATATTTTTTCCATGACCGTGGCGGTAAAAGGGCGGCTTTAAGCCGCAAGCCTCGATTATCGAAGGCTATCGAGGGCGAGGCGGTTCGGGGCGTGCCGTTTTGTCGAAGAATAAAGCGCAACTTTGCCCAATTGGTCTCCGATCGCGACGAACTCCCCTCGCTATTTCACCGAGATGAAATCTCCGTTCTACGATGCGCTTTTGTGCTTTAAACCTGCTACTGGGATTAATCTCTTGCCCGTCGAAGCATCGAAACGTTGAACGTTGAAACATGACGTATTAACGATTCTTCTGTACGACGAACAAACGAGTTCTCGTGCCAATAAACGATTCTTTTGGTGTGTCTCTCAAATTGAAGAAATTCTCTAACGATAGGAAGTAACGATTCGGATTACGACGAGCGTGGACGAGGACGCGAAGGCCAGCGAAGTTTTTTGTTGGGACGAGTAGAATTGTTAAACGTCACGTCGAATACATAAACGGGGAGACGTTTAAGAGGAACGATCGGTAAAAGTACTGGAAGACGGAGGATGTTTTTTTGAAACGTGGTGTCTCTGTTCGCGTGCAACAATGCAATTTCGGGGATGACAGGGACAAGTGGCTCCGACAGAGAAAAAGATTGTGGCCCCGAGGTGAACGGTTAGCCATTCTCTCGCAAATCGTTCCCCCATTTACGTGTGAGAAACGAGGTTGGAAGCAAGTCAAACGTGAAGTCGAACGAACGACTCTCTCTCTACGATCGTTCTCGTCGCCTTGGATTTCTTTAGAAATTCGAAATGTAAAATTGCCGACAATCCTGAGCTTATTACCTGGAAACCGAATGGATCTTATTAAACGACTCTATACGTGACGAAATAATAATATTCTCAAACATCAAACATCAGACAGCCACTATTGCAAGTTGCTGAAAGAAATCGTCGATCGGCACGTTTCTATCGCTCGAAACCGCACGATCGTCACGTTTCCATTGACTCAAGGCGATCCGGCGGGTAATGAAAATAATAACATTCCGGAACGTTAAAATGTAACCACGAAGCGGCAGCAGGTGATTCGATGAAGTTTCCATCGCGTTTACAGGATAGAACGATAGGACGTGCGTTCTCCTTGTTCGCGAGATTCATAGTTGGCAACGTTCCTTCGACAGAATCACGGCGAGGCGAAAGATTTCTGTTCTCAGCGCGCATCCCCGAGACGAATGCCTCTGCATCTTGTCTGCGTGCAAACTTTCACCAGTGTGCATTGTCCCCATCGTTATGCCGACTCACACGCGCCGTTGCAAACCGATCGAGGCTTTCGTTTCGCCAGCGACAGTCCGTTCATTCAGAAACGACGATCCCCGTGGATGATTTCTTTTGCCGCTCGAAAAACGCTTCGATTACGCTTAACGCACGCGCAACGAACCTGCGTTTTCTTCTTCTCGCGTACTTCTGCAACTTGCCAACGAGCAACTTTCCGCAAAAGGTACTTGCGTCGTACGTTCGCGTAATCGTGTGTTCGTGCGATGAAATCGCGTTCGATCAGAATACGCGCGAAAAGCAAAGTCGAGCGGTTCGGCTTCCGACAGATTCGGTCGTGATATTTGACTAACAACGAGTAAGACGATAGAGATTAAAAGTCTATTAGAGAGGTAGAAATTAGCGTTGATACCTTTTCAATCTTCTCTTCAAGGTTTCGTCTAACTCGCGGAACAAGGCCGCGTTTGTTTCAACGTTCTGCGAAACGAGCACGCGCATGTACGCGCCTGTAGACGCGGCCAAAGCGTCAAGATCGTTGCCCGTGACAAACAACAGACCGGCTCGTTTCCACCCACGACTTCCACTTGTTTCTTTTTTTTTTTTTCCATCTGCTTCCTCTTCCCATTCAGCGTTATTACGAAACCGCGTGTCTCGCCAACCGGCACTTTCGTCCTTCTCTCTTTTATTCGCCATCTTTTTATCAAGCCGACGATCTCGTGATTTCGAAAATTACCACGTGTTACGTAACGTTACTCGCATGTTGGCGACAATAACCGCTACACCGAGGACGCAATTTTAGAAAATGAAGGTAAACCTTCGAGACGACGATTATTTCCGCTCTTATTTTCTCAACGAACGTTGGCAAAGCGCTAAGAGCCAAGCACCGACAAAGACTCCGATATTCCCATTCTTATCGCGTTCTACGCTTTGACGAATTTTTCAAACCCCTTCTGTTCGCGAGAACGTCGAAATATCGCCGGTATTCGCTCGGCGTTCGTCGTAGTCGACAATACGTCGTCGTAGTATACAAAGTAAAATCACCAGGGGGAAAGAATGTTGGAACACGGCCAGATTGTACGAGACGTCGTATCTCGAGCGAAGATCGAGACTCAAGCTCGCGAATGTATCGAAATACCATCGGCAACGCCGAGAACTCCGTCGACCGGCGAAATAAGATAAATCGAGTGATACGAGTGCACCGAAGCTGGAAGAGACAGTGTACGGAACGAATGGTTAATTTTACAGCCGAATGTTGCACGAAGATCCTTATTGGGCCAATGCCGCTTTACAGAACGGAACGGACGATCTCTCGTTTCCCACTTTTTAATTAGCCCCGCGATGATAAATCTCAGCCTGCTTCGTTTAATTGCGTCTGGCAATCCGCGATACCTCGCGATGGTTTTAGCTCGACGAAAAATTCGACAGCGGTCGATCCCATCAATTACGCGTAGGAATTTCATTGGTCGAGATAAAACAGCGGCGTCGATAAACGCGTAGTCGATCGACGAGATTTCCTGGAAATTTTCCAGGGGACTAGATAACGAATAAGTAATCAACAGTTCGCGCTCTTTCGAGGATTTTTCGATATTTCGGGTAGAGGGAGGAATTTCATTTCGGCGGGAGTCGATTGTTATAATTTATTTACTCGAGATTCGCGGCGCAGGGAAATAACGCGAAGACGACAAAAGAGGGCGTAAGACACAAGTCGTAAGAACGATAACCAATATCGAGAGAGAGAGAGAGAGAGAGAGAGAGAGAGAAAGGAAGAATTCGCGAGAAACCGTAATAAAAATAAGACAAAGAATATCCAAAGATTCTGAAGATATCCAAGATAGCTGAAGATACTAAAGTACAGATTATCGAAGTATGTAAATGCAGCTCTGGGCGACGTAAAGATGAGATACGAAGCTGTCAATGCGAAAATGACAAAATACACGGAAAGTATAGACGAGCGGTAGTATAATATCGAGTCCCTGTTGCCATACGCTCGGCTCGACGGAACAAATTAATATCTCCCCTAGGAAATGTTTCTCCTTGTATTTATCATCATTCCGGTGTACCCCGTGGTGAACGGATGCGGCGAGAAGCGGGGTCAGAAAATGCCGCTAGAAAATGTGTATTGCGACCCAGTGACACGACGAACATCCCGGCAACCGTTATCGCGTGTTGCCGCCGCTTTTTCTCCGCGTTTCTGCGACACGTTACAGGAATGCGTGAACGTTATCGATGGTGCATAGTGGTTCTTGATCCCTGGTTCCCTAACATATAGCTTCTCAGCATGCTAGCCTCTGGAAAATTCCCTAGTGAAATTCAAAGGTACTTAGAATCGTCGCTTATCTCTCGCGATTTCCATTTTACTCGACCATATTTCATTCAACGCGTCTTTGTACGTTCCTGAAAACCATGACGACCAACGGCGACACACCGCACGTCCTACGGATATCACTTATTATACACGATGAGTAACGACTACAAAAAGTATCGGCGTATATTCTCCTGTCTTTCAACGTGTTATCTTCCGATAATTAAGGTATTTTTAATTACGTTCTAATAAGTAGTCGCTGATAACCCTGGCGATAGATACGATTTCGAATAGTTAGGAAAACGAGAAGGAAGAAGCGCGTTTCGATCTCTTACAGATCTCGGAATCGGTTGAATAACGAAGCGCAGAGGGACGAATATCGGGAAGAGCATGGCCCATCGTCGCGTACTCGATTAACTGTGTTTTAACTGTACTGGTATTTATCGCTGATATCGAGTTAATTAAAATATATCGCCGCGTCTGGCACTCGTGCCGCCGCGTGCGTTTGTTAAGTTTATTGGAAATTCTGAGGGCTGCAGGAGGAGTGGGGGATATCGAACGGAGGCAATTAAAAGAGAATAAACGAAGCCTTTAATTCAATCATCAATCACCATCAACGATTTGCCGCGATTACGAATAAAACAAACGTTACGAAAGAATAAACGAGGCCCTTAACCCTGCTATCAACCACCATCCGACTTCTCACGATTAAAGATAAAACAAATATTTCAAAAAAAAATAAGTAAGGAGGCGGAAAGGAAAAAACGTATCGAGTGGCTCGTCCTCCAGATCGATCGCCCGTTTGCTTCTCCATTTCCGTCGTTTCTCTGTCCTTGAAAAGCAATTAAACGCAAGTGCGTTCGCGTGAAGGGGCCACGACGAGAACGGGAATACTGTTGGAGACGTGGTCGATAATTAAGAAGAGAGAGTCGACCCTGCAGCAGGCTCGACTATCTCCTCAACGCGTTATGCCAGCTTCACGCTGAAACGAATCCTCCATTTTTCATAAGTGTCCTAACACTTGCGGATCGACATGTATCTCAAGGTATCTTCGATTTAATCGATAATTGCAGTTTCGTTCGTGCTGCCAAATATTTTCGTTAAAATGTACAGAAATCCAGTAGTTATGTCAACGGTATGACCAAGAGCCTAGCAACTAAGTTTTAGACAGTTTTAAGGTCGTATTAGTTAAGAACGTGTCGGCAGCATTATGGATACTATTGCCTAATGCTTTTCCGAAGTAGCGGCGCTGTTGAGAAATATAACTCGATCGTCTAAGACCCAAGAGGAGTATAACGACGAAGCTAAAACGGAACGATCCGTCTGCCGCCAATGACACCGTTCTTCGAATTTTATTGTATAATTTACGGAAGTGTTACGACCAACATTGTAAATCCAAGAGAGATTCGTGTGTTCTCGACGATGTTTTTGGTTCTCTCTTCATTCTATGTAGCGTGTTTCGTGGCTCGTTGCGCTGCTTATTAAATTAAAATTCCTGACTTTACACGGTGTAAAACAGTCATTACACGAGTTCCCTTCACTCCGTTACAAATATATTCAATTCATTATCGAGATGAGTCTTTGAATCTTAGTAATTAATAAGGTCTTGCTATCAGAATTCGTCTACGTCGCTTAATTTCGCTAAGAAACGTGAAAAATATCGTAGATGTCGAGCAATCCTAATTGAATGACCAGGGATTGTAATATTGGATCGGACCAACCCTCTACGAAGAGAAGCACTCTCGAACCAAATTGTCCGGCAAAGACGAACGAGTCTGAAAGACAGGATAAAGGATAGAAGGGAAGAAATGGACACGGACTAAGAGGAAATCTCGATCGATATCGAACTCAATTACGCGCGAGGAACGGAGCGGCGTAAATAAATTCAATTCAACGACGAGCCGTTGTCTCTGTGGTCGGCCGTGGTCCAAGTGACCCACTTCCGTCGAGGAGGAAGAGGACGAAGACTCGGCTCGACCGCAGGGTAAACGAAAACGCGACAAAGAGGAACGTGCTCGTCGCGAAGGGAAAGGGAAGAATGTACAGAGTCAGAGATGGGAATCGTGCGTGACAGGTTCCGTAAAGGGGGACCTTTTAACTGCGTCTCGTCCAATAAACCTGCGGGTTTCGCCCGTGGAAATTCCTCTTTAGACCGTCGTAAACCTGCCATCGCCGTCCGTGTCAATTAGGGGCGCACACACGCCACGAAAATTTGGCACGAACCGGCGCAGCGAATCGAATTTATGCCTCGTGCCAGTTTCATTCTCGCCTGTGTTCCTCCTTGTCGTGCTTCCAACGATCAAGGCTGCGGCTCGTCGAAACGAGCAATATTCAAAGTTGCGGCTTTATCTAGCTCAACTCTAGCTTCCAAGTTTCCCAGTGAACGGATATTGATTCCATTAAATCCCATACTGTCGGTAAATTCTGGTACATGTACTTACATAGTTAATGTAGTTGATGCCGGGCAGCGATGAAACGTTCGGTTGAATCGGTAATATTCCACCGGATACGGAGATGTAAAATGGTTGTCGAGGACTATCGAAACAGCGTAATCCGAATTGCGATGTTCGGCTTTAACATGCACGTCGTTATTACACTCTGGATAAATGTTCGTGCATATTCGTACTTTTATATACGCGTATAACTAAAGAAGAGGATATCACGTATAAATTGTATTGGAATACATTTTTTATTTCGAATAATTACTTCGAAAACTATAAACAACGTCGCAAAAATGGTATCTTAAAATTCGGTTCCGTATAACAGTACGCGGAGACGTTTTCTCAAACTACATTTCTCAGGCATAAATTGCTAAAGCACTCCGTCAGTCTCCGACTCCAACCTAAAACTCTCAGCGTAGGTGGTCGTGAATCTCGTATCATCGCCGGAGAGCCCACACGCGCAATTAGCAAGCCCTTACACGAGGTCCAAAGAGGGCCGTCCTAATTAAAATTTCACTTAGCACGCATCGTTACAAGGCAACAAGAACTTGCTACATTTTTCTCGGTGGAATAGCTCGGGGCCACCCCGTGGTAAGCAAACCCATCGAACTCGAACACGCGTGTCGTCGTCGATGCAACAACCAAGTGCATCCTCCTCCATTATTCTTTCTGCCGTTTCTTTTTTTTTCTTCTTCTTCTTCTTTTCGTTTTATTTTCTACGCGGCTACTCTTATAACGAGGCGCAATTAACGAGACCAGGCCGAGCCAGCAATTTCGAGCATTCGTGTAACGTCGATGACCGAAATGGGAAGGAGGAGGACGGTTTCTAAGTCATCCCATCCGGTGGCGTGGTAAATTCCGGTTCGGCTAATCGGCTGTGTGCATCCCCGGGCCACCACGCATTCCAAATGAATCTGGTCCCCCGCAGAGGGTGCCCCATGTATCTTAAACGTATGCAAAGCCAAGATTGCCTACGCGATTTATGCCGTAACATTAAAGCCGGATTTCGCGTGATACAATTACCGCTGCGTTCCTATCGAAGATCGCGAAGGATATTGCAACAAAGATAGCGGACGAAAATTAAAGTTGCAGGCAGATTGATCTTGAACGTGGACTGTTACACCTTCGCTCGAAGGTCTTAGGACAGCTATTATGTTTTATGGATTGGCCGATTCGCGAGCCAGTGTCACGTAAGTTTCCTTTTGATCCTCGAAGAAGACTCGTTTAATCCGATAAACATAGCCAAGTCCGATAACGCGACGAAGAAAGATATTGACGAAGGGAGAAAAAACGTCGAACGGGTCACAGTGAAAGAAGAAAGCGATCGTTAAGCAACGAGGAGAAATTCCTTTTTCAACGTAGTCCTGTCGGGCCTCCGCTGTCCGAGTGGAAACAATGGAATCAACGGCGATATACGCGACGCAAGTGTACCGTGAAAAGAAAATGCATCTCCTCGAGCTTCGCAACGTGTCTTGGTCTGTCTTGCTATTAGCCAAAGAAACGTGGTATCATACGAGTAACGTGATTGAAAAATTTATTTCTCTCCTATATGATGTATTAGCCAACCTGTACGATGAGGCGTACTACTTATATTACACGATAAAAAAGTATTCACTACCCTGGAATATTTATTCAAATCTCGTAATGTAAGCTTACATAGGTCAGGCGGCTTGCGTCACATCAACAGAAACGAGGGAATTGTCACGTCGAAAAGCCTAGAACAGTAATCTGAACGAGTTTGAGGAGGATATCGATGTTTAAGTCACGTCAGGTTTCTATTACGGTCAGATAATAATAGGAGATTACAAGTGAAACTTGCTGGAAAGGTTAGGAGTCGAGGCAGTCGAAACGACAACGCGGAACAGAGAGCGTAGCACGGAAAAGGGGTTAATTAATCGTGTCAATTACCCATTTACCACCTGAAGGAAAAAAAGTCTCGGTTTCATCAGGCGTTTACCTGACATTTCCACTCTGAATCGCTGGATTTTTATACGCGGCCAGGACTCGCGAGCCTCCTATAAACATTTTCTTCTATCTCTCTATTTCTTTCTCTCTCTCTCTCTCTCTCTCTCCTTCTCTCTCTCTCTCTCTCTCTCTCCGGTATCTAGCTCATCGCAATATATCTTGGCTCACGCGTTCGCAATTAGTGGACGCGTTTAATACAAAGCAGCGGCTTAATTAACGCGGCAATTTTCACCAGGTCGTCGAGTTATCAGCGTGCAGAAACGTCGCGATATTTTTCCGCGATAAGATCGGACCCGGCATATGGACGCTATGAAAAATCCGTGAAATTTTCGCGGTGTTAATCATCGCGACGGAAAACCGAAACGATAACGAACCCAACTGTTTGCCGACGAATAGTTCATTATACAAGGCGTTACGGTTATCGCGGTACGATCGGTAAATTGCTGATTATTCGTGAAAAAAAAAAATCGAGAAGATTCCATTTGAAAATTTGCGTGGTACATTCGTTTCTGTCCAGTGCAAAATTAACCAAGTTCGAATGTATCTACTTGACAAATTCTCAAACTCGATCGTCTTGAAAACGCCGTACGAACGAATTCGTCCCTATATTTTCGATTTACACTTTCACGTACAGTCGCTCCCTTGCCGATTGCGTCACGATTACCGGAACACCTTGTACTAAAAGCTATTCGCAAAAATACAATTTTGCCTTGTTAATCTCGTGACAATAGTAATTATTTTCTAGTAAATACGATAGCTTTAAATATGCCCAGCGTGAAACGTGTTAATTCCTCCGGGCTAATTGGAAGAGTGGCTCTGTTTGTCTGCAATTATCTACACGTCGTCGACTGCGCGCAGCGTTGATCCTCATGGGATATCGAAACTAAAAAGTTTCTCCTGTGCCAGATAATCAACGAGGAACCTTCTGTAACAATGTGGTGAACGCATATGCAGAATTGGCCATTATTTCCGCGGCGTACGCACCAGTTACGAGCCGAGAAAGGAAATGCATTTCGCGTCGGAGAGCGTCCGGCTGCGCTCGATACACACGATGCATTATCTCCCAACGAATGTCCTTAACGCCACATCTGTTTCTCCATTTATCGTGAAAGCGATTCTTTCTTCATTGTTTCTATGACTGTCAACGATTTACCTGTCTTACTTCTCTTTTCACCGTTCTTCCTACTGTTCTATCAGAAATCCAGAAACCTCGATCGTCTTATTAGACTTCACTCGAAACATCCAATATTTTTCACTTTTTTAGGATTGACAGGTGGAATTATTTTTTTTAGATCGAAAAGCAGCGACCTATTCGCTAAAGCGGTGTCTTATTTCCACGTAAGATGTTTTTATTCTGGCAAAGATATTTTCAACAGGTACATACAGGTGTATATATATCTGATAACGATTGAAATTCTGTAGGAGTGGCTTTAGAATGCAAATATAAACGATACGAAGTTGTTGAGAAAGGAAACTCGAGCGTTTGTGCTTTCATAATAATATTCATAAATAAGTGGCGATATTCCGGCCATGACGTTGCGATGTAATTAAGTTGCTCGAGTTGAACGAGCAATTTCGGGGAAAGTAAATATTCAAACGCTATTATCTCGAAGCTACAGGCGAACCGTAGATGCTCCTACAATTTCGTATTCACGGAATAAACAGATAGAAGGTGCTCGTCTACACTGTCGTTCAAAAGTACGGTAGAACTCCATTTAACTGAAGTGCGTTTGCTGGAACGAAATTTCAGTTGATTTTACCCGATCTAACCGAATCTTTGCCAATCGGAATCGCTAATCTGAACGTGAGCTTCTATCGTGCGAAAGAAAAATAGATAGTAGGCAAAAATTGACAAAGTCTATTATATATGGACTAGAACCATTTAATTTTCAATAAGCAAGTACAATTTATTTAAACCCTTTTCTTCTTTGTTGTTGTGGGGAAAAAACAATTGACGCAACGATATACAGTTCGTAATGGAACGAAAGAAACGAATTAGTTAGTCAATTGGAGGAACAATTAAACGGGGACGTGGTTGCGCAGGAAATTTTTCTTGCCGGTTCGCAGAAGACGGTACTCGTTAGGCCAGCGAATTAGAGCGAAAACTTCAAAAACTGGTGAGAGTGGCGTCGAGATGCGTAGACCGCGTTTCGGTTGTGTCTAAATCCATGGCGATATTTCAATTCGAAAACTTCCCGTAGAAATCAGCCGATGCAGGAATATTAATGATCCTTGGCCGCGGAGAGGCGCGGTTTCGTTTTCCTATCCTTTCCATCTTCTTCTCTTGGCTTGCCATCATCGAGCTCGCGCGCCTCATGTTCCTTTTATCTCATTCGATTTCACAATAAGAACGACTACACCAATAATGTCATGAATTACAATAGTTATGTCGAACGATCTTACTATAATAACAGTGTACCTAATGGGACTAGGTTTTAGGCTAATAATCATACTATATTAATAAACCTGGATATTCAGTGGAACTATACGCAACGGTTACCGTATACTTAAGATCAGTCATCTCGTGTATTAATTTTTCTTAAATACATATTTACGATATCCTGCGATTCCTATATTTATGCTGTTTACTAATTTTTATGGAACGTACGTTTGACTCGAAACATACATCTTGTAATTTCTATAATCTTCAAATTGCTTTCAAATTCGATCGATACAATCTTGACAGCCAGCCGCGTTTCGTTACAGTGCTAATGAAATTTCAAAATATCAATACGTAACATATACAACAATGTGGACATAATTTCCTACGGTAAATGTTCAAATACTTTCGTGAGCCAATATAGATACCATCGAATTCCATTGTCGTTTAACCAATCTTATCCAATCTCACAGGCAAGGTAATATCCTAGGGACGTGAGTATCGAGACGATCCTTGTAACGATGGCTCGCAGCGATGTCCACAGAGGGAGGAGACACAGGACTAGACGTTCGGACGAGACAGGTAGCGCGAGAGAAGGCCGTCGGCCTCGACTGTTCTCCAAGAGGTCGACCCACTTCGCCCAAAGGCGAGAGGGACCGTACTGGTAGGCAGTTACGTACATATACGTACACCTTATATACGTAAATATATCTACGATCTTTTCTTTGCGTCGTATAACGGCCTCCCTGCCTCACCCTTTCTCCGCCTCTCTCTTCCTCCATTCTTTGTCCCTGCTCTCCCCGTTCGATATGTCCAAAAGGTATTTCGAACAACCGTGTACTTGGATGAACCAAGGTTTCGTCCTCCCTTATCGTTACGTTCGGTCGAATCGTCGAAACAGGTCGTACGAATAACTGCGATCACGCGTTGTTTTCCTAGTCGAAGAAATTAACCGCGACGGATTTTCCTTTCGATCGTTCAGGCCTGTACCGCTATCGGCTGTTTACGTTTCGTTTCGTCTGTCCTCGATGCGACATCGGTGTCGATGCGTTTGTTAAACCTCGGGTCGTCGTCGCTCGTAGTGTTCGTTCGCGCGCCGCGCCGTGTTGATCGCGCGTGTCGCTCGTGCCTGTAACAATTTTCATAATTTATTCCGACGTACCATATCTCGATAGACCGTTTTAAACCATTGTCTAACTACGACAATCACTGTCAACCTTGTTCCAAAGGTTTTGTAACCACACATACGGACATTGTTCTAACGGAGACAATAGAGTTTCAAGAATTTGATTTAGCGACGCTCGTTCGTTAAATTAGACACCGAGACGAGATCAGAGAGATTTTTAGAAATTTCATTCGGTAACGTTATTTTTACGAAGAAGACACGAGGACAATGAAGTTGGAAATATTTGACTTGATAATAGCCATTTATTAAAAGACACGAGCGAGGTTGGAAATCAAAGCCGGTATTCCTGGCGGGAGACGGCACGTGGTTTCTGCAGGCACGCGGCTCCCTACTCTCTACCACGAGTTCCTCGTCCACGCTGGACGCAATCAGCCGATCCTCAAAGCCCGACCGGTAGTCGAACCGCGTGTACGTGGAGCCCGACGTGGCCTCTGCCTCCGTGGTTCGCCATCAACCGACCGATCAACGGAGTCTGATATCGATCGAGCTCCCATTCAACCTGAGGATCTAGCCGTGAAACGTGACTGCGATCGTGGATGATCGACCGTTCGGAGTTACACGAAGGGAACGATCGATCGTGATCGATCCGATACTAATTGAACGTCGTTTAGGAACAGTAGTCGAAACGTGTCTCAATTTCTCTTTCTCTCTCTTTCTCTTTCTCTCTCTCTCTCTTTCTCTCTCTGCCTCTTTTTCTTCTTCTCTTCTTCGAGATCGTAGACGGTGAATCGATTTCCGTGGAAAAGCTAACAGGTGAATCATCCAAGAGGCGTCCAGTCATCCAGTCAGACTGGATTCGACTGGATTTCACCTTTCGACCAGAAGAACAGACAAACGGGGTGGTTCCTCGGAGTTCAGTGGCACATGTGATCGTGATCAGAGAAGATCCAGTGTCTGGGTTCTCGCGGGGACCAGAGGTTTTTGTCGAGGATCCTGGATCCAGAGGAATGGATGAAGAATGAAGAAAGGGTGAATGCTCCGCTTCGCAGAACGTGAGAGCTGCTTCAAATCGGTGAGTTTGGCTTTTTTTTTATTTTATTAGAGGACCATTCCGTAACATTGCCTCCTGTTTGATTTTAGTTGGATCTTATCACGAGTAAGATTAAGATTTTGTATTTGATTTTTGTGTTGGACACGTGTATATTATCCTCTTAAAAATTCTTGTAACATTTATAGAGACGTTAGAATAGCTGGGTGTCTTAATAACCGTACCTTTGTTTTTTTTTTTTTCTTTTTCGACAAAATTCCGTCAACTTGTCAAGTGTTCTTAAAAGAGTTACATCTTTATGCCCAACGGGTTATTTTCATTTTCCATCGTATCATATGAAAATTCTTCGGTTCGATTACAAAGTGACGTTAAAATTGACAAATATTTGTTCACGCGCTATGTTTTTCTCCTGCGATCTCCATACGCGATAAACTTCATTTTTTAAAGTTCCGAATTTACATATCCTCTACAAGTTACACGCGAATGATATTACTTAGAGAATGACCTAATATTTTGCAATTCTCTGCGTCATGTTTCAACACTCGACATAACGTTTCAGCTTGTTCTCGGAATTTCTTTTCGTATGTTGATATTTAATATACACGAAAGTTTTTCACAAGAAACTTGCGGTGACTAACAGACACGGAACGCGATTGTAATCCAGGTTGGAGATTCTTCGTTTTTACGAAGCTCGTTGGAACATCTGTCGATCACTGTTTCTTATGTAGGTACTTTCTTGCGTGGGCAAAAACATTCCGCGAGGAACGCATAATAACAACACGGAGACATCGCGGAATGTCGCGAACTAGGTTACCGATCTTTTGCTAAGAAAATTTTCCTCCTACCGACAGCTGCTCCAGCTAGCTTTCATGCTCATTGACTCCGTGAATCTGAAAAAAATTCCCGTCAGCGAGTTTATCGAATTCCCGCCGGAATAATACGGTTTCTTCCGTACAGCGTCTCTTTGTACATTTCGATCCTCTTCGACAGCGGATAGAAATCGTGGGAAAAAATAATAAACGCGAACCGACAAACTCGTAAATCTTTTTTTCGCGAAATGTATTAACGATCGCGCAATTAGAACGTTTATTAGCCGCGTTCTTACAGGATGCTTTTAAAAGCAGACGTATGACCTACTTGGCTGCCGAATCCGACCACTCTTGTTGAGAAACGAAGAAATATCGTGCGTCAGGTTCGTGAATTCTCAGCAATTTTCTGCTACGTGTTTAACACGAACCCAAGTAGGGTGGCTGTTATAACACGAATTACCACTTTATCGTTGGTATTCCGCTCAGGCAGGTTAAAACGAAAGTGACTTAATTCCTGTGAATCAGTCACGCCTTCCGAATAACAAAAATGAAGGTCTGACGAGCCTCGTGAAGCCCTCGCTAATGGAAATCGGACAGATCGTGCATAATTAGCTTGCCTGTTCATCCAACACAGATGTTTTCATTGAGTTAGTAACTCTGATAGAGTCTTCGAGTTTGATTTCTATATTAAGAGTTCGAATTAGGATTCTAGTTGGAATTTTTTTCTTTTTTCTTTTTTTTTTTTGAAATTTTCGATTTATTTAAAATCATCGATAACACACATCGACAGTCGTCCGTTGCTTCGACTTGTCAAGTCCAATATTAGCTTCAATGCTTTTTTGGTCTTTCGGGTTGACTTCTTCTCGAGTGATCTCGGATTTAACGACTCTTTTGTTATATATAGATTATGCAACTATTCGAGTAGAATCTCCGAACAAATCTGTCTCTTCTCTGGATCTTACTATACGTTCGGACGACACAGTAATGCAATGAAAATTGCAATTATTTAACTTCTGACGTGTTATCGTAATTTAACTTCCTTCGACCGTCTTTTTTCTTATATATTTATATCTTTCTCGTTTTTTTTGTTTTCTTTGTTGTACACCCATTATTCATTGCTGTAACTCCTTTTCTTCTTTGTACCGTCGAGCTAGAACTCGTGATTTACCAGATAAATAAATAAATGAATAGATATTCTAGTGTTTGGATAATTGTGATCTATCGGATATAAATCGAGTAGCATAATGTGATTAACGTCAGTTTTGTTTTTCAAGCCACTTAACCGTCTCCATAAATTTTCTAAAAACCACTCCGTCAATATGCAGCATAAATCTAGATGGAAAACAAAAATAGAGTCCGTGATTCATTCAGATCGATCGGTTTTATTATATAAATCGTCAGCTGCCTACGTGGTCGTATTCTCGTTATACATTGTTGGACAAACCGGTTCGCGAACAGATCGGAAACGCAAATAAATATATCACGATAAAATCGAGCCGCGTAATCGACGCGGACTAGTCGCTCGTTCGCGTATGTATCACCGGAAGTAATCAGGAGTCTATAAAGCGACGTCCTCGGAAGACACACGGTACCAATATATTACTTCGATAGTGATTCGTGTGACAATAAAATTTCGCATGACTCTGAACGACGTGGACATGGTTCGTCGTCGTATGTCCATTGATCCATAGATAAAACTCGGTAACTCTTTAAGCGAGTCGTGAAAGATAATTCAACGTATCAAAAAATAACCATTTATTCATTCATGGACATCTTACGGTTATTTTCTACGAAACACTTTTTATCGGTACCTTTTCAATATTCATAATCGTAGCACATAGTCATTCTCAAAGTCAACTAAAAAGGTAGATTTAATATAAAATTGATGGATAATAAATATTATTGAAACTTAAAATTGGTTTTCTATAAAGGATGAGAAACGCGACATCCATGTACAACCATCAGATATATCATTCAAGTTTCATTTATGTGTCACGAACGTCGACGATGAACATCATTTTCTATTCCTTGGATTCTCCATACAAATATTTTGTATTATATTGGTTGTTAAATTCCGATGCTGTTGCAACGTTCGTCGTTCTAAATGGCGAAGGGACGACGATGGAAAAGATCGGAACGGAAAAGCGTCGTGGTACGGGGCAATAAATCGCGCGAGATCGTGTAACCAGCCGCCTCCTAACGCGTACAATGAATATCTATTGTCCCTTTTACTTTCTCTCAGCCGGCGTCGGAACATCGTGCTCTCGTGTCTCGTGGAACAGAAACCATGTGTACATGTGTGGACGACACTTGTTTCTATCGTTTCATTCGATTCAATTCGAAAGAGTTGACGACGTGACGCCGCGTCGTTAGAAAATCGAACAAACGATTGTCAAGGGAAAACGTAGTTGGTATATTTGAGTTTAAAGTCGAGTTAGAAATCGTTTGATGCATGTAAAGATGCATTCGACTCGATTCGACACGAAAGCACGCGCATCGAAATTGGTCAGCGTCGTTAGAAAGCAATTCGTTGGAAGAGCTGTCGAAGAGAGAAGTGAAATTGAGAGAACTCGCGAATATCGTCCTCACGGTGACAGGATCGTAGATTTATTCTCATGAAACTTATCAAAATTTCCTCTTTCTTGCAAGCCAATCCGATCTTGTACCCTGTATCTGTTCACCCTATCGTTATTCGCACATCCATCACAGCGTGTCTAATTCATCGACGTAGAATCTTTGACGTTCCTTGAACCAACCCAGACAAGAGAAGAACTCGTCTAGACTAGTTTCTTTTTTAAGTCGTCTCAAATAGCCGAGACTATGTCTAATAATAAGGTATCTCCATCGCGAAACAAAGAAACACGCGTCAAAAACAAGCAATTCATTATCTGGAAACGAGTCGTTGCCCTACTGTATTCTCGTAATTCGTGATTCAACTCGATCTTCCTTGAATAAATAACGCTTGAGGATAAGACGACTTTGAATATTTTAAATTTTACGCGTAAGATTAGGACGAAAAGCCAAGCACGCCGATAAAAGTATTTTATACGTTTTCTCTCAAACGTAAAGAATCGTTTAGCGATGGAAGAACAGATCGAAATATCCGACGAAAGAACGCCTCATTGGAAACCAAGAGTATGCGCAAATACTCTTTCTAGCCGCTGTAACAATCGCGTTAATAAGAAAAAGCCACGATGCGTCAGACCGTTTTGGCAGCACGCATCGCGCGTGCCAATGAGTTAATAAAATATACTTTAACGAATATTCAAGTGGCATCCAAAAATGATCCCACCGAGAAAGTGTCGGTGTTACCGCGATTAACTGTAAAAGCCATCATCTGGCTGGCCAGATGGCTCGAAGAAGGTAGGAGGATGCGTTTGAACAGTAGCGTAGAGCTAATCAGTGAAAGTGCCACACGACCAAGTGGCCGCGCTCCTTCTGAAAATCGAATCGACCCACTTCGAGCTGCACTTACGATTCTCCTTCTTGCGTCTCGTTCGATGGAACGATCACCGGTCATTGTCGTAATCGCTGCGGACGTTTAATCGGTAGCCGAGACAGAGTCGAATGACGATTTTACGCGTGCGCGATGTTTATTTTCGTCCGTTTCTTGCCTGGTCTGTGTTTCTTTAAGTGGGTTAGACAGTCTTTCATCTCGTTCCAGTCGCCTACTTGTCGTTTCATTGCTTACGATGACTTTGCTCCTCGAAAGCACGGTGTGCAATCGTTGCATCCCGAATGAGAACGATTCTATCTATGGAGATTTATATCGATTCGTCACGAGTTTCTTCGCTAACAGAGATACCCTATTTTCTGATTGTCTAACGACTATGTCCCACGGGTTATCTGGTCGACCGAGTTTTCACGGCGAGCTTCCACTTTCACTTCGAATAAAATTCAGTAGAATCACCGTTAAACGAATTAGGTACGCGAACGAGGATACGGTTTTTATAGCCACGGGTTAAAGGACAAGCAGGTATATCTGGAGAACGCGCGCCGGTCTAGAACTGTAAAGTCATGTGGCGTTATGAGGTTTCCAAGCTATGTAGATATCGATCGATCCCCTTCGCTACGTTTCACCGAGAAATCCTTTTGTTCCACTGAAGGCAGATGGAGAACAGAACTTCGAAAGCATAGCGACGACGAAGTGAAAATGAAACGGTTATCCGCGTTTCTCTCGTTACCGGTGTTACATTTCGTGAAACGCATTGTTGGAAGTTTAGTTAATTTAATAGCGTTGTACAGCTATAAATGGCACGTACACATCACGATATCGTGATTAAATTAACCAGAATCAGACGGAGAGGAAAACGAGAATTATATTCTTATTCTCTAACAAACTGAAATATTCGCGTATAAGCGAAGAACTGTTTAAAATTCACTAGACAATCGTCGGATAAATCCATGAATCGGATAGGACTTATTTTTGTCTTTTTTTATTTCTCTCTCTCTCTCTCTCTTTCTCTCTCTCTATACATTGAAATCATAGTATATAGCGAAGAAACTGTTATTTAATTCTTCGTCTGATTCGTTATAGAATTTTGTCCATAATTAGGCTAGGTAGAATTACTATAGATCAAAAATCTTTACTATATGCCAATCCAGAGACAATAACTTGGAGAAAGAGTTTCGCGAATCCATACGATATACCATGGTTTCGAGGCACGATATCGATCTGACTCGTGATACTATCCTCGCAGGATTTCACCTAGTCACCGAGAAATCCTTTTGTTCCACGCGATAGAGAAAGACCGATGAAATCGTTTCGTTTGGCATCGTTTGGTATGGTGTCGATGGAAGCGAAAACGAACGGACGATCCATCCAGGTGTCCCGATTAAATCGCGCCGCTTGCCTCGGATATCGCGCTCCAGCGATCCGAGTTCGCTATCATCGAAAGTCGCAGGTGTTAATTTCATCCGGGAGTCAACAGAGCCAGGTCGACCACAATACGGTCGACTTTGTTCTCGAATCGAGCGCTACTGGTCAGCCAACCATTAACTATTTCGCTCTAGTTTCAAGGTTCGTTCTTTGGCAGACGATACGGAACAAATTAACACGACGATATACAAATTATTCTCCGTTACGTTGTTGCATCTTTATCGTTTAATGTGTATTGGTTCACGAAAGTATTTGGACACTTACCATAGAAAATTGTTATCTTCGTATCGTACCTATGTGTCGTGTAAAATATTTGGAAATTTTATCGTTGCTTTAACTTCATTTGGTAGATGTACACTCGTATATACGTAGTTCATAGATATACGATTCTGCATAAACGTCCACAGTTTATTTGTCACTCTGATCGAAATAGAGACACACAATGGTTAGTAAGGGATTGCAAAAAATTCTCTCTGCGTTTCCATCGACCCCTTTCTCTCTTCTACTTATTGTATTATTTCTGTTGCGGTTCGGAAGAGGCCGTTAAACCATTTCATCGTCACGGTCGCTGGACCACAAAAGATTTGTCCTCTATAATATCTGCGGGATAATGGTTCTAGTATTTGACCCAAAATCGGCAGATCGGACGCGAATTCGCGAAACGTAGGTCGTTTAACGCGGCTAATTCGCACGGGCGCTTTCTCGCGTCTCGATTAGCGTTCGGTCGTTAACGTGGTCCGGCTAATTAGCGTTCGGTCGAGGAACGACCGACGGCGCGTGAAAAACACCTGGAATTGTATCGGCGAACATGATAAAGCACTTGCTGTACCGCGGAGAGTAGCTCTAAAAGGCATCCAGTTGGCTTGTAATCTTTGAGAGATGGCTTCAAATTGAAAACTTGTTTACGTTACATGTAGTTTCTACTTCGTTGACCCAAAAATTAGAATTTTTAAATGCACGGAGATATTAGTTATCGCGATTTATTCGATACGTCTCAATTACGAGAATAACAGGTAATTTTTTTAACATATATCAGCGGCTAATTAGTAATCTCTACTTTAGAGTAAAATATGTTCAACGCGTATATCGGGCTTGACGCGCTGCAAATACGATGCATTGGATTATAAAATCCACTTAATTCATTATGAAATAGATTATACGGTTACAATAAATATGATAATTGAATGTAACAAAATCTAGGCCTCGTGTTTCTTTGTACAGCTCGTAATATGAACGATGCGGCGATGACGTGCAGAAAATACAACGTTATGCTCTTACATTAATTATAGTTTTTATTCTTGCACAAATATTGACACGCTGAATTTCAAGAGATTCCTAGATTTTCTAAATGCTACTACGTCGCTAAACTTGAAATCTGAAATTTAATTTTAGGTTATAATATTAATTGCCACAATTTACTCGCTATATATACCACGACATACATACATGCATGTATGTACATATATCGCGAGAAAAGTAGGTAGCTACGTGAAAAGTAAGTGACAGTGGCTAATTAATTAACAATAGGTTCTACGAAGAAAAGAAACCTCGATTCGCTCTGCACCATTGTTAAGCCTGAAACCCACCGATTAACTTATCACGAAGGTAAACAAGGTTGAAGCGCGTGACGAGGAAAGGGTGGACGCGCGACGCGAATGAAGAGAAGTTCGTCATGTATCGATGGAATTCTCGTGGGACACATAGTGTCACGGTCGTCAATTACGACAAACAGCGAAACGATCCACGGGGAATCGAGTGATATTACAGGCAGCGATGGTTCGATTGCTTGATCGGAAATGACGGGAACATGGGTTCTTGCGAAAACATCCGGCGAAAGATTGAGACCGCTGTTACGAGCTGTGACGGAAGCTGCGTTCCACTGTTCGTTTCCGTGTTCCATTTAACTCCTTCTTTTTGTGGTATACGGATAGATGGCCGACGGCGTCTTTCTTCTAATTTTATTGGAACAGAAAAATTAATAACGTTCAAGGAACAAAGCATCAACAAGTTATCGAACAAAGCATGGAATAATAAGATAGTACATAAAAAGTACATGCGAATTTTCATTCAATCTTATTTGATTATTTAGAAACGCCGCGTAACTTTCCTGTGTCGCGTATAATATCGAATTACTTGGACTTTGTGCATTTCCAGAATAGAAAAATGTATTCTAGGATGAATTTCGATCATTGCCAACGTTTTCTTCGACGACAGTTTTATTATTAACATACATCGTAAAATTCTGTCGCTGCTATTGTTAACGCGTCTTTGGGTCGTTAAAAAATTAGATTCGCGCTACTTCCGCGTCTCTGAATCATGATATGATCATAATCTACTTTGACAAATTCTCAAATGGTTGCTCTTTTTTGAAATGATAGTAACCGCGTCTAATACACACCCTCGTCACGTGCGTCGCGAAATCTCGATGCAAATCGCGAGAGGCACGGACAACACGACCGCTGATTATCAGAGGCACGCAGCGCGCCGGGAAATTTCGAGTTGAAATACGCTAATTAGAACGCGTAGACGAGCGGTCGTTCGCTTGTGGCCGCAGCTCCGCCCTTAAATCTGTATTCCACTCACAGGTATCGACTTTTCTGTCAACATCGGATTGGAAATAAGCGATCTCCGATACGGCCATTAGCGATCGTGACCCTATTTCCCGTGGCAATCGGAGGCCGCGTTGAAATTTATCGAACCGTTCGCTTGCAAAACTACGAACGTCGGTGCCTCGACGGTTCATGATAAATGGGATCGAGGATGATATTGTCGGATCGAATCCAAATGGCGCGCCACGATGTCCTGCCAGCCTGTTTCGCTCGTAAAATATGAAAAGTAGACGATACAGATACGTGTATCGAATGGAAGCTAGTTTTCCCTATTTCTTCTTCGTTTCCTTTTAATAGGCGTACGAGACATTTTGGTCGCTTTGTTCCGCAGATTTGAGGAATTTGCTTTCAATTATCTGCGAAATATACATCTTCTTTTCTTGCCTCTCTTGCAAATTACGAATTTCGTATCGTGTTCCGTTATTTTTTAATTAAAAAGGTGACGGTAATTGAAGAACAAGGAAAGCTGAAGGTCCTGCCTGTTTCCCAACTCGTTCGATATCGGTGTAATTACTTCGGAAGATAATCTACAACAGCGATGCTACACTTTAACTGTTTCATTCTTCGGAAAAAAAATCACTTAAACCAATCCACGTTTTATCCGTTTAACTCGCATTAATCCTCTCCTCTCGCGATATCAACGATATCTGAGATTAATGAGCCGTAGCGCAGGGGATCGTTTTAAGCGAATCCAATTAGCGGGCACGATTCACGAAACGATCCGGTCGCAAACGGTACACGGACCAAATGGGAGCTTTAAAAGATACGACGCAACGCGGCGCGACGGAAACGAAGACACACGCGCGTGTGCACGCCAAAGTTGCATACGACTTTAGTAACCCTGTTTTACGGTACACGCGGCACCAGCCACCGGACTGGCTTTTATTTACAGTGCAACCAACCGGTGGCCTGGCAAGGGACCGCAAAGGGTCAATGGTTGCAGCCCGTTAAAACCCGGCGTAGCAATAAATTTAGCCCGCGGATTTCGTTGCGTTCGCCTCTTGAAATCCCCACGGTTCCGCTGACGGGCATTGTGCGTAACATGTTCACTCTGTATCCCTTGCAGCAATCGATTTCAATTACTTCGAGTGAGATATTCGCCGTACTTGAAACATTAAAAGAGAATAAGGAAAAGAAGTAGCCGAATCGTTTCTCGTGTGTATCCTCTTAAAAATCGGTAATTTTTCTCCCATAAAAACAACGAGACGATTCAAGGGAGAATAAAGAATATCGACTGTCATAAATTTTTGTACATACGGCAATAATTTTAGTTAACGCTTGGTGAATACCTTCGTAATTAAAGATGCATCACGTGCGTCATACAATGACTACCGAATTTCACCGATGGTGTACACCGTGTATCGTACGAAAGAGTTCGTATTAACACGATGGAAACTCGAAGAATCTCAACCACGTTAATCGGTTAAAGTTTTCGCAATAAATGTAGCAAGTAACCGTCTCGATATTTACGATATTTATATTCGTATTCTTCGCGCGATGTCAGGTTAGAAAATACGAAAGATCAGGCAAATGGACGTCCATCGCCGGGACGCATGGGTTGCTATCGTGTCTGGAGAGTCTGGAAAGGACCGCAGGGTCGGTAAATGGGTCGTTTCCCATAAAACGGATATAATGCGAGGTCCGAGACCGGCGAGCCCGTTCCGCTGCGAGGCTAATAATACATACATCATCGTGAATAATTAACATCTCGTCTAGCAGGGCTGCCACGGAGCTGTCGACCGTGCCAAGTGAAACGGGAGACATCGCGCTCGTGGGAAGGCACGGTCGAACGAGCTTCGCATTTTCATCTGCTCTCTTCTGTCCCTTCGCGATCGTGAATCGAACTCGAATCGAACGCGTGATCGTTGATCGGTCGTTGATTGGCATTTCCTCGAAACCTGACCCCAACTGTCGCGTAGGTGTGCTTCGCTGAATGCTGAGAGCAACGACTTTCCAATACCGTTTCCCTACACGCGATTCTAGTCCAGAGCGAATCGCGCAATGGAGCTTCGAGGAAAAATAAGTTCAACGCATTCGCCATCGCCAACGTTGCCTCCGTGTAATTATCTAAAAATTTCAGATCTTATGGAAAAATCGTTTGATGCTAACGCCAGCGACGCAACTGAAGCGCTTTCGTTTCGCGATTTAATAAAGTGGACTAGAAAGATGTACAAAACAACGAACGACGGTGCGTAATGCGTAGATTTTTATGTATTTACGAAAGGTGTATAAAATATTCAAAGTAGAATGTTGGCCAAAATATTTAGCAGATGGAACGAAATTCTGCTTAGATTCTATTTCTTCGGCTGTACTTATAAAAATGTGAATTTCCGTCAGCACAGTCGTCTTATCCGTCAAAATATTGAATACTTTATAGCATGCTGGCGAAGACATCAAATTTTTGTTCCTCCAGTGTTCCTCTCAATGTTCCAACTGTTCCTCCAGTACAACAATCTGCGTGCATAAAAGCCGCGGATTGCACGCGGGACGACGGAAAAGCATAAAACGATGGCGCCAGGGAGCGAACGAGACGGTTAATTAGACTAGCGAGACGCGATGTTCGAGCAAGAAAAAATCGATTCCGGCGAACCGGTTGAATCCTCCGGATCCGATCGCCTCGCCATGGCGTCGAATGTGTGCCAACAATTGTACACGCACAGCCTCCGGTCAGTAAAGCGGTTTCGAGGTGGTCCGCAGGAGAATATTCTCGCTCGCCGAAATCCTCTGGAGGATAAAGCACGCGAGACCGCACAGAAAAAGGGAGAAGTAAAAACGATTATCGGTGGCCACCGAGAAAAATGCGATCTCCTGGCCGTTAATTCGCCGATGGTTCGGGTAAAATATCAGCAATTAATCGGTAACGGCGAGGAATATTTCGCGAACGGTTCTTTTTCGTATCCGAAGAACGCTTGAAATCGCGGGAAGCCTGCGTCCCAAATGGAGATCGGTCTTTCGAGATAATTCGGTTTTTTTCATCGGGAAAGAAATCGACGATCTTAGCGACTACTTATGATATACAGATATACGGAAGTATTCGAACTTTCGTAGGCGCCTTTTACGAATTATTATGACAGTTGCACGAATCGTTTTGAAATTTCGTTAGCACTGTGATGATAATACCGGTGAAGTTTGAAAGAAATGTGAAAATGTCACTGTATTCTATATCGCCGTTTGGCATCGTGATAGTGGCACAATTGACAAAATTTCAGATTTGCTTTTATCGAATAGAATTTTAGAATTAGGATAAGTCTACATCGTGTTGCTATTTTTATCGTATAAAACGGCATATAACCTTACCTTGGCTTCACGACAACACTGGCTCGAAAAGCTTCTCCTCTACGACTTACATTTTCTAATTTGTACCCCACTATACATTCTACCGTATATACATTTTCAGATTGATTTCGAACTTTACCGACATAATCGTGGCAGCCGTGCCTCGTTACAGTGTTAAAGAAACACCGATACGTTTTCTACGATACACCCAACATCGACATAAATGTTTTCTACGGTTAGTGTTTGAATACTCTCGTGTACCAGTGTACGTTCGTCCTCATCGAGGCAGAGAGTATAAATTTTCGAGATAGACAGTTCACGGAAAACAATTAGCGGGAACGTGGCCGATCGTCGAGTTGAACCATGGCTCTTTGGTACGCGAGCGAGCGGGCGAGAGAATGTGTGTCAATCGAAAGCCGGTTTCTAGGTGGCGTCGAGCATCAACGGCCGACGATTTTCAGCGTGGAATTAATGGCGATCATTAATATCGCGGTGTAATTACGTGTTTTACGCAGCCGGCCGCGGTGCGTATCGTCTGTTAATGCTCGTTATTAATACGAGCGCGTAATAACGGTGCGTCGTGCTTGGCTATTGATTCATTCGTGCGGTCGCCGATCTTACCGGGCTCCGCTCGTAATGTCGGTGAAAATCACGATTACCGCGGGGTTAAATTAATATTTACACTGTGGCAAATCGCGTAAGACGAATCACGACGACATCCTCGTAAATAATCGAGTGCCTCCTCAGATCGTATCTATGATATATACGTTTCTGTACTTTTACTTTAGCCTCTTACAACGTTGACGAAAGTCAGGGAAAATTCTCTGGCTTCGTTTAAAAATAGATTTATATTTTCAACCTGTATCTTAATGCGCTCGATGTCCTCCGATGTTCTTTGACCCTGCGCACAGGCGTTCATTGAACCACGCAGGAGTCAAGCACGTCGGAGATGAGAAATCGTATTACCAGACTGTGAACGTTTATGTAAATTGATATTTCTGTGAATACGATTAAAAAAATGGGGGCTAAGGAAATTTTCGATTCGTTTGCTAAATACATTGTAAGTATTAGGTCTCAGAGATTCCCTTTGTTCCGTACGTTCTGACGTCTTTAAATCTCTCTTGTTTTGACTTACGCAAGAATTTTCAAACACGATCGCGATCACCCTGTAAAAACGAATGCGTGTACGCTGGCACAGAGTTCTCTTGCACGGGCCGAAGTGGGTCACTTTTACCCCCTGTAGCAAGCTGGATCGCGCGATCGCGATCGAAGATCGAGCTGCATGATGCGAACGATCGCGATATTGCGTGGCATCTATCGCGTACCGCCTCGACGCGAGCGTTGCCACGTGCGAATACAGGTCGCTTCGGAAATATATTTTTACGACTCCGCCCATCCGTACACAATCGTCAATTATCTTTTATTAAGACGTTCGTCTTTCTCCATATAATATCTCATACATGTCATAAGGCGTTTCAGTTTCGAATAAAAATATCATTGGTATTAAACGATACAATTGTTGAATCGATGTACAAATATTCGTCGTCCTATGTTCGAGTATAGTTCGATCGGTTGGATGTATCGTGGTTGAGATTTATAGCGATGTAGCCGAGATAAAACCAATTATTACGATCGTGATACTTCATAAATTTACGATCTCGCGAGTGAGTTTGTCGCGTTAGATCGAAGATCCAACCGCGATATTCCGTAGTGTATCGCTTGCGTTGTAAAGGTTTCTTACCGATCGAGATATCCGTTGGGACAACGCGAAGCTCAGGAAATAGAGGAATATGTTCTCCTAATCGTCCTAAGCGTCGCACTCACGAACAGGCTTGTATATCTTATTGCACGAAGGAAGCGTCTGTTTAAAAAATAAGGATCGTTGCGGAATATTTCATTTATTTTGTTTACACGTAATATGCAACTCTCCTGCGAGTAATAGCGGCTGGAAACGACCAGGAAGCAATCGTAGAATTTCTCCAACGTTACCATCTTCGTGGACTAATACCTAGGGCAATTTCTATTCGAGAAACCCGTAGAAACTCGTCGTCGCATCTTGTAATCGTTTACCGAGTTAACCCGAGAGAAAGAATCCTGGGAGAGAGATTAATTCGAAAGAACAGAGAAAGACTCGTGTCGGACGAATCAGCTCGAGCGTCGACGATACGCGAGAAAACGTAGACGCTATACATCTCCGTGGCGCAATAGCCGGCCAACCGGCCTTGTCGCCATTAAAATGCATCGTCCGTCGTGGAAACACCCTTTCTAACAGTCATACACCGCCCGCCATAAATTTTACCGGTACCAGCAGCAGCTTGCTCTAAATGGTAACGCGAGATTTCTACCGGGACAAAACGGTCGCCACTTTAGAATCTAACCTTGCCAATCATCGATTCTAATCCAAATATCTCCTCGTGGCCGTAGCATAGCTGGCTCTTGTTTTTCCTCGATATTTCTCACTCGGAAAACCACCTACGAGACGATGTCTGCGCCTTTAAGATCGTTCCGATCGATTCCTCAAACATCGGTTTCATCTCTTTCTCCTTGTCTGTGTTTTCTTCGTCTCTTCCTTCTCCGGCTTTGTTGGAGTTTTTCAGCTTCTCCGCGGGCAACGCCGACGCCCATGGCGTTCACCCGACGACCTTCTTAAGAGAGATCCGTCGACTTTTCCATCGTCCTCGATCTGAACCCAGTCTCTAAACCTAGGAACCAAGAAGATGGAAGATCGCCACGAAAGTACGACAACAGATGGCACGTTTGGAACAAAGAATGACAGTCGAAAGTAGAAATACGTGGAAACACTTGTCGTACATGCTCCTGTATACGCTGCGTTATATAGGCTGTTAGGAAAGAACGGCAGAATACTATAAATTGGCTGAAGAAAGACGTACGGTAGAAAGGAAACGATAAAACTTGAGCTTTCTTCAGTCTCGAAATGGTAAATGGGATATTTTATCGAGGAAGGACAATACCTTGCCAATAATGTTTACTCTTATCCTCAAACGTTTGCTTTCGAAGAACAAAACAGGAAATAAAATAGGGAAAATACCGAGGGGATCGTCGCTCGTTTTCCATTTCGTTTAAAAGCAAAGATTCAGTGAGACAACGAGCGCCTCTCCTTTATTTCCATGCATCCTCCATCTGTACGTTAAATTCCGATTACCAGCCATTTGTATGCGAGCTTCACAAGTGTTCTCCCATAGGAGAACGATTTCTCTCAGCTAATCGGCGGTAATTATCTTGAAGCAGCGTAAGAAGCGGTAGTAGGCGTGCGTGCTAAAACGCTGCTGGCTATTAGAAGCGTGCTTAGGGACGAGTTCGAATGAGCGATTCGCGATAAATGTCCACTCTCGAAGCTCGAGTCGAGGTCATAGGTGATGATCGAGGCGTTATCTCCGAGGCTCTCGGGCCTGAAAACGGGAGTGGCGTTACTCGGAACTCGTACGCGATTTTCTTTTTCCCTTATTGGCTCTCGGAGCCGGATCAAGGCGATCCATAAAAAGAGGCGCGCGCGAGGAATCGCGCGTTTTCACCCGACGCTCGGACTTCCGGTTGTAAAGGTTTCACATCGGTGTCGTTGAAATTCTCATAGAGCTCGGCCCATTTTCTCCGGACGAATTCGCCTCCGTTCCTAAAACCAAATACACAGTCTGGTTGCTAGTTCGTCTCCACTTTTTTCTCTCTCGTTCATTTTCTTTCTCCTCCTCTTTTCTTCTTCCGCGTCTTTTTACTCACGGCGTGACGAATTAATACATTATTAATAAATAGCGAGCACTATCGCGGTTTCTCATCGCGTCCTGGCATACCGTGCATGCGAAATATCATCGCATCAAGCAGAAAAATGGCTGACAGAGCAAACATGCGAGCTTTCACGTGGCTATGGAGCAAAAATCGCTGGCTCGTGTCCGACCAGTAAACGCCGACAGGCATCCGTGGTAAAGGAGAAATCGCGAAGATCGTCGTACACGCTCGTTCGACGCCTGCCTACTACAATTAAAGTAAAACATATTCAATTTGCATAATGATCGCGCGCCGGCGAGCTAATCCCTCGAACCAGGTAGAACGATCAAAGTAGACGCCGTCGCACGAATGACGCTCGGATTGTGTCATTAAAAAACGTAAACGATACGTGGACGATCGTTGACGATGAAGGAACATCACGCAAAGATGCCGGTAATTAGACGATGTTCCTGATACGTTAATTATTTTCCAGCATCCTCAAATTTTCACTCTAATTACACGGCGGTGAGAATTTTCTGTCGTGTTCCGTAGTTATCGCGGGTCTATTACATTTATTATATTTATCGTCGTTGCTATTACGAGATTGCGAGTTTCGAGGTATTAGAGGACGCGTGGAAGGATCGCGTGATTTAGATTAGGACATAAAAGAGAAGCGGCCGTCCTATCGCGAATTTTTAGTGTTTAATCACTAGCGTTTCTAACGCTTAATCATAATTCTACTTTGACGTTGAAACTGTCCTCGTATCGCTCGCACGTCCTCTCTACAATCGCCTAACACGAATTCCTACGATAATATTCAAATAACAAGCTCCTCGGCAATCTCTCGATCATCTCGCTTAAGACAGCCTCGTTCGAGAAGCTTCTTCGTTTTCGTTGAAATTCCGGACCAGTTGGCACGGCTCGCTGGAATTAGCATATGAAATAAGAAATGGTCGAAACTGATGTAATCGCGGTTGGTCGGTGTCGCGCCGGAAACGGCGATACTTTCACTGAGGCCAAGAACACCTGAGCCACGCGGGTATATACGCGCGAACGCGCTTGTTCGAGGCGAGCACGCGTGGGCGGAAGTTACACATTAAAGTTACGTCGAAGCGGGACGGACAGGTGCACCGGTACACGCATTCTCTTTGCATTGTTCGTCGCGACCCGGTGCATCTCTCGAACGGCATCCTCGCGAAGCTGAAACGGGTATACCCACGCTTTATGCAAATCGAAGGACCGTGTACCCGATCCTTGCCCCTGGATCGGTCTAACCGTGTGTACACTGTTACCGCCGGACACGACGTGTCCTCCGTAAGGATGTAAAACCAGCTGGAACATCGCGGATAGAGGAATACGCCAGGGGACGTTAGTTCGAAATCGTTTCGTGGAAACGTTCTCGATTTTAATCGAGAATTTAGAGACGTCGTTTATATCATCGTTTATTACACGCGTTTATTAATTCGATATCTTTTTAATACTGCAACTATCTTTTCGCATCAGTCAAAAATTTAGGTTGATCGTTTATTTATTTATTAGCTGCGTTAATTAATCCGGCGGATTTTTTGATATTAGAAATGTCTTGACTTTAATTGAAAATTTACATTCATCACGTGTATTACAATCATTTATTATACGTGTTAATTAATTCGCTGGCTTTTTAATAGTGGAATTACCGAGCTTTAATGCGCACCTTGATATAATACGTGTTGTCTGTGTATGATTTATAATTAAAATGCCTACGATACGGACGAAGACAAATAAGTAGCTATACCTATCCAAATAAAGTATCTAAAATATTTCTAAATTTATCTTTCTTGAATTTAATTTGGCTGAAACTTTCGTAATAATAAGAATCGGACACACGTTACCTACGGTTATACGTAAAATAACGATTAAATAATCGCGAACGAATCAAATAATTTATTCTCGATATATTGGCTTAAGAATATTCAGCCGCATAGCGGTTCAAGTATATATTAAATTTCCCATCCTTCGTAACCTTCGCTCATGATTCGTTAATTCGCCGAATGGTCGACGAGTTTCAGGAAGGAATCGGCGAACGAGCATGAAATAACCGAGGTCGTGATCGTTCCCGTCCCTTGCGTTTACCAGTCGAGTCGGATTAAAATTATTAATCTCTAGCACGGCACCTAATTGTTTGGCCGACGAATTTATCATGGCACGGCGGGTAGGCAAGGCAGATTTAATTGCACCTACCTCGCAAGGACTAATTAAAGAAAGGCAAGGAGAATGCCCCTTCGCTCTATCTTTCTCTGTGGTATAACGTGTACGTCTACGTGTACGATAGCATCGTCTAAACGGAACTAACGAGCGAGTTGCTCTTAATACGCGCGCGAGCGAACACACTCTCTGCCATTTGGACGCGAAAGAGCGGGATAATATCCCTCGAGAGAGAGATTCACATAGAGACCAGTATTGTCGTGAGCACGCGTACAGATCCGCGAGTTGTCCATTCAATGCCGATAATCGCTGTTATGCTTCCAACTTTCTCCAAATTAGCGATGGAACGCCACACACCGTCTGCCTTCTCGCATTAGATAGGGTTGCTCCATCGTTTTCCTTTTACTTTCGTGCCTATTGTTGGATGGGAGGATCCATCTTGAAGGGAAATCGTAGCTCGCGTGTCTGGGTACTTGTCAGGGGGAATTGCCTCGGAAAATCGTGCGTTTCCAAGACGTACGCGTGGAAAGTTCGCAAGTTAGTTTCGGAAGCGGAGGTTTAGAAACGCGAGAGTTTCTCGAACTCTTCCAGTTTTTGTACCTTCCATTGGACCGAAATTCGCGGAAAATTACGCGCATTTTCGAGGGACTTGGAGACGTTAAGAGTCTTTAATACGTACGTGAAAGGGATAAAAATAAGTCGAACGGATAATAGACAAGTAGGTCTGTACGTTTGTACTCGTTTACGTTTCTCTAGACTACATAAATATCCGTAAGTTTATCGCATCCATTTTCATTAACATCAGTGCGCTGTTATCGTCGATCTATCTCACGTTTACCAAATCACGCTCACTTTTACACGCCATTCTCCCAAAAGCCACGACTAAACGAGCAGAATAACGCTCGTGCACAAAGAAGATAAATGTAGGAAAATAAATCTTCGGAGTGTAAGAACGTGCCAAACACAGTTCGCGTCTCGCCACTGCGTAACCGCCCAGCGAGCTTCCGCTTAATGGCAGCAATACCGTGTTATTACGTGTAATTTCGTGGCGAGGGGCCATCAACTGTCGAAGTCGGTCATGAACACGGTCCTACGCCACTTCGAATCATTTCACCGCGATGCACCCTCGACAACTTTTGCCCAGAACTCTCGCCATCCGCATGTGGAACGATTTTCGGCCGTAAACCATCGGTTTTAAGCGATCGTATAATCGAGCGAGGAAGCGCCGGGGTCCCGACTCGAATTCGGGACGAGGCTGTATATTCGTTTCTCGTGTAATATAATTTCATCGCTGAGAGAGGCCAGACTCTCTCGAAAGCCGTCTCCGGCGATAATCGTATCGAGGAAAAGGGTCGTGATGGCGTTCAGCTACCACGCTCGTAATTAAAAGCTCGCCGGAGAAACGACTTCCGTGAAATCTCGTCGGGAGAACTCTCTGCCTCGACGCTGATTATTTAGACTCGGGTCGTTACCTCGATATCACGACACTTCCTCTCCAATTCAGAGGGTTAAACAGCCACGTTTACGACATTCTCCGTACTTTGCTGTAAATGCGACTCTTCAGCTTCTGTATGGAACGTGGACGATTCGTTAGCTGCGATTTTAAGCCTAGTTTAACTCTGGTTTATAGTTTCGTTTCGTTTCGCAATGGAACAGGCGAGAGATGGAAGTTGCTACGTGACATTGGCGTTTGTAGAAACTTTGTCCTTTTCTTCTCGATCGTCGATGGTCTTACATCGTAATCACATTAATTCCGAGAAAGGAGAAGTACGAGTATGGAAGTCATTTTTGGAATTACACTGGTATTACGAATTCTAGAGTTGATCGAGCGTTGAAAAACGTCAATGGAATTTTTCCGAACCGGCCTTCGTTTTTTACATATCTGCGTTTAGTTTCGGCGAACTCTCTGCAACTATCGAAGCTTGAAATTCGAAACGCGTGCCTACCAAAGAGATCGAAATGAAAAATCGTTTCGCGAGTGTCGATACTTGCATCGAACACGTCGCCGAAAACTTGATGAACTAAATAAAAAATAAACATAAGCTTGTAGCTTGTCAAGTATGATAATATTCAGTCCTTAAATTCGATTCTAAGCTAACGAGGATCCGGTCTAGGATCACAAAGACTGATCATACATAGAGAAAAGGCGAAGCAGAATATCGTGGAAACGCTGGTGAAAAGCAATTAACGAACTGTTCTATGCAGAGGCTAGGCCGCCTCTTAAAACGTGAGTTATTAACTCGATGGCAAAGGACGAGAAGGGGATCCGGTAATTGCCCGCTCGGCTAAGAGTTTATCTACCTCGTGGTTGGCGCTCGTCGTCGTCGACTTTCGTTGGGGGATTAGTAAGAGTAAAACGTAACGCTCGGAGACATCGATTAACGGTAACGGTAAGCGACTTACTCGTCCGGTATTCCTGCGGTGTACGCGCGTGCACGCTTTCGAAGGCTGTTCGCCTCGGGTATCGATTTTCAGCGACGCGCCCCGTCGAATGCGCGCGATTAATTATCGAAACACGCGGCTATTCGCCACTCGATTAATTAAAATCGAACCGACTCGGCGAATCGATCCGCACGACGAACTCTGGTATGAATTTCAGCGACTGAATTTGTCGCCAAACTATCGGATGAAAGCTACATCGATCAACTTGAGAAATTGAAAAGCGGGGAAAAGCGATGACGCGGTTATTTTGTATAATTTTTGGTAATTTGCTTTCGCTATATCTTCGTACGACGGACGAAAATCGAACGTTTGACATTTGAGAATATCGAATCGAATGTCAATTGCGTACGTAGATAATGAAATAGAGATACAGAGTTTATAGAAAACGACGATTGTTTCGTTTTCACCTATGTTTACGTGGGTGAAAAGGAAGTCGAAGCGATGTTAATCGAGATCGATGATCGGGATGAGCAAACAAACATGAAAGTAAGAGTGGGAAAAGAATGAAATTCATCAGCAGAGAAATCACGCGGGATTAGCCTCGAGTGTAATGATTCAATAAGAAAGTTTTGCTTAATCTCGTGTAAAGAAAGAGAGTACCATAAATCGACGTTTTGTAAAATGAGGCATGCAACTTCTGCGAATCTTCGAATATCCTTTTACCTCTTTTAACTTGTATACTCTATCTAATAATTTCTGTATACATTTCTAATCGCGACTTCGAATCTAATTGATTTTGCCGTATTCCACTGATAAAAATGTTCAAATAAACGCCGACGATAGAACGTTTACGTCCAATCTCGTGGATGGTATTTCAATTTTAATACCATCGACGGTAATTCCCAATAGCGAACGATCGTTGCGGAGGGTTTCGAGCACGGCTTAAACGAAGATTGCCACACGATATATCATAGAAACGGTGATAAAGGCAGGTAGCGTGGTCTACAAAACGTGTATCACTTGTTCCGCAATTAAAGCTGCTACCCATTGGTACGATAGTTGCACTGATAGCGCGTCGATAAGCATCGATACAAATTAAGCGTTCACTCTGCCCGTTCCAATGCAACGTCGACCACCGATCGCTCGAATTTTCCCACGAAACGTATCACCCGCGAATTCTCTCTCTTATCATGTCCTACGTTCAACCTCGTTGATCGAGGAATTTATCCTACGCAAACTTTGTGAAATTGCCGAGCTACTCCAGCCCAACTATCCTACTTCTCGTTTTCGTTGAAATCTTCGTTAATTAATTCACGCTGATCAGAACTTGCGACGTTTCGCGTTCCACAATTTCTAAATTATAACGTTAATATAATCTAAATATGACTGTGTGCTCTCTAAAACTCGACGAATTTAAAGGAAAGCCAGGTTAACATTCCGTTATTTCATATCTAAATTACGATACCAACGGCGGTCAAAAATTAATACAGAATAATATCATCGTCGATATCGGACAGCATTAATTTCAAATTAATAAGAAAATTAAATAACAGAAGATTCGGTGTAGCTAGAATTAAGAAAGTGATTCGAAGTTTCTGATTGACAGCGTATATCGTTTAAAGTTTCTAAATAAAAACAGGTCGGTGTATAAAGGGAAAAAGAAAGCCGGTTTATTCGGTTCAGCAATCTGGCGATCGTTCACGAAGCTCGCCGTGTTCCGTCAAATCGAGTCCGACAGATTTACCGAGGAATCATGCAAATCATGCGCCTGCTCGGCACTATCATCATTTCAGGTATTTTCCCCGGTGCACGAGTAGCCAGCCTGGCTGACTGGCTGGCACGAAAAAGTTAATCGAAAACTAATTTTCGGCGCGTTCTCTTTACCTCGCCACTTTCATTCGATTAGACGGCGTGGCCCTTTAAAAACGTCCATACCGGAGATACCGTGCAAGAGGATGGGACATCAGACGGCTGTGTATACACTTAGCAGGAAAAACAAGCCCCCCAGATACTGGTTTGCCCTTTACAGCCTGCTTGAGAATAAGATTTAATTCACGATAGGGCCAGCCTTTCGCTACCAGCACCGTAATCACTCGGACACGTTGATGTATCGCGCGTCCCAGGGCTCCAACTCGCGTACGTTGCTTTAATTACGGGCCTGCGAACCCAGACTCCCTATACCGACTCATTCAAATTTGGCCCGGATACCCTCTCTCCGCGTTTCGGCCTGGGTACCCGCTGTCGGAAAGTAAAATTGGAATTTCGTGCTGGTCGTGCCACCGGTTGACGCGATGCTCCCGTTTTTCTCCTGCACATCGGGAACAAGCAGCGGAGGTTTTCTTCTTTTATTCGTGCGTCAGTTTTTGGTTATGAATCGCGAGGAGATTGCAATTTGTACGGGTTCCTTGAGTCGTTGGAATTTTAAAGAAGTTGTATCGCGCGTTATTCTGCACCTTTGAATTTTCTACGAGTTCTTCCGCAGACTAAACATTTATAATACCGATATAGTTTACACGTTTAAAGCATAGTCATAGCTTTATATTTTACGGTATCGTTATGGCTTCGATTTTAATTTGGTGGCATACTATATCGAAGTTTGACGGTATTCATAGTTATTCGCAAATAGATATTCGCGCTTCTTAGCGTCTTAATTAATTCCTAATAGTCTCACCTAAAATTTCGCAACTATTCGTTCTATACCTTTATCTTTTAATTTTTGAAAACATCCACAAGTGGGAAATATACGTTGTAATGGCATAGATAGCATAAGCACAAAGTCTCGCATATAGTTTGAATAAATCTGACAAGCGCAACAGTACGATTCGACGTTAACGTTCGCGTGAAAGTATACGAGGCAAGAGGAGAATGCGGTCCGTGGTATTGTCAGTCGGCCGAGATCGATCCGTTCGCCGCGATATAATTGAATATATCGATGGCGGGACGCGGCCAAGTAACCTCGAAATTCGATGCTGTATCGGCTGGTCGATTCGAATATTCGCATCGGATGTCCGACGGGTAACAGATACGCGCTTTCAGACGCAGAATGTAAGCCGGCCGGCTAACCTAGAATATCTCCTTGTTATGGCTTGACTAAGAGATTCTAGCAATTAGTCGTGAATCTTAACGATGCTCTCGGTGCATCAACCACGCCTAAGCCTCGCGTAGAGATTCCACTGCTGATGTTGTCGGCGCTATCGCCCTCGATAGAGATCCATTTTAATTTATCCGGCATCGCGTAGCTAAGCTGGCCTGCTAAGCTGCTAGATCGTAATCGAGCGATCGTTGTCTTCGGATCTACAAGATTCGATAGTTAGCCTCGAATACGAAGAAAGAAGAAAAAAGGAAAGCTCTAACGACTGATTCAAGGAGAAACTCTATCGGCTCGAAGCTTATTATCAATCACGTTTCCACTCGAACTATACGAGACTTCTAGCAACGCGACGCTAATTAATAATCAATATATATATATGTATATGTATATGTATCGTTACGGAGATTTTAAAGCAGATTAAGGAAGAAGCGTACAATGTTACTCGTGATCTCTTCTTGTCAAGAATACTTGCAAATTATTACGTCGAGACAAATACAATTCTACGAGTAGTTTCTTCAAAGCGATGTATATTCGGTTAATTTTCCTGATTTTTGTTACGTCGATTATCACGAAGTTGAAGCGAAATTACCTGCTTTCTAGAAACGCGAACATTAATCAGATATCGTGGTACTGACATTAAGAATTCTTCAGAAAATGTACTCGATTGGTTTCGGTTCTAATTGGCACGATTAACGTCGAGACAAAGAATAACTGACATTGGTTCGATTCGAGTCTGGCAGAAAATTCATTTCGTATGCCGCGAACGCGATATGTAGAGCGTTGATAGAGAAACAGAAGGTGCAACCGAATATCGTGGATCGGCCGAGGCCTCGAAAAGAGATCGAGGCGAGATAGGTGGCTGGATGAGGAGGATGCGATGGACGGAAGCTCCAGACGAGTTAGCAGGGACGCGAGAAGGCGGAAAGATGGACGGTGCCGTGTCATTAGAGAGTGCTGGGTACGCGCCGGTCGATAGAGAAGGGATAACATTCCTGCTTCTGTCGATAGATCGATCATCGTATCGTTCTGCCCTCCTATCCTTCTACTCTCTTTCTCTCCCTTCTGCCGCTTTTTCTATTCTGCCAGCTCATCTCTCGCGTGTTTCGTGGTATTTCTCTGGAGTAACGGCCGCCCGTTGCAGCCTCTCGTCACTCAGCTCCGTTCAATTGGCTACAGCTCGATTCTCCTCGAGTTTTTCACCATTTCTCAGCGGCAGATCGATTGTTCTATCCGCCGGTGATCGATTGGAAACCAAAGAAGAACGGATCGCGAACCACGAGTGTGAGAGATGGACCAACTTGGAGGAAATGACAGTTTTTGTTAAGGTCGAATGTTCTGGGTATCTTCGACAGTTTCTTAGGAAAGAAGTAACGTTATGGCGCTCTTCAATCCGCGGATACCAATAAATTCCTCGAAAAACTATATTCTTTGCTCGAATCCAGCTTCTAGTATTTAGGCAATCAGTCGCAGGTATCGCGAACTTTTAGATTCATTACGATCAACGCATATCGATCAGTTTATCCATAGCTTTCTAGTTGAATTACGTCTAGTCTAGAAACTGACCAACCGGGATAGTTTATATTTTTAACAGTATCATTTTTCTATATTTTTTATACGTTAAACGGCGCCATATATATTCGCCGTTTATTCTAGTTTTAATTAAACCAAAATCGTGTTTGCCAAATACCAACGTGTAACTATAGTTCGGTCAGCCATGCGCACGTGGTGGAAATTAAACGCTGTTGTCCATAATGAAACGTGTTCACGTGGCACGGACGATCGAGCAACAAACGGATTCTCTCGGTCGCTTTTCCCGTCGGTTTTCGTCCCGTTCCTTCAGATTGCTCCATTTTGATCGCGGCGTTTCGCCGTCACGCGTCGGTGCGCTTCGAATTAATTAATATAGGCTGGTATCATTGGAGCGGTAAGAAGCGAAATAGCTCTCTTTTTTCCGCAAAAAGGAAACAGCTCGACCATCAGGTTCAGAGCCGGTACTCTCATTATACGAGTCGTCTTATCGAACGATAACTTTCTCGATACTCGCCTCTGCCTTCCACTCCTCTTCCTCTTTTTTTTCTTTACTTCGTTTCCATCTTTTCCTTCTTCCAGCTCTCGTTTTTCTTCCGCTTTACCTCGTATCTTTTCCATCGTCGAACAAATAACAATGCACAATGGAAAGAAATATAACGCGAATTATCGACTTCTATACACGCGTTATCTTAATATGCTAATTAAAAATCCTTAAAGAACTTGGAAGGTTAAAATAGACAAAGATTACACGGTAGAAAACGAGTAAAATTATGGGCCGAATTTTTCTCGGTCACGCATCTGTTTTAACACACTGCGAGACACGAAGGACAGAAGGAAGCTCACGTGCAAACTGGCCTTTACTTGAATGGGCCACGGCACTTCCTCCACGCCACGGGAGAGTTACCGCTAATCTGCACTCGCGCTCAGCTGGTGTTACCATCGCGTTTACATGAACCGCGTTACCACCGCCCGTGAACATGAATTAATTTCACCGTGCTGCCATTTTTGTAACAATTCATTTAGAGTACTCGCCTGCTTCTGTTAGATAACAGAACAGCCGCGGAATGTTGCACGTTTCGTGTAACGTAGGAGGGAAAGATTGCTCCAATACGCGTGGGACATAGTGTATAAATTTACATCAAGAAATTATGTGCACACTTGTGCATGAATTTTAGCGTAATTAAATTTTTACTCTGTACTCTTATTCTGTATAGTACAGAAACGAAGAGTATGCTAAATTTCTACGTATACTATGAATTTGTTTTATTGGATATTTCTAAATTGTTTCGTTACTTGTTTAGATAATAACGTAGTAAAGTAATAGGTGTCTTTTTCTTCTTTTTTTTTTTTTATGAAACAGGTATAAGGAAGAAGCGTGTTTGTCTAGAGAGCTTTCAAATTTGTATAACAAATACGTACAATGGATGTGTTTTAAGCCGAAGTGGCACGGTAATGGTCTTGACAACAGAGTTATTGTTAGGAATTTGCTTGAAACAAACAATGAAACTAAAGTTCTTGTTCCTGCTGAAATTATACATTTTGTATACCGTCCTCTGTGCCATTCTCCCTCTAAAACCTTTCAATTCCGAGATACCTATTCAAACACCCCTTACAGAAAACAAAACAAAGTTCCAATTAACTGAAATTACATTTGAAACCACGCGTTACCGCTTGCTCGCTCTTTTGTCCCAGCCTTTTCAAAAGCTCTCGTACATGTACATATGTATACAATCTAAAACGATACACTTCGCCGCACGTATCCAGATTCCAGCTTGCATCGAGCTGTGCGCAAAAAATTTCGCATCGTACGGTTCGCAAAACGTGTTGAGCAGGTGGGGAAGGGCCGGTGGCCGCGACGCCGCGGCCGGTGCGCGAGTTGCCTCGCAATTAGTGGAAATAATTTCGTCGTTAATTGCGTCACGGGCTGGCGGCTGCATGTTTTCTCCGTTGCGCCGTTTCGTTTCTTCTCGCCTACCGCGTTCCGTGTCCCCTCGAGCCCAGCAATCCGCTTTCTTGCTTTCTGAACGCGTTTCGAGCCACCACATCCTATCGTTTCGCGAAGCGTACCGCTGCGAGCTGGCCTCGTTATCATCGTTCGATCCTCGAGCAAGCGAGGACTGACACGCGTTGGACGTGATTTTGATAGATGACCGCGCGAATAATTCACGCGCGCGAAATGCAAATGCGATCCTTCGCTCCCCTCGAGAGATGAGCATCGAGCACAATGAGAAGCGTTCGGCCTAGTTCCGAGAGTAGAGTACGTTTACTATATAGATAGACGAGAGGCGAGTTTCGTGTATACACGATCCATTTTTCGAGACACGGGTGGAATTCGTGTACGAATCAGGCGACCGTTTCGATACGTCACGCTGTCGGATCGTAGGATCGGACCAGCGTAACGCAACGACGAGTTTATCTGCTGGAACGTCTGTTAAATTTCTACCGTTGCTTTTTGTCAAGCCGCAACATCGCCGATTTGTATATCGCTGGTGGCTAAATATGTGGACTACTTGTTGGAACCTCCTTTCGTCCAACTATTAATGAGAAAGAAAAACGAACGAGAGTCTGTATACAAATCGTCGGATCTGTCACGTTCTTAAGACCATGTATCGTCGTATGATTCCTAGAAAAGTGATTATACTCGATAAATTGTAATTTCGTTTTTTATTGTCGTCTTTTATTACGGGATAATTCTCCAGGACTTTCATCGCTGTCAGTTTTATGTTTATCAGTCGGTTCTCTGAATTCTCATCAGCTCGTATCAGCTCTGTCCGTGCTAATTTTAATTATCTTTGTTTAAAAAGAACCTTCGTCTAAAAAGATTCGACTCGTCCATCGATAAACACCATTTAACGGAAAAACAGCGAATTCACGTAACGACTCTGTCCAGCCTGACTCTAGTGACCACTGACTATTCGTAACTCAAAAGTACCGTTCACAATCGCATAGAGAAAATTCACATATCGACTCTGTCCATCCTAACTTTAACTATCTTCAACTATCGACGAGTGGAAAGTACCGTATAGCCCAATTGCGAAACAATCGTATAGCCCAATTCACGGGCACACGAAAGTGTATCGAGCCCAGCTGACTGGAGCGCCGTGTCGAACGGGAGCGCATGCCGGGTCGATTTTGACATATTTCCCCGGATGACCTTGAATAGCCGAAGACGCCGCGACGGCCTAAGAGGATCGGCGCTGGAAGAAGGACGAGTGACGGTGGCGATAGTAGTTAGCGGTAGAAAAGAAGAGGGTGAACGAAGAAGGGAGAAGGAGAAGGAGAAAAGAGGGCCGGTGGAACGAGAGAGAGGAACGAAGCAGCCAGGAGGAACGAGACGAGGAAGGCCGATGATGGCTACGATGGTGATGGTCAGTGGTTGTATACCGGTTAAGCCGTTCAGTGCCAGGCCGGCGTCCGTCACGGTTAAACCTCGACTACTCGGTCGTTCGATCTCTCGTAGACCAATCGAATCCTCCGGGATTCCTTCCTTCCATCTGGGGATCGTCACCTGGACGAAATCGATGCACCAGGTCATCCAGTCATCCTTTAAACCGGTGCACCATCTTGGCCAATTTCAATTTCTTTCGAGAACCTATTTAACTTTCTGTCGAACTATATGGTGATACCTAGAGAGTTCGATTCGTGACTCGTAACTGGATCAGTTTAATTGGCAAAGAAAAAAGAAATAAAAGAGAGAGAATAGTAATAATCGTTGGAATTTTATATCGAAGATTCTCGACTCGGAGTTATACCATATTTGTGATGATATCGAACGATCGTTTTCGCGAAGGATTCCACGAGGCAGCCGTCGGAACTCGATCTACTGCGATCTAACGAAGACAGAAACCGTTCTCGACCCCCCGGAAATTAAATACAACGGTTCATCGGCGTGGATCTCGAATTCTATCCGCCTGAGTCATAGGCCTCTCCTTAGAGAGGAAGCGATTCTCGCATCGATCAGCGGTTCCTCTGATCCGATACACCTGGACCAAACCTTTCTACGTCACCAGTGATTCACCAGAAAGGGGATCCGAATGTGTACCAAATGTTCGACCTTCTAGGTCCGACGTTGACCAGACAATTTCAACGATCCTTCAAAATGGACATGTGATTAGGACGTGTGAATGTGCGAAAGGACTAAAGAGAGACTCATCTAGAAACGAAGCAAGGAATTGGTGAAAAATTCGGGGCGGTAGAGGTGTTACAGAATGGCGAGTGACATGGCGATACGCGGGTCATCGGGCAGCGGGAATCGAAGCAACCAGCCATCGGGATACCAGGATTCGGAGCGAGCGCGGATGAAGTAATTACGAGGATTGACCAGTCACGGACCAGTCTGATCCCACGGGAGATCCAGGTACTTCTTCCGCGTGTCTCTCATTCTTCCGTGCTTCCTTCAGAAAATCGTGTTCGTTCCTCGCGCTGCTGATCGAAGCTCAATACTCTCTCTCTCTCTCTCTTTCTCGCACGCGCGCGCGCCAACGTGCCGATCCAACGTTTCTCGCCTTGGTACAACTTCATCCGCAGCGAAGACGGAACACGAGCTGCGAACCGGACGGAATTCGATGAATCGGCCGCGATTACCCTCGCCTTCGCCACTGTTCCCTCCTTTTTAGGTGTCGTTAACCTTCCCCTCTTCTGGTTCTATAATAGTCGTACGTGGTCGATATACTATTCTATTTTCAACAGGGCTAATTTGTGATTGACGTATCTACTAGTGGAGATTCAGATAGGTTCTGGGTATCGTTGGAGTTTCACAGTTTTACGTTCAACTTTAGGTACAAGATTCGATCGTTCGCTGGCGGAATAGCGATTCTTGTTTTCGATCGAAAAGATACGATATATTTAATCGTAAGTTCAACGGAGGAGTAGATTTTATGTGGTTGGATCGACGAGACAATTTTGCCGAGATGAGGATCTCTAGTTAATTTCTTTCGCTAATTTCTTCATCTGTTCTCTGTATCCTCTACTTCTTCCACTTTTTCACTTGTCGCTTCGCTTCTCTTAAAAATACGACACGCGAAGAGAATCGCAATGGAAAAGCAGCTATATAAATACTAAACTATTGGTCAGGTTGATAAGACGGAAGAGCGGCCAAGTGTCTCGTAAAAGTAAAAGCAGAATAGAATGGGATAGCGGAGATATCGGTTAGGCGTTTTGTCCTTCACGACGCAATCTTCTCGTTCGCTTATCTTGTAACAGACAGGAGAGAAAAACTTGGAAGATTGTCAAGGAAAAAAGAGAGAAAGCGAAAGAGAGGAGCGATTTTATCCGTGGAAGCAATTGCACGCGGCATACGGATGCGATAAAGCCCGGGCAATTCCGCTACCAGTTACGAGAGTCCTTGATGGCCGATGCTACTACGATTTCCACGTTACCCGTGGCCACTCGAATACCGTAACGACGCCGAACGTGACTTCGATCGAAAAGTCGTCGTGATACGTCCCGTATCGTCAGGCTGCTCGTTTCCAGTTATCTATTACCGTTGTCATACTTCCGTAATACTTGTTCATTGGTCGTTAATCGCGCGTACTGCCCTTAGGCCTGGTCCATACCGACGTTTAGGCTACTTGTATCAGCGTGCTTCTGAGATTCGTTCATTTTTTCTAAACAGGTAATGCGCGTAGGTACACCGGTATTTGTGCGCTTACCACATCGTATGCGATATACAAAATATTTTGAAGATCGGTCTTCCGGGTCTTATGCTAGGTTCACAGTTACGTTTAGAGGAATTGTACTCGGCAAGAGTCCGATGGCCACGCTTTTGAGATTCGTGTACGAATACAGGTAGAATATAGATACGTATATACCGCATGATAAATCGAAAAGCTCGGTCTAGAAGAGCGGCAGAGATCAAAGGCAACAACATGTTGCTGCGAACTCCAATCTTCTCTGTCCTCTAGAACTCCACTTTCATCTTCCGTGTTCCGATCGTACATTTATTTTACATGCTGCTCGGAAACACTCGTGACTCCGTGTACAATCTTATATAGATATATCAAAACAATAGATAACATCGTGCGATAACGTCTAGCTTTTGAAAGGCTAGATTGAAATCAAAGATTAACGTCGACGATTATTTCGATCGATGAAACGTGGAAATTGTACCGAACCTCGATTTCCATGTGGAAGAAAGCAGAATACGTAGAAAAGTAACGCCTCGGGTGAACTCGAAAGATGATGGAGAGCGGTTGGCAAGCAAAAGAGGAAAGTTAAACTCGCTCGTTGTCGTTCGGTAAATTGTTCATCGACTTTCGAACTAATTACACAGGGACGAGAGTAAATTTATGTCGCTATCGGTGTGAAACCGGCATTAGATACGAAAGTTTAGCTCGGGGGAGTCGAAAGAAAAGTGGTGGACATACACGTTTATAGATAATACTGGATGCACGGTAAATTTGCCTCTGTCTCGAAGCGAGCTATCAGTTTCAATTGGCGTGTCGTATCGTGACCCGACGTTTCTCCTTGCTCGTTCCAGTAGCCGAGTATTGTCATTATCGGCCCGGTCGATGTACCGTAGCGTTGTTACTTCGACTAAAATAAATGCTATTAGTTTAATTGTGTATAATAAATTGCTGATTCGTCGCTGATCTATGCGTTTGGACGTACAGTAGCGTGACACGCTACATTTCGCGTTCAAAGCCTCCGTGGAGTTCCGTTTATACGAAAAGATATTTTAAATTTATACGTTGTACGGCGATCGTTATTGTGCAGTTCCATCGATAAGATTCGTTTCTTTATTTCTACGTCCATCGGTATCAAACGCGAAAGAATTTATTTTGCCCGATTTCCTTGTTTCGTCCAGCGATCAAGCGCGTAAAAGCTTTTAAACGCAAACGCAAGAATTTACTCAAGCAAACCGGATAAATCCTGAACCCCCGGAGACTCGATCTATAAAATACATCTATCCGTCTAAATTAGACGAACTCTGAAATTCCAGAAACTCGGCCTATGCGATAAAAGATGCACAGAAACAGGGAACGCTGTCGGTTCAGCGAAGCGAAAGCTAGCAAATCAAGCGCGGACATTTGCAAGGACAGGTTGGTCCTCGTATTCGCCGATCGTCGTGCTCGATCATTCCTGATCGATCGGAAGACGTCGCCGGGACGCCCGCCATCGATCGCCACCGCTTTATAGGAAGTTACCAGGGCGTTATCTCGCGGCGAACTCCGCGGCGCGCTCTTCCTTTTTCCCTAGCGGTGCAACGGGATCCCGATGGCTTGATTTCGCGCCTATCGCGGCAAAAACGCCGAGTTATCGAGCGTCCGCATCGTTCCACCCGCAGAGGGGCCACCGTTTTACGAAGATCGTTGCGTAGCCGACTAGCTCGCTTCGTCTTCCATCATCTAGAAGAATTTATGGATCAATAAAACGTCTCCATTTAATGGGAGCCCCCGTTAATGAACGACATCCTGGTCAATCTTGAAATTTCACAGGTTCGACATACGTAAGATCCTTGGCGAGCTTATTGTGAACACGAGGTAACACGCGTGCCCGATTATTTTTCTCTTTCTCCGTTGGCGTTCAATAACTGGTTCTGTCTTGAGGTAATTATATTAGTCTACGCGTAACGGGAATTAAAGATCGTTGAGAGTACCTTTAATTTTCGTTTTGCCAGGCCAGAGTAATAGAGACGCGTTTTAGGGAATGCGGAGAATGATTCATTGATAGAAGGAATGCAGATATTTGAGTATCCGATACTGCAATATCCGATAGCTGGTTATTTTTCTAAATAGAATCACAAAATGTAGGAGCAAGCAAAGTTCCATGGCAATTAGAGAGTCTCAGTTGAAAAGATCGCAGGGATTCCTCTTTAGGAATTTTTTTCATTTTCGCACGATCGCCTTCCTAATTCTCTCTTTTATTATCTAAGTTTTATAATCTGAAATTCAAACTCGCGTTGGTCTCGCTCGCTTCATAACGCAATTACTCGACCACGAAGAAATGTAAAACTTGCCGATATCTACCGTAGAGCTAGAGCAATGTAACAAAAATAAGGAAACTGTAATTTCTCTAACAGAATCTCCAAAAATCGTCGTAGTTGGAACGGGTCGTTTAACGGGCAAAAGGCCTCGGTAGCCAGAGATCGCGAAACAGTTTATTAGCCGGGCGTGTTATCTGGTATCAGGCAGGCGAGCTCCGATACCCGGTCGTAGCGAGCTTAGTGCCCGCGTGGCAGATTCGTACGCGTTCAGGTCGCGTTCGGTGTACGGGAAACTGGTCTCCGCGGCTCTCTATGAATAGAATTAATGGACGGTGATTCCGCGCTTAATCGATGCGAAAGAGAGGACTGCGTGGATCGTGAATGACGAGCCGAGATGTTCGATATCGTTGGCTTGGCAAGAATTTTAATTATTGTCAGCAAACCGTCGTCCGCAGCGACTCGAATTAGCAGCGGTAGCCTACGTGGTTCGCCGATAATCGACGATTTATCGTTCGATTCGCCGTCGATCGTCGGTGTCGTCGTCGTTGTCTTTGTACCCGAGATAAGGCGTTCTCGAGTGTGGACGTCGTGGTCGTGGTCGTCGTCGCCGCCGCCACCGCCGCAGTCGTCGTTTGGCGAACAGTGGCAAGCAAAACACGCGTCGATGCCTCCTGTACGTGCCTCGAAGGCCACTGGCTTCTTCTCTCTTTCCGCGATTGAGTAACTGTACATCATCGACAACGTCTACGCCGTGCTCGCGTCCCGAAACGAACCGGGGCAAAAAGCGGTCTCGCGCGCCTCGCAAATAACACGGTGGATTATGAATACGCGGGGCAGTTTATTAAGAGACATAAATCGCGCAAAAACCGCCGGCCAATTACGATTCGCTCCAATTCGCTCGACGTTCGCACCCTACGAGCCGATTAACAGTAGTTCGTACGATTTCTACGCGTTCAACCCTGGACAGAAACTTTGTTTGGTCGAGCAATCTACCTGTTAGATCTACGCATCTTCGAGCATCCTCGATAAGTAGTTAAATTATCCAAGTGTTCGATCTCTAGCCTTGGTCAGGTACCTTCTTCTTTGCCAGTTCCTCTTTCGTCGGAAGGACTACTACTGTAACCTTAATTTCGTTCTCGAATCAGCAATAAAGTACGAAGAGATAGAATAGTTACGGCGAAACGGGGAGCAAGGATTTGCTCGGATCAGCGTGAGAATGGACGATACGCGGGATAATAACGAGAAATCGTTAGTCGTAGCACACTCGAAAGCGTACGGCCTTTCCCATGGCAGCGGTAACAACCAAATTCCAGGCTGACGAACTCGCTTCTTCTTCTGCTCCCCTTAATCATCCTCCATTTCCTGCAAAGCTCTGCTACGCCCGCTTGTTAAAACCGCGCGAACGCCTGCAACTGAACAAGCCAGGAAAGACATAAATTAAATTACCGCGGAATCAAGCAGCGAGTCTATAGGTGGAATCATTCGTGAACTCGGAAACCGATGATTTTCGCAAAGCATTACGGAAGAACGAACTTGAGAGCAAGGGACAGAGAAAGGGATACCCGATCCTTATTGAATATCGACGAATCGACAAATAAGAGAAGAACCGGACGATCGAAGAATTCCTGTTCCTGGCTTTTCGGGCGGATTAACCCTCCTCGGCGTCAAATAATTCTCTTAAACGGGTAAAAGGATAAGGATGTTCAGACAGCGTGAAAACATCTTACGGTCGTTTTAGTCCTTCTTTATTAAATTAACGTTTGAACCCTATCATCGAACGATCAAAAAAAAAGTCAAACGAGTAAAATGAAATATTTTAGTATCGTTCAATGTTAGACAACGTCGTATTAAATCTTCAAGCGTATAACATAAATCATAAGTGCGAAGTAATGACACTGGATGAAATAAAAATAAGAAACGTGCATAAAGACTTGGTGTGCCAGTGAAATGAAATCCCACGGTGAAAATGTATTAAAACATCTCGTAATGGCTTCAGTTCGTAAACTCAACGTCCTAAATCGTTTCATCACGGTTCGTTGCTCGCGATCTTTATCGAACCTCGACAAACCGACGGACAACACGAATGGATCGAGGGGATGAAGATATCTCCTTGACTTCTGGAAGGAATTAAGATGTTTCGTAATGGTTTCGATTCGTAACGTCGAGACACTAAAAACCACCGTTCTATCTCGATTCGTTACCTGCGAAAGGATTGTCGTAAAATCGGCTGCTTAATCAGAGGCTAATTAATTTGACGACCGTGTCACGGGACGCGTACGAGCCACGTACGTTATGAGATCGCTAATTGCAGTCCATCACGGATTATTAGCCAACGCATAATGACGATGTATAGGGGCGCAACGACAGCTTCTCAAACGGCAATTTGATTCTCCGTCTTCGTATTGCGATTTACGTACCAATTATCGACGATCGTTCTTCTTCGTTTTACGGTCTCTTATAATCAGGCTATACACCGTGATATAAAAGTAACTTGAAGAAAAACTATCGAGTACCGCGGTTAACGAGAAGAAAATTCTTTGCAGCGTTTTAAATTTTATGTTGCGTCGCTCGTACATACATCGTCCTATAGAATTACACAATATGCTTCATTTTCGAAGAGGTATCAGTGAAAAAAAAAAGTATGTTGCGATAATTCTTTATTTGTTCTCTTAAAACATAGTAAATTGTTATTACGTACTAGCCACTTCGTAACTGCTATACATAATTACCATTATGAATAAAACATGACAGAAAATAATGGTTATTTTAATCTCGGGTGTTTTGTAACACGGTAATCGAGTAAAATGTGACAAAACGCCTCGACGTAAACAAGTACACGCTATTAAATACTTGCGAAGAAATATGAGATTAAGTCGTCCATTTCTCGAACATACGTACGCGTTCATTTTTCGTAAAAACAATACCGACTTCTTAAATTACTTTACTCACTGATCGTTCACGCTATTCGGTCAGTGTCGAGTTTCAATCTTGTCGAGTTTTAGCTTTTATCCTGCATATAGCAGGTTCGAATGTCTTAAACTAAATAGTAACAAGTGGCCGTAATTTGATCGTAATTTCAACAGCTGACATTTTAGAACCAGTGGCTGTTTCTCAAATGCGTTTTCAATCCCCTTAGAAACTCGCATCAAATTAGTCTTCCTTTTTATTTTCTCGTCCCATTCCCCCAACGATGCGCCGCTATCGAAAAATGTTGATTAAGTTCGTCGCGGGTCCTTGCGCATCGACATTGTCCCCGTTAAGTCCGGGGACCGTTTAATTGGTCGGTTAGTAGGTTAATTGACGCGTTCTTTTCTCTTAATCAGCAGTGTATCAGCGAGTGTGGATAACGAGGTTAAATTGTGGTTGGCTCCTTCTTCAAATCTGACCTCGCGCTATGCCGGCACAATAGAAAGGCGCGTTTAACCTTTGCGGACGACACCGAGTCTTCATGCGCGTTTCTACGATTCGCGTAGAAATATTTCACGGTCGGGACGATTAACGCTGAAATGGGAACGAGTCGCTATGATAACCGCTACTCGTTACGGAACATTTCTTTGAGGAATGACGCGCCTCCGCGGGAACACGGTTATCGTGCAGGAACTCACGGAAATTAGGATTAATGCCTCTGTAACGAATTATCAGGATGCACGTGAGGTGCCTTGAAAACCGATGGAACATTCTTGTGGTAAGAATGAAACGAGAGATAGATACTTACAAAAGTATATCCACGCATTTTATGGATTCAACGTACCTTATTAATTTAACATTAAATTTGAAATTCGATACTATAATTTATATTGAGATAGGCCTTAATTGTAAAATATATCCTGTAATAATATATATTTATTTACTTCCAACTGAGATATAAATATATAAATTCGTTTGTACACGGTTTATCAGCACAAGAATCAGATTGATCATTGATCACAACACCAAACCAATCAAATCGATCAGAAACAAACTTTTTGTTCCGGCAATTAACAAAAATATCCAAGTTTCTTGACGCTATTCGTCTTTACGTTTATTAAGATAGAAACATGGTGACATGTACTTATTTATTTGTTGTCATATTATTTTTGGTTTTAATTAACTATGCACGATATAACATACTTGGGTATATATTAAAAACAGATAGTTCTATTATTGAAAGAAATATTATCGTTGGTAGAGATGATTCTCCACTAAGCAGACGTAAAAGTACGTCTACAGAGAATAACAAAAGAAAATTGTTATCGCAGGCTATGGAAGATAAGGTTGCTCCCACACCCCGGTTCTAGATTGAGGGCTCGAGTTTGACTCGAGTTTTCTGGTATATGAACGGCTTGTTCTATGAGACAGTACAATACAATAGAGCGTGGACTGTAATACAAGTTTTGTAGCATACGAGAAGATTCATAGCTGGCTGAGTCCGTATAGTAACATTGCCGAGTAGCGGCCATGGAACAGCCCTGTGACGTTTGTGTCGGAATAAAATGGCAAGAAAAATGATCGTGCTTGAGAACAGAGCCTAAGGAACATAAAAAAATTGTAACAATTTAACCAAAATATAACATATAACATAAGTAGTAGTAACATAAGTAATATAACATAAATTCATAGAATTACTCGCTTTGGCTCTGTGTTACTTCTAGTATTAAACGATTAAGGGTAATTATATTTAATATTCGATATTGAACATTGTACGCGTATTTTCATACGGATTTAAAGATTGTTCGTTATTTCTGAGAAAACGAAGAAGATTTCTGGAGTGGTCAAGGTTTTCATTTCATAATTACTCTTTGGTATTCATTTGGCGAGCTCGCGATCGGCAATAAGACGGTTCCATTCTATTTGCGTTTATTTACGCCTGGCAGACAGGCCGAAAACGTTTGAGTATAAATTTTAATAGGCACATCGGGCCTTCCCCGGAGCTCGTTCACGAAAGCTCGTCACGTAGAGATCCCGGCACGTGTTTAGGAAGTCGCTAGAGAGCCACGAGCATTATGAAACCTCGTCGCGACTATGAATGTTAATGGAGGCTTGGCCGCGCCGACGTTTACTATCGCCGTTGCAGAAAGTATGTATAAACACAACTGCTGCGCCGAGTGCATCCGCGCCTCGATTTCACGACTGGCATGGCGTGTCCCAATGGTTTCGAGCGTTTTAAGAATTCGCGTTGCACCACGAGAACTTCTGTGAAGCATCCTTAAAATCTCCCATCGTGGTTTCATACTGCACGCGACCACGATTTGAACATCCGATCCTGATGAAATTGCACATCGAATCCCCCGAAAAGATGCTCGAAAGATAATTTAGGAGATTTTCGTTATAACAATCTTTGTCCAATTCGTGCAATTTTATATTGAGCGGTCTAAAAACTGGATAATAGTAATAATTTTCAGAAGTTGTAAGGACAAAGCCGCTTTTTGGCAAAGAGTATTTAATGCTTGGCGTTGAAAAAATTGAAATTGAAAGTAGTGTTCGGTTATAAAATTCGACGCTAACGCAATTTCGCAGCAAGTAATTTGCAAACTGGTTGAAAAATGGCCTACGGAAATTTTTAGATTGCCCTTGTATTCTGTAGTATAGAACGCTCGACGATTCTCATCTTGGAAATTTAATCCTGATGCAATTGCGCGTCTAAGTGGTCTGCAAGGAAGGCCGAAGAATAATTTATAAGATCGTAAGAATTTGAATCGGATGGAATTGTAGCAACTGGAGTAAAAAGACGAGAATAATATTTGTAGAAACTCTAGGAATACTGTCCTTTGGTATAAAACGCATCGTACTTTTTAACTTGAAAATGTAATTCCGATACGATGCTATGTAGCTTGAAAAGATGATCGAAGAATAATTTATGAAACTATAAAACTTTTTCATACTGACGTAATTCTCCCTAAAGCGGCGTAGAAAAATTCTAAATTCTATTATCTCTCTTTGATATAGAGTACTCGATATTTTTCATATTAAAGATTTAATCCTGAAGCAATTGCGTACTGAATAGCCTGAAAAGATCGAAGAATAATTTACCAGCTCGTTCTCATGAGAATTTAATCTCGATACTCAGTGTTAAGTGGCTTAAGTATCGATAGACAAATAATTTACGAGAATTCTCAAGTTGCTATCATACGTATCCTAACGTAGAGTGCTCGGGACTTCCCACGTAAAAAATTTAGTCCTGATACCAAACGACTTGAAAATTGATGGAAGAATAGTTGAGATAAATTCCACGAGATTAGACTTTACGATCAGATAAATCCGTTGGATCAGTAGGTCATGTGGTGCGTGTGCTTTTTGCAGCACACGGTTTCTCGCGATGTCTAGTCGGCCAGGAAACACCAGTCAGCGACAGTTTTATACTCTTTGCTTCTTGACCTTGCCCCAGAGAGGCCACCGATCGGAACACTATTCGAAGCATGTAAGGTAGAGCAGTAGTTTCTTTCCTCACCGCTGGACGCTTAACGGTCTCGGTCCAGTCCGATCGAATCGCCTCGCCATGTATCCTTGAAGTATCTTCCAGTAACCAACCTCGAAACGATCAACCTGTCCGATCGAACTTTAACCATTGTACATTAAGTCCGTCGATTATAAAATTCATCCCTCTTCGTCTTCAGATATTCTTGGAATCTCCACTGGCATCAACGCTCCTAATTTAACCCTGTATGTACCTATACACGATTCTTCTATACATTGAACTTGGGTATCTTAATCTTCTATAATTAGAAATTAATCGAAAGAATATCCTAGTATTGAGTAACTTTAATCTTTCCATCTCAAAGAACTACCAAAGAATATAAATAACACAAAACTGCTGTCTCTTGGAGACAGTCGAATAGAAGAACAAAAACGGGTAATGAATCTTGTATCTTGCGATAGTATCGTAGGATTAAGAGCGAATGACGAACACGCCTTAAAAAGTGAAGGTACGGGGAAGATAATTTTTGTAAAAGCAAAATTTATCTCGGAGGCAAGAGGTAGATTATGGCGAGGAGGACGCGAAGATCAATGGAATCGACCGTGAAAATTGTCTGCCGGATATGTTCCGCGTGCTCGCGGTCAGTCGAGTTCTCGTTGCCCTGAAATATGTGTCACTTTTTGCGGACGCTCGTGCGCCATGCGGGAGACGAGTAACACGAGACCACGGCCCAGTTCCTCTGCAAACGCGAGGGATACACGCATTCTGTTCCTCGAGCGTTCCTCTTCCTTGACTTTTCTTTCCTCTTCTCCCTATTATTACTCGTTCTATTCTCTTGGCCCTTTTTTCGTATTTCGATCCTTATATCGATCATATATATATATATATACATATATATGGAGGTATCGTTGCAGCTGATAGAAGATGACTGTTTCGTACAAATCGCTAAATAGCAAGCGGAATAATATAGAAGAAAATAATAGAGGAATAAGTAATATAGTAATCAATGGTATAAGATAGGAATAGTGACAGAACGAACCAAAGAAGCGGAACCGCTTGTAATCCGTAAGGAAAACGATTAAGACGTTATCTATTGAGACGGTTGACAGTGCTAAGCGATTTTGTCTTAATATTAATCGAGAAAAATAGTCAAGATGGTGGTTCGACGTAAATACAAATAGTTCCAAATTTTTTTTTTACCAGTAATATAGTTTGTTCGTATTTCCGTGTATTGCCGTGTAGAACAGAAACAAGTCCCATCTCCATATGCGAGCTCGATCTCGCTAGTCGTTCCTATAAAAATTCAAATTTCGTCCAATATCGGTGACGAGTTGCGTAAGCAGCTCGTTCTGAGTCAGTTTCGTGGCAGAGAACTTTCGTTCTCGTTTGATAGGCGACGCGAGGAAAAATAGAAATCGAAATTGCGATCGCTGGAGAGGAGAAGATGATTTTCTGAGAAGCAAAATGGAACGATCGGTACGTTTGGGAAGCAGGAACAGTATTCCACGTCGCGGTACCGTTTCGTATTACCAGTTTCTTTTTCCTCACACACCTACGAATCGTTCGTTCCCTATCGAAATTTTCTATTCGAGGATGTATGTTCTACGACCTGGTGGGTGTCAATACCTGGCAAAGCTTTCTTATCTCGTAGAATGGAATTGGAAAATATTCCATGGCTCTCTTTTCTCCATATCTTTGAGCTTATTCTCCTTTGATCAATCTTCGTCTGTTCTCAACAGTCTTTCTATTTGACTTCGACTTAGGAAACTTGGAAATTTTACGTGAAAAATGTAAGGAAAGATATTATTTACTAAATTGTGGATTTTCATGCAATTACGGCATTAATTATAACTAATACAGTATATATATTGTATATTGTATTTTAAATAAATATATATACATATTATATTATGCGATATAATCACATAATTAAATATGCAAAAATGAAGAAATACACGTAACATGCGGAAGTATAGAAAATATGCATGGTATTCGTGTCGTAGTTATGAAATAAGAGAAAAACTAGTATTTGTAAAAATATATAGACAGCAGAAACATCCACAATCTACTAATTACGGATACTCGCGTAAAATCGAGAATATATTAAAACGTCCTAGAACAAAGGAGCAATAAAAGTCACGAAGAATAGAAAACAGCAACCATCGTGCAGTCTCGAAGAAATAATTCTTAGTCTGGCAAGTTCAACCAAGGTAGTCGCCGCTTCCGGATACGAAATTGATGTTTGCATACCACTTCGGGGTTCGATCGTCGTCGCGTGTCCCTCGGTAGTGGTTTCCAGTGGCACAACCTGGCTGGCAAGTAGAATCAGCCATCATGCGTACGGCACACCGCATTTTCTCCTGCAAACAGGAACATCCTCAGACACAGGGCTCGCGTGACCTCTCGTATTTCCAGGCGTTACCATGGATCAAACTGAGAGATTACGAGCTTTCGAGCCGCCTATCGACCGCTCACCCACGCACCAACCTGACCATTAGCACCGATAAATTATCCTACATCGTAACATTGCTGCACAGTGCGGCATACAATGGACAAAAATCGACATAATCATTGCTCGATTTTGATCTTATTATTCGACGACGTGGTCAGTCCGTGAGCACAGGTGATAGAAATGTAAACGATAACTCTCCGAAGAATCGATAGGTGATCGGTAAAAAATCTAATCGCTTGAAAATTAACTCACTGGAGAATTTGAACAGAGATGTGTTCAATTTTATATTAAATGTACTAAATGTCAGCGCAATATCTGACGAAACGGAGGGGTTAAAATAAATGATTTCTACGTGACAACTAGGAAGAAACGAAAAGACTGTTCCAAGCGTTGCCACCATTTATTCAAACGTCACCGTGTGTAACACGAGGTGGTGTTATTTGACTCGCACAATCCTCGATATCTTAAAATCGAATATTCGACTTTGCACGGAATGTATAATAAAACTCGCTGCACGCGCATGTATATCGGCGTGGTCACCAATTTCCCGGAAAATTCTATATCTTGAGATCTGGAAACGAACAGAAGTTCGTTCGAAGATTCCATTAGCCAGTAAATGGAGTGTATAAAATGAGAGATGCCGTTTGAGATATAACGCTCATAAACCTTGACGCGTGAAAAGATGTTTTCCGTGGAACGTGTCGTTGAATGGTCGGCACGCGATCGCCGTTGGAAGCTTTCGCGACGCGCGATGATCGCGTAAAACGACGGCATAAATCAAGAGGAATCGACCCAGATGGGCAAGCTTTCTTCGAAAGCGTGGCCAACAATCGAACAGCGCCGGTTGATTTATGTGCCGTGAAACGTGTTGACGTGCGTTCAAGCCGACGCACGGCCGTTGAACGCGAATCAATGTTTTGAGACTAAACGATTCGCCGCGAGCGTACCACCGTTTTCTGCACCGCGATCGCCAGCGTGATTCGCTTAAAATGATAATGAGCTACGGCCACGCCGAGAAATATCACTCTGGATGGACGCTCGTGGCCGTTAGAGCGAGACCACTTTGCATTCGAGTACGTATTCGCCTTTCGAAGGATCGATCGAATTTCAAAGCACATTTCGGAAAAACGATCCAGCTGCGAAAGTTAAGTTAGTTAACTTTTTTGCGATACAACAGAAACGATGGGTAGAGGGAAAGAAAAAATATTTTTGTTCGCTGCGTGTTGCGTTCCTCCGATTAAGTTGCGGTTTATCATCGGAAGATACGTTTAAGATACATTTAGTGCGATGCGGCAAAAATCGGAATAAACAGAGGAAAGGGAAATAGTTTTGTTCGTCGCGTGTTACGTTCTTCCGACCACGTTGTTGTAATCTGCAACGTCATGGTCTACGGTATAAACAAAATATTTCTGCGATTTGATATTTGTCGAACACCATTGGCGGCACCACCAAAAAGCGTTGGTCGTTATTGCTTCAGCGTGAACACGGCTTTAGACTTGTAGGTACGGTTGCTCGAGATCCTCGATAACATTCGCGGCACATTCTTCGCTGATGCTCCATTCGCCCTTCCCATTCAATCTTCCGAAAGGAGGAGAAAAATCGTTTTCTCGCTAAGGGATACAAAAGCTTTCGCATCGGCGCGACGTGAATTTTTATCGTATATCGATTTTGCTCGGTCCGGACGATCGTTCACTCGCCGGTCTGGCGTGTGTCGCCGTTGAAATACGAGACACGATAAAACCACATCCGTCCGCTGGAACAAAAAACAGCGGAGATCATGGTCGGACCCCCTTCGCCGGGGAATCGGTGTCAACGAGACAAATTGCCTGAAAAAACGACCGAGAAAGCCCCGAAAGTCAGCCGGATGACCCGGTATGCGAAACCAGAATTCGGTAACAAGCCGCCTTCAGCCCTCGTTCTCTCTTTCTCTCCGACTGCAATCATCGAGTTTTTCTCCTATCGGCCAGACTGCACCTGCTACTGATTCAATTACGTTCACACGACGTACCCGGCGCGTTCGCAGGTTTTGCGATCCAGCGACAAGGGGCTGTAACTTTGTTGCGAAATCGGATTGTTAGCGAAACGTGACGAAAGGAAGTAGAGTGGATGAAAGGGAGAATAGTGTGGCATCAGAGAGAGTTTCTTTAGATTCAGATAGGTACTTTGAACTTCTTTCGAAGAAGAATGTTACTGAATGGAAGGTAGAATGCAGCAGCAAGGAAATTGCTTTTAACCCTTTCACGTTTGATGTCGTACGTATGCAGTTATCTAACAGCGGACAAACGAAACAAATTAAAAATTAAATTGGTCAAATAAATCGAACAATCGTTCAAGTATACAAAGCAAGAAAACCGTAAAGTCAATAACGTAAGAGGCAACATAACGTAATTAAAGATTTTCGATTTCTTTATTTATATTCTCCTTTATTTACATTTTTCTTTATTACGTAATGCCCGTTAACTCGCTTACGTTCCTCGTCGTTTATCATATAATTCGTTTTTCCTAATTTACATACACTTGCGACTAGGAACTGATAGAAATGGGCATTCGCGGAGGAATAGTCAGAATATCAGTACGAAGCGTCCAGAGTTTCCCTCGCTCGTATAACAGCGTTCCGCTGCGATTCGCGTCGGGCTGGAAATCCTGTTAAATCAATACCCTAATTGACCGAAGCGGCTCGTGTGTAAACGCGCGTGAACGCGTACGCACGCAGCGCCGTTTCGCGTAATATTCAAGCAAGGATCCTCGCAGCATGGAAACATGGCCAGCTGGTCGCGATCGTGCATTACACCATATCTCACGATTTTACTACCATGCTGTTTCATTTATTTGCATAATAGCCGCTGATGACTCGTCGTAAAGACGCGCTGCAAACGCACAGACCTCGCCCTCTTTCGTTTCCTCTTGTATCTTTCACTTCCATTCATGTTTATCCTTTTTCCATAGTCGAGCTTCGTCTCCAACAGCGTATTTCGATGCTTCGTCTCCAACAGCGTATTTCGATGCTTCTCATCATATTGCGTTTACCTTTTACATCGACGAATTTTAATATTTTCTTTTAACCGCGATTTTCAGTGGGAAGATTCGCAGCGGGGTCCAACTTCGAAGACAAAAAACTCACTGACTCTCGCGTACACTCGATACCACTTTAAAACATAGATGTAGAGTATTAGACGAACAAAATTTACTTACTGCTTGAGCAGCTACGCTCCAGCTGTATTCCACGAGTTTTCTCCAAGAGTCGCTCTATAACACAGTTCGAAGACATAAAGTCGATCGACTCTTAGCGTACGTCGTACGCACCTGGTGCGTCGCATTTATCACGATCAATAACTTATTAATCGAGAGTCGATTTAATTGAATCTCCGGAGACCCCACCCATCGCGAGGTAAGAGAGCTTGGGGAGATACATCGATTTCCCTCGCGACTACATACTGACCTCTTCGTCGCGATATTACGCCGCATTAAATTCAGGTTAGCGCGCTGGGGGACTCATAAGACGCGGACGCAAAAATTATGAATCCCGTGAAAGGTTTCTAGTACAAAGGCACGGCTGAACGGTCCAGTGCAATCGCACATTTCATTAAACCGTTACAGTGTGACGAGTTCTTTCGCCCGGGACTGTAGAAAGGCGCGCGAACAACGATTGTTCCGCCATTCCATTTCGTTCCAGTGATATAACATTATGAAAAACCAGACGTTGAGACTTTAAAATTAAATCGTTAAAACTCCATTTTTCTCTCGTCTTCGGTTGTAAAATGTAGTAAGGTAGGATTACCCGAGGATCTGTGCTTCAAATTGCCTTGAAATTCAATCTTCGTCTTTACGCGAAAGAGTCGAACGATTTGTAGGTTATGGAGGCAATTAATCTAGCGTAAACGATAACGAAAGAAGGAGAAAATATTCGCCTATCCTGTGATAGTGTTAGACAACCGAATCGAGTTAAATGCCTCTCGATAAATATGGTCGTTAAGTATTCTATCTTACACTACGAAGGCTATTCTTCGATACGGAAAACCGACGAGTTCGTGAAAATCTAGGACGAAGCATTAAAATCAACTTACGAAAGAACTGAAACTATTAGTTCGGAAATTAAGAAATTACTTAAGAACGAAATTAAAATTCCTTTAAATTCTACGATTAAGTATTACGATATATAAGCCACGTATACAAAAAATTAAGAAGGAATTCGTTAATTATTCTGTTTCTCGAATATTAAATTTAAATTAAGTTGAAATTAAATAAAAGTAGTAAACTCGATAATATAAAATTGTATAAAATGGTATTTACTATGTTTTCCTCCTATCGCTTCGCGTAATGTAGCCTGCAAAAATCCATAAAATTCGACTTCGCTCGATTTCTCGCATCGAGAGCGAAAATGTGACCTAGGGATCGTACTTTGGCACGGTTCCAAGGCACGCGAGGAACGTGCGGCATTAGGCATGCTTATTAGTAACAGAAACCGAAGAGAAGCGACAGAAGGGACCTCGTACACGTATCTGCACGCGCGCACCTGTATGCAGCGGTGCATCGGAAATCGCCGGAGCCGTGGCATAGGCAATAACGCGAGCCATACAGGTGTAACTCGGCCCGTGGATAACTGGTCGCGCACGTAGCAGCGTCCCGATGGGATTAGACGAAGAGTTTTGCAACTGTGCCACCGGTAGCCGTTCGCAATTTGCATGATTCCCGAAGATTAACCTCGCAGCGCGCGTAACAATGCCCTCGAGCTAGAGCTGCGAGTTTTCTTCGTGAAAGGATTATATCGTTTCATAGCCGCGACGAGAAACGTCGATACACGGCTGTCGCGTATTTCCACGACGAAGAAATAGATGAGTCGAACAGGAAATTGGAAACACGCGGAGGATTGATATTCTATAGCTGTTGAACCAACGGCATCGACGAATAGTTGGTTGATTCGCGTAAGGTTTAGCTTCTTCGGTCTTGTGGAATTTATACGGGAAGAAGGAAAGGTCGTTACTTTTTGTATCACTGAGTTAGCCTCCTTCGGTTCTGTCGATGAAATACGTGTTTTGCGATGGAACGTTGTTCGCTCGTTCATTGAGAATTGGACGTGAATCGTGTACCTGGGCAACGAAAATTCCGTAACTTGTTAAAGGTGGAATTGATCATTTTGACTTCTGTGAGGCAGACAAGCAACGTAATATATTTCTAATGATTCTGATTTCTGATTTCAGGGATCAGGATGCGGTGGATCGGTTACGTGGCCACAATTCTCTGGTGGTCGGGCATCGCCAGGTCCCTCAGTACGCTGAATCGAGGTCACAGTCAGTAATACTCCTTTTGGTGATTTTAAACGCGAGTATTTCAGTAGCCGGCGCGTTCCTTTCCTCGTGTCTCCCCGAGCTGACTTTCTTGGCTGGACCACTTCCTCGCTCGAGACTCTCTCGCATGCTTTCCAACCAGAACTGGCCATTAATCGGATTCCCTTCGTTTTAATGCTATGCCTGACGTCCTGCGCATTTAGATCACTCTCTCTCTCTCTCTCTCTCTCTCTCTCTCTCTACTTCTCCCTCTGGCTCTCCCGATTTCCAAGCAGTAACAGTTTCCGATCGAAAATACACACCGTGACTTCAGACAGATACTTACCTTTTTTATTTAGGTAAAAGTAGCCAGTTCTGGCTGTAACCCTTCGTCGTTAAACCATCTTCCGTTCCTTCATCTGCTCGAGACCTGTTTCTCTTTCTTCATTAAGACTCCTCTAAAATGTGTAACGGCTAATTGAACAAAGAACTCGGTCAAGGTGCAGTCGGTCGTCTGCCTGGCGGCCGTGGGAAAAGAAAAGCGAACAAAGGGGGCGGACTTTCATCTTCCCTGTGTCCTGAACAACCACCAGAGATACGAAATAAGGCTGGAAAAGTCTTCTACTTCTCATTAAGCTCACACTGTGCACGAGAAAATCTACACTTCTCATTTCTGCACTGGTACTAACGATAATTGCGCTGGAAAACTAATGTACCGTATGCCGTGCCATTTAAACTGTCTACAGAAGTATGATAAATTCAAAGTATTCACCTCGTCGACTTTCCTTATCCGCTCGCAATATTAATAGCAAATTAATATCTTCTGCTACCTTAGCGATGGTAACATAATATTCCCTATCCCCGTTTGCCAACTGCATTATGTACACAGTCATAACGAACGTGAACGTAATTACCGTACCAGTACCATGTTACCCGCCTCTACCTTGCTAAACAACGAGCTTTAATATCCGTCTTTAATTACTACCCGGGACAATGCGGAAAATCGTGCGCCAGCAAAAGAGACTGATCCTCTATCCACCACTCGCCGCACAGAAACCGATGTTCCGTTTCATATTACCAACAGACAATACAGTCAAGCGTTCTCGCCCCTTTTGTAATTCCACGGAGGTGTCACGGATGGTCCATGAAGGTTTGAAGTTTCATAGAATAATCCGGGATCCGAAGGACGTCGCGTAAAGTAGTTTCGGTGATGAGGTGGTGAAGCTTCGCAGAGAATTAGAGAGTGTTGTCTGTCATAGTACGATATTATAGGGACGTAACTTGTAGGAGAGTTTAGTTATTAATATCGACGTGATTTATGGTTGTTTTCGCGATAGATATCAATTTTAAGTAACGAAGAACGTGGAACGAAAAATATATACGTACGCCCCAGCTGAAAGATGTTTGTCTCAACGCTTCTGAGCAAAAGTATATTCGCATTCTAATCGCGTATACTTTTCATAGAAATACAATCAAGGATTCTATCGTTTTACCGTAACAAGATGGTCGAAACCAAGTCATCTATTTCTTACGATTCAAGCCCCAGCAACTATCATAGACAATGTCCTCTAATCCATGGGATTGTGTGTCTTCGCTATCGGCTATTGTTTCTCCCCACGAAGACGAACGAACGTCGACCACCGATAAAGTTTTTCTTTAATTAACGCGGTAACGTGGTATAGGAGAAAGCGAGACCGTGAAGGTAGAGACCGCGACAATTTACGTCGGTTTACGCGCTCTTACTGTCTCGGTTAACGACCTGGCCCAGGTCTTCGTACTCCCGTACACTTCGACGATCGACCACACACTTTTTCCTTTCTTCTTTCCATCCTTTTCCTTTTTGTTTTTTTTTTCGCGTATGTCTCCGACTTCACGTGACTACGAGCACTCCAAGAGGATCACGGCGCACTTTCGCCAACGAACGAAAGATTCTATCGAAGGTTGGGCACGTTAACGACGCTCCAATTACCGAACTCGATTCTGTCTCGAATGGTACCAGGTCCTTTTAATTAGCGATTCGCCCGAAATCCAAAGAAGAATCGCACGGTGTCGAAGAACCGTCGATCCAGGAGTTAGTCCTTGAACCAGAGAAACGATTATTCGTCGAACGGCGCGACCTCGCGGGTCCCAGGATGCCTCCGTTAATTACAGAGCTTCGTTGGTACGATATCGAAAGAGTTAAACAGTTACTCGTCACGCACCACGCGATTACGAGATATAGGTCAACAGGCGCATCGTTGAAAGTTTAGTTTAACGTGTTCGAGATAAGGAAATAAGCGTCGATGGAGTTCGTGAGGTATTCTCGTTAGTATAGTAGATCGTTACGGGGCATTAAAATCGATTCTAGTTTCGATGTAAACATTGCTATTAGAAGGATTTAATTGTGCGTTTATTATTATTGTGCGTGTTGGAATAAAGAAAAATGCGTAGAATCAAAATCTATCGTGAAAGTCATCGACTTGACGTTATTGATCTATAACAGAAGTCACTTTGCTTCTCCTTCTGGTTGATATTCCACACGAATTAATCGTAGAGGCTTGACAGAACAATCGATAAATGCCATGAAACGTTTGAAATAACATCGTCTATCTCCGCTGTTTCATATCCTTCCATGTTCGCCTAGAATACAATTCGCCAACGTAGAATAATCGAACGGATGACGCGGCTTGACAGGACGATAGAAGCTCCCAGAACGTCTCGAAGTCTAGATCTAAGATGCTTCAACCGTTTTCTAGCTTCTTACAATGCTAACCGTAAAGAAACTTCAGAGAAACGAAAATATGGTACCAAAGATGCCATCATCTGTGCGCAGGTTACAAAATCACCCCGAAACCCTGTCGAGTCCCCGGGCCAGAGTCCAAAGAAGGCACGTGCATGTTCGTGTGGGAGTGTATTAAATCAGAGGGCACGCACGTGGGCGTGTGCGTGGACACGTTCATGTTCGGCAGCTGTTGTGTGCACAATACAACAACGAACGCGATCACCGCGTCCAATCTTCAACACCACCAACATCAGTACCATCAACACGCTTCATCCTCTTCGTCTGATCCATTGAGACCAACCCTAGCGGAGGCACTGGGCAACGAATCGACCAGGCCAACGTTGACCTCCCTCTCCAGCTTCCTCGTCACGGACTCGAGCACCGCTAGACCGAGTCACCATCCATCCGAGACGCCGGTGTCTTCCGGAGGGTCCAGCAGACCGCACAAACCGCTCTCGGCCGGTTCCGCTAGGCCGCTGCAAAAAAGACCGCACGCGAAACCCACGTCCGATCACAAGGACAGGATTCAAACTTCGGTGGTGCCTGCCTCGTCGAATTTCTGGGAGAAGGGCTCTCAGAGCACGAAGAGACCAGGTTCGCCAGAATCTTCTTGGGAGAAAGGGTCTCAGAGCACCAAGAGACCTGGATCTGGTTCCTCGGTTCATTGGGAGAAGGGATCTCAAAGTACTAGAAAACCTGGATCGCCGGATCTGTGCGAGAAAGGGTCCCAAAGTACTAGAAGACCTGGATCCTCTGATCTGTGCGAGAAAGGATCTCAAAGTACTAAGAGACCTGGATCTTCCGAGCTTTCGGAGAACGGATCTCAGAATACTAGGAGACCAGGATCTTCCGAGATTTGGGAGAAGGGACCTCAGAATTCGAAGAGACCTGGAAGTGTTTGGGAGGATAATAGTCAGAATACGAAGAAGCCTGGTCATCATGACTTCTTGAATATTCAGAAGACAAGACCGGAAAGTGGTCAGCATACAAATATCAAAGAGAAAGATACGACGCATGGAAGTTTTCAGAGTCATCTTCAGGGATTCAAGGATAAGGTGGACACTGGACACAATACGTTGGTGATTAGATTACCGGCGAAGGAACATGCTTCCAGCGAGGGTGAAGGTATAAGGCATAATAGGCCTAACAACCAAAGACCGTCCGAGTCGCGACCGGATGATAGTAAGACCGGGGATGCTGATTTGAGCGTGCAAGAGTCGATACACAGACCCAGTGTTAATTCGGTCGATGAAAATGTGAGTATTTGGTGATAACGTTTTAAAAAAACTATTCTTAATTCGGACTCTTTGCATATCTTACAATAGAACGTATACGATTAATGAAACTTTACAAATTGCAAATTACGAGTTAGCAGCGTTACAAGTTGCCAATATTATCTAACGGATTTGAAATATGTAAATTTCGAGCGACTCGAATTAAAAATAAAATTCAGAAATGTTTCATCTACTATTCAGGAACCTGTCAAGGACCCTCATCCAAGCTTGAACTTCATTCACACGGAACGTCCACAATGGGCGACCAAACCAGTATCCCCGAAACCCACAACAGACTTCTCGAAACCATATTTTTCGATAAAAACGACCACCTCTCGGCCGATTCCGATGAACGATCAGCCAGATACCAGGCCGAATTTCATCTCAAAACCCAATAGTCCGAGCACGGTTACGAAAACCTCCACCACTGTCAGACCGACACATTTCAGTCAACAGTCCACTACCAGGTATTCGACTATGTCTTTACGTAACTTAAAGTCTTAGCTTGAAATTTTTATTCGAAATTCTTTTCGTATCATTTCTAAGCGTTCTAAAAGTATATAAAATTCACCTGAAGACTTTCATTATGAATTTATAATGTATTATTAATACGTATAACAATGTGTTTCGATGTTTGTAAACGCGCAAGCCATAAATTCACCTACAGAAGATTTCAAAGTCCGGAAACATAGATTTTCCTATTAGAAGTATAATCTTAGCCGCAGCTACCTCGAATAAAAAATGTTGTCCCGTGTGTCAATCTTCTCCCTTTGAGCCCATCGATTAAAGTCTAATTTCAAATTTATCGACTTACTCCATAAATAATTGGAACAATCGAGCGAAACGACGCTGTTCGAGCGCCAGCTTCAAGCTTTTCTTTCATTCTAGCGCAGCCGGATCCTTGCCACAGACCTCTCACTGGCATGTGACCACAGAGCCCGTGTTCGTCACGAAGCAAAGACCGTCGTCGTCCACAAAGCCGATGGGCTCGCCCGAGACTACTAAACCTTTGACCAGCAGTTCGCATTTCTGGTCGGAAAACAGTTGGACGCCGCCTAGACCGTCCTTGAAACCGCACTGGACTGACAATCCTAGCCTTCTTCAGAACGGGCCCGAAGCATTTCCATCGCGGCCGAGTTTCAAACCGACCGAACCGCATGAAGTACGTCCTGTCACTTGTTCACCATGTCGAACCTCTAATCTGTTTAATTTAAAAATATTTGCAAGTTACAGTTAAAGTCAATCCTTATGAGAATATCACAGGAATAGGACGTCGTTCTATCGATCCTATAATTACTTTCCCGCCTATTTTCACTTAATTGCTGCAATAGAATCATTCATAGCAGAGATTCTCTAATAATTTTGCTCGGCGTTAGTAACTACTCAAATAAGAAGTCGACTCGCGACCAATTAACAAAGCGCTATCGTACACGTATGCTAGATCGTTACAGTGTATTTCATAATTAACTAGCAATTCATAATATTCATAATTCGTAATATATTCATGGTTTGATGTGTTTATAAGACCATGGAATTCTTAAATAACTCGAGGAACCTCGGTTCGCGCCGCTGCCACGCTACTCATAATCACGAACACTTCTTCCCCATACGAAAGATATAATGCTTCCGCGTCTTATCTAGAAATTGGTTCCCCTCGAAGCAATAGATAGCTTCGTCGCGTTGTATCCTCGATCAAGAGTATAGTCTCTGTAGCCCGCGGTACAATTAGATTCTATCGGTATTCGTCGTAAGAAAAACACCGTTTCGCTAAACGAAAGAAAATATAGCGCGACTTTTTGTCTGTTAATAAATAAAAAAGATTACTGTTAATCGTAAGAAAGAAACGGTGGATCGGCCTTCGGTTCGATTACACAGTCCATTGAACAGCACGATACGAAATAAACGAAGAACTCCATCTACCATCTTAAAAACTAATATTGGCTCGTGCGAAAGGTTCATTGCGAAATTTGCACAAACTTGAAAGTTATTAAGTCTTTATAGAATTCCTATATTTAATAATTCCTATATCATTAAACAACATATATACAGTGCTCCTTTATAATCATTGATTCTCTCTCACATGTAGAAAATTAAGAAATTCGAACACCGCGCGTAAAATACTCGAATGCTCGATCCAGCTGATATTGTATATTTCTTTTTTATAGAACACGGAGTTTCACAAACCGCTTGGCGCAGCGCACTACATCACCACGTCTCACTTTGAGACTTCAGCTAGGCCCAGACCCACAAAGAAAACCACCACTTCTACGACAACTACCACTAGTACCACCACGACCACTACCAGTACAACCACGACCACGACCACCACGACCACCACGACCACTCCAAAACCTGACACGACAGTGTCTACGACCGAGGCGGTCGCGAAAACTGGATCGGTGTTGACCGTGTCTGCCGCGACTGAAAGCAAGGGTATGCAGTGCGGAGTACCGCCCCTGTTTCCAAGACCGGAGACCAGGATCGTTGGAGGCAAGGACGCACCGTTCGGTCGATGGCCTTGGCAGGTATCTGTTAGGCGTACTTCGTTCTTTGGCTTCTCCAGTACTCATCGATGCGGAGGAGCGGTGCTGAACGAGAACTGGATCGCGACCGCGGGACACTGTGTAGACGAGTGAGTAATATTCTTCGTTCTATTATTAGAGAGTTACCAGCTCCTTCGAACTTTTCACAATGATCGATATGTCACGCTTTTGGTTTTTCCGAAGGCAATCGTGTGGAGAGCGTTGCACTATTGCGCCAATAATTGAATATTCGCCATTTTAATCTACGCGATAGAATCTCTCAGAAGCAAGCCACATAAGAATAACTCAGGACACGAATTTCAATGTTTGTGAAAAAATGCCAGAACGAAAATAGCGAAACGGAAAATCTGAGATCGTTGATCGTGATGAAAGGCACGATCAAAGTACGTAATCGCTTTCTGTTACGATTATGCTGCTCGTACGTGATCAAATGCGTGATTCGAACGACATACCTGTTTCTTCCAGTAGCCACTAAAATGCAAAACGAAACAAATATTCGTTATCGATTCTGTTACAGCCTGCTGACCTCGCAGATCCGGATTAGAGTGGGCGAGTACGATTTTTCGTCTGTGCAAGAACGATTGCCTTACGTTGAGCGTGGAGTTGCGAAGAAGGTGGTGCACCCGAAGTACAACTTCTTCACTTACGAATACGATCTGGCGTTGGTTAGATTGGAAAGCTCATTGACGTTTGCGCCGCATATTTCGCCGATTTGCCTGCCAGCCACTGACGATCTCTTGATCGGCGAAAATGCGACTGTCACCGGCTGGGGAAGACTGAGCGAAGGTGGTACATTGCCTTCTGTGTTACAAGAGGTAAAATTGTGTGAAGATTGTCAAGCGTAGGCTACAACAATTTTGGAGGTTCGATTCGCTGTAGGCACGTTTTAACAGAAGATTTGTAAGGAGTTTGCGGATTTGTAGATAAATATATATCTTTTTATTAACACGACTAACGAATAACGACGGAACTTGATCCTGCTGTAGTTTTCGAATATTTATCTTATTTTTATTTTTTACTACTTGCTTCGAATAGTTTGTATATTAGGTACATTAAGATAGATATGAAATTGTTCATTTAGAAGAGGGTTGCGTATCTGTTGTAGGTTTCCGTGCCCATAGTGAGTAACGATAGGTGTAAGTCAATGTTCCTGAGGGCTGGGAGACACGAGTTCATACCAGATATTTTCCTGTGCGCCGGATACGAGAGTGGAGGCCAAGATTCTTGTCAGGTATCCTTTTAAATTCACTATTCATTTTATATTTTGCACTTTATACATATATTCTGCCATTTAGGCTATTATTTTTCTGTATATATATTTTATTATCCAGAAATAATATCCAAGATTCGTCGCACCAGGACGGGAATGTATAAATATTTTTTCAAATATTAAATTCGTGTTAAAATTGATATTGTTCTCAAACCAAACAAAATTCTTGTCTTGTTTCCAAGCCTCAGAAAGGCTTCTTACGTGTAATTTTCAGGGTGATTCGGGTGGTCCTCTCCAAGTAAGAGGGAAAGACGGTCGATACTTCCTCGCTGGCATCATATCCTGGGGAATTGGTTGCGCAGAAGCCAATCTGCCAGGGGTGTGTACCAGGATCTCCAAGTTCGTACCATGGATCCTGAAGAACGTCACTTGACCCGGTTCCCAAATAACCATTTGCCACAGGATCTTGTCGACAGCTTGTGACGAACCGACTGTCCGAATAGGAGTTCCAAGCGTAACTCTGCACGCTTCTTCGATTTCTTGACCGAGGGATAACCAGGAGATTGCACGAATCACTGCCAAATACGTAAGACTTGTCGAAGAAAACGGGACTCGAGCAGAGGAATGGTTCTCGTTCTTCTTCGAAGACGAAAAACAGCAAGAGAGAAAAAAGGAATGGTAGAAAAGAAACGAGAGATATATAAGATATATATGTATCTATACATTGGATAGAAGTTTGAGAAACTTCCATCTTAAAGACTGCTACTCGGAAAGCGAAGCCAATCAAACACAGAACGCGCGAGACTGTGGAGATCGTTATGCAACGATAAAAAGAAAATCGCGCGCGTAGGACTGTATTTATATATATATAAATATACATATAAATATAAGTAAGATAATAATATATTTCTCGCCGCGAACGAACCGCGCGTTCGTCTGTCAGTCTTTTGCTAGCCTGTACATGAGTATATAAAAAGGAAACGAAATCTAAGCGGAGAAATAGCTAACGGCTTGACGTTGAAACGCCACGTTAAGGAAACTACGTAAATAATTAAAAGATGCAGTTTCAACAGCAAGCCCTATGATTATGCATCTATCTTACCCAAGTTGTATAGCGAATTCTGTAAAATGCTAAGTTCTTGCCCATCGCCCTTAGTAATCGTCTATTAATCGAAAACCTAAATTAATCTCCTCTCTCTCTCTCTCTCTCTCTTTCTCTCTTCCTCTCCCTTCGTCACTCTTTTTCTCTCTCTTTTTCCCTTCTTTATTTACAACGTACGGATATTTTTGTACAGACATCGTGTACTTAAAGGTAGGTGTGTGCGAACTAGGAAAGATCTAATAAATATAAATATATATATATATATATATGTGTGTGTAATTGTTTATAGATATATAACGATATTTATAAGTATGTCAAATAAACATATGTGTTTATTACTACCCGGAACTTGTCCATCTTTGTTCCCAAGTAGATTAAGAATTACAAAATTCGCGAATTGAGCGGATCGTTAACCCGACCAGCGATCAAAGCTACCGAAGTCTCTGCGTCGACGATGAAGTAGAGGAACGGATGGACAACTGTAAATGGCACTGGCCCTGCCCTCTCGAATAATCCATTTCCTACAAAAAAAATCCCTTTTTAAATATCTTATTCGTAGCATTAAAAGCTTACTTATTAAAACACGATAAAATTATTTAATTGAGAAGCTTTCCAAAAAATGGGTCCGTAAAACAAGACCAAGGGGTCCGTAAAACTCTTTTTCGAGTATATCGAGTTAAAGTGCCTCCTCTTAGCTACTTAGTAACAAAATTAGAAAACCAACAAACCACTAACTAGCCGTGTTGTTTTCACGTGATCCTCGTTTGTTGTCGACCTATAGACCCTTTTTTTTTTCAGAAATCGTCTCACTTATAAGCTAGTACAGTGCAGATGATGAAGAAGTTTTAAGTAAATGAAACGAGTAACAAGGAGTCTGAAGAATTGAGAGAGAGGGAGAGAGAGAGGATGAAAATTGGAAACGAGTAGCTGACAGATTAATGAAAATATTTACGAGTTGCATTCCTCGTAACGATTCAGGAATTCCTAGTATGCATAACGGAGAAGAACCGCAAGGTCTTTTTATTTATTTCCCTCGGTGAGTCAGGCACACAGGATATCAGTGATTAAATCCAGCCGACATTATAACAATACTGAGAATATTCTTGATCGTGGCCGGCGTCGATTACAATAAACCGGAAACGACAGCTCTTGGACGAACAAACAACGAATTAGCGACGATTCGACATTCGACAGGCGATCGAAGGAAAGGCAAATCTCTCAGAATCTTTGCGTAATCAAACACTTAATGGCTTCGCGGTAAAAAAGAGAAATTAACTATTATATGGATCTGTTTTCTTCGTTTCGGAGAAAATAAACTAACGGCGATATTTGTTCGATTCTCACGATGCAGTTTGCTGATACAACGTTGGTTGCCAGTCAACAACCTCGACGAGAGAGTGTATCGAGTTACATATCCGACAATCTATCAACGAAGAGATAGATAGTCCCTTGACGAATCAATCGAATTCGGCGCGGTTCGCGATGCCCCGATCTTCGCGAAGATTTCTATTTTACCGCGTGTCTCTAAAAATTCCGTCTTTCACAAACGCATATTCTTAACATCAAGAAAAATATAATAAAATTCTGAAATCAATCTGAAATCTAGATCTACAAAATCCTAATGGTACGATAAAATCAATTTTGAAGTTAACTTTATAGTAGCAGACTTTGTTTTCGCCAATTAAAAATTGTTTTTATCAATGATTCCTTTAAAGCGTCTTTGTTTAATTACGAATTCGAAAATTTTTGTGGAAGAGATGTAACACAGCAGTCACATAGACGGATGTTGTAAATCGAATTCGTAAAAGATATACTCCGGCCGACAGAATTTTTGTAACGATCTAATACGAAGAAGGAAATAAAAAGGAAGGGGAAACTGATCAGACACGCGCCAGTAGTAACGGCAAGGCATCGTCAGACATTTGTTCGCCGCGCGTACACCGATATCTTGTTGTTTGCGAACGACATGCACCGTAGAATCGCAATTTCACCTCTGGATATTGCGTCACAGCGATTACCTGATCGAACCTTGCTAATCGCTGATCGTTTCCTCCTACGATAATCCGAGATATCCTCTTCTGTTTCCTATACACGAGAAATTCGAGATTCCCAGACTATACTCTAAAACGAGTATAACTCTATAGAAAAATTTGTAAAAATTGTAGACCTCGCGGGAGAAAAATAGTGGACAAAAATATTAGAAAAATTCTTGTGAAAGAAGAATGTCAGGTCTTGTAAAAAATTTAACACGACCATGTAGTCACGTAGCTCTTGGAGTTTGAAGTTACAAGGAAAGTAGAGGAAGAGTGCAGTAGAACGAAGAAAGCAGAGAACAGAAACCTGGATGATAGTATCGGTAATAGTCCCGACGAAGTGGAACGATCAATGGAGGATCGGTAGGGCGATAAGTCGACTCACGAGAGTGGGTCCTGTCTGGTTTCATATAGTTTCTGATGTTCACCCCGATACTTTGTTGCACGTCTCTGGCGTACACACCAAGATCTGGTGTCATTGGTGAGAGGTCCGCGGTTCTAGGCTCGAACACGTCCAGAATTCCCAACTGAAAATGAGATTAATTTTTGTATAACGAAATATTAAAAATATATAACAAATAAGGGGGAAAGTTATCAAGACGGTAATTAGAATGGTCGAATAATGCGGTTCGAAGAATATGATCGAACGGAAGGGAATAGTGAAAAATATCGAGAAACGATCAAACGCTGGTAAAAATAATAAATTCTCAGGCAGAGTCAACGACGATTTTAAATAATCCTATTGCACCGCGTGAAGTGGCTCGATAGAACAAAAGACTTTAACTTCAAGAGTCAAATTATCTCAAGCTGAACATCGTCTATTCAAAGGCAGTAAAACCTGTGAGAATGCTGAAATAACAGTGGAATCGGCCGTAAAACTCGCGAGTAGAATAGTGCCGGACCCAGAATTACGTCCATTAAACAATTCTCATTTTTCGCTGTGTGCTTCGAATTGTCGTGAATTACGTGTCGTCAAGGAGGCTAAGCGTTGCGCCGATCGCTCTGCTTCGCGGAATACAGCCGTGACGAGAAACGGAAAGTGCGCTCAAGATCTCTAGACTAACGCGATTAAGTAATTAGGCGCTTAATGGCCGCGACTAATGGCAAAATATCGAGCGGCGAACACCGGAAAGCACGATTCGGCCAGGTTTCGAGAACCGTTCCCTTTTGGTCTATTAAAATTCATTCTTCGACGATTCGATCTATTCCGGGAGGAAAAACAAACTGGATAACTAAGTTTCTTTGTAACGAAATTCTGCTCCGTACCCTTTGGAGGAAAGAAGTTAATGTGACAAAACCGCGCAACATGAAGGACGGAATGGTGGCCCTGACCCAAGTAGCCTGTAACTGCTTCCGCAACAGTCTCAACGATTTCCCGCCAAGATCTCTCGTCAGACGATACGTGTCCCTTCTGTCTGTCGCCATCATGAGCAGAATATTGTACCTTGGATCCTGGAATGTCACGAGTTAGAAAATTAAATGTTAAAGTAAATTAAATTTGTACGAATGAACTTTACAAGTTGCCACTCGTTTCGTTGTTATTTATATAAAATTGCAAAATTACAGAGGTCTACAACTTACAGCTTGTAACTTTTCAATTCTAATATTTTTAGTTAGTAAATTGTCGTGCAAAGTGGTTCTGATGATACTTTGAAGTATCTTTGTTATTTATTTAAGGTATCTTTATTAAACGTTCCCATTATTCATTAAAGCGACGATATGCTGCAATAACTGTGGGGCAAATCTTTAAAAAATTGTCACGTGTCGATATTCTGTATAATCATTTATCTGTTGCTCAATATGTACTCTTCGTGTTGTAAATATTAGAATGTAGGATAACGTAATTGTTCGTGTGTCGCCGCAGTAATTATAGATCCTATCAGTTTATAGTTTTCTGCATACGGACGGTACGGCCGTATGACATACGTTTAGATGAATAATTATAATAGTAATTATGAAAACAAATATATGTTTGCGAGCTTCTCGTGGAAGAGAAATATGGTTCTTACATCAAGAGGAAACTCAAGGGCAACAGCGTGCAGCGATGGAAAATAGGCAAAAGGTAGAACTGCGAAGTATCTGGAAGCCGTAACGGAGGAGACATCGCAGCCGTTTACCAGGAACGATATCTCCGTCGAGTCTCTGACGGATGCCTCGTTCAAGGTCGTCGAATAGGGCTTCCAGATTCCTAGATCCTGCATCCAAATTCCTTCGTCTGAAATGCAAAAAATAAAATCATAGAAAGTAGAAAAATTCCATTAAAAAATTATTTTTGGACACAAGTTACGAAATTAATAGAGAAGAATTAAATAATCCAGTCAACACGTCGAAAAAATTGTTGTACAAATTGTACAAATACTCTATAACGTTTAGGGATAGAACTCTCTAGAAGGACAGAGAGACACGAAGGCGTAAAAAAACCGAAAAATCGACAAACTGTATAGCGTGTCAGAAAACCACTAATCTATCCCAATTTCTAATCCCTATCTCCCCCTTATTTTTCACGGACCTTAATACGATAAACCAACCAAATTCATTAGCGCTCCAACTAGAACCCTTCACCATTCGTCCTAATCATTTTCTACAAAATTCACCACACACATCTCATCCATCCTGTTGATCAACTTATAGAGAAATGAAAGAACGAATAACAGAAAAAGAAGAATAAAACGAAAATAAAACACTCTACCTGGATAGCTAGAGAAGAATCCCCTGGGGCTCCGGTCGCTACGTTTCTTTCGATTCATCACCGTGCTCGAGGATACAGTGGTCAGCTGTCCTGTCGACCCGGTTTCACTTGTGGTCGTGACTGGCAAATCGGTAGATCCCATCTCGTTCGGGATAGACTGATTGTTCGAGTCCGTTGAAACGGTATTCTCATCAGCAGGTGGTCCATTCGTGGACGACGCCTCGTTCGCCTGAGTTGAGATCGTCGAACTCGTTGAAGCTTCTGTGACATTGGCTGCTGACGTTTCTGAAGTTTCTGTGGATAACGCGATGACAGTAGTTCCGGTAGACGTTGACGTAGAAGTTGGCGAGCCTGTTAACGCGGTCGTTGACTCCGAGATGGGTTCAGTCGTCATCACAGATTCGACAATCTGATCAGTAGAAACGATCGTCTGACCAGTAGTAAATGCAATCGTCGATTCCAAATTTGTTTCCATCGACGTTGAAAATGTTACTTGCGTCTCTGAGGTTGAACTCGGAGCGGATGTAATTGCAACGGTACTCGTCAAAGTCGATGACGTACTTGATGTTCCATCGGCATTTGGCGATTGAATACTTGGTGTCGAAGCGACTGTCGTTATAGATTGAGCAGGATTTGCAACAGTCGTCTGCGGTGTTTCAGAAGTTATTGTAGTAGCTGTAGTAGTAGTAGTAGAAATAACAGTCGCAGGTATGGTAGAAGTTTCAGATGAAGTTGTAATTGAACTGGACGAGGTGCTCGTAGATGTAGTCATTGCCTCGGTAGATAAAGTTGTAACTAAACTAGGCAGGGTGGTAGCTACCGTAGTACCCGTTAAAACAGAGCTAGCAGAAGTAGTTTGTGTCAATCTATCTTGCTCGTCTACGGTGCTTAAAGTCATTCCAATAAGTTCAACCGCCGGAGTGGTAGACATTGGTGTATCGCTAGTGATCTCAGAACTCTGCATACTTCTTATTGTTGTACTCTGCGTGGTAGTTTCGTCAGGAACCAACGTTCTTGCTTCGGTCGTCGATTGTTCAGCCACCACACTAGTTGTTTCTGGTACAGAAGTAGTTTCGGTTTCGTTGGTTCCTTCCTCAGGGACAGACAGATCGAATCCGTAGAACCTAAGAATGTCTTCGTACTCTGGCCTCAGTTTCGTGTTCTCGTGATTGAGCGTTAGACCCCCGAGGAAACCATCGGCGTTCAAATACGTCTTTGAAATACAGAAATAATTACTATGGACCCGTCACGGATCTTTGATTCGTTACGAAACTTGTTCGAAAAGGGCGATCGACCAGAAGAGAAACTGCTAGTTAAAGAAGAGAAATTACGCGTTCAAATGAACCGACGCGGCAAATTTTCCGTGTTCTTTTACTGCGTCTAATCGCACTCGTCGAATGTATTATGCAACAGCGAAGAATTTAACCATCTGACGCACAGATTTTTCCAAACTTACAAAGAATATGAAAGGAATAGCTGGCATGACAATTTGTACATACACCTCTGCTCAAGATGTTCGGAACAGAGCGATCAAACGCGAAGAACACTAAAGGATACAGTTTCACAGAAAGTCACAGCCTCCATTTTTTATAAGGGAACTGTTCTAAAGTTCAGTGCGTTGTCAATCAATTCCATATCGTCAAATTATTAAAATATTAAAATATTGATGATACTTCTCGAGGGGTTAACGAGAGTCAGAAATGACTAGGATAATTCTCTTACCCTCAATCTACGATGGATATCGCGAAAACCGATCCTGGTGATGTCTCGATCTCGCGGTAGACCAAGAGCATCCACGATCTGCTGTCTTCCTCTGCCAGCCGAGCCCTCGTAAAGTGCGGCCAGAATGAAGCCAACCCCCGTCGGCGAGAATGCAACGTTCCCGTGGGCCGTGTACTGTTGCAGAATCCGCACGCCTAGGTCGTTAATAACGTCCGTGATGATGTCGACCGGCCGATGCGGAACCGGTTGATACCAGCCGTCGAATCCCACGTTGTCGTAGCCGTGGACAAACACGTACGACACTGTTGGAGAATATTTTCATTGAATAATCGCAGCATCTTAAGGAAAATTAATTAAATCCTAAGATACGGACAATTTCTCAAATACCAATCGACGCTGTCGGAACGTTTTCACTGAAAAATTATAGAATCTCGAGGGGGCTTGGTTAAATCCTAAGTTAAGAACTATTCCTCAAGCATGAACGACACTGTTGGAATATTTACCATAGAGAGATTATAAGATCTTAACGAGACTCGATTAAATCCTAAGTTAAAGACAATTCGCCGAGTACGAACGACACCGTTGAAGAATATTTCCATGGAATCGTAAGGAAGATTAATTTAATCCTAACATAAATCACGTATATATTACGCGGAATTCGCGAAAGGTTCATACTCCGAACTGTGAACCAATAGGCAAACATTAACTGGGAATAATAAAACAGAACGGAATAAAAATACGTACGCTGCAGCAGGATCAGCCAGGACACCCAGGCGCCCATATTAATCGCGACTGGTTGCTGGATAACTGGCGGACGAGGAGCACAGGTCGACTGGCGAGGAGCATGGACAACCCGTCTTCTCGCGGATTCTCTCTCGATTTACGAAAGGAAGCGCGGCACGGTGGCGCGAAAACGTGGGTCGACAGGCAGCTCTCTTAGGATTAGTCTTAGTCGTCCGCTCTCTACGTCGGAACTGGCTCGCGGATGGTGCACGCCGCCCGCTCGAGCCTCTGCCGGCCACTCTGCTATTTTTTAAACGGCAAGGTCGTCAGGTAGATAAACCCGTGTCTATGTACGTCGTCATATCGCGCGCTCGTCTTTCTCCTTTCCCCTTCGCGAAACCGTGTGCCGGGGTTCCAGCTTCCCCAGAGGATGCCAAGTTGGTAGTAGGAGGAGAATGAGGAACAGGAGGAGGAGAATTATTCAGAATTATTCAGAGAATCACGGCGGATTCGTTCCTCCAGATCTTGTTATGGGTTCTTGGGATCCCGGGGATACGCGAGCTTGTGGGAATTTAATGGCGACTGAATAAGTGATGGAATTTAGTTTTGGAGAATTCAAGAAAATGAATTCATTCAACCCTCTAGGAAGAAACATATTTTTGATTGGCAAATTCGTTACTTCGAAAATCTAGTTTTATTATTTCGTTCTATTAGGATCTTTGGAATTTTAGTAGGATTTTGTGGCGACTGCGTGAATCATGGAATCTAGAGGGTTTGGAAATTTTGATGGAAATTTGTAACATCGATTAATTTAGCCCGCGTTGATGCGACGACGATTATTTTAGAACGAAATTACGATAACACTTATATCTGGACGATTCAAAGACGTAGTAACAGTTAAGGGGTAAGAAGGTAATTACGTAGATTACTATGAATTCGGGAACAAGCAAATTATTCGAAGATAAGCGCGTAGAAGCCGACCTTTCTTCGCTCTCGCGTTCGCACACTTGCAACTTCCATTCTTCTTCGAGCGTGATCTTAATAAAGTAACTAGTTGTGGCAACTTCCAGCGTAACGTAACAGGGAGCAACTGAATCATACGCGTCATAAGTCTTGCTCAATGTTGCGGTCGTTACTGTTCACAATGCAATAAACCTTGTTAGGCGCGAAGTCTTCCAAGTAAAATTAACGACTTAACGAAACAATGAACGAATCCTCGAAATACCTGTGCAAGGAGCATCCGTGTCAATCTTTTTAACTGTAGATAGTAAATCTCCGTTTTGCAATAAAGTCTAATATCTCCATGTTGCGTAATATCAGGTAGATTTTACCAGCATTTTACCGATGATTAAATAAATAATCTCCGCGTTACTGTTCTAAGCGAATCTTTATTGCTTACACGGTACAGAATAATCGCCGTTACCGAGTACATTTTCTCCAGATTAACTGCATGGATAGTATCCACGAAACGTTGCCACGATTCTCGTGCAACTAACGATGAAAAAGGATGTTCCTAGCGCCAGTGATGGAACGAATCGAACGTTTTCGACTTCGAACGTTGCGTGGATATCCACGCAATATCCGGTGCCGTCCATTACCCGCAAATTAGACGTTCGTGATGGTAATTGTAATGGCTCGCGAACGTCCGCGGGCCATTGGTCGCTATTTCATTGGCGAGAATCATTTCGCGCCCGTTTGGCCATGCGAATTGTCGGTAGAAATGGACTAACAACTACTGGTTTCTCAATTGACGGCTCTGCTCAACGTTCGTGATTCTTCTGGATCGATGCAACCAAGGAAAAGAAATCCGAAAAAAAAATCGTGAGCTTGGATTGAGCAAGGATTTTTAGGTCTTCCGGTTACGTCCACCAGTACCAAGCACGCTTTTTTTGTTGAGTCGGTAATTATGGGACAAAAAAGTAGAGAAAAAAATTGATTACACGTGCGTCTCGACGCATTACGTGGGTTTGATTCGTTTTTCCGTGGAGAAATCGCGTGTCGTTCATATTAGGACACTGGTGGATAAAGAAAAAAGGAGTGACGAATAGTAGACAAAGATTTTGCCCTGATTTTATTTTCGTTCCATCTTAATATTAACGTTTCGGGATTTAAGAGACGAAAGGACGGATCAGTTTTCGTTCCTTGGAGATCTTGCGTCTATGACAGTAACACTCGCAGAAGAGAAAGAAGAAAGCCAGTATGATGCCTCGAATAAGGAAGAAATCTTTTAATTAGGATGCCGATGAAATCTACGACGATTGATTTGGAAGACAATACCTATGAACAATACGAAAAATATTCCTTGCATATCGGTGACGTTCACCTTCCGTTTGTTCACCGCCTGGTTACTTCCTGGCACTTCCCAGCACTTGTCTTTTATCGGCATCCTTTCGGTGATCCATTTATTCATCATCCCAGACTCCAGCATTCGATGCAATCTACGTTACGATGAATCAATTTCATTCGGACAATTTTAATTCGTGGAAAAAATGAAACTACGAGTACAATGGGACACGTTAGAACAAACTTTCCTTAATAGAAACGATACAACTTATAAACCAATTTGTAAACTTCATTAACATCGATATTATCCAGACTTTATTCCCTAGTTTCTTCCGTTCTAACGTACCCGATTGTATCTTATATTCCAAACCACTACTCCAACTAATTACCGACTTCTATCGTTCAGAAGTCAATTAACGCGCAACTTACTCCGCGTTAATGACAGGCAAATAAGGACTGTCGTGTGGAATGATCATCGCAATGGGTTCATCGAGAAACTCGTCCATGCTCAACGAAAAATGGCAGACTCCGGTCAGCAACAGATCCTTCCTCATCAAGAACCTATTTCACGGTACCGTTAATTTCCACGGATTTCCGTATGAATTTGACACGAACGATACCTGAGGGAACTCCTCCAATCGATCAGAGCGTGTTTACCATCCTTCACACGTTCCAGCAGTTTCTCTTCCTCCGTGTCGTTATGATTTTCCGCGCGCGACAGTAAGGTATGGTATTTAGGCTCGTCGATGTCCTGCAGGTAAGTTTCGAGAAAGCTACCGTTTGGAAAACTCCAGGTGATGCCGTCCTTACGCGCCAGCAGATCGTCTACGGTTAGGATAGAGGCGTCCATTCGTGGAAAAGTGAGAAAAGCGACCAGACTTCCGGAGTAAGTAGCTACCACGACCATCACGATCAACCACCAGACGCCGATCAGTATGCGAGCGCTGTCACAATGCGGCAGATACATTCCTCCTGGAATTTTTTGAATTTTATTTCGACGTCGTGAGATTTCTTTATATATATATATATATATATATATATATATATATATATAGAGAAGATACTTTTTGATCGTTGAATTTCAATTAGCAAATAAAGAGAGAGTATAGAGATAGGTGTGTTTGACTACTGTATGGAAATGGAAAGAATTTAAACGCATGAAATTTACGAGCCGATGTTCTGGCAATGAGTATTGTTACCATTCCATTTCATCCCGTCGTTACTACCATCATTAAGCAATCGCTGAAATCGTTAGATTATACGGTATGAGAAATTTTGCTGATTTCTGCTTCTACCGATACAAAACAATAGGTTCTGAAAGATTCTGCAATTTCGTACTAAATATATGTTTCCGGTAAGTATCTTGTAATTTTTGTACGCTTTCAAATTGGTTTCAAATTTGCGAGCCACCGCAAAAAAGTTATATCCCAACAAATAAAATTTGTATGCGATAAATACAGAACGTTTGACCTGTTGATCGGTAATAAAATCGCCAGAAGCTTGCATCGTGTGAACGTGCGAGAAATAGAGGCGGTTTACGGGACAATAAAGTCGTACCTTGTTGAAGAAGTGCCCCGTACACGTACCACACACACTGAAACGAGGACTTTAGGCCCGAGGTCTTGATGCTGTACGGGCTGTACTTGTGAACCAGGTACAAGATCGGACCCATTACGATAATGGATACCGCCAGACAGGCCCACGTCTAAAAGGCAGTCGGAACGTTAGAGGAATGCCAGCACGGAACATACCGAACCGAACGACGACAATCTTTATAGTTCTGTCATTATGCGTTATTACGTAGCGGAATGCCGAAACATTAGTGAACGCTTTTAGCACAGGCACGAAATATCTGTCTGCGATCTTTTTGTAACTACGTCGATTCGTTTCTGTCACAGCGAGAAGCACAGGGAACCTTGCGAGAAACTATTAAGCGGCTAACGTTCGATAATATTATATGTACGCTATATTTGTTTCGTTTCTTCGGTTTTATCTTCGAGCTATTTCGGACGGAGATTTGTTAGGTCAAGTTTCGAGCAGGGACCAACTTAATAATATTACAAAGTAACGATTTAAAAATACTTTTTTAGAAGATTTTTTTTGAAACCTAACTCTCTCGTTATTCTCGAGAGTTACCTGTATTATTCAAAGATCTGGTAGCATTGTTGTTATAAAAAGAAATGTTGTATCTATACAAACCTCTTTGGTGAACGGTGAGGCGAACAAGAGAGCTCTAGACAATTGTTTAGGCCTGGAAGTTAAGAAACTATAGGTCTGCACGAAAATAGGTACGGTAAAATTAATCGAGTCCTTCTTATTTTCGTTAACAGTGATCGCGCAAGCACCTAAAAGAACCTCCCTCTCTCGCACCAAATCGATCACCTCTTTTGGCACTTTTCTGGTAGTCGACATGGTCATTCCTTTAATTTTCTAAGAACAGAATTGATTAGCCGACGAAGACGATGAGGGACAATGAACGGTGCGTGTGTATAAATTCTCACCTCGCCAAGCTTGGCGTACCGAGAAGTATTCCAAGAGTTCGAATTTCGAGCCACATCAGGCGTAATCGCCGTGTAAGAGAAATTCAATTTCGAGCCTAAGTAATTGATCGCGTCGAATACCAATCCTTCGTACAGCTTTTTGCCTGTTTTACTCGCAGAAATTATCTGCCATGGTGGATTCTAAAACAATATATAAATTTTCAACTCGATCACGTGGTTGTATCGAAGTTGAAACGAAAAAGATTCGAGCTAAAGCTCGATAAATTAACTTTCCTTCCTAAACAATGACTCAAGAAACACTTTACTTGTTTATCTTCCTACATTTTCTTTTCTAGCCAATAAATCTTTAGAAAGATTGAGATAAATAAGTTAAAAGATCGTTTACCCACATGGTAAGTCGCGATTGGTAAATTAGTGCCCCTGAATCCGTGCGCGATATGAGGAAAAATCACGTCCGTTAAATTCACTCCGAAACCAGGTGACCATGTGCCTATATCCAACAGGTGTGCCATGTTTCTACCGCGAGAAAAGAAATTTCCCCAAGTTATGGACGAGGAGAATCTCCATAACAAGCACCGTCCGCAGAAACGTTCTGAAGCAAACGCGTTTTGGGAAAGGTGTATCTGACGGGAACATAGTTTCGATTTTAGTTCGGTTAAAGAACGTTTCGCTATAAATTCGTGTACAATTTACTGACTCTAATGTTCTTCAGGAGTTCCGCTCGCCTCTCGCGTTTCGTCAGCCTGATCATCTCGAACTTCTCCTCTTCCATGCTCTTGAACAGATCAATCTCGTTCGTCAAGGAGTACTCAAGAGCTTTCGCCAGTGCTTGAATCAATTCTTCCACGTAACATATCAGCTTGATCTGAATCAGAAATCTTTCAACAATTATTTGTCCTATATGAACGAAATTTTATAGAGGAACTGCTTATAATCTTTCTTTGGGAATTGCTTCGCTTTTTCTATTTTTAATATTATTAGACCGTGTAATAAGTTCGTTTTGCAATAAATGAAGCGATCCCAGCAGTTAATTATCTGAAAATATAGATCGTTACTTCACAGTAGTTGCTCAAATTAGTCGCGTTGTACATGAAGGCTACGTTTCCTCCTTCTGCCAATAAATCAACGAATGCCGTCATGTTGGTCATATTCTTCGTCGCGCTGTCGGTGATCACGTACAACCATTGACTACCCGGATGGACCATCTTCAAGGATCTCGCCTTAAAACAAAAATCTCAACCTAAGAAATCCCTCCGGAAATTTTCAAATTTTTGATATGAAATTGACAAGGTATCGGTCTTGTAACAAAAAAACGGGAAATGTCGCTTATCATGATCTTTGAGATTTTTATAAGAACAGAGATCTCACCACGCCCATTACATCAGCAATCATGTCGACAGTAGCAATAACTAAGAAACAGTGTCCCAATTGTTCCACGTGGAAATCTTTCAACGTCTTCTTCACCGAACTTTTCCTTTCACTTCTCGTCGTTTCGTGTTTCAACGTGAAAATCGATCTAGAGATCAAGTTCAATTGCTTGTTCGGTAACTTGTCCGAGATGGCTGTCATCGCTCTGCTGATCGTGTCTCTGCCTGAAACAAGCCATGAACACGAACCGGATTAGATAAAAGGACTCACGTGCCATTATCGCGGCTACTAGTTGCCCTTATCACCGAATGTATCATCGTGGAGGATGTTGATCACGTTCCAGGATAGAATGTTCATCATCCTTAAGTCGAGAAAAATCTGTGACAGCTCCTCTCCTGGCACCACCACTGGCATGCTCATGCCATCCGTCTCTGGGATTCGTGGACAGTCTGGATCTTGAAATAACAAACTTTTCTCTTAGGTTTTCTTCATTCAGATTCTCTAGAGAACGATATTCAATTTTCATGTTCTTTTCATTTATTTAGATTCTCTTAATTTAGTATCTCCGGAGAACGATACTAATTTATTTGAATTTTCTTGATTTAGAATATTTAAAAATTGATACCTCTGTACCTGTTATAGCGAGATGTATCAATTCTTCCTTTCGTACGACCTCGTGCAGGCGCCACGTTATACAGCAACTCGCGACAGATAAAAGAATTGTATAGCCTTGGTAGTGATTAAGAAGTAACGAGGTTTAATGAGTAATCCGAATGATAATTAACCATGTTTAAAGATGTAGAGTTTACCTTGCCACAGATTGACATCCGAATCACGAAAAACACGTACAACTATACCACCTATGTGCATCTCCTTTTTCACAGTATTTATGATTAAATCGTGCACCACCCCCATAAAATTTCGATGGTCGCCTTTGTTATCAAAGAAGCTTTTATCGATGATGACGGCTGTTTAAAAAAATTCTTTTTCACTGAACTTAACTCGATTTTATTTCTTTCTAAGGATAATAACACCATCAAAGGATAATATCACTTGGAAGAAAAGAATTTTTGCATTTCTTTTACGTTTTGTTTTAAGAGGAAAATCACTCGTACCCATAGTAGCGTTGGTGGTAATTAGAGATGGAAAATTGTTGTAACTGTTGCCATAATTGACACACCAGAGGAGCAAGAGAACCGATATCATTTCTATTGACAAACTGAAATAACAGCGCGTCGTATTGTTCGTACGGTATATAACCGAGGACACCTGTGAATAATGTATCACTTCATTAGTTTGGCCGATTCGTTATTACTGGCTGAGCTGATCGCGATCACGAGCCGTATACCGAGCAAACCTAATGCAACTCGATGCACCGCGAATCACAAGAAAGGTCAGTTCTTTAATAACTAACCACCGAACGATCGAACCCCCGTGAAATTGAAACGAGACATTGTTTAGCCTAGTTGCGTGCGCTATCAAACTCATCGCGAAACTCACCCTAAGCTTTTCAATATTATAATGTTCTCAGAAAAATTTATCAAAATGAAAGATATAGACGAGAAATCAGATATGTATAATCCTTGAAAGTCGATAAAGCGAGGAGATTATATCCATACTACAAAAATGAAAGTCTCCACTACAGGCACGTAAAGAATTTTGTTCGCGTTTTAATTTATTTATCATATAGTTTGAGATAATATTCTCACGCGTGAATGTAGTTTTTATATTTTTATCTTTGGAATGTTTCTAACATTGTGCACCTATATGTGCTATATTTGGAGTTCCAAAAATTGCTAAAAATTGAAGAAAATAGAGATACGAATCAAATTGAAGGAACATCGAAATTTAATTTCGAATATTTCCCGAATAGCACTTTGGATCGGTCTCTGCGTGCAAAGCATCGACACCGAGTAATGTTATTACATATATCGTTCGCGCGCGCGTTTGTCACAACCAAGAGACTATTGTATTGTTTCATATCGGTTGGTGTACCACTTCCGTATAACGAAACCAGAGATAAAGCCTAGTTGCGTCGGTAGCATTATTCCAAACCTACGCGTCGACGACGTCGCTAATAAGAAAAAATCATCCATAGCTTGGTGATTTTATACTTCATCGTAGGAGCGTTTCAAATTCCTTTTGTTCGGTGTCGTACTTTGTTCCACTTTCGACTCGATGACTACACGCTATTATGTGTTACATACCAAAGAAAACAATCATAGATTCTTACTTTAAATACTTTTATTGCAGGATCAAATTAATTATTACAATACATATCACATATTAGAAATTAAACGACTGGTAATGGGAAGTAGAGAAAAATGTAATTATTATCGTCGTTTAGGAACGGAAGTCGATGTGTCGCAACTCGCAACGCTTATCTACGACCAAGTCTTGCGTCTGGAAAGAAAGCAAACAATCCTCGATTTAAATCACCTCCCGTTTCGTTTCGCATTGATTACAGTCTGGAATTCTCGACGTCAGATCAAACGAAATAATTCAAATATAACACGCGATGCGTGATAAAAATTTTTTACAAACAAAGTTTAGAAGTTGACGAGTTGAAAGAAAGGAAGCATAAAGAGAGAAGGCAAAGAAGAGGCGCGAGAGTTATCTCTCGGGAATAGTCCGCGCTTCTATGTCCGTTCGTGACGATTCGGACAACGTCGTACGGTCGGAGAACGCGCATGCCTCTATTACCCGACAGTTGGCTCCGAATGTGTCGGAGAATCATGCAAGAACAGTACAATCTGTGTCGGTATATACCGTACATGACGTATCCGTGCAACACGTACACATAGAGACGAACGAATATTTTTCTCTTCGGGAAATCTAGTCGACGTTAAACACGTCGGGCTTAAAGCTTTTATGAAATGTCAAGCACCGTACATTATAATGGGTTGAATGTGTTCGGGAAAACTGTCAGACTAAACGTAAACGATAGAGCACCATTCGAAAGCAGAGGCGAACCAGTGAGAGGAATAGCACGGACGGGAAAAAGTGGGAGTGAAAGTGGAAAAATTCACTTTTTCAAAATTATACGAGGAGCAAAGGCACGTTCCTAGTAATACGTGAGGCTGCTGATGTTTCGCAAAAAACGATGGAGCCCGAGGAACCTCTGTTACAAGGGATCCTGCTGTTACCACCGCAGGGAATGTTAGGCCAGCTCAAGGTTGGTTAACGTTACCATGAATAAATGTTTGTTTCGAATTCTCACGATCCATCGACAAATTGGTTTTTCCCATTTATTTATCTATTTATTTATTTATCTGCATCTTTCAAAGAAATATTTGTTATCGGTGACCACCGATTGATGTTCGATGGATTAACCTAAAACTAGCGCGATAAGTTCCAGACATTTCAAGCGTGTGCAACAACGCTGAATCGATCTTGGCACACGTCATTTTTTATTCATACCAATAGTTCTGATTTTTCAAATACACGAAACCTGTTTCTTTTCAGCTTTTTTAACATTAAAATATTTATACCGAAAGACAATTACGTTGTTTCTATCCTTTACAGAAATCTTGGCACAAAAGATTCTGTCAGCTGTTTAGAACTAGTAACTATGGAATCAAACGTGTAGAAATTTATGATAATCAAGAGGAAGCTATATTGCAGTTACATGCCCCTCGCATCATCACGTTAGATGCATGCATTAAAATAGCACCTAGCAATCAGTCACATGTATTTATTGTAAGTAAACATTTAACATGGGATTTAATGAAATAATTCAGTTCCTTATCTTTATTGTATATAGGTTGTGACTAAATCAGGAGTTCATTATTTTGGATGCTATTCGGAATCTGATATGAGTCATTGGATTACTGCATTTCAATTAGTAGCATTTAAAGATAGTGTGTCTAATCAGACAATAGAGGAGAACAACGACCTGTACTGTACCAGTGGAGAAGGAGTATTTTCTGTGAAAGTGGTAGAGACAGATGCGTCTAAGCGATGTGGTTTAGAAACTAGAAATTATACGCTTGTAGTAGCTGCAGTTGATATTAAATTAATGGATGGGGATGTAGTTCTATTTACTTGGCCGTATCGATATATCAGAAGATATGGTTACAAAGATGGAAAATTTATTTTTGAAGCAGGACGAAAATGTGAATCTGGGGAAGGTTCTTTTCGCTTGGAACACAGCAGTCAACAAGAAATTTTTCGTTGTATGTATTCTAAGATGAGATCAATGAAAAAGTTAATGCATGAAGAAAATAACGCAAACATTGACTGTAATGAGGCTCAATATCATGCAGCCTTATCGATGGAAGCTGGATCTAGAGCAGCCTTACCCCCTTCCCCAAATAGTTCTGCTAATTTAATCGATATTGACTTTTCACCGCAAAATTCACAGAAACAGTCGACTTCATCGTCTAATTTGGATACTAGTTCATCTTCTAAACCGTCTTTGTGTATCGGTAAACCGAAACCCGCGAAACCACCGCGAAAATACGTTTTCACCAGTTTGTTAGACAAAAAAAACGTAGATCCCGAAGTATCAGAGTTGCCTGCCTGTGGAGAATACAAAGCATTAAATCGCGATAATTCGCCAGAGATGTCTCAAAAAACGATAGGAAGTTCCATATTGGATGACGAAGAAAGACATCCTTATGACCTAGTAGAAGTAAGAAATGACGCATGGAAAACTCATGGTATTGACAATATACATCACACAGAAAGATCAAACTCGTTGTTGCATAGTGATAAAGACAAAGAAAATGAGGATGATTTCCAATATGAAACGATGATGCCTGTTATATCGTCCCAAAGCTCTTCAAAGAGTAAGTCTAGTATTACGGATAGTCCAGTGACTTCAACGACTAATCATATACCCATTGATGAATCTGATTACGACAAGTTGGAGCATTTTGGCTCTGCGACTAAAATTAATCAGAAGGGCACATTCAAATTTGGAAACTTTAATAGCGCGTCCCAAAATTCACATTCAAATGTATCTTTAAATACTTCCGTCGCTGATACCAGCACTGCATGGTCCAATTATGATATTGTTGAAGATATGTCTGCTGTTAGATTAGCAGATGATAGCCATCTTGGATATGGTGTTATTAGGAAGAAAACAAATCAGTCTGATACTGCGTCTACAAGCAGTAATATGGGTCCAAAGCATAAAGTCTTTAATAATAGTGAATATGCAATTGTATCAAAACCAAAAAGGGTATAAAAAGTCCAAAATAATTTCAGTCAATAGCGACTACACAAATATATTAATAATTATTTCTCCTCCAGAGATTCTTAGTTCTCAAAAATGATAAGAAAATACTAGTCTACTGTATGACTAGGGTAAGCCGATTTTTATTGTGCTGAATAATGACAGAAATAAACATGCTAATATTTTATAATATTATAAAAGTGCAGAAGTGAAATGACATATTTTTGTGCAAAGATTAGTTTAAGAAGTACTAGTCTCCATAATCACTGTCAGTTATGTAAGAATAATTATTTTTAGAGGCAAGATGATTTTACACATTTTAATAATATTTAAAATGTATTATTCAACAAATATTAAATGATAGTTTATTAATATTATAAATCTGAAAAAAACTGACACTAGTATTTCGAAAATATCAAAATGACTGATAGCAATGAAAAGATACAGTGCCTTATATCACGAAACATAGTCTGATAACAAAGTCAAGCAGAATTTTGAAATTAACTTTGCATGTCATTCCAACATCAGGTGTACTTAGAGATTTTTAATATTATTAATATCAATAATATTATTACCATAATTAATTATTCATAGTCCATTATTATAATACTATTGCAAGTTGGACAGGAGTAGTGCCTTCAGAGATGTTTAATGTTTACGATAGGAATTTTTTAAAAATATAGGATTTACATATGCATGATAAGAAAAAAAGCAATAAGTCATTCCTTTTGTTTTTAATACTATATACATACATATTTTACATATATATACATTTGTATTATACATATATACACATTTATAAAAGATTTAATTATCGTCCATACATTTCATTGTTAGAAAGAAAAGACATTTTTATAACAATATGTAATATGTATATATACATATTAATTGATATTTACACAAGTATTCAATGCATAACACACTTAGAAATTTGCCATATAATTTCTACATGTGCCAAGATCTGTCATTTCTTTAAATGAAATTAAATGTTGTCGATATTAGATATATAATATCTAAATTTGTTTTAATAAAAAAAGAATACATGTACATTTAATACACTGAATGAAGAGGCAAATCTTACAGAATTTGCATCATCTGATCTGAGGAACTTTGTTCAAGAATATATATTTTTTACCAAATTGTATATACTAGAAATATTATTTACATGTAGTATACAAGTGCACAGTAGAAACAGTGCTGTTTTTTTTAGCAATTGTAACGTGAAGGATCAAAAAAACGTTAAGTCTTTCTATATCAACCAAACTTTGGATATTATTGTTTCTTCGTAATTATAACATAGCATTAAAAATACACATAGTCTACAATAAATTTAAAAGTATTTACATTTGTTTAGATATATTTACGCCTATTTTGTCAAAATAAAAACTCCGCTTCCTGAACATTTCCTATGATTCTTCTGTAGATTTAACCTTTTTATTTTGATCGTGTGTTTCATTTTGCTCCTCTATTAAACGTTGTTCTCTTTCTTTATTATGTAGAATTAAATCATATTCCTCTTTAGCGATAGCCTCGAGATATCCATCAACATCATTTTGAATTTTTCGTACGGTCTCTCCCTTTGCCGCCAATATTTTTTCAATATTCCTTCTGTTCTTTAATTCCTCAAACCACCCAAGATTATCAGCAATTAAGTGATTATTCTTGCAGCCGTCACAGCGAATTATAACTACTCCCTTTTCGTATGCTAGTTTCGATATAATTTTTCCATTTCGATAGTTGCACTTTTTGCATGTAAACATCACCTTTATTTTTCCTACAACCTTGCCGAGAATGTGTTTCTTAGAATCTTCTTCTTCTTTATTCTCTTCCGATAATTCGCTAAGATTCGTTTTCATCCGTATAAAAATGTGCTTGTGTAGACTGACATCAAGTTTATCTTTCGAAATCAATGGAATTTGACATAAATTTATAGGTTCTCTCGTAAGAGCCAGTCGCGTTCCGCATCGAAGTATTTGTCGCAACGAAAACATGCTGATTTTTCTTCTTTTTTACCGGATCTTTTATTACAGATACACTGTCCTTTATTGAAAATATCATTTACTCAATTTTTTTATATTGTAATGATATTGCCATTGATTAAACCATTATTCATCACCTGTGTACTTACTATAATATCTTTATTTCACGTACATGTTGGTACATTTACACGTGACGAAAAAGTCATGACTATTAATGTTGTGACATTTAACTATCGTTTTCGTGACACTGTATGCGTACTCCCTCTGCTGAACACTGCGTGAACTAACCCGCGGCAAATTCAAATTATAAAGTGGTGTAGCCAAAACAATGAACAGAGAGAATTTGTTGGTTGTTAAAGGCACTTATTCTTAGTGGGCACTTTTTGGCTGACTTTTTAACTAATTGCATTGGCGATCTCCCTATCCATCTGTGATTCCAGCTAATACTTCGATCTATCGAATAGAATTAGGTTATAAGGAAGGTAGGAAGAAAAGTGAGGTCTAATTCGGAAGACATAATTATAAAAATCCATAAATCAATTCCTCTAATTATTCTTTTGTGCAGAAAGTAATAAAATTTTGTTCTATTTGCGGGCACTGGAACGCTTACCATGTTACGTATTGTCGCTATTGCTATCTTCGTCGTATACTATTGTTTTCCTTGTCTAACACGAGCGTATATACGTATACATCTGTCCTTTGTCGCGTACTATCGCTCTCTTTGTCTGACAGTACGTTTATCTATTCTTTTCGCACACGAGTGCGTTCTTTATGTACGGACAAGTGATGCGGTGACATCTATTGAAGATAGAAGTAACAGTAACTTAAAGTATATAGTTATAGATGGCAGTATATGGCATCTCAATAGACAAGGCGCGCGTTAGTGTTAGACAAGAACAGATATATACCTTGTACAGATAAGGAACGCGCTAGTGTGCGATAAAGCAAGCGTATAATACTCCTGTTAGACAAGGAAAGCGATAGTGTACGAGGAGAACAGCAATTGCAGTTAGTTCAACTTTTTCACCGCTACGTGGTGATAGTGTGTTCATCCAGAGAGATATGTATATGAATTTCTATGGGTCCATTTTAAATCATATCTGTATGCATTTACGTAGGGATCCACGTTTAATTTTATCTTCTGTAACCGTCTTGTCAAGAAATCTTAAAATGAAAAGTACAAGAAATGTAAAAATAGATAATAATCACATTTATACAATACACAATAGGTGCTTAATATAAACTATGTTATATTATTACTATAGATATATATCAAGAAGCACTGAATAATTAATATGATATAATCACTGCAATTGTTTACACTAACATAACGCACATATATAAAATTAACCAAATCTTACCGTTACCAAAGAGGAAATTTCTTCTCTACTTTACACGGTAAGCAATGCTGAATTGTCATTGGTTGACAAGACTAGCAAAAAAGACAACTCCAATTTCTTTATCGTTGATGCCACTCTTTTCATACTTTGTTTATGACGAAATAAATTTAAACCGTTTAGCGGCGTAAAATTACAATGTTGGAAATAGACTGATTTTTTAAGTTTGAGTTTTTATAAATAATAATCGTTATCGAGTGCAAATAAACGATATGATATCGTTAATTTTTGATAACAAAAAGTATAGCGAAACATTCCGGATGACTTGTAAACACAAAAAAGAAAAATGAATCAGGCGGTGGAATTTTTATATAGTGCGTTAATCACACCCACCCTTATCAATAAAAAGAAAACGGTAAATAAAAATATGATAAGTACTAAGGTAGCCCTTGTTATACGTAATTGTATTTACATAGGTTGAGATGTAGTTTCTATGTACTTCGATGTAATTACTATACATATGTCTATATTACTATGTATGTATGTATGTATATATTTACGTACACACATATCGCATTTAAGTTGATTCGTGAATACTAACATTTTAATCGTTTCCTGCGAACCTTTTATGAGTGAGTAAGGTCATACATTTTCAAATTAAAATAATTAACAAACTTGATTAATCATATGGACAAGATTTTAGTAAAGGTAAAACAAGATATTTTGTTAAATCTTTATTATATTTAACATAATAGAGGTAACAGTTTTTTAAAGGGCATAATTTCATAAAAGATATACGTATACATTTGTAAAATATAATAGAGGCAAGAAATAACCTTTAATTCTTTTTTCTTTTTATTTTTTATTACAACAGCACTGTTCGCCAGACTTGCAAGTGCATGTGCCTGCAAAACAAAATACAAAAATAAGATTAGTGTAAAGTATCTAATGACAATTTATCCATAATAAACATTAAGTGTAACAAAATGTGAAACAGAAAGTAATTTATGACTTTAAAAATTGTCATAATATTTTGAGCAACAAATTTTCAAACAAATATTTCGTGGAAGTAACGAAATCCGTTGGAGATCGTAATTTAACCAAACTATAGAGTGAACTAACAATAGTCATGGTTAAGCGGTCGTTGCCCGAGTTTACAAAAAAAAAAAACGGAACAAAATGAGATCGGAGAATTGTTACCACATTCCCTCGAGGAAGTCTTTGTATTTTGTTAAAAGACTAAAAAATAAACTATAATTCTTTTAAGATATCGTTTGAAAATTTAAATTTTAATTCTGAAAGTAATTTAAACAAAAAATTATTGTATTACCTGCGCTCGAGGAATTGTCGCATTTGCACTTCTCGCCACATTGACATTGCTGAGATTTCTCTGCAATAAAAAGTAAAGTATTGGTAAATTATTAGGTTCAGTATAGGTAACTATAGGTATAAACCAATAAAGTTAACCGCGTATTATGAAAACTCCAAGAAAATTCCGTGTAATTCTAGAAATTTCAATTATCTCACATTCATTTGCACGAAACGAAGCTACGTGAAAATATCGAAATGCATCAATACACATTGCAATTTAAAAAATAATAATTTGGAATAAGACGAAGAAGCAGTTGCTATAAGTATAAAAAAATCAATTGAATAAAAAATCAAATCAAATGAATATGTCAAAATATATGCAGGAAATTGAGAAACATTAATACTGAAAAATGTTAGCACTCAAATAAAAGCGAGTAGGATTACTAAAAGTTTTACAATAATTTAGTGAATTGCACATTCAATCAATGAAATTGCACATTGCATTACAATGTTCCATTAGATCGTCGTATAACGTAAGGAAATAGTTTCTTAGAAATAGAAGTAATTCTTACCTGAGCCCCTTTCGCAACCTGGTCCTGGCATTTTGTAGTTTGTAAGTAGTTACTTGGTTTGATTCACTTGCAAACTGAATATGAACTTGTCAGTTCCGACACTTTCGGCGTACCAATTTGAATTTATCGATTATCTCCTACCATGAGCGTTCTTATACTAACGCGTATCAGCGGCGTGTGCAACTAGCGTCGTGCGCATGCGTGCCATGTGCAAAACTCTAAGCGTATTACTAATTCATACTGGCTTCGTGTATGAAAGTTAGAATTTTGGAATTTCAGATACTATTCAAATCGCATTAACTTTTAATTTTAACTATTGCCACATTTTTCAAATATGATAGCAACTATTTAATTTTCTATTCGTTTTCCTCATACATTGTATCGCAGAATATTAATAATACAAATTTTATACAAATAATTCTGTTATTAGAAATCAACGCGATTTTATGCATGTATTTAATTTTACATGTTACTGACTAAAATTACTTACGGGGGCACATAGATACACAATTTACATCCCTGAGCTGGCGCAGCACGAAACCAATGAATCACATTGCACGTTATGCAATATTACGAGATAAGAATATTAGTACTACCGGAGTCATTCTAGAAACTTTATGCGAAGAATGGAGTAATATCTTGTAATTAGACTGAATGAATAACTGATTTTCTTTCTATCCTTTTCCCACAGTTTGTCAGAAAGCATAATTAAGCAAATATCATAATATCATATAATATAATATCATAATAATTCAAGATATTTCGTTCGCATGTATGTCGTTTTGCGAGGTATATTTAATGGGAAGTAAAAATAGTAAAGTTCATTACGAACTTCTTAAGAATACAGAAACCATTAAATTAATTGAGATTAAATATATTTTACTAAAAATTATTACTTTATACCATGATTATTTATAATAAAAATGTGAAATATTAGCTTTACTGCAAATATTTAGATAGAATTTAAACATTTCTCGAGTTGCTACTAAAATTCGTTTTTCTGACTGCTTCTTCAACATGTATGAATTCATTTTCTCGTTCACAATTAATTTCATTTCCCATTACTTGCTGCAATTTTCCTTTTTGTAAACCATAAAGAGTCTGTTTTAGCATGGAATCTGTCTGCATTACATTTTTTATAAGTTGCATCATACCTGTAGCTCTTAAATACATACCCACTGGTGACATTATAGTGTTACAATTCAACCGATATAAACCTTCTGCATGTGGGCATTTTAAAATTACCTTTGTATTCTGTACATATTAGGAAAATATATCCTTTTCTTTCTACAATTCTTATTGAGAGGAGATTTAAAGGAGAATAAAGTATACTTAGAGGAGGTATCGCAAAAAGTAATGATTTAACAATGGTGATATATAAAAAAAAATATGATAATTTGCATTTGAACATAAATTTAATTTTCTTTTGCTTTATGATTTTTTAATATTTAAAGTTTCTGTCTTTCTCATATTTTGGGTCAGAGCCCGTTCGCACGCAAGCGGCACTTCCGCTTGCTGCATTCCGGACGACTTGTCACCCTTGTTTGAATTGGCAAACTGGTATTGCGCCCAAAGTCCAAATGCATAATTAATCGGATTATCAATTACAGAAAATTTAATCTAACCTATGCGTGTATATCAGATTTGAACCTTCAGTCTTCAATTATTTTGAATCTTTAACATTTTACGTCTTTCAATAGATTTATGCTGTGTACAAAGATATAGACGATTGATCAACTGAATTCTCATTGGTGAAATGGCATGGACGCCGGTAAACTCTGTTTGAAACTGGCGAACTCAATCATCCTCTCTGTTCTACGATCATGGTAAGGATCAAAACGGTCTGTGTAAATCATGCTAAGGTGCCCATGTTCATTTGCAAAAAAAAAGCTAATTAAGAAGATTGATTTGTGAACTTTTATGATCGCTGTATCTGATTAAATCCTAAGCTTCTTTCCTACATTTCATTAAACCTATAAAATGCATGAATAAAAACACACAAATTCTACTCGATAAATCGAAGCACTACTCTGTACTTATTCCGTGTTCTGTACCTCGTACTGTAAATGTGAAGTCATATTAACACATGACACTAAGTCATGATATCGAATATTAGAACACTTATGTAGTACATTACATAAGTACATAATGTACTTATAATACATTCTATTGCTGCTTGTCTCCCTCTTAAAGAGAGAAGTCATGACTTTGTGCAACGTGGAAACGTACCATGACTGTTCTAATGGGCTTCGAGTATTTTACCTGTCCTTAATCATTGGTCATAAAAATTATGTGACAAAAAATGCTTGCTCTATCTATATTTCATAACGATGTCTGTGATAATCTTATGACATGATGTAACATAGATATGATTATTATTTTATGTCCATTTTTCCTAGAATGTTAACATACTTAAATTGATAACCTATCGATTGCTAGAAGAAAAATTTATTCTTTATCCAAAAATCTATTGATTTTGGATATTATCAATGTTTCAGTAGTTAAGGAAAATGTCATGTTTTGTTAATTGTTTTCGTTCATCTTGATTATTTTTTATTTCAGAAACTTTTGATTTTTTTTATGGTGATGAATAGCATATGCTAACGTTGGTAATAGTGACTGTCAGACGAAAATTCGCTGCATGTTCAGCAAACAGCAAAATGGCCAAAGGATGACAACATACGGCTGTCAGTTGAAGGAGAAAGTTGATATTTTGAAGAGAATTAAAGGAAAATGTCTCATATTCAGTATGTGGACGAATTGGTCAAGGAATATCTGCTCTTCAGAGGTTTTAGCCAAACCTTGAAAGCTTTTGATAACGACTTGAAAGCCGAGAAAGAGAAAGGCTTTAGGGTGAGCGTGTAAGGAATTCTGATAGAGAAAGTGAGAGAGTGAGACAAAAATATACGAAAACAATGTCTACGAATTTCATTTAGTTAAAGAAACTACAATAAAAAGAATTAAAACTTAAATTTAGTCTCTTATAGTCTCTTCTAACTACCTTATAATGTTTGCATTCCTTAATTTCAGGCAAACTGATATAATTCTAGCAAAGATTTTCATTATTTTTTTTATCAGGTTGATAAGATCGTCGATCAATTGATGCAATACATATACAATTATGACTTAGCATCTTTAAGAGAACTATGGGGACATTTAGACATGAGGATGTTCTCCCGTTTGGAAAGTCATTTTACACCAGCTGTGAGAAAACTAGAGAATGCTGTTTTAAAAATGTACTTGGTTAATGCAGCAGTAAACAATAAACAAGATCGAATACAAGAGTTTTTTACAAAAATGACACCAGAGTTACAGGGACATTCAGAGTGGAAAGAATGGTTTGGTAAGACAACATTTTATTGATAGAAATAGTAGAAAAAATATATTTTATATTTTATTATTTTTTTGTAATTTTTACAGCATTGCCATTTGTTAAAAATCCCGAAGACAATCCAGCATACTCTGTACATTTTAGTAGACAATGGCAGGACACTATGTTAGTGTCCCTGCACAATTTCCTTGCTACTATTTTTCAAGTAGGTGAAAGGTATTTTGCATCGTGCCTCTCATTTATGAATCTTATCATTTTGATATCATAAAAAAAATATTAATCTTAACTTTACAATAAACAAAATGTAGTAATATATTTATATATTTAGCCACATTGTATATAGTTTAATTTTAATTTGCACGAATTATAGTGTATGCCACAACCGACGTTGCTTGCGATAGATGAGGACACAAATAGATTGAAACGACTTCAAGAAGAGAATGAAATATTGAAACAACGTTTAAACGAATCCGTTAAGATAGAAAATGTAATGGATGTGAATCCAGGACCAGCTCCTCAGCATCCACCACTCATGGATGACTTTTATATTATAGCACAGTAAATATTTTAATTTATCGTTTGATAAACCGATGTAATTCAACAAGCTACACCATTTACTAACACTTTCCTTGCTATTCAAACAGAGAATCTCCTTTGTTAGAGAATCCAAAAACCTTAAGGAATCTCATAAGAAATATAGGCGGCGGTTCCAGTCCAATTTTAAGTAGAAAGCCTGGAGCAAGTATAAGAAAAGTAGTAGAACCGGAAGTAACATCAACAAAAAGAACCAATACGAAAGGAAAAATAAATTCGGTCAATAAATCCGAACCTGTTAGTAAAAGAAGCATTAGCTGTGATTCAAGATTAACAAGCTCTAGAAAAAGAGATTCGTCTATCGATGCAGTAGCTGAACGAAAAGCTAAAGATAAAATCGATTCCACTTACATTCTTCTCAGTCAGGTAAAAAGCTATTTATTTATATAGCAAATATTTTAGAAATTTTCATAATAAGAGTCTCATTTTCAGGAGGAGTATACGGAACATAAAACATCAATAATTCAATGTAAAAGTAATGCAAGTGGCTCCTATGTAGCTACAGGTGATGCAGACGGTATTATTAAAGTATGGACCCCGATACCTTCACCAAAGTAATTACTTTTAATATTTACAATATTAGTTTCATAGCAGAATTTTGCATAAATGGAATCATGCCTTTTTTTTAATTCAATAGGACTGTTACTACATTTATCTCTACTCCAGCAAACTCGAACAAAGCAATTACTGCATTAGACTGGATATCAAAAAATGAGCGTTATTTTTTACACGGTGATAACAATGGATTGATTCAATTACATGATACTCGTGATTGCAAAACCTTATGGGACATTCAACATGAGAACTCTCGAATCATTACTTTGTTATGCAATCCAACGGAATCCACATTCGTATGTTCCGTATCAGATTCGAACGAAGGAAAATTATTATTGTACGATATAAAAACAAGAAAACTAGAAAGAACTTTACCGATGGAACAAAACGTAACTGCGTTGTGTTCCGCATTTAATCACAATGGGCAGCTCCTTATCACAGGGTTATCCAATGGAAATATTTTAATACACGATTTGAGGCGGAACGAAATTATCGATAATATAAGCTGTCATTCGAGTCCAGTTATTGATATAGAACTAATTAATGATTATACAAATATCTGTACACAAAGTGAGGATGGAAAATTGTGTCAAAGAAGTTTGAATCATTCTGGAAAGATTTTATGGGAAACAAAAATCAAGGTAGAGAAAAACACAGTTCATGGAAAATTGTTCACTTTTGACCAAAGTGGTAACTACATGCTACTTTGTACACAAACTGGAGGAAATATATATAAAGTACGTAATTTTTATTGTCTACTGATATTTCAAGAATTTAATAGTTCTGTTCTTCAACTACTGAATCTAAATTTTCAGATGCCGCCAGGTGCACAAGCAAAGATTTTAGAATTAGGCGGACACAAAGGTACACTTTGTTGTGACTGGTCTACTGCCAACCAATCCGGAACGTGTATAACTGGTGGCGCGGAAGGGAAAGTACGCGTGTCGACGTTGCTCTCACCATGATACAGAAGCAAAATTAGTATCTGTGTGAATTCATGAAATAATGTGTAAAATTTCTAAGACTAGCTCAAATTTGTAGATACTAAATATATATCTAGAATACTGAACGTCAAGAAGAAACTTTTTAATCATTATGTTGCATAATGAAATCATTTAAAAAAACATATTCAAAGTAAGGTAAAATTAAAGAAAAGATCCAAATATTTTATGAAGAGTACAATGAAAGCAAACGTATCATGCGTTAATGCAAAATCAAGTGTATTATAATCCTATCTTTAAAATGGAATCAGGGACTACCAGTTGTAAAATGTATAGGAACTAATATAATTGTAAAAAAAAAGGATACATAAGGTACCTATGAATGTCGCGTTAATTAATAGGACGCATGATTGAACGACTTTGTAAAAAAAAAGAATAAAATTCTAATGATTTATGTAGCAATATTATGTGTACATCTAATATTAGAAGTCTAAGATACACCTGTAAGAGGATGTACAGGAATTTGTCAATAAATATTAGCCAATTTTAAAACACTCCTGTATTTTAATTTAATATACAAAGATTCAAATACACATTTAATCAAATATAAATTTAAAATACTGACAATTTTTTTTATACAAGACTCCACTTTAGAAGAGTATACACTTTGCTCCTCTAGTTAAATGAATTAATTAAGTTAATTTACTTTATGAAGATAGAAGTTTCAAGTGTGGTTTTCTCATGGACCAACGATTAAATGGACCTGTCATATCTAATTGAGGTGACCAATACCGTCTGAGAGCTTCAATTATTTCTGCAGGTGTTATTGGTTTTGTTACAGCTACCTGCTTAATTATTTTAAAAAAGAGCATAAAAGTATAATATTTCCTTATATCATAGACTTTGCATGTTTTAAATGATAAAAATATCACAAACCTTGCCATGGTAATATGGTTTGTAAGTGTATGGATTAACATAACTAAGTCTAAGTCGATCTATAGCATCTCCATATATTTTATTTTGATCCTGTCTTACTAATAGTGCAAAATCTATAATTTGTGCTACTGTTTCATATGCTAAATAACCCAAAATTATATATGCTTGTTTTGTGACTGTTATATCACCTAAATAGCATAATACGAAAATGTACTTAACAGATAAATGAAAAATTTCTTAGGTGTAAGATAGTTAAATAAACAAAACTCACTATCTGGTGCTATCCAATCGCTAAATTTGTGTCTATTCTTATTTGCAAAGGATGCATTACGTGCCTTACTGAATTTTAAATATCTAGCTTCATCCATAGACCTTGTCATAATCTCAGCACGAATACATCTTTGTTGTTTAACTTCATCTACAGTAGATGCATCTTCAAGAAGTTCGCCAGTATTGTTAATTTGACTAAGAAAACTATGCAGTGGTCCTTTCTTTTTTAATCCATCTGTACTTTCATTTTGTACAATATCTTCAGGTAAATCGCTTTCTATTGTCTTGTGTATGGAAGACTTAAATTCTTTTAATTCTACAAGATATTGCTAAATAAGAATATATATTATACAAAGAACAAATTGTTTGGTTTATGATCAAATCAAACTTGCCTAAATACTTTAGAAGGCGTTGCAACTTTATTTTGTTTTTGCGTAATAAGAAAATCAGATCTTCCGCAGAAATACAAATACCCTTTTTCGTATTTCCTCGTTTCTCAGAAATTTCACAAGCTTTTCTTACTATCGTCCTCATTTGTTGTAAAACAACTTCTTCTATGATTTTCGCAGATTCGATTAATGGTTCACTACTGTCTCCAAAACCATGCATCATCTGTCGAATTTCTGTAAAATATTGTTTCTATTCATATAACATTTGGAAATAAAAATTTCAAATATCAGAAATTCTTCATGGAAGATTGAAATACCGGTAGTGTAATTCACAGGTTCATTTCGAAGGAACTGCGAATCATTCGCTGGTTTAGTAAACGATGCTTCTGTCATAATTACGAATTATTCGCTAAGATTTATCTCAGTGAAATGTAAAAATCATCAAGAAACTTTCTACACAGTATACATGACAGTTGTTTGTGTTGATTTAACAGTGATTAGGTTATGTTCCATATACATGTATGTATGTGTTGTTTATATGACCGTGCTCGTAATCCTACTATCGCTGCTACATAAGTTTAAATGTTAATCCTCACGATTATTTTGCATTAACATTATTTTATTTAAAATGGTATTAAACTTCATAAGTAAGAGATATCTTGTAACTAGTAATTATTATAATATTGTAATTTAATATTAGATAAATAATAATAATGTAATTGAATATTATATAACAAATAAATATCGATTGTCAGAGTCTCATGAGGTCAGTTATTACAACTGGAGATTTATCAATTATCTATTTTGTGACATATTGTATAGATGAAGCTCAAAGTATTAACGAAGGTTTGAATGTAAGATTATTTGATATCAATAGCGTACAAGATTGAAATCAATGTTTCCGGTAATTCTTTTAGTCTTTTATGATGAAATACGTCAATTCATGCGTAAAATTCGTAATGCGTAAAAATTGATCTTATATATTTAATTCTTCTTGAAACTGAAAATTCTGTAGATCAAAAGAAATTATAAATTTTTTTATATAAATACTCCACGTGGCGGCATGAAACTAACATTAACTTCTTTTACAGTCTTACGCCTTTTCGGCGTGCCTATGCATTAATTCTCACGTCTACTATCATAACAAATTACAATAAGTCTAAATATTTTATCATTTTTTTTATATTTGTTAGTTAAAGAAGAAATGTAATACGTATTGAATAAACTTTTTGCGAGTAATTATTATTGCTTTCTTGTTTGATTATGGATTAACATTCTAAATATGTATCATTAAATTATTTCTCCCAAAGATATTTTAAAGATGTTACAGAGACAAATGAATCAAACATTGGTATATGAAATTATGCATGACTTATTACGTAGATAAGCAAATTTATGATCTTATATTTCATAAATGTAGCATTTTAGTAAGTCATAATTGTATGTTCCATGTTAACAGAACACGATGATACAATGATTTAAATCACAACTCGACATGGAATTACTAGCTCTTCCAACAATTTATAATCAATAGTTTTCAATAAAATATCTTGTAACAAATCAGATGCGAATAATTGTTTTGAAAATTTTGGAAGAGATTAGATTTCACACTGTGAAGTTATCAGATGCAGTTTATAATCGTCTATAGAGTATGAAGTACGTTTTAAAAAAGGGAAAAATGGCGGATAACGATGTAAATGGTGATTCTGATGAAGTACAACAGGAGAAATCACAGAAAAAAGCAGCAAAGTATGATAGCGGAGCGGCAGATCTAGAAAAAGTCACAGATTATGCGGAGGAAAAGGAAATATCCTCTGAAGGATTGTCTTGCGTAAGTGCTCCTATTATCTTATATTCCACGTGTTTATGGTTGTCAACAACATTTACTAAATCTCTTTGACAATGATCAAAATTTATGTCTTTCATGTTTAAAATTAGTTTTCCTGTTTTCCTTTGTTGAGTATGCATTAATTTTTATAGATTAGTTGTTCAAAAATATGTAATCATAAAATCTAACCTATAAAAAGTTGTATACACACAACACACACATAAGTATAAGTTGCAATCATTAAGTACGATTTGTATACTACAGGCATTAAGTATAATCGGAGATCAACGGAATAAAGAAGCTCAAGAGAAGAAGGAGAGAGAAAAGGAATTGCTAAAAGTTCCTATTAAAAAGGAAGATGTAGATCTTATTGTAAGATATTTGATAATTATTATTAATATTCTTTTCTAATTAATTGTCATCTATTTATTATATGTTGAAAATTTTATTATGTTAATTAGATTAATGTTAAATTCATTCTATTCCAGATGAAAGAAATGGAAATAAATCGAAACGTAGCAGAACAAACACTCAGGGAACATAGCGGAGACATTGTAGAGGCATTAATTACACTAACAAATTGACTGTACAGCATTGTCTTCAAACAAACATTCACATAAGAATCAAGTTTTATTGTAAATTATATGGTCTTGGGGATTGTTATCACTTTGGGTTATTAATAATTTATTCATGTATATTACAAAATATAATCTAAGCTATCCTGTATATATATATACACATATATATATATACACACACATTCTTTTTATTCATGTACCTATTTATACCATTTCTTAAGGACACATCAACTAGAATATATTAGTATATGGACTATATTATATCTCAGGATAAAATTTATACTCTGACTGTATGTGTTATCAGGGTGTTACCATATGATAAGATTATAGCCTTTATATGTGCAAGGTGTTGATTGTTAGCTCAAAATAACGTATTTACCTGTTTGCAAAAGGTTGAAAGATTTATAGTGTATCTATACTTTTCTAATCAATTTTCAATAAAATTTCAATAAAATCTGAAAAATTAGGGAAATCATAGTGCAATAAAATCTTTTAGTTAAAAATCTCAATGTGAAATAAATTAGATTCCTGTACTGTACCTAGATTTAATTTTCAGCGGCACAGATTATTTTATGTTTCTTTATATATAATATGTGCATAGTGTATAGTTTAAGTGGTGATACAGGTATACATCAGATTTTATTATTTTGTTAAAACATACTTATTTTTCTGTATATGTATATGTGATAAAAAAGTATTGTTTTCAAACAGAATCACAAACACCATTGCCATGTGTATGCGATAATTCAGTTAACAAATACAATCAGTTTTCAAAATGCAGAGGTAAATTACTTATAATTAAATTAATAAAATACCAAAATGATGTATAGCTTCAAATTCACTCTATTTTTGTATCTTTTTCTGGGGGTGCTTCAATTTTCATGCTGTTACATATATCTTGATTGTAATCTTTATTGGTAAGATCATTTCCTTTACCTACACACATATATGAACTTTTTATATTATACCAATTAGCTTTTCCTTTTTTAGTAATAAAGACTCTAGTACGCTTACAGCGACGCAAATGGTCATCGTTCTATTATTAGTATTTGGTTTCTTTTTCGCAATTTTAATATATTGCAAAACCTGTAACAGGTACGAATTATGCTTTAAAATCTAAATAATTTTGTAATTCAATTCTAGTAGATTTTTGAAGCTATAATTTAGTTCTAGAAATATAATATAACTCTAAAATTTAGAATAGCCTAAATTTTATCTATTTTTTTCATAAATTTGGCGAATAAACAAAATTGCTGGTCGTTGATACCACTTTTATTATCATCAATGAGACTCTACACTTTACAGGGATGCTCATCAGAGATATAGTGCTGCATCCAATGATAATATAAATTGTAGATCATTACAATCTAATTCAATTTATGAACTATCAGTGAACAGACCACCGGCTTATAATGAAGTTTGCAGTGCACCTCCTCTTTATGAATCTCCATTCAATAGCGTATGTTCATTTTTATTCTATTGGTCCAAAAAAACGTAATAAACAAAAAAAGAAATAAAACAATTGAAGACAAAGAAAATAATTGTACATATCTAATGTATGTTATTCATTACAGTAAAATATAAGATAGATAAAAATCTAATTTTCTCGCATAATCACATGTTAGTTTACGTTCATTTGTGTTCTCTAGGTATCTATGTTTGAAGCCCCACCAGTTTATCCAGAAACTTCGCAGCAATCAAGAGTATCGCATCCGTTTAATCAAACAGTTCCGATCACAAATTATATTTGATACGTTTTGTAGTCACGTATTTGTAATCATATCTCATATCTAATTTAATCTCAGTTAATTAAAAAGGAACTTAACTAGCTAGAAATGAGATAGCTAAATAAGGTTTTTATTTCATGAGAGAGAGAGAGAGAGAGAGAGAGAGCAATAAAAATTCTTTTATTACGAATCTATATCATTGCATTTAATAATATTATTTATATATATATATATTTATATATATATATATATTTTCGATCTGCTGACATATTGGAAACAAACACTGAAATGTATTAAATAAATAAGCGAGATGTCGAGGGATAATGAAAATCACGTAAAATTCTCATGATTATATAATGAAAATGTCATTTATTTGATGTGGTGCAATGACTTAAAGTAAATGGAAAAATGAACGTTTATATGAGCTGGGTTCGATGAACAGCAGTCATGTACTTCAAAAAGCTACCACTGCTGAACTATTCGTTACAAAAAGCTTCTTTTTTTTCTTCGAGTTTAAATGCAATATACAATGGAAGTGTATCAGACAGCAGCGCAGTAGTAGCTAGTGCGACACGAACATGCTGATTTTCATGATGAGGTAACACTTGTCTTACTTGTACTTAGTTTATCAAATTATCCAGTCATACGCTCATGCAGATTGGTTCAAAAAGAATTGCATCTAATATTCCTCGAACTGTCGTACAGTATTAATATTTAGTTTTTCGCGTTTTTAGGAAAAAGACATTCAATATTACGAGTTTCATGAGATATTTTTTTGTTCGCCGCACAGTCCCAAAGATAGAACATGGGTAGTAGAATGGACGTAGACAATTTTTTGTTCTTTTCTCTTTTTTTGTTTGACATCTTTAAAATCTGAGCGAGCACACATGGCCAAAATCTGTTCCTTAAACCGCTTACATATTTCATTGTTTCCTTTACACTTATTTTCCCTTTATTTTCATTTCTCCGTTTTGTCGTTTCATCGACTAATTCCTTTTTGTAAGCCTTAATAACCTACTACAACTGAAATAAACATCATGTAAAAAACGGTGGAAAAACCTTCCCTAACTATGTTTCCATAGGAGTTTCTTCTTTTTTCTTTTTTTATTATTTCTTTTAACCTCGACAGAAATACGTTACGGCGTCACGACAGGCGGTACGGGTAGGTGTATGTACGTGTCGAGATCAAAAACGAGATACACATATATAATCTAATCGTATTAATTTGTCGCAATTACATTACATTTACTTAAAGCATTGCTAGTGTGTTTCAAGGAACATGAGTTTAGCACAGTCTGTAAAATAGAATAAATTATAGTTGATTATTGTACCCTTCATTAAAAGTATGGTTCCGTTTCGGTTCAGTTCTTATAAAATACAGTAGATATGTACAGTAAAAACCTTAAAATCGAAAGGGACGCTAGATTTGGGACTGTCCGGATATAGCGACCGTTTCCTTAAAAGATAAATTCACTGGCTGCCAGGATCGTCAGAAAGTTCTAGAAAGGTTGTGATACAATTGCGGTTAATTACAGTGGTCTTATCACAGAACATGTATGGCATTAAATCTTCGATATCATTACTTCTTTGTAATGGTAGGTATTTATATCTTGTATTTAAAACGTTCGGTAAAGCTAGGTCGGAGGATCAGGAAGCCAGTACGGTACTAAATGATGATTATTGTTTTACGTATTCTGCCGGTTGCCCATAATTCAGATCATTGACCACATAATTTTGCGATTCTGACAACTAATTACACAAAAAACGATTAATATTCTCGTACTATATAATTGACTAACCTCGTTATTTTATACAGTTTGTTTTAACTCTTTTGTTTTCCCTTTCTTTGTTTCCTGTTCCTTTTTCGTAATTTCCTTCCTTTTCGATAACGCGTTTCATCGATTTCATTCTTGTATTCAATACGATCCTTGTATCACCTCTAATTAATACACGTATCCTGCATACGAATACGATAGACATTTCAATAGTAATCAACATAAAATTTGATAAATTATGGACAACCCTAAATTTAATACAATACAATAATAATAATATAATAATAATAATAATAATAATATAATAATAATAATAATAATAATAATAATAATAATAATAATAATAATTCGAATCTATCACTTCGTCTACTATGCAATACTCGAGAAAACAAAACAAACTGTGCCTAGCAATAAAGAGGGTGAGGGTTCAGGGAGATAGAGAAAAAGGCCGCATAAAGGATGGGACATGGGGCGGTATCTGCAGACAAAAAATATACAAAAATACGGGGCACAGATTGCGTAGCATTAATAGTAATCATAGTAGTAGTCGTACATGCTGAGAGAAAGAGATCATAAAAAACACTAACTAGAATCATTTTTTCTCCGTTCTTGGAAGAATTCGACGTTTTCATTTTGCCTTCATTTTTTTTCCATTTAAAACTAAAAATCACTATGTCGGTAATAAACATATCTAATTTTATTCTTGTCGCTCGCGTACACGACGAACAAGCGTGGGATATTTCGTTTGATTCGTTTTTTTTTTTTTTCGACAAAGGAACAAAATCTTTTTCTTATAATCGTCTGACCGACGTCTATCACAACTTTCTTCGTGCATTACGTGTATACCTCCCTCTTCGCGTGTGAGTGTGTATATGTGTGTAGCAATGTTTCAGCGAGTTTCAATCTCGCCTTGGTCCTCTGGCTGCTTCTGATATCTTTTTCGTAATACATAGATGGTATGCATGCTTCTAGCTATTTTCGTTCTATAAACGAAAGCAAATCCATTGCGAGACCCTAATGATGCGCATTGATAAATCGCTGACATGGTAGTGTAGCGTGTCGGTCGATAAAAACACATGTCTCTCTCACGCACGAGAACGTAACACAATGCAAAGTACCAGAAATTCTCCAAACCGGTCCCAACCAGCTAGAATAAACGCATCATGATTTTACTCGTTTCCAGATTATCTTCCATCATCCATGTGTATAAGTGCTCGAACTTCTCTCTTCGTTTCATGTGATAGGCTTCTTTCTAACGTCGACGATCTCACCGAATTACAACAAAGTCTATAGCCATAGGTTAACTGCGTTTCACGTCTGGAGCTGGCCAGTTGAACCACTGCAACGCTGTAACACTGTATTTCTTGTTTGAGAGATACATTTATCGGTCAAAAACCATGAAGAACAGTTCTCGTCGCAGTTCCTTTTCAAGTGGACCAGATGATGGCGCACTAGGAAACATTTATTTAGCACTACTTGTATCACTGTACACAAAAAAGTCATGAAGGATGCAGAATAGGCGGGGGCGATGTGGAGGTCGTGCCCGGAATTAACGGTGACTGTTTTCAGCTCTGTTTCACTCGCTTCCTGGGCGGTCCGATCGGTGGAATTTGTTGGGTGGCTAACGCTCGAAACGCTTCCGCTATGAGATGCGGATGAGAGTTCACCATCGATTTAAAACCCGCCGTGTCCATCACATCCGTCGCGTGTCTGCAACATAGATCGAACAAAACGATCGAAATATTTTTCTTCTCTTATCAGCTCCTAAGCTGTACAGCTGTTTCACAATATATATATATATATATATATATATTTATCTGAACAAGTACTTACGTATTGATAAAATCTATGGCCTGTGCCTTGAGTTGATCAGCGCTATGAAGATCAGCAAGAATGAGGATGTCGGCTGCGTTCTCGATTGCTAAACTCGTGCATAGCGCTTCCTCGCACATGACCTTCAACCTTTCTAAAGCGTATTTGTCCGCCGCAGCTAATAAATCGTCCGCCATTTTTTCCAAATTTGCTGCCTTTCCTGTGTATATAAACCGCAACATCTCTCGTAACACTTCGTGGTCCACGTCGGTGATGTCCACGCGGTTTTGTTTCCTTTCCTCCATCTCGTGCTCGAACATCGCCGAAAAAACGGGACTTCGCGCTAAAGGACAAGATTATAAAATGAAGAAAAAAAGAATCATCCATTTTCCCCGAAGAAACGTTCGTCCTGCAGAAACGTACACGATTTTCTATCAGAAGCAACTGTACCAATTTCGGGAAGTAATCACGGTTTTTAGCGAAGAAATTAGTTTACCTGCGAGGATGGCTTTGTGCGCCTGAAATTCCCTTCCGCACACTGTCAGCGTGACATCGCTGAATTTTTGGTTTTCGAACAGAAGCCCAAGGTCATCCGGTAATCGACATTCTGGAACTTTGAATTGTATAGTATTACTTTGCCCGGAAATGTTCACGCTGTCCGCCACTACGCTGACCTGTAACATTTCGCTGAATTATAGATTTCGTTCACGATAAACATTAGAGAATCGTACAAATATTGAATATGTAACATACAAAGGTATATACCTCACAGAATATCGTGAGTTTATCGTCGGGCAAGAGTCCATTGGCCTCGTCCAATAAGAAATCTCTCCTAATGAACTTCTTAAAACCCCAATCTTTACCTTGGACGAACCTGTAAGCACGTTGGCTCTCTGAAAGCATAGAATTACCGCTGTTCATCGTTCTTTCAGCGATCATGGACAACGATCTAAAATCGTGGAAACGAACCAATTTGAGGAGAACTTGGAAACAAACTAAGATTACCAGGAATTTCTAATAAATGTTTCCAAGGCCATAAGAAACATTTTATAAAGTTACAAGGCACGGAAAATAACTGCCCAATATTATCATCGTAATATGATATAGTGTCCGCAGTTAAGATGCCAGTGGAAATTTTTAAAATACCCTGCATTGCATCCGTTTCACGTGTTCAGCCACTTACCCATTGCTTTGGTTTCTTCTCTTTTGGCATTAAGAATAGAAAATTTGAACTTTGCTCTGACTTCGGACTTGTTGCACGAAACGAGAAGGAGGTACAGAGACAGGTAGTCTTTGCTCTCCTCATCCAGACCCTTAGGATTCACTCTTAGGCACCTAAAAATCAATTACCGTGTTAATATAAATTTGCTTTCTCCGATCTTCCAAACGCGTTGTTCTTTAATTAATTCGTATGTACGATACTTTTATCCGTAGATAACAAAGATCGTGCATTCGTGAAATACATTTTCTTTCTTTCTTTTTTTCTTGTCTCGTTCTCGATGTTACATTGAAATAAAAAGTATTTTCATGACACGCCGATGAAAGGAAGGTATACAATGCTCGTATACAAAGCGTTGCGCAGTCCTGTGATTTCACGGTGACATATCTCGTTGAATAATATAGGCAAATAAAAGGAACTAGATAAAAAGTTGCATTATGATAACAGAGCTGTGAATATTCCAGACGTAATTGTCTTGCGTTATTACGCGCGTTCCGTGCATTAACGTGGCGGCAAAATACATCGTAAAACGAGAGAGAGAAAAAAAAAGGAAAAGAAAAGAGAAGAGAAAAAGTAACAACGGATTAAAAAAGCAAGACCGGGAGGATAGCGTGGTATGCAATGCAAAGGATCTTAAACAATTTTGTCTGGATGATTTTTTACAATAGATTTGTAACACGAACATCTTCGGACACGTGTCGTACGGCTGATAAACGAGCTTAATCGTTGACATCTTACCATTTTAATTTATCGTTGGCCCCTGCTGAGAAGGTGGACGACTTTAGTACTTCTCCCATTTCCTCTCGGCAAAAGCTGAAGTTATTTATCGTCCACATGTAGCTGAACTTAACCACCTTCACCTGTGCACATAAGACCTTCAAATGCGACACCACGTCAGAATGTATCCCGTGGAATCTACCTTAATCTATCTACGCTAAGGGTTACGCAAATGTGCGCAATCGTTTTTCCTTTTTATTTTTCTTTTGATAAAGTTTAAATAACGTTTAAGTAATAATTGAGTTGTTTCTCTTCTGCATTGATAAATTGGGCTGTATAGGTAGGTTTCATTTTTCAAGAGCTTTAAATGAAAAGTACAATTACCGATCGGATATTGGGTGTAAAGGTTTACACGAGGATGTCGATAATTGCACGCCATCTGTGTTTATTCAAGATAATTTCTCATTTACGGGGAATTACGCGTTTAACTTTTAGATAGCTTAGTCCGCCAGATATTAACAAAGCGATGTCGTCCCCTTCGTAACACGAATTTCTCAAACCTAGTTTCCTCTGTTCGTTCAACGAAAGAATTCTCTGTTAGAAGAGCAGCAACGTATTTCTACGTAAATCGTATCGAGAAACGCAGACGATACCATGAACTACGCGTTACATAGATGGACTCCAATTCTCTACGATATCCAGAAAAATATACGGTACATAACGACTCTATAATCTCAAGAAGACCTTCGCTGCCACTCCATTCCTTAAGTCCGTAATATAGAAAAACCTCTTACGGAGTGAGGCATCATCGCGAAGTATGCAATGACTTCTGAACAGACAAACAGATTAAAACAATCGTTGCGCGTCGTTACGAGAACAAAGTCAGTCGACGATCGTACTTAACAATTGCATTGCGAGTTGGAACAGAAACGCGAAATAAGAAACAAGAATAACGTATTAACGTATTTTTTCGAGCCGCGTGGCGAATTTCTCTCTTATCGGCCGCGATTCGAGAATACCTTTCGTTACGTCGTCTGCTTTCAGATTACGACGAACCTCGTGAGTCACGCCGATCGCTCACGGTGCGAAATATCGAATAACTCGAGCAAGAAGTTCGAACGTGTATATACCACCGATGGATGCACGCGGCACAAAACGTGGTAAATTTCAATTTTTTTCGCTGTCCATTGTCCGCGATATGCCTGTAGGATAATCGGTCAGCAAGATATTTATCTTAAACTTTTTTTCAAGTTACCGTCTATATTGTTTCTCTATATAGTATACGTGTATAGGTGTGTGTCGAATAGTTTCCACGTCCTCGGATATATTTGTTTCGCTAGTTTGGTCGCGTGGCCCCAAGCAGAAAGGAAGAGAGATAGAGGAAGAAGGAAACAGAGAGGGAAAAAGCTAACAGAGATTCTTTTTGAGAGGAACGTCGAAGGTTCCTACGACTAAATTGATTGTGGCCTTCAAGTAGCGAGCAGACGAGCCGCGAGAAGTACTACAAGTACGGGTGCACGTGTTGGAGAGAGAGAGAGAGAGAGGAGCCAGGGTCGAATTGAACTTATATCTCTTACGTAATTACCTTGGAAAAAAAACGCGTAGAAAAAAGGATTTAACCTTTGCCGCATTCGCTTCAATTCACGTTACCATTGCTCGACGTGACTCGTTAAATTATGCACATGCTAATTTGAAGATGATAAGGAGAATACGTATAAGACGTGGATGATCAAAGAGTTTATCTCGATGTTCTTCGAATTTTCATTGACAACACGTTGATGGCATGTTAAACATTGATATACTTTTGACATGAAATTTAACCCTTTGCGCTCGAGAGGCGACTCTCAGTCACCAAGGCGTTCCGTGTGGCAGCTCGAGCGGTGAATGAGAGTCACCAATCCCCGTTTATGCTAGATTTCGACCTCTGCAAATTACGAGAGCGCGGTACCGGTTCGTAAATAGATTCCTTAGCTCTTTATATCGTTTGTTAAGAAGCGCGAAGCGTTACCGCTTTAAGATGCAATTATAAATTACATCGATCATTACATACATTGATTTCATTACCTACAAGACACCCGTCACATACGCGCACAACCATCTCGAGTCGCTGATCCGGCCGATTCGAAAGGTCATCGAGCGGAATGTGTTAATTATATTTTTGGGGACAGCGGTATTATTGAACGTACTGTTGTTACTATTAGATTTTTTGTTTATATCGCAGCATCGTTAATTGTAATATTAATGTTTGTATCGTATCTTCGGGGACTATCGCGATAGTCGAAGGAGGTCAGAATGGAAACTGCGGGGGTTTAATAAACTGTCGGTTACGAAATAAATTACTTAATGGAGAATCGCATTCCAGAAGGGTCAGATGCGTCGATTCATTCATAGGAATTCAAGTAGGCGTTGATTATGACGAGTAAGAAACGCGGTGTGGTGTAACGGGTAGCGGTTGCTACGAAACGCGGACTTCGTACACGTGAAAATAATACAGCGAATCGCTGAATGAGAATTCGGAGCGTACCAGAATCGTAAAAGTAATCAGTTTTGTTCAGAATAGTACCGATGTTCGAGTATCGGAAAGAATTGCGTGAAAATTGCTAAGAGAGAAGAAATTTAACATCGTCGAATGATTTACGAACAGTGTTGTTATTCGTTGAACAGATTCCACTTCCAAAAAATTTATTCCAAACCGCAAGGCACGTAAAAGAGGATAGGAGCGGCTCGTTTTTAGCAACAAATCGCCCAACCATTAAAAGCAATATCTATTTCCTAGAGATTGCATAATCTTCTACGAAAACAAGATTAAAACAGCAACTCGACCGATATAAATTGCATAACGCGTACAGCGGAAGAAAAGTGGCGAGCGGTACATACTCGACGATCGGACGATCGATCGGCTACCTCTTTTCCGTTCTGAAACGTGACCAGGCGTGCATCCACTTCCGTTCGAAATCGATCCCCGCGCGAATCAGCAACAATTTGCGCACAAGAACTTTAAATAACACGCAGTTCCCTAGAAACTTGAAATCGCTATTTTTCCTCTATTCGGGAAAAAGTTAGAATTATTATTCCGAGAAGAGAGCAACGTTATCGATAGTTTGCCAGAAGAAGTTCATAATCGTCAACGATATGCGAGAGAAGTTCTCTAAATTATCGATCGAGGGGAGAGTCAAAGAACAGCAGAAAATTTATCAGCGAAAGCTCGAGACCGACGATTAATCCTTTACAAAGAAGCTCGCAGACGGCTAAGCTGTTATTAATTCGCGCAGCGAGCGACGTTATTAATTCGAGTCGAGAATTATTGGTAATCTGCATATTCAATGGTCCCATTATAGTTAATGATCTACGAACGCGTTATCAACATTTTAAATTACTTCCTAAATTGTTTCTTCAATTCGGTTGCTAACGTCGAACAACCATCGGAATCATCGACGACGATTTGCAAAAGAAGAAAAAAAGTAAAATAAAAAAGAAGACACTTCGAGGAACCGTACTCCGTCTAAGGACACCGAGTCGGTCAAACATCCCGAGAGAAACCTAAAAATTCATATCGTACTCCGCGATCGACCTCGAAAACTGATAGAGACCAAGAAGGAAGGCGTGGACCGAAGAGAGATAGGCGAAGAATACAAGAGGAAGAGGAAGAAGAAGAAGAAGACACCGAGGTCGAGCCCCCACGAGTCAACGATCCCTGACGTCGTATGTACACGACCTTGGCGAACGAAGCCGAGCTCCAAGCCAAATCTATTTCTCTAGTTGGCCTCTTCGTTTGACGTAGCCCTTTTATCGCGATCCGCGTTACGGCCTCTAGGGCACGGACCTACGCCATCATTAGGGACCCTTGAAACCTGGCACGAATCGGAGCCCCATGAAATTTTGATTAGGAAAACGACATCGTGCAAACAGATTCACACGTCATAGGTCGTTGACAACGTGTGCGTGCTGTTGGAGGTTCCCCAGGATTTTTGAGGTTTTCTCGCGTACAGCAATTGTTATCTGTCGTAATATTCAGAGTTTTTGCGTGGATTAATTAAGCTTGGTTTTTTTTCTTTTCTTTTTGCAAGATCGTAGGATGTTAGTTTTGGAGGAGAATCGGCTTGTTCGTGGCAGTAAACGTTCGTGCGAAAATGAAACGCGATATGCGTTTATGCGAAGTGGGACGCGTGTGGTCGGACAGTCGATGCTTTTAGCGATTTTTAACATTTATTTTTATTAGTATTTGAAACGACAATAGAACTTCGTTGAGACGTGCCTGCGGGGCAACTTATGGGATGGATACGAGCATTTTGTATAACTGCGGTTTACATAATCGGATCTTCTTTCAGAGGTACAGTAGAATTTCGCGTTCGGCTAAATTCGGTTCGTCTAATCGGGCAATAATTAAAATTTATAAAGCAGAATCGATCGCAAGTTTGGTCTGTTGAAGCAGTCCGATACGATACACGAGGTGAATTTGCTCTTAAACCGGAAAATATCGCGTCGATCGAGTTAATTAACATCGGCAACGACTCTTGCCTAGCGATCGGATAGAAACGAAGACAGTTAACAACAACCGTCTAGAGAATGGATAATCGGTTTGAACAGGCGATTATCAGTTACCATCGCGAAGCAATGGGGCGTGAAACGTCGATTCGTTTCGAAATCTCGCCTATTTCGTTAAACGCTCGGTTTTCGCGAAGAAAATGCGAAACAACGAAGTCGCGAAAGAGAAAACCATCGTTCGAAGAATCGACGAATCGATGTACAAAGGGAAGCGTGAGAAACGTCAGCGCAACGACTCTGCACGAAGTGAAAGTCGCTTCTCTCTTCTTCGTCTTTCTTCGATCGCTTTTTTTTTCTTTCACTGAAAACAATGCACGATTTCTGCGCAGTATGGAAATTAACGGTCTTTAATGCGACGACGAAAATTAAGACTCTCCATGGAACATTTTCTCTTCCAAGAGGAAAGTTGGTTTGATCGTACCGTATAGAAAAACATTTTCTAAAAATGACGATATTCTGGCGTAGAAAAATTTTCAACGCGTTCTATTCTGTACATAATATCACGTCCTGAAGAGACGCCGATGAAAAATTTTCTTCCAATCGAGAATATCGTTTCGAGAATAAATTTTCACCCCTTTGTCAATATCGTATACGCTTTTCTACTACGGTATGTCAGCCGAAGCGTGTGAATACAAAATAATTCGCGTCAACTGGAACAAGTCATTTCTCTTTTGATCGCGATCAGAAAAAACACCAGCTCCTACGACCCATATCTTTTTCACAATTAACAATCGTTCGAAATAGAATTTTATATTTCTCTACACAAGATCAAATCGGCTTGTGTTTTATCGGCATTATAAAAAAGCACGAGGCTAATGCGATCGAAAAATGATTACTTCGTGAAACAGCGAGTCGTGACGCGAATCGTTTCCAACATAGTCATAAATATTCACGATCTTATAAACGTACTAACAATCTCGTAAAACGAGCTACTGTGCTGTACAATTATTACAACGCATTCATCGCGAAATAATAATCGTTATCATAATTATCAGCAATCAACGAGACATAGTAAAGTTTACTCATACGTGAATGTATTACAAAAAAAAAAAAAAAGAAAAAAGCAAGTATTTAGTACAACGATGTAAAAAGATAATTGCAGACTTTTCATTGAAAAAGAGTTTGTCTCGCAGAAGTAGAAGCAGAAGTGAGAAGTAGAAGCGGACTGTAGTAGTGGTCAGCCATAAGAACGTCGATGCGGGGCAGAGTCGTAAAAGGTCGAGTTTCACGAGCAATACAGAAGAGGAAGAGGCATTTTCCGAGCTCGAGTAAGACGTAACTGGTTACGAGATTACACGTACAACAAGCGTGCATTGAACCTGTGGGATAGCCAGCGAAGGTCACGCCGAAGTGAGGATCATCGAACCCAGCGCACACCACGTGAGCCGTTTTCAGCTGTTCGTCAGCTCGTCTAGACGAGCGGAGGAATTCGTCGAGCTGGACAGCTAGAGATTTTGATCGATCACCGTTCGATTCATAGAAACATGGATTCGTTCGGAGGAATTTGACGACATTAACGTCCATGTTTGTTTGTTAAATAACGAAAAGAGACGCGACACACTGGTCGTAAGATACACGCGTAGAAAATAACTGGGAAACAAATAATACTTCGAACTCAATGATAACGGTTTAAGAATTTATTTTAACGAAAGAGTGGAATTATATGAATAGGAATTAAATTAGCCGTTGATCGAAGAACGGAGAATTCGAATAATCAGTGCATTTGTTTTCGACTTACTATATACGTCGATTATAGCTCAAAGAAGAAGTCACGCTTTGTAGCGTAAAGCCGTACTTGAACCTGATAATCGATGCAACCTTCAGATATCAAAGACGCGTCTTCAAAGGATCACTGATAATCTCTTGCAACTGTGAGCAAATCATCTGCTTTCTGTCTTCCTATCGTCTCTCAATCTTCCGTACCTCAAGACGTTAATTGAATGCTTTAATCGTTATACTTTTTCTTCTATTTTATTTGTTACGCTAATATTACTAATATCCCCTTTATTTTTAATTTGCATTTTATTCTTCTATTCTTTTTTTTTCACGGAGTAAAAAAAGATACAGTAAAAAGATTGCAACAAGTCGATACTTAAAGAAAGAAGCGACGTTTCGCATCGTGAAGTTGCAATGCTCGAAGGTAGTGATAGTAGCTCATAACCGTGCACGGATTAAGGACGCCTTAACCAGCGTTAGACGTGTTTCGTACCACATGTCTAATCCATGCTGCTTGCTAGAGGAAAATTTTACTTGAGCGGAAAGTTCCTTTAACTTACTGTCCAAGTACGAAGAAAGATGGATATGCGAAGAACCGAGCAAAATCGGTCATGTGTTATTATCCTAATATTTCAGTCTTACTGTAATTATCTGCTTCGAACAACAAAATTATAAAATAACAAAGAGAACGGGAAGAAAGTTCTAATTCCCGTAACGGATTACGTGTACCACGCGTACAAAGAGAAATATATTTGAACAAATCTAAACAACCTGTTGTTTTACGATTAAAATTTGTTTGCGATACAGCATATATGCATACATAAAATACAACGTTCTACTTATAAAGCTAAGGATAAGCTAAATAAAAGCTGACTAAAACGCGGGAAATTCGATCGATAGAAAGAAAGAAGGGTATAGGTGTGTATCTCGACGCGACCGCTCCGATCGGGCAACATTATTTTCCCAATCTAATTCCGTATCCTCCAACGTAATAGTACGTGTTGGCCATGATCCAAACCTGCCTACACGTTTGATTGATCCCCTCGAATACGAGTTCATGTGTATTCCTTTCGTTAACTGAGATCACGTGATCCGCACAGTGACCCCCCTCCCTTTCTCTCTCTCTCTCTCTCTGTCTCTCTCTCTCTCACTCTATTCGTTACGTCAGATTTGCGGTAACGATAAGTTAGGCGTGCTATTAACGATAACGTTCTCGATACGTATCGGTGGTATTGAATCCTCATCGATACACCGATACCGTTGAAGTCTCGATAATATCGAAATATTATAGACAGTTCGCTGTTACGCGGATAAGCTATCGACAATTTGACATATCGACGCATATCGTTAAGACATTGACAAGCATTTTTTTGAACGAAACTTTATATCTTCTTGATATTTTTCTCGCTTATCAGTGTGAGCGGATGTATCGCCAAGTAGCGATCAAAGGACATCGAAAGAAAGAAAAAGAACGAGAAGAGTACAAGAATAGACGCTTAGCGTCGACCTGTAGAATACTGTTAATCGGGTCCGAGTACTGTTAAACTTGGCAAGTGGAGTAGAGGTATATCGATATGATTCGTCCGTTTCTTCGGAACGAGGCAACGAGGAACCAGAAAAATTGTACCGCTCGATGGCCCCTGTGAGTCATTCGATCTTCCATGATCGTCCATAATCGTCCTTGAATCACGCGTTTCATGAACGAGATAGGTCAAAGATCGGTGGCTGACTGATCACTGTTGCAGAAACATCTATCTTTTCTTTCGTTCCGTCAGACTAAAACCGATACACCATTTATAATCTCACTGTTTTAGTAGAGACATAAACTATCCTCCAACGAATCCTTCTTCGGAAGATTGGCAATTACACGGCGGTAGTCGAGGCCGTGTTAGATTTTTCCTCAAACTCAAGGTGACACGAACGCGACGATTAGACGCGAGATGGAATCTCGACGACGCTCGAGGAGATCCGGTAAATCGAGTTCGTTTCTACGGCATCGAAATAATTCATCAACGAGATGAGAGAGAGACTTCCAGTCTATTTCGAGATGAAATAACATTCTGCAGAGGCTCTTTAGGTGGAAGCACACCGGCGGGATTCACCAGCCATCGGTTATATCGGTGCTCGTAAATTTGTTAAAACGCTCGGATGCCACTCAAACGGAAACGGAAAGCTCGCAATGCTCGTCATCCACCCGAATCCTGACGTCTCGTTTTTTTTCTTTTTTTTTTTTTTTTTAAAGAATCGACCACTGATCGCGGGACGAGACGCGCGGTACTTTTATTCGCGAGCACGAGCGTACACGAAATCGATTTTCTTGAAACAGCGACGTAGAGAAATCGAAATTCAGCTAAATTCGGAAGATGTTCCATTGAGAATTTATTGGATGAAAATATGTTGGGCGTGTAAACGGATTATGATCTAGGAGATGATGTTAAAGGAGAAGACGGAAGTTATTACGGAAGATGTTGGATGGAAGTTGAGTTTGCAAGATAGCCTGAGATAATGAAAATCCTCTAAAGCCACAGGTGCCATCATCTTTTATTTTCACATTTCTGGCTTAAATTCCTATTAACCTTCTGCTTCTTAAATGCTTAAAAACTTCATTTTCGCTTTCTTTGCTTGCAAGTCGCCCGCTCTAAATCCGTTATTATACCCCCGCTTTCTCTTAACTTCTATCTATCTCGCGTTACTTCTATACTTCAAAATATCCGAAACTTTTATCGCCCTTAACCGCAACTTTTTCGTCGCTTTCGTAACAAGTTCTGCTCTCTATCCTTTCCCCTCCTCCGGTACTTAACATCCTTATTATCCTTCCTACGTATCGATTTCGAACTTCAAATTTTCCATCTGCACGCCTCGCGTCAAATTCTATCTCTCGCCGCTCTTGCGATAAATTCCAAACTCCAAGAACGTGCCAGCGCAGAGATTCTCCCACTTCGAGTCAATTCCCTGGAAAACTCTGGTGAGAACTCAACTTCGGAGTCCTCGCGAGACCAAGCCAGCCCTCGAATTCTCGATCGCTGCCGATAAAACTCGAACTTCGCCGTCCTCTTGAACAAACCCCGGACCAGAAGCGAACCTGGCCAAGAGGCCGGCAGCGATCGGTGTATTTGAAGAAACGTCGAAAGCAGAGGTCTGAGCGTCGAGGAGGATCTGCCGCGATAGAGGAGGCGCAAGGAACACAGAGGCACAAAGTTCATCGTCTTGGTCGTTTCCGTATAGAAGAAAACAGCACGTTGGAGCGTGAGGAGTGGAAGGAAGACGAAGATAGTGGCCCGGTCGACGCCCCCAGGAGTCGTTCAACCCGGCGATCGTCGACGATCGGCCTTGAATCACCCGTGCCCGTTTACGGGAGCGGCGTACGCGGCTTCGAGCAGCAAGCAGACCAAGTCGAGGCTTCCGGTAGAGTCCTGGATACGGTGGTCGAACATGCACGAGGTAAACGCTCGTGGATCTTCCCGCGAGAAAATCGAAATTCCCGAGAAACGTTGTCGAGCTTGTTTATCTAAGAGGAAGGAAAGGAGGAAGACAACGAAGAGTAGGAGGAGAAGAAATACGGCGGAGATGATGAAGAGGGAGTACAGTGGAACTTTATTTATCGGGATTCATCGGAGGACGAGCGGTAACTGGAATTCGTATAATAGCAAACTCATTGATTCTACTCGTTAACGATTTTTCGTTCCCGCTGATGGGAGTTGGCGTTTGCGCGAGTGGAATAATTGACGGGAGTTCGGTCTAATCGAGTATCGGCTAAAATTTCATTCGAATAATAAACGAGGCTCTCCGATAGGAGTAGAAGAACACGACGACGAAGACGCGGTGGAAAAAGTCGACGAAAGAAAGATGGTAAGAGGCGAGGGAAAGATAGGCAGAGTAAAAATAGGAGGAGGAGGAGAATACGACGAGGGAAGAGCCGAAGAGGACGAGGAAAGAAAACGAGAAAGGCAAGAATAGAGGAGAGGAATATGACAAAGAAAACACGGACGAAGACAATCGAGCAAAAGTAGAAGGAGACGTCTCTTTCGACGAAGACGAAGAGGAAGAAAAGGATGATGCAGAAAATGAAGAAGAAGAAGAAGAAGGAAAAGAGGAAGAAAAAGAACGAAGAGCAGAGGAGCTTAGCCCTTCTCGCGAACTTATTTTCACCGCGAGACGAGGCAGCTTGGCTGGCTGGCTGGCTGGCTGGCTGGCTGGTTAGCTGACGATGTAATGGAACACGTGCCTCGAGATAACGACGTGGAAATGAAAGGCAACGAGTGATAATGGCCCTCGCATATGGGGTTCGCGTCTAGGTGACGAGTCGCTGGAAAAAAAGTCGAGAGTTGGCGGAGGGAATTTGTGTTGGATATTTCATAGGATTACAGGTGGATGGATGGATGGATGGATGGATGGATGGAGATGGAGAAGATTGTTAGGGGTTGCGAGGTTTTCGGATAACGAAGAAGCTCGCCGACTCTATGGATGTATGTCGAGTGGGACGAGATTCGATTAAGAAATTGAATGGGTGGGTTGGAGGCGCGTGGGTGATTTAGGTTGCTGTCTAATGAGGTACAATGCAAGTTGACGAACTTAGATCGATGGGGATAGTAGAACATTGTTGGAATTTGTAGATTGCTGATTATGCAGATTGCAAGGGATTTGAACGATTCAGAAGGAAATTACAAAATTCATTGGCTATTTGTGACGTGCGTGCGCGCGCGCGCGCGTGTGTACGAACGATATAGACTTTAGTAATTAGGAAACGTTGATGAGCAACGATCGGTCGAGAAAATCAAAAAAGGACATAATGGATGTCGAGCGGTAAAAACAGAATGGACGGGTTGATATTGAAAAAGCGTGAAAGAATGTGATGTAATTGTAGTTAGATGATTTGGCAAAGTTGGATCAACAGTGTGTAATGATACAAAAATTATCACGGCTTGTGGATCAGTTTGATGACCGGTACTAGTCTAGAGCTCGTGTAGAACAGAACGAGAATATAAACAGTTATAAGTCGAGGAATCTGATAGGCTTGGAATAATAACGTGGAAAATTGCTACAGTCTGTGGACCAAAGAAACGGCGAAGCTAAGTTTGACTCGAGCGAAAGACAGGAAATGGTACGTGTCGGATAGAAAAACAGTCTGAGTAGTCGAAAAAGTCTAAGATTACGGAGATGGTGGTGGTACGGTACCATGAATAACAGGAAGAGCAAAGACCAGCGGATTTCGACGACGACGAGTGCCATCCTTAGACGAGAGTCCTCGCTTTATCTTCCGAGAAAGATCTACCGCGATAAGCTAATCCTTCCTTAACAGAACTTGATAGCGTGAGGAAGAGCGAAGTTGACGAATTAATTTGCTGAGAATTTTTGTAAAGATATTTTTTACAACTATCTTAAAAGCTATAGGTTACATTAAACACGACTTTAATGGATGAAACAGATCTATCGTAGATCAACGGACAAGCGGTTGGTTTTTAGCGCATTTCCAATTAATACAAAAGCAGTTGTTTCGCGAATAAGAATAATCGATACTCGATTGATTCTTGGATATTCCAATTTTTCATTGAAACTCGGCTATTAAGGGAAGACCCTGAGTCGTTGGAGCAAGGGAGCAATTGGAAACGGTGCCGCAACGCTTTCTACGCTTTTATCGAGCCCATCGATCGGCGTGTTACGACAGATTCAGCGCGCGAGCTCGCGCGATTGCTGCACCAGGCTCCGCGGCGGCTGACGAGGCGAAATCGCCGCGTACATTACGAAAGTTAACTGGAGCACGAATCGACTTTCGATTCGGTGGCAAGAGGACCCCGCGTCTTCCCTGAAAACCGAGAGTTACTCCTTCGAGTGCTGCAGTTTCGCCTCGAATCGTCCAACTTCTTCCCCTTGCCAAGCAAAAGAAAAAGGAAGATCGCAATCTTGCCCTCGAATTCGACCTCGGTAGCTTCTGCATTACGTAAATAACGCCTCGAGAAACGCCTTTCGTGGCGGATTCGTTTCTCCTTCTCGAGGGAGAATCTCGTCGTTCGAGATGTTGAATCGTATGCTCGAACGTTATTTGCCAGATATACAAAGCGATGAAAAAGGGATTCAAGATTTTCTTAAATTTCTTACTCAGCGACGTAGAAATGTAACGCAGCTATTACAGAAGTTAGAATCTTGAAACTCGTAGCGTGGCGATCACCATTTGCTAACATATTTGTATCTTCTAACGCGGCAGAGTGGATCTTTTTGCAACACGCTGAATGTGAACGGTACATTGTCGTACTTAATTAATCGCACCGGGAATCGATCGTCCTCGATTAAGACCACATCCTACCGCAACTAATCTACGAGTCTGCCTCGCCCCTTCCCAGGAGATCTTCGCAGACGTCCCCAGAGGTTTCATCGAACCACCATCCCCATCGAAGGCTTATTTCGACTACGCTGGATCCGCCAGTCTACTTCGCAGTATGTTCCTTCCAACGAGAGAACCTACGGTAAACTTTGCAGCTAACAAACTGCCTAATATCTCTCTAATATCTTCTTGCTGAAAAGGCAAGGAGAACCGATCTTCAATCTTTTATGATTCTCCATCGCTCGATTTCACCTCTTCCAAGTATCGGAAATTGATCGAGAAAGCCTGCCACGCGATTTTAAGTCGAATTTCTGACATGTTCGATCAAAAGAAACTCCTACGATCACCTGAAACACTACTATCGTGAGACGAAAGATGCCAAGCAAGCTTCCATCGTTTCCAACTTCCACTTCGACGATCCTCTTTTCTCGATTTCGTATCTCCGAAACGATTTTTAGTCGACGATTACTTAAGAAACCGTCCGAGCGATGCTTTTTATATCGGCAGAGGAAGTACGCGGAAACGAGGAATTTTCGCGGGAAAGTTAGCGAACATTTCCACAGGCGAGTTAGAGATCGCGGCAGGGAGCAGCGGGATATCTAGTCGCAGGTCATTCACATCGCGAGGGGACGAGCAGTAAAAATAGAACGAGAACGTCAGGAGTGCGTGCTCTCACGCGCGACCACGAGGATGATATCGACGAAGACGACGAAATTGACCTAGAAGAGGAGGAGAACCCTTTGACACGTCCAAAACGTATTTCCAAGGGTTCTGTTCGGCCAATTCGCTGACATGGATTCCGATACCTGTATGCTCCATTTCCATCGAGTCTCATCTTCCTCGATCCTCTTGAATCGAATGGCGTGGTTCGAATTCGGAGACTACCCGTGTCGTAAAAACGTTCCGCGAGCGATCTTTAAGCGAGTGAAAAGAGTTTGATCCAGGGATTTGGAAGTTTTACTCGAAGAAAGAAATCTAGAAATTCGGAGATCCGAAGGATGGATATTCGGAGCAAGGGTTTGAGATCGAACCACGTGGACGAAGGTCGTTTAAGTTTTTGGATTACGACGCATCGATTACGATGCTTAAATCGTAAATCAAACGAATCCTCGCTAACGTGATTTCAAACGTTTCTCTCTAGTCCGCGGCTTACTTAACGTTTGTAACGGACAGTCTGTGAGGCATACGAGAAAGCTTCGTTAACATTATCCTTAATTAAAAGTATTAAATAAAAGATATTTCCAGCGTTGGAAGTTACGGTGCTATTCCAATCGTGTACAATATAAAACACGGTAACAAATGGTCCCTACGAGTACCCTGCTCTGCCAACTGTTACTGAAGCTCACTGTCATCGCTAACGACCAATTAAACTGCAATTAGATTGGCTTCGCCCTGTCGGTAGCACTAACAAGACGCTGCTCTCGCAACAGTCGTGTTCGAATCTTAAGAATCATTAAAAACAGTTACACTATATGCAAGACTGGCGATATACGCCACTTCCTGATATACTCTGAGACTCTAGGAATCGTAACTTACACAATCGCGTTATCGCAAATATTACAAATCGCGCGAGAAACTAATTCCTAATTGTTTGCGATAACAATTTGCTTTAATTCTATCGTCGATTAATTCACCGGCTGGTTTTTCGATCGCAAGAGTTATTCGATACGTACCTGCGTGTAACACCAATTTTCGGCCACAGGGGTGTTCACTTCCGGTGGTGGAGGGCTTGGTACGCGGCTTACTGCCATACTACTGCTGCTGTGCAAGTTTGAGCTGACCCGCGACGTTTGAGGCGCACAGTCGCTCACCGCAAGCCTGCAACACGAACAAATCGTTCCCACGTTAGTCTCGGTTTGCGCGATTCTCCGCAAAAATTTCGACGCTGTTCGGGTTGTTGCTGCGCGTCGCGATTGCATCAACTGCCACGCGTGTATTAGTTATGTTAATTTCATTTGTCTTTCCTGCAAGCAAATTTCGCATTTTAGTTACTTCGCTAACATAGTTCTACCGCTAACCGAACCTTCCTAGAACCATAAGAGTTTTCCTTCTGTTGCTGAAACGAACAACGCTGGATCGAAGGCACGTGTGAACGGGTCTCTCGTTACGTTATACTACGAACAGGGACACACGAGTCGCTCGATGCGAGGAAAAGGGGTGACCGAGGAAGGAGGACTGAACGTTGGAGGAAGTTGGAGAACGGAGAACCGGAGGGCGGGGAGGCTAAGACGAATAAAAGAAGCACGAAAGAAGAAGGGTATGCAGGGCACGCGATGGTGCTCACGTGCGCCAAGTACGGAACTACTCGAGCATCATCGAGTCGAGTACATTAGCCTCGCAGGTTCATCGGACCTGCTTCTCGATTCTCTAGCCGAGCGGAGGTCGCAACGCGACTTCTCGTCTTAACCTTTTAACCCTTATCGAGTCGGTCAATCGATACGTTAACGCGATAACCGCGGGGGCGGATTGGTCAGGTTGGTTAATCGCGTCGAAACTTGGACTACGATCGAGCGTCGTTGTCGTTTCTGCGCTGCGCGAGCGCCTGTCTTTAACGGAAATTACATATTTTTTCCATTTTTTAACAGACGTCAAACGTGCCTTTTCGTACTCCATTTTCAATCTATATCGTTATATCGTACACGAACGGTCCATTCATACGTTTATCCTGTCCGAGAGTTAGCGAGACGCTTGTTAACGTTGGGATCAAATATTCTCGAAGATCAACGAGCGATTGTGTCCGTATCGGTGCGAACGTTTTTATATCTTTGCAAAGACATTCTGGGACGAGTACGTCACGCTCAAGTAGCTTGCATTCTTCCCCTATATCCTGTGTCTACAGTGACGCGCCAACGCGTATTAGGTTGTCCCGAAAGTTTCTTTCCTTTCGCGAGGAAATAACAGACGCACAACCTTTTTTCGTTTTATATTATTTTATTAAATCATCTACGATCCGCTTTATTCTATTTCTATTATTACGATCAAACATGATCGACGATAAAAAATAATATAAAACGGAGAATGTCGTGTATCCGTTTTATTTCCTTGCAAGACGAAAGAAACTTTTCGGACAACCTAATAGATTCTTCGCTTTATATTTCGAAAGCGATACTTTGCGAGAATTTTAAGCAACATTATACAACGTTGTAGCCGTGTTTTCCGTATTGTACGCCATCATCCGTCGCCTATCGCGCTCTTCGTATTACTCGATACTGCTTGAAAGTCTCTCGGATATCGATTTTCCAACGTAGAGTAAAAAATTTATTGCAGCCGGAAATTTTTGCACGTCAGTGTATACAAAGGTGTGGAATGACAGACGAAGCACGACGGAGGAGTTTCCCTCGTCGACGTGACACGAGACTCTTGCGCGCTTTTCCCAGCAGGCATTCTTTTCCGTGACGCTGAACGGGCTGTATAGCCGTGTGTAGTCAGAGATTAGGTAAGAGCTTTAAAATAGCATCGGAAAGCGTAGTTTCGCTTGTATATTACGAAATATAAACATTGTCGAAGAGCATATATCTTGCATCAGTTTCAAACGAGATATTTATTAAAATAGATTTACGAGAGGATTTTTGAAGAATCCTTAAGGAGGAAAGCTTCGACGATTCGTTTAATCGTATCGTACGTTTAATCGTATGCAAGCATAGACTTACGAAAGAAAATCGACGAGTATCGATTTTAAATATGTAGTACACGAGTTTAACGCAGACCTAGAAAATATATCGATGCCGAGGAATTTGCATGCGTCATAAGAGATCAGTATTACCATACTAATGCGGTATTCAACGTTCGAACCTGAGTAATGTATCTCCTCTTGCTACCTCGATACCTCCAAATAGATTCTTAATCTACGAAAAGCTGTTACAACGATTGTTAATCATCGTCCGTGCCTACGAACAGCTATCAAAACGGATGAAAAATTACCATTCTTTAGCCACTTTTCTCAACAACCATCGTCACCGTCGTTAAAACGAATAATCGCGTTGTTTATCGCCCATTCTATTACTTTTTATCGGTTAATTTCCCACCACGTTTTGACGTAATCGCGCTCATTGCGTAACAAAACGACTAATAAATCGAAGCCTCGTTTATTTTCCACAATCACGGCAACGCGAAGTAATTTTGTTTGGTATCGTTATTTCTGGAAATCGATACTCAAAACCGTGCCACTCGAGGCTGGTAATAGGTACACGAAGGAAGGACGACGCTTTTTCCTTTCCCTAGTTTACGACGCTTTTTATCACGCCGCGTTATCTATAATTTGATAATTATAGTTCCTTAACGACTCGGGTGTAAACGCGATATCGAGAGAAAGAAGATGGAAAAACTCGTATAAAAATCACGCCGATTGTCGATTCAATGGAAAACCGTTTATACTCGAACACATTCCAACGCGTGAACCTTTAATTCCCGCAATTAGGCACACGTTCGGCTTTATACGTTCGATCGACTATTATCGCGTCGATATTCGTACATTTTTACCAACGAGACAACGTTACTGTTACGTCGACTTTGGAAAGGAAGGAAGGTATCTCGATTCGATAATTTTCCAAGGAAACTTAAATACAGGATAAGAATAAAGTAACTGTATCGAAGAAAACAGAAAACAGAACTTCTGACATAGAAACAGACCATTACAACTAAGAACTTTAAATTACTATATACATCAAGAAACACTGAAATCGTTGAGAAAAAAAGAAAAAAAAGACAAAGAACAGGATTGATCTCGAGTTTAATTCAACGAGTGCGTCATTCTTCTACGGAGAGCTGTCTAGTCAAAATTATTTCCCACGGAAGTAAATCGCATCGAACGATCGACGATGTATTTCAAATAAATTTTCGAAAATTAACGAAATTTGCTGGCGAAGTAAATAAAACGACCAAGTAAACGAAACATCGAAAGAGTCGTTTCCTTAAAAATATTCTCCATTTTGACAACCCCTGGAAACTGGCAGAGGATCGAACAAAAGCGTTCGTGAATGATCGTCACACCGGATGGATTAATATCAGTATTTATCCCCTTCCAAAGGACAACGTTTCGGCTTACGGATGCCGTTTGCGTTACATTCAGAGACGCATGGAGGTATGGAGGTGAACTACATACGGTTAAATTGTTGTTCAACAAACGGGCGCACACGTAGCAGTGGAAAAAGTGTTTCAACCGCGCATACGATTAACCGCGATACTAAAAAAAATAAGAGTACGTAACGATAAGCGATTCTTACATCTTGCAGACCGCGTTTCCTGCGTAGAATCGTTACGCGAGTGTCTGCTTTTTCGACAAATACAATTTATCAGAAAATTCGCATTTCGCGCGAGACCGTAAAACAGTCGACTTTGATTTTTCAATTTTCCAATTTTTTCTCGTATCTGAATCTACCAACTACGACGAGTCATAGGATATTTGAAATTTTCAGATATTACATCGATGCTTACCGCAAACTATGATATTGTGTGGAACTAAATCATGGAATATAGGTATGCCTTGGGACAAGTGGACGATATATTTTTGACATTCGAAAATGCGGAAGTATTGGTTTGCTTCGATTTCGATGATTCGATAAGATACACGTATCTCCGTTTCCGGAAGATATACACGAGCGCTTGGGAAACGAAAAACAGCCTCGTTTGCCCCCTTTCACTTTGCAGCGCGCGTTGTTTGCGACCAGCAAAAGCGCAGATAAGAGAAATCTCGCGATCAAGTTGCTCTCTTACTTCGCTCTAAACGCGACAGAATGAAAGAAACGGCCGAAAATGTTCGGCAAAGCACGGTGAAAGACAATCGGAGAAATTATTCCGCGTTTCTGATTGAATCTTCTAGTTTCTTAAATGTCGCAATATCATCCTAACGTTTATCACGCTTCTCGTCGCGTTGTCGCTATAAAAACTAAGAAATAAAGATATCCGAGATAAATCTGTTCGCGAACATGCAAATCCGACAAGCGGGATTATTAAAATGCCGATAAAGATCTCTATAAAAATTCATGAAGCTGCGAAGCGAGTCGTAGGGTGACAAAGCCGCGAGACGATAAATTACACAACAAGCCATAATGTACGGAGGATCAAAATTCGTGAGGATTTAGCGTGTCACATAAAATAAAAGAGAAGATAAAATAAGAGAGGCAAAGATATCGTCTTCTTCTTTCTTGTTTCCGATCGTATCCCTCTATTCTTCGTTAAACGACGATCGCTTCTCTCCGTAACAGTCTTCGATCTTAATCTTTGACAGAACGAAGGGTGCAACGGGCGAAAGGGACGAAAACTCGGCGAGAAAATCGGCCAACGAACAAAACTGACGAAAGAACAATTCTAAACTAAAAGCCGAGAAAGAAGAGAGGCAAAATTCGGCTGCGAGTCGCGTAAATCTGGTTTGAAAAGGCGAGCGTGATACTAAATACATGCATTCGTTAAACCTCTTATCCGTCGACATGTTAACTGGCGCCTTTTGCACCACGTCCCTCCCTCCTGCCCGTTCACCGACGTTGCCTCGCTCTTCTAACTTTCACTTCCACGTTTTACTCCCACGTTGTTGCCTTTGCGCTAGATACAGTCGGAGGCGTCGAGCGCAAGAGGAAGAGGGCCGATATTCGGGGCGAGCGGTGTTTCCAGCGACATTTTGCCGAGAGAAAGATAAACGGTTTTATCGTGATTCCACGTTTCGAGCCAGGTGAACGTAGGGAGCGTGGGTGGGAGGGAACGTGACCGTTCGTGTGCACGCTCGCGATCCGATTTTGTGGGAAACGAGAGACCGCATCCCAGCGACGACGATTCTCGTAGATCGCTTTTTCTATGCACGCGTACGTGCGAGTACACTTGGCGCAAGAAATACGTAACGCTTCGCCGACCGGTTACAGGGAACGATCATCTCGCGGTCGATTATCGAGAATAAACGTGTTTCCAGGAAATTTTGGGTATGCCTCGTCCTGCGTGCATTGGATGCAAGCGACGCGTGAATATCTCACACGCGCTTGTTCGTTTCTTAGAGGCTCGATCGAAGGAATCGGTTCCAAGAAACGACGAGGATAGTCGATCAGTTAACGAGGAAAAATTGTCTGATCGGCGAATGCAATACTACTGTGCAGAGAGAAGTCTGTAGAATACTAGCGCGCAGAGACGGACAGGCCAGTCGAAAGTTTATACAAACGCAAGCGTCTTCATTAAGATCAAGCTGTACGGATCGTTTGTAATTCGTCTGATTCGATCAGATCCTCGGTGACGTTAAATCGTTTGGTACGTAAGGAATTCTTTCAAACGGACGTCGCATGATATTACGAGTTACAGCGAACAACAGACGCTTCTTATACGCAATGGTACGCGCCAACGAAATTATTTGCCGGTGAAACAGAGATAGGCAAAGGAGCAGAGACGAGCTCGGTCTGTTCGTGGGCATTTGATGTTGAAATTTTGTCAATCGGGCCATCCGATTTCGAATCTGTCGTATGGCGAAGGCGTGGGCCAGGCCAAGAGAGCCCAAGGGAAAGTAGAACGGAGCTCCGACGAGTTGACCGGTGAAAACGAGGAAGTTAGGTGAAAACCGTCTATGCTAAGCTGAAACAACGCAATTATAACGATCGCGCGTCTCACACTAAGAATAATTTTCGAGGGATCGTAGCTGCCAAAGATAGAAGTTATTTTTGAAGGTACCTGCGAGAAGAATGTTCGAAGTAAGCGTGTTTTATAATTAAAAGTAGGTTGGTCTTTGTACATTCGATCGGAGGAAAAAGTGAAAGTTCGCGTAGAGATTTTGTAATTCTATGGTTGAACTGGAACGTCTTCCATACTGATATAATTTCATCTCTTTCGTCCTTACTTCGAATAATTATTCGCTATTTTGCAATTTAACCCATGAAAACCGAGATTTACCTTCTTAGTTTGACACGAGGCTTGCGTTATTCATAACCTTTCATCGTGAATTTAATCCACGACCGTCTTTTGTTATCTAAAATTAGACTCTGGAAGTTATTTAATTAGCTATAAATACACACAAAGAAAGAGGCCGCTCATCTGCATAACAAAGCATCTGTATTTAATCACATTGAAATCTAATCTCCTCGTGCATATAATTCGTGATTAATATTGTTAACTTACAACGACGAACGATCGTCGTCTTAGAGACGATAGGGATCGTCCATTATACCTATATATACTAACGATGCTTTCTTTACGCGTGCGTTGAAAAATGACCAAGAAATAGATTACGTCGCATACAACGCTAACTTCCATCTGTTTTTAATTTCTTATCGTCGAGTTTCTAAGCGAAGATCGTTTTACTCGCCAAAGTTAGAAGGAAATGGAACGAACGGAAAAGTCAACGAGAGTGGTTTCGCGACGTTTTAATAAATTCGCGTGGTTTCTGCGACGATTGGTCATCCGAAGCCCGCCGTTTTATCTGGTTCCGCGCACGAAGAGAAACGAGGACGATGGAAGATGCGAAACTCGAGATCGTCGACAGAAATCGGAAACCGGACGAGGTCGCTGTCGCCGGAAAAGTCGCAGAAATTCCCGGCCACGTTTTGTCGGCGTGAAGCGAGAAAAACAGAATACCCGTCCCGATGTTTTCGAGAAATCGCGCAAACAAGACAACCAGCCAGGAACTGATTGTTCGAATGTTTTCATTAATGGCTAATCCCTTCCTACGACTTATCTTCCGCGCGTTCAAATCGAAACCTTCGTCCTTCGTACCGTACTTTCTCAGATTTCCAATAAGCGTTAACAGCTTCGTCCTTGCCTAAGGAAACGATTCTTCGAAGACGATCTATTAATCTTTCACAGAATTTTATATCTAACACAGACGCTGTTTTCAATGGACGCGCGATTTCAGAGATATCTTCGCGTTGAATCTCGAAAAATTTGCCCGTTTCTTCGTATACGTTAAGACAACGTTCGTATGCGTTAAGACAACGATGGAAAAAAAAAAAGAGAAAAGCTAACTAAAGAGAGAGACAGAGAGACAGAGGGGAAAGCGAATCCAAGGAAAGAAGACACGGAAACAAATTTCCTGTGCAAAGTCAAGCAAATGGAAATCCAGCAACAGCGGGGAGGACGCTTACCGCTTAAAGCTCGTAACGATCGAAAGTTTCCTCGTATACATGGGCGGATAAGCGGATTTCGCGAACGGATCCGAGTGGAGAGAAGTTGCAGGCTGTTCGCGCGACACGGCCAATTTAATCTCAAACTTTGCGGACGCTATCTTCGTGCGTGCAGATCGGGCAAACTCGCGGATCGAGAAATTAATCCAGAGTTTGCTCGTTAAGTAATTTCGCGTTTAAAAACGGCTGCGAAGTTAACGTCGTCACGAGGAAAAGTCACGTTTCGCAACGTGCGATCCAACTTGCTGAGAAACGTAACGCAAAGGAATATATCGTGGATGAAAACCGGCGAAATTCTTCCACGAAGTCGATAAATAACTAAAATAAATAGTATCGATGGGATTTTGCGTTTAACGAACGCTTTCATAGTAAACGTATAGGAACCGTTGATCAATTAGGATAAGATAATTAATCTTATCGTCGCCGACAGTATGGAAAATATCTAATCTGTCGACTGGTACTTTAAATTTTATAACGTTTCCCTGTATGGAATACGTATGTCCAACTGCGTCTAGGAACTATATTTAATGAATAATTAAGCATTGCCGTACATTGCCACGCTTCGTACAGAAAATTCCCTAGATGTAAAAACAGAGGAAAAAAAGGAGAAGACGAGTCTTTCTAACGATACGGTACTTGGAATTAAAAGCAGATCAGAATTTACTCACCTCGCGATAAGGTTTGGTATGAACGACAGGTCACATAGAAGAATCGCGAGGGGAATCATGTTTAACGTCCGAACGTTGTTAACGAATATGCAACGCCGAGCAAATTCGAAATCGGCTGGTGGAAACGATTCACATTGGTCTAAAGATTGTTCCAGAGGAAAGCTGGGCTCCGGTGAGCAACGATAATTCGCTTGTTCGTGCGAGGCAGCGCGAGACAGATGCCAGCCGGTCGATTTTCGCAGCACAGTCAGTAGACGAGTGTGGAAGAGGGGCGAAGTCAAGGCTGATGCCTGGCGCAAGCTGACTGTGATAAGACAAAGGCTAACTCTCTTCAAGGGCGCGGCGACGACTCGGTGGTGCGCGCGTGAGCGTTTCGCACGCGCCAGCTTGTCGCTACGCGCCGCGTCGGGACAACGCGCGCAGAAAACGGAGGACGCGAAAGAAGACGCACGGACACACGGTCGCTGTTCGGCACACCGATCGACGCACACGGGAAACCACGTGTGTAGCGCAAACATAACCACGCACGGGCCGCGTCCAAGGAAAAGAAGACAAGAGAAGACAAGAGAAGAGAAGAGAAGAGAAGAGGAGAACCAGTTCGTCCGTGAGACGGATCGCGGCGTTCTTTTCACGCGTAGGACTCGGGTCTGACGATAAAATTCGATAAAACGGCCAACCGTACGTCGTTTACGTGCCTCTACATACGTTGACATTGAGACCGTAATGGACACGTGTCGCGCGACAGCGACACCCAGGAAACCAACGCAACGGTGTTCGCGCACCGCTCTGACGTCGCTTCGCGTTCAAATTGCTTGATTCGTTTTGCGCTGTTAGAGCATCCTGTCTCGCGCGTCCATTTTACCTTCTGTTCCGTTGAATACATTGGCAAATGTTTCTGACAGAGTAAGATGGATCGAATCGAATTGACGCGTTACAGCGGTTCTCAACGATAGGCGAGCGGACCTTCGTATTCCCAGTAAACGTGGCAAGTAAATATCGGTCAGATGTCGCGTCGGTTGAATTTCATATGTTCGCGAAATTTGTACGAACGAGGAAAGAGGTCAGAAAGGAGCATTTGGTTACGATCGTGATTTTAACGCGGATCGATGTTGAGACGTAGTAGCAGCTTCCGTATTGCGATGCGTCGAAGCATCGAACGGCGTCATCGATTAACGCGTGTAAATAAAACGAGTCGGGATCGCTTAGATCGCGTGACAATTCTAAGGATGCAAACGATTCCAAAATAAAGAAAGAAATTTAAAAAAAAAAAAAAATGTTAGAACGAAATGGCTCTGGAAATATCGTCCAATGGTAATTAAGAATTAGATTCTACGATAGGATTTCAGGCAACGATAAATATATTATGTTCGATGCGATACCTTTACAAAGTCGGATTTCTCCAAAATTAATCGTAGTATCGTTCAATATCGAAGATGTTGCGCACTTGATTACACTCGTGTTACGTAAACGAAAGATAAATCATTTGCCCGAAATCGTTTCGCGCCAGGAACGTAACTAGCAGTAAAATCGAAAAGAAGTCCAACGGGTGTCGACGAATCCTAGAAATGCAGATTAGCACGACGCATATTAATGCGACTCACGTCAGTGGAATTATCATCGATGCAAAGGTCAATGTAGCGTTCATCCTTTCTTTTTCTTCTTTCTTTTCGCGTTAATAAAAGTTCAACGAGACAATGTATAAACGGTAATAGCTTTGCATTGCGCGAGTTAAATTTAAATCGTATTTGCATTCCTGTTTTTCTTTTTTCTTTTTATTTTCCTTCTTCTCTTCTCTTTGCCCTTCTTCGCCATTTCGTGCGTCATCTTCTCAATTATTTAACTGGCATTTAAATTCCATGAATATCGGAGAGTGTCATCGCAACAAATTGCATTCCATCGAACTGCTACCGACTAAATTACATTCGGTAGTTACATTTCGATTAAAATACCGCGGCAAACTGAAAGAAACGAATCCATATAACACGTTAATACGACAAAATTGTCCATTGTTTCGATTACGAGAACAGCCAGTTTCGTAATATTCTTACTAAAGATGTTAATCTATTTACTGCTCGAAGAGAAGATTATCTATTCCACGCTCGAGATTCCCATTACAGATATCCACGGTATTAATAAATTTCCCATTTTCTGAGAACAGTTTCGTTATTTCTTAAGAATAGCCGCCCCATAAATTTCCCATTATACGTAAATACGAAATTTCACGAGGAATCCGTGTTACAAAAATTCGCCGCTGTCAAAAGTAAAAGAGTCTCGTCGTAACGCGTAAATCGATCACTTTCGAAACTACCGAATAAACGATTAAGAAATTAAGCGCGAAACGAATTTTCTTCCATCCGTGTATATCGTGGAAATAATCTACTCCGCGATTCTAATTCTTATTCCGTTGAAATACAACGATGCTCTCGCGCACGCTCGAATATTTCAAGTTGTTCGTCAGTAACACAATCACCGACTATCGATCAAATATTTATTCCTTTCTTAAACGTATTAAATATGCAGATGTTACGGTAAAGATTAAACGAAATACCTCACGATCCGTAAGATGCTGAAAACGAAAGGTTGCTACTCGACTCAAAGCTTTCGTTGCTGCTTTAAGAACTACGTAAAAAGGCTTAACGAAGAAAAATGATCGAAAAGCATCGAGATAACACTTTTTTGTGTGGTTAAAATCAAGGTGGTTAACACGTACTGGAACTCAGTTAACAACGACTAATGATCGGTAAGAAGACTTAAATTACCGTCAAACGTACGAGTGCACGGCGCACGTGATATTTCCAAGTCAGCCAGCGCTTCTGTATCTGTTCACCGCAATTAGGTACTCGGGCTGCGTTTCCGTAATGACAGAACTGCCGGGCGGACTTTCATAGAACTGCAGGATGAGTCGTGCATCCTTCTCTTCGCTATATTCGCTCGCTATTTACGACGTTTCAATGCTACACCGCGCGAACGTGACTCGATTCACGGTCCTAAGCCTTCGATCATTCGATTCTATCGTTATTTTCCTTTCTTTTCGCACGCATACTTCTCTTTATATCACGATGCACGCGTGAAGAAATTGTTCAACGACGATTACGTTTTTAACGCGTATCGTGTCACGTTTGCCACGACGCGTAGGAATCCAAAGAAAGATGAAACTTTGGTCGAACGGACGAGAACCAACGATAAAACGAAAATGTTGCTTTTTTCCGAGTATCGTAGATCCGGATATATGTCTCGCCGTAAGCTGCCAACCTTTTGGTTTTTAACCTTCTCGGATACGGTGATTCGATACTTGTCGCCATGTAATGTCATCCGATACTTGCCGGCGATACGACGCGAGAGGATTTATCATTTTGATGAGACCGACGATTATCGCGATTAATCGCGAATAATCAAGGATCGCCGAAAGACGTTGGGAATCCTCGCGAATCGTTAAGAATCGACGAGGCCACTAAAAATCTCCATGAGTCGTACGGTATACGTAAATATAAGGTTTAAAGGTCGAAGCTCTCGAGAGGTTGAAGTTTTCTTAGCGCTATCAACATTTTTATGGCGCAAAACAAGCGAATAACGTAACTCCAACAGATTGCTACCTATTGCTACTCGCGGCTTTCTTGTAGCATGATACACTTGCTAATAAAAAGGTTTTATAGCTGTTATTCAATGGCAAACAGTTATTCGTGATTTGGAGGTTAAAGAGCCGAGTAACGGGAGGTTCGAAATGGACAGAGAAGACTTAATTAAATCTACTTTGAGAACGTGACAGAATACTGAACTTCGGTTCACGTCCGTAGACCTTGTCGCAAACTATAAAACTCTTATCACGAATTCAACCATTATTCTCTATTCCTCGATTCTAAATCTTCGTTGATCCCGAGGTTACCACACAGAGATCATTCCGAAGGCACCTAACATTCGAGAAACGAGAAACCTCTGTTCCACCTCTGTTCGAAACGTTTACTAGTCCCAACAAGGGTCCACCGCGGGAATCACCACCGACGCCCAAAATTTCACTTTAATCTCGCCCTCTATTCACAAACTCCAGACGGCTCGCTCATTCATTATTCATGACACGCATCCCTTGAAATTTCCACCGATGCCCGGTAAACCACAGAATCGCTCGTGAGGCGGCTCGAAACACGACGAGCAAAAAAAGGAGGTTCTCGCCGAAAACTGCGACACGCTCGTGCAGGATTCCGTGTGGACCGGAGGAGCAGTCGAGTGACTTGGTGGCTAATAAGCCGGCCGTAAGGGCCCATCTGGAGGGAATGGACCTCGCAAATTGGCCATGAGGCCCAAGGTCGTCCGGTATATCCCACGTAGCGGGGCCAGTGGCCTCTGTTGGAAACAAGTCGAGGTCCAGGGAGCTTCCCTGCCCTTGGCAGGATATAACACGCCAGAACCAACAGGAGAAAAGAAGCCCTATGGCCCTAGAAGGACGACCGACCGACCAACGGCAGTCCTGGCGAGTTAAGTTCTCTGCTGCCCCAGGTATAAAAGAAACCTCTCTCTCTCTCTCTCTCTCTAGCTGCCTTTCGAGAAAATGCCCACGAACTTCGACAGGCCACAGGAGCCACACAAAGGGGATCGTCTGTTTCGCGGTTAGAACGCGTAACACCATCATCCTCAAGGGTATAGAATTCGTCGACCATTTGGACAGTAGCGACCTGGGACTGTCTATTAAAGTTTATCGAGTCTTTGGGAAATATTTGTCGTATCTCTGTGCAGGTAATTGGGGATTAGGCTACTATACGAGTCCCTCGGACGCTGCAACTTCATCTTTGCTCGGTTTATACACGATTCTCAAGAAGCAAACGATTTGCATCCATAAATTCAGTTACTACGAGCAAGATGACGTAAATAATGATAGACTTCAAGGTAAATGTAGAAGATGGTAATATTTGTAACATCGTCGGCTCTTCTTATCGATATATATATCGAAAACGTGGAAAGCGAAGCAGGTGTTGATTAGAGATGACAAATTTCTATCTGGATTCCGTTTCCTTGATCGTACTACTAAAAACAGGAATGCCAGGGTTAGGGTTGAACCACTCTAATCGAAGGTTAATCGCGTAATTTGCTACGTGCTCGATAATACTCGAATCACTGTTTCAAGTTGTGAACCACTGTGCAGGAGCTTTTGTCCGGCTCCCAGGCCGGAGTGCAATTCGGGTTAATTGGAGAACAAGGGCGAAACTTTACGCCGAGCGAGGAAGCTCGACTTAGGTGCTTTAGCCCTTGGCTGTAACTTCTCGATCGAGCGAGTGTGCCGAAGAGAATCGATTCGCAGCAATTTCCAAACGACCGTACAAACTTTCTTCTTCCGCTCTTTCTATGATAAAATCGATAGTTGGGATACAATGTACCGATAATGACGCACACTCGTATTATTATTCGTACAGTTAAAAAAGAGAAGAAAAAAAAAAAAGAAAGAAGAAGAGGGAGAAATATGGAACCTGAGCAGAAATTTGTTTCATCCTATTTTAACACCCTCGATGTTCCCATAAATGGATATAAATATCGTCAACGTTTCTTCGTTTTTACGAAACTCGTTCGCTTTCGATCCTCGATCAAGCAAACAGACCCAGGAATTTCACGGACAGAACCGACCATCATCGACAAACCATTTCACACGCAGACACACCCACGTGTCGACCACCCTTCGACGTTTCGTTCGAGGAAGAAGTGAGAAGTGGCGAGGCTCTATTGACACTGAGTATCGTTCTCGGTATACGCCGAGCAAGAACAAGGAAACAGGAGGGGCAGAGAACGTACGAAAATACGGTTGCCGTTTATAAAGAAAATCTTTCCACGAAAATGCTATTGTAGGAAGACTTTCGAACGAGCCTTTAAATCCCGTATGCACTGGAAAAGAAGAAAGAAAGAAGCGAGGAGACAGCGAAGGTAGTGGACATTTTCTTCCGAAGGAAAATTGTCGAGCTTCTGCGTTGAAAGTTAAATACGACGAAAAGTTTGTGACAAAATATCGAGGCTACCGAAGAAAGTTTTCCTTCGTTCGTCGTCTTCTTTAACGTACAACGCGCGCTATTCTTATTTTATATTTCATAGATGTTGCAAAGAGAGTGTATACGCGTATCGAGTAGAAAAAAATGTTTAGACCGGAAGACCGGGGAATTGGCAAGATACGATTTCATTGCGTGTTAAGAATAGCTAGGATTAACGTTTAATCTTCAAATAAATTAACTTTTTACGTGAACTAATCTATACTTGGTGGAGGAGAAAATTACCGATTGGCGAATAAATAAATTTGGAAAAGCAGAAATCTTTCTTGCCTGTGTTTTTCCTGTGTAGTACGAACTCGTTCACTTTCTAGCCTACAACCTAGCGTCATTCTTCTAACCGTATCAGAGACAACGACTTTTCACGTGCTTACTAACGATGTCTTGTTAATCTACTCCATTTTCCTCCTACCATTAACACGACCACCATCGCGCAAAAGGCCACTACAAAAACAGCTTCAAGACCTTCGGACATTCTTCCACATTCGTTCCTTTCTCGCAAAGAAAACAACCATTTCGAGCTTCGTGTAACACTGCGAATTTCAAACCTGAGGAAACACTCGCACTAACCTGATTTCGAACTCCATTTTCGTAAGCCAATTTATGAAGGAATACATCTGGCAATTCGCTACAAACTGAAACCTCGTCTCTTCGTTCTCTTCAATCGACCCTCTTTACCTGCATTTTACTACTTCAACGGTAAAGGAGAAGGGGAAAGAAAAACTGGAAAAGTGTTGGTGGGGGTGTACCTGACCCTTGGAACCTCCGGAAAGCTTCACAAAACATTATGGACGGAAATAAGACAAAAGACTCCGAAGGAAGTAAAACTGGGTTCCTTTTACCGTTCGAAGAACAGCCTATCCTTCGAAAGCAAGTTCAAATCCAAGGTATATAATACTAACGATTATACGACAAATACGCTTTTCCGAATAACCGAAGAAACAAATCGTCACCAAAATCGTTAATGAAAAGCAACAGAAACGGAGTAAAACAAAGCGTCGTGTGCCAAACGAATTTAGCGCGCAACTTGCGTGGAACTTCTATTTGCCCAAGAACTTCTACAACGCAAAGAAACACAGGTAAAGAAATGAGAAATCCGTAGGCTGAATCAGACCCGAGAAACTCGAGCAACCTTTCTAAACCTTTTCAAACCGTTATTGGCCGAAGCAAGACAGAAATCTAGTGGGAGAAACGTGAGATCCCTCGGAGGATAGAGGAAGAGGAATTCGTGGAAGACGTGAGACCGTTTTTCGAGCTTTTGCATTCTACGAAACAGACTCGATAGGCCAACGAAGAGAAAGAGCGAAGAGGGCGAAAAAGCAAAGGGGACGTCGGTTACGGCCCTGTACCCTTGAAGCTGAAGGTTGCCGCTAGCGAGGGACAACCTTCCTTCCTTCCGTTCCCCCTCCACCATCGACAAGCGATCCACTGCCTCCACTGCCGCCGCCGCCGCCGCCGCCCTGACGCGTCCGCCTTTGTGCACGGCTTTATTTCATCGCGCACCGGACATCGATTGGCCTCGACTCTCTCCGTCGCGATATAATAATAGCGTTGAAAGTGATTTTCCGACAAGACTATCACGGTACGAGACTAGAAACGAGGGTTGGCTGTGGACTTCCGGGAGAAAGATTCTCATCGAGTAGATGGGGTGCAAGGTGATGGTATACGGAGCTTCGTTCGTGATAGCTGCAGCGGCATGTTTGGAAAGATCGCCACGGTGGTGGTGATCGGTTCGCGTTATTGAAAATTTTTTTTTTTTTTTTGAACTATTAAAATAAGACGAATTTCATAGGCTAAGGAATTTTCAAGGATGCAAATGATCTAGACCTAGATCTAGACCTTTTCTAGATCTAGAATGATCTAGAAAAACGTGCGCAGATGCGATGTAATATTTTCCAGAAACGAAGTGCTATCGTGCACGGTATATTTCGACGTATCAGGTTGTCCCGAAAGTTTCTTTCCTTTTGCAAGGAAATAATAGACGCACAACGTTCTTTCGTTTTATATTATTTTATTAAATCATCTACGATCCATTTTCTTCTATTTCTATTATTACGATCGTAAATGATCGATAATAAAAGATATAAATATAAATAGAATAAAATATAAATAAAAAAATATAAAAATAATATAAAACAGAGAACGCGGTGCATCCATTATTTCCTTGCAAAACGAATACCTGCAATTCGTAAAGGTATGTTCGTACAACGTCATCGCTGTTCGTTAATTACGCACTTGAATTTTATGCTCGAGAGACTCTTTAAATATTCAATGTGCCGTTTCTTCGATGACAGTAGAGCGAGATAGAGGCATAGAAAATTCGAGAACCGCCACAGGGTTAATATTTCGTCGACCGATGAGTTTAGTACGACACAAGCTATAAACTGATATTGCTTTCGTATGGATCGGATTATTAGTCGTCTTAGCAGCCCAGAAGCAAAGTATCTTTTCATTTTAGACACGTTTTTTGTCGGCTTTCCATTCTCGATACAATTTCAATGTTAAGACACGCGATGTTTGACGCGTTATTTTTACGAAACGAGTTTATAGTAGAAAAGTTTATAGCAGAGATACGTACATACGCTTCACCGGCTAAAGTTATCTTTATTTTCGAGAAAAGTGTGTTAACTTTAATAAATGTGTTGAAACGCGCATATTTTCCAAGATATTTCTGAACGGTACATAGAAACCTCGTAAGATAGTACGAGGGTTAGCTGAAAGCGATGGTTTCGTTCGCTTCATCTGGACTTTACAGTTACGCGTGATATATGTTTGGGGACTTAGGAAGGAAAATGAAACGAGAGTTAAAAGGGACAGATATATAGGACACGGATATTTATTGTCTTTGAAGTAACCAGCGGATTAACTTCTTTCGAGATATAGAAAATCTATGCGCTTGGGAAAATCGAAGGGAACTCTGTTCCTTCTCGTATTAAAATCATCGATAGGCAACTATCTTTAATCAACTTGATTTAATGCGACGATAAAAAAGCAACGGGAGTTTGATACATTTTGAAAATAAATTTAATCGCATCGATATTATACGTTTCAATTATAATACAAGAGTCCGATATATTTATTTATAAAACGGATCAGAATTAACGAGCGAAAAATGGCAGCGACTGTCGGTTACGTAAACGATATCGAACGCGAAAATAAATAAAGATTAATTACTGACTTGGTTAAATATACGTTGATACACGAAGCTAAGAAACCAGCCGAGATCGATGACGGTTGGATAGAAGAAAAATGTTTTGGAAAAAGTGGGTGAATTAGGAGCACAGAGATATTCCTGGTAGATTTTCCAAGGTTCGGCTACGAGTGGCTGTTTGTGGGCTTTGAAAAATAACGGTATCAGAGAGGCTAAGTGAGTGGAATTACCAGGGCTAATGATTAATGGTTTCGAAGTTGCGATGGAGTTGTCGATAAAAATTTATTACCAACGAACGTTTCAATGGCTGTTAACGTGTTCTATTTGTATCGCCGTGTTTGCTTATTTGACAGAATTTGTAAATGGTGATTTTCCTTCCGGCGGTAAAAGAAAATTCCCAAAGTACCGAAGTACAGAAAATTCTGTGACGAGAGATTGCTTCATCAGTTGGCAGGTCTTTTATTTATAAATTTATCGAACAACACGCGCAACATGCGCAAAGGATGGAAATTTAAAAATAAGGAAATCGATCCTTCGAGAAATCAAATCTCACGAATTTATAAATATCGCGGGGATACCGTATTAATCGCATTAAAAAAGAAAAAAGGAAAAAAAGACAAACAACGGGGACGGATGCTTTTTTAAAAAAAGCGCTTAAAAGCATTCCTTAGTAAGAAAAAAAAAAAAAAAAAAAAAGAAAAGATAATTTTCTACATTTCGTTACTTGTCGCGGAACTCTTCTACTTCGGTAACGAAATCAATGCCAATAAAAATAATAAAAGAATAAAAGAACTGCGAAGCGTGTGTACATAAACAACAACAGAAAGAGAGCGACAAAATGTACTTTATTTCCAATTCAATTCAATTCCATTCCATTCCATTCCTTTCGTCATTGAATTAATGTCAATCGTTCCTTCCTACACCAATGACAATTATTCCGTCCTCCACGTACGAGTACGTAAAATTAGAGAGCGCTAACCAAGTTTACTCAACCGTTCCACGCAGCGAACCTCGCTGAAATGTATACAAATTGTTATACGGGAAGGCAAAGGACAGTAAGAATGCTTCGGAGCTCCAATGTCCACGATACGATGATCGATCGAAGGTTCTTTCGCTTTGTGTTCGTATACACATTGGGAGAAAGGAGAATTACCGACGACGTGTAACGTTGTACCCAAGGACTTGGTTTTTCCAGAAGAAACCAAACATATCCGGAAAAAATGACGCTTAATTAAATTAAGAAACTATCGTAATACTAAAGGGATAACGCCGTTAAACGATTCGATAAAATATCTAAATGAGCGAATAATAATACTAATACTACTACTACTACTACTACTAATAATAATAATAATAATAGTAATAATAATAATAATAATGAAAGAATCTCGATAATTGTCATAAAATCACTAAAAAATATTACCACGCCATTGAAAGCACGAGTAAATATTTTGAAACACTCGGTCTCGGCCTTTTACGATTTTCAAACACGTTCAAATTACCCAGGCCACGCTGGGCAATCGCTTAAAAATAATCGTCGGCCAATTACGTACTCCGAGCACACTTGTTAGCCAAATTATTATAATTTGTCACCGTCACGATATCTTTCGTCCAGCGTGCACGACCGATTCGGAAGACAAAGTGTGATTTTTCATGAGACGATAACATTGCGAATGTAATTTTCGCACTCTCCAAACGACATATGTAAAAGTTATTAGAAATTATCGTTGCAAATGCCGCGAGAATTATAGAATTTCTTTCTCCCAGCTTTCTGTGTCCCTCGTGTCAGAAATGTCACGTCCCCGGATCAAAAATATTGCCGATGATAAGCGGGTTTGTTGCGCAACGCGTTATAACGCTTTTCAGAGATAACGTAGCGCGAATTTAGTTTTGAAGGTAAATTGCGTAATTTTTGATATACCGATCTTCCGCGTTTTCCTAGTACAAGCACGCGCTACAATTTTGCTTATCTACTCGTTGAAGCTCGGTTACAAATAACGTCGGACAAAGGAGAAATATCTTTAAATGGACGCTTGCTGACAAAAAGTTACAAAAATGGACCGATATATAGGGAGGAAAGGATAAACGCGAGTAACAACGTTCTTTTCGCCATTTCTTATTGCCATTTTACCATATTTATCGCAGCGCTCTGAAAACCAAACGATTATTTTAAAACAGTTCGCGTCGAACAAACAGGAAACGCAGACGAGGATTCCAAACAGTCCCAACACTTTCTAGCGATAGTACGTTTAACGCGTAAGAGAGCGGTATTTTCGTACGATTAATCGATGAAGATTAGCACGGTGATGAAATTTTTCAAGTTTCCACGGGCAGATCTTAAATTTAACGCGCCGTCCACGATGTTAAGAAGGTGACGAGGACGCGGAAGATCGATACGATTTCAAAGAAACAACGTTCTATTTTGGGGTAATTCATTGCCTTGGAGCTAGGGATATTTCGAGATTTTCCTCGGAGAAAAACGGAAGAGCGAATAGAATCAACGATCGAGAAGAAGAGGACGCTGACGATACATTTAATAATCCAAAATCATTGACGAAGTTTACAAACATCCTTCTCTATAATCGCACAAATACACCCGAGAAGCAGACTGTAAGAAACGATGCATAAGATCCACGTTTACCTAGAAAATATCCTTATAAATTTGCAGACCTACATGAATATGTATACTGTACTGTGTTTCAATCGTTCCTTGTGCATCTCTTTTCATCACAATATTTAACGTATTTTAGTATGTACTTTACAATTGAATACTCGTTTGCGTTGTAAAATACCTATGGAAAAGACACGATGAACGTTTTGTATATTTAGCAAATATAATCTTCGTGATTTTCCAAAGATGTTTCGATTTAGTATCAACTACAGACGCAACGATCGACAAACAATGCTACTAGACAAAGAAAAAGAAGCGCGTATTACAGTCACGAAATGTCGCCTCTTAGTCGCAGTGTAAATTATTCATAAAATGATGCGTGGTTGATAGGATTTATCTTGCAAAGGTAGCAAGTTACTAGACAATTTCATTTCGTATTCTTGCGATTCTATAAGATACTACCTGTTTGCCACGAACTTTTGCACTTTAATAAGACTCGTCTTTTATTACTTCGTATTATACGAATCGATCAGTGTTCAGATACATGCTTATGAGTGTATATGTATGCAAGCGTATACAAGGGCAAGAATATTTTAGATGTCGTCAGACAACGATAATGGAACAGCTGTGTGTACACGAAGGGGACAAAGAACATTCAAAGCGATTTCTGCCTTTTTCAGTGTGTCGCTGACGAGAAAATATTGTGACGCAAACGCGATAACGCCGTAACGCAAGGTCGAAGAGCTTTTCCGATTCATCTAACGCGACAATCAACGAGCACGTTATGCTAAAAACTTTTACGCTACCGAACACGTCGTCAATGCCCACGAATTTATCGTCGAACCTGTATCGCTTCGCCGTGTTCCCAACAGATGGAAATTAACGTTCAACGACTCGCCGAAGCGTTTGAAATATCGATATAAAAATCTTTTACGAACGCATCACGCAATTTGTGATATCGCATTAGCATGGCAGTAACGTTGTAAAGCAAATTCGAAAAGATACGCAGAAGCCGCCGAGTTACTACAGACAAATTGATTAATTTTCTTCGAGTGTCTCGAAAACAAAACGATCAATCCTAATCAGTTTGGCTTCTAACGGCTAGAATTTCTAATTGCAAACGACGCTCGTTACACGCGAGTTTAAAGCTCGAAGCTGGTAGTCGACTTCTCGCGTTAATTTCTCTCATTACGAAATGGTACATCGAGCAACGCAGCGAATCGCGAAAATTATAGCGAATGCCATCGCGGAAATTTCACCAAAAGTCAAATAAATCATCAAGTATTACAACTGTAGCTGAAATTAATTATTCCCTTTCAGACAGATAAATTGCGGTAAAATCAGAGGATTAATCGTAGGTAATCTATAGCCAATACGTTTTCCGTGGTTCGATAAACGTTTCTCATGGGATTAACGCAATATCGTAGAAAGAGAATTGCATCGACCGACATCTGTCCTAGGTGAGCAACTGCCACTACACCCAAGGAGTCGATCAATTCTCGTCGTAAAGCGTTTAACGTAATTTCACCAGACACTGATTGATCGTGCAACGACAGTCGATTCGCTTTGAGTTATGTTAATGATTCGAAATTACCTTTCGCGCAGCGAGTGTCCTCTCCTCTGGAGAAACGCTTCTCTTGCCAATTAGACGATTTTACGCGATTGGTTAATCGCTTGGACCCTGTTACATGTATCTATGCAGAAAGGAGTCAGACTAATCGTGGACGAAACTAAGCCAGATTAAACGCTGCGTATTTCGATACGTTGAGAAACTAGAATAGGAAAAAGACATAGTGTAAATTAATACGATGCGTGTATTTATTTCCAAAACAAATCGAGATTCATTTGTGGTTCGCGTAATATAAATCGTAACCGTTCGGACGAGTAAGACCAATGGGCTGATTCTATGTTCGAAATTCTGTTCAAATGCGAAACCTTCACGCGTGAACGCGAGCCAGACCATTTCGGACAAGTTATTACAGCGTGAACTTTCTACGTAGTTTTAATGGTTTCACTGCGAACTACCTTGATTTCGATTTTGCCAGCGAAAGGATCGAGGTAGATCGGTGCTTTGAAAAAAGTGAAAATTCGGTAAAAGAAAAAAAGAGAAAGAGAAAAAAGTGAAAAAGAAAACGGTATCGGTCTAAAATACGAAAAGTCGCTGGAATAACGTACATCTCCGTCGATTCACGCTTAAATAAGCAAAGACACGAAAACACGTGATACAATTTCAAACATTTATCGACCGTCAAGGAACCGCAAGATCCGGCATTTTTTAAGAATTTATCAGCAACGAAAGAAAGAAAGAATACGCGAGGCTTCTAAATGTTCATCGATACAACCAGAGAGAAAGGAGTATTGGAAAAACAGTGGCGCAGAATTCCTTAACAATTAATCGTCATTTAAATTGCAAAGAAAAACCACCTGAATACTTAAACATTCTACGTCTAAACTTTCTTGATACATTTATTATCGATAGACTACTTTATACATTACGTAAACTAGAAACTGCGCGTAATCGTCCAATACAAATTTCAACTAATACAGGAAATTAATTCCGACAACTTCGTACACCGCTATCCAACGTGGTAAACAATATTATAATGACAAACTTACGCAAATGTATATTTAAATGCATCGATGCACGTGCAATTACGTGTATATACGCCTGTGACCCGTTAACAAGTTAAAACGCAACGCGTACTTTTAATCCATCAAGCACCGAGGAGGTCTAGCCATAAAAAAAAAAGAAAATAAAAAATGACTGGTTGGAAATGTAAGTTGGCGCAAAAGTTTTAGTTGAACAATGCCAAGGTTAACAGCAGGTGAAGTTCCACGCGATCATCGTAGCCGCATTCATTAAATTGTAATTATAAAGTCGAAGATCTGCTTATAACCTCGTGATTCATCACTTTAGTCGATAGCGTTCTGCCGGGCAGGAAGTGTAATGAGTAATAGTCTTCATCAAGAGGAGGTCTGTCGGTGAAACTACCAGTGGTACGCCCATTTGTCGGCTCGTACGATTCCCTATACCATTGTTTAATTCGTTACATTCAATTACTAAATGTTTCGTTCGCTGCCGACACTGTTCTCCCCCACCTTTGTCAAACCGAATCGAACGAAATATTACAATAGAGGCCTTCAACGTTGCGTCCGCGAGATAAACCAACGTTCGATAAACCAACCACAAAGAAATACGTTCTAACCGGCGATGGTTTAGAACATAAGGCGATGTTGTGTTGGCGATGGCATACGAGCACGATCACGGGTTTGGTAGAAAGCTTCATTGCCAGTTCTGTCACGATTCGATCGTACGCGAGCATAAGTATGTGCCACGAAGGCTGTTTACTACCACGCTGCGAATTCTATCGCGCTGATAAAAAGTTTGAACAGAGAAAGTAATACGCAGCGGCGGACAAAAGAAAGTTTATGAAATAAATATAAAATTTGTGAAATAAATATAAAAAGCCGGCATAATTTTAATAGCGGATTTATATTTAATAAGATAATAATAAGAGCGATCGCTACCGTAAACATAATACACGGTGCCGTGAATAATTATAAACTCAACCCTTGTTTTAGATTTTCCATGATATTAAAACAAGAATTCAAGATAAGATCGTTTATAATTATAATTTTGTATCGTAATATAAAAGAAAATTGAATATACGGTGAAAGAAAACTTTTCTTTCCCCGAAGCGCGGAAGAAATGTAATTTCCTCTAAAAACTGTGTTTCTAGCTGTAAAAAAGTATAAACGTCGATGTTCATTTTGTTACGTTTTCATTCGATATTTCATGGATTTTTCTTTATTCTCGATTACTTCTATTCAATCTGTCGAGTATACTCTATCCATTAACTTGGTTATAGTTTCGTTCTAAATATCCGCCCGCGGATTTTATCGTCTTTTTAAGTTCAACGGTATTTTCTATAGGTGACTTCTTCTCCTGTTTGTAGACTTTTCTTGTTAAAATTCCTTACAGGTCGGGCAAGATCGGGTTCAAATCAGTGCTCGACGCTGGCCATCGTTGTAATTTTATTCGGAACCACTTTTTTGCAGCGATGGTCGTACGAATAGGAGCATTATCTTGTTGAAAAATTGCCTTTCGTCTCTTATCTCGCTCTTGAATGGTGATAATTCGTCGTGTAACATCTCTCTCGTATCCTGTGGCGTTCGATTTGTCGTTTGCAATAGCGATTTCGTTTAACATATCCAGGCACGATCAGTGGTCTTACGGAAATATTGGAAAAATAACGCAGAAAATGCGTTTGAGTCTAAAATGATTTACAGCACTGTAGGTTACAGGATAGAAGTAATTAATAACAATGTTCGATACAAAAGTTACTAAGATTCACAGTATATCGATCTTCAACTTTCTTTTATTCGCCGCTATATGTATTCGTGATTATGATCCATGTTACAGAAAGAAAAGAAAAGAAAAAAAGGTACAAAAATCCACGACTTTCTTTTGGAAACATTTTTACAACCTTGTAGACTAATATTCGTTACGAATGTATATACATATACTTTGAAAATGATATCTTCATTCGACACAACAAAAACACAGATTATCTTAACCTATACGCGCGTCTGAACGTAAACACATACGTATATGTATACGTTACGCAGCGCGTGTAATGGCACCGTCGATCGAAGAATTTTCTGAACACAAAGAAAGAGAAAGAGAGGAAGAGAACGACCGACCGGAAGATATGATTCTTAGTGTCTCTATGTTTGAATTAAATCGACTCATATTCACGGTCAAACGTTTCAGTATAAAGGCAGATTGTCGAACCGTGACGGAGCCCGCATCGTACTCGGAAGGTCGACTTAACGTAAAAAGGTGTACTAACCTTGACGTCTTTGCTTCGCCATGCAACCGACTTGACCAAGAACTTTCAAACTAATAACGACTCCCGATATCGTGTACGCATCACGTCGAGAAAGAATACATACGACAGCTATGTAAATATACCCGTGAGCGTATATAAATCTGTTAAATCTGTTGACTATGTGGTTGTATGGTAGGAATAGGTCGTTGACCAGTGCGCACTCTATGTGGCAGATACCGGCATCTGCAGCAGAATACTTCAAAACAAAGGGACACCGGTATACATTCGTGAAAAAAACGCGTTTCTCGTGAAATGCGTAAACGAGTTCTATCGTACTGTAATAAAAATACAATGCAATTTCCTACAGATGTGCGGTAATTAGCGTTTAATTTAACGACGATTATTTAATCATCGGTTAAATTCTGAAAAATTATCTCGAAAAAGACTATCTTGTTAGGTTAGCGCATGCAAAATGTCTGCCCCAAGTTTGAATTTGACGTGTCACCTATTAAATTTCGTTCGAACGTCGATCGTCGATCGCATTAAAAAAGAAAAAAGAAATAGTATAAATCATGTGTATTCAATGTTGAGAAGGCTTCTAACAAAGATATTAAAATCTTGTTATCGGTTGTCACAAACGTCAAGAGCATTCGTTGATTTTCATATATTTTGCATTTGGAGGTTAGAAGCGTCGTCTATTCTACGTACACAATATGTCAATACATAGATCAGTTGGCTAAGAAGGAAAACAGATCGTGTAACAGTTAACGTTCTAGATCAACGAGAAGATCGACGTTTCATTGGTACCGATCTACTATTTCAATCGTTGGGAAAAATTTAGTAACGTCGGTGGTCGGTGACCATCGGAGCCATAGCGAGAAGACAAATGCCGGTCACCGGTGACCACCACAACGTGTTTAACCTAACACGATGATACGATTACGCATAATATTACCGAGATAAACGATGAATAACCCGAGATAAATCATAGTTTAGGACCGATAACGCTTGGCTACGTCGAACCGTGGTATTGGATCAATAAAAACACTTAATAACATTGAACGAAGAACGAGAAAGAGGAAAAACAAATACATCCGAGCAAAGACCCACCCTAAACGCGACGACGACGAGGTTCGGAGTGTCGAGAGTGGAAGAAAGTACGTACCGCGCCAGCGCCATCCTGACATGAGATAATCCAGGTCCCGTAGGTGTCGAGAGCAAGGTATCCAGATCTGGAAAGAATGGTTTATCGCCGACACTAAATCCCACTGGACACATGCGCGTAAATTCCTCGTCCTCGAACACACGAGCTCGTCATAACTTCTGGCCCTGGGCTTCAAGGAGCCTCTCCCCGTAATTTCGTTCACTTCGATTTCCTCGAGTAAACTCGTGGCGTCCTCGCGCCTACAAAACGCAGTCAGGGATTCCCTTCGTATCCCTGTCTCTAGTGTACCACTGTCACTACCGCATTTTCACTGCCGTGTCTGTGGCGGCTCCGTAAAAAAAAAAAGGCCTTCGCGACAGTCAATCACGGCGGTTAACGAGCAGCGACAACTAAACTGTCGGTGAATCGAGCGTGTACGACGAAGAGACAGAGAAGTTGTACGAGGAGTAGACGGCGGGAGCCAAAGAAACGATCGAACGAGAGACGAGACGACTGGTTCGAATATTCGACCTTGGTTTTGCCAGCCGGACCGAATTAATTTCGTGTACGCGTGATTACAGGAGCGACTAGAACGCCGAGAGCGAATACGCCTGCTCGGAACACAGTTCGCCAGTCACTATTCCAACTCCGATCACGGCGCTGGCTCGACTGAGCTCGGCTACTGAGCGTCCGCGAGTCCCCACCCCTGTGGCTGCGGCCTCGTACGCTTTCGTTACGTCTCGGCCGCGTTCGACCGAGCTTCGGTGGTGCTCGTGTCTTTTCGCGACCTCGTGTCGCGCTAGAACGACGGTTCACCGCCGGGTACCCAAGGCTCCCTCCTACAGGAAGCTCCTCTTCGGCAATGCAAGTTTTCTGGCATGCTGCTACGAAATTATATGAACTATGCACTCATACGTAACGTACTCTCGAAAGGTTTCCTCGGCTAGTTCACACACTCTTCTTCTCCCGACCGTCTTCTTCCGAGTCGCGCTCTTTATTCAGCCACGCAAAAATAATAGCCGATGATGCTTCCGATATTTCCATTGCCTGGTAATGCGTGCGTATGTATGTACACTAGGAGGAAACGATATAGCGCGGTCGTAAATTACAGTAATAGCATTAAGAAGCTACGCTCATTGATGTAACCGCATTCAGAAACATACGCGTTTCGTAGGAACATTTGCACACTTTCATAGGTGGAGGCAATTATTTCTCCCTCCAATTAAAGTCACGTGTATGGGCATTGTGTAAAATATATTTCCGTTTCTGGAGCGTGCTGCTATGTATAGATTATACCGTAAAAAGTCGTAAAAAAAACAAATTTAATAAAACGTATCCGATGTGGGCGTTGAGAATCGTTCCATCCACTACGCTCTATTCGTAAAACGTCGTGCAGGCAAATAAATTGATTTTACAAAAAATAAACACATGTTCCGTACAATACGCTTTGTGCGAAAGGAATTGTATTTTTACGATCGGAAACAATCGATGATTATGGATGGTTGTAGATACAACCAAAGATTTGTTTCATCTTCCAAATATTATAGCCGGCACGTTTTATGTATTGCGGCGCGTTTAAATTTCCTACGTTGAATGTTTATAAACCTCCGCTTTTATAACGTTGTGACCATTAAGCGGAGAATATTGTAATTTATCTAATTTTTACGCATTTTCCGTAAAACTACGAGATGGTAGAATAATAGAACGGAATTATTCATGCCGCTCTCGATTCCACGTATACCGGGGGCATTCAAATCAGTAATGAAACCCGCGGTATCGTTTACGAATTCATCGGTACACACAATATATCGGCGGAACGTGTGAAAGGTTTTTTCGAGCGTGCCGAGTGTATTGGTGCTTTCATGTCACCGGAAATGGAGAACAAGCCACTGTTCGTCGAATTACACGAAAAAGAGGTCACGAAAATGTTTTATGGGTGTTTAAGGTGGCTGTGGTCGGTGTCAATGGGACCGTGACGTCGTGCCGGAATCACGCACGACGGTCGCGACATTGTGAAGAGAATACCGTATTCGTGAACTAATGTAACACGGAGATCGTCGTGCAATTAAAAAAGAAAAAAAGAAAAGAAAAGAAGGAAAGAAGCGTTCCTCGTCAGACGAAGTTTTACGTTTACTCCGATATCTTCAAGGTGTGCAATGCCGCAATATTTTTCGTACACCCCTTCTCTTCCCTACATCATCGCGTTATACATACAATGCATTATCAATCGACGAGTAAGATTTCACGTTCGAAAACTGCGCGTACAAATTGATTACTTAATTGACATTTATAACAGGAAAGGCCAGTATCTACGTATTACGACGTCACCAATGATATTCCATTAACCGCATTCGTGACTACAGCAAAGTCAGCAGTTTTATGCAATCATACGCACGGATGCAAGTTTAAGGTTGCACGGATCTCGTTGGCTGATACGCGTGCTGCTAACGTGTCCATAAATTAGTGTCACGCCTCGAATAGCTTTCTCAGAGCGTCGGCCATCTCTGAAACGGATCTTTGCTCTTGTGATTCGTTCTATTTAAACTACGAATGCATAAACCCTTATCAACGTACAAATTAGACAATAGTAAACGTACGATGGTATTTGCGAGAAGGATAAACGGTCACTCTCAACGGAAATTTAAGTCTGCGCGTCGGGATAAGCGGAGGCACATTTTTGTAAGAAATTTGGAGAATTTCGATTTCGAGCTAGAGAGAAGGAAAGAGAGGTCAACGTTAATAAGGACGGCCCCGGGGCGCAGGGTCCCCTTGACCCCCTTAAAAAAACGTCCCTGAGTCTCATTCGTCCCAGAGCACGCGAGGAGTACCATGCAAACTCTATTATACTTTCCATTCTTTTTTTGCTTCTCTTTTGCATGTCGGCGCTTCCTCGGCGTCTGTCGTTGCATGTCGTGACGATATTTTTTGCCTATGGGGAATCATAGCGAAAGATGAACCACCATGGCGAACGGTGCTCTGCCCTGTGCGCAACTTGTCGATAAATCGCCAATATTCGCTCGCTCTTTCTAACAATTATCTATATGCTTCTTCGTTATTCGACTGAAATTTTATTGTACGCGTAATTCGTCGGATAATTTACGTTCCACTATATCGTAGATCGGACAACAGAAAACCGAAGAAAATATCGGCGCGTGTGGTGGTGGGTTTTACGTAACAGGTGAAAATTATTCTTGGTCGAGATGACAATCCCAGAATCAATCGTCGCAGGCTACTGTGAAATTTATAATCGGAACGTAATCTATGGAATTTTCAGATTCTACTTTTACGGACGTTTCTGGATTCTTTTTATTCGTTTAGACTAATCTGACGAAAAACGTCATAATATCACATTACGTTATAGTATGCATCTGCAAACGTGCGTAATAATATTACAAACTTTAAAAGAGATTAGATCAACGAAAGAACCGTTACTTTCTTTGATAACAGGTTATGCAAAATGCAGGCTTAACAAAGAATTTTAATCAGTCTTGAAGAGTAACAACAACGGCAGCTGGTAACACCAAGTTCAGTGGAACGTGTTAAAAGCGAGGAAAGGCGAGGAAAAGCGAGGCTGCTTAATTGTCCCAGAATCTCGCGCTAATTTCACGAAAGTTGCACGGAACTTTTAAGTCGTCCAAGAATTTATTCCTAACCCTGGCACAACGAGCAAATACCTGTTCAAATTTCGTTGAAGAATTCTCACGAGAGACGACTTCCCAGAGGACCCTTCGAGTTAGTAAACGGCTGCTAGGATCGACGCTAAATTCAAACGATATAATACGTCTGCTTCGAGAAATCGTGAGTGCTGGCAGCTGCCGTCGTAAAAGAGATACTTTCTTGTCCCGTGAGTGCCGTCTGTTCCTTTGGACCAATTGCGTCTCTTGACCAGTTCGAACCGACCAAAGCAAGCTCTTCTTTCATTCCCTTTAATCGTTATTTGCTCTCCGTGAATAATCCTAAAGGGGTTCTAGTGGTTCAAACGATTACCATCGACTCGATGCGGCTTTGTCAGACGATAAGATATTCGTAGACAGATAAGGTGTTTTATATTTATATACCTGTCTCTTTCTGTTGAAAGTAATTATACGTATAATAAAATTTCGAGAGATAACGTTGTATCGCGTTAATAACTTAAATATCGCGATCGTATTTGACCGAACGCTATAAACCGAGAGATGCTGGTCGCATTTAATAAAATTAAAATTACTTTGATCGATCGGAGTGTCGATACGAAAATATTTGGACCAATTTTTCGAGGTGTTTCGCGGAGAGAAAAGGTACTTGATACGGGTCACTTAACTTTCTTATGGCAACGCTGGCACGAGCCTGTTGCTTGAACTGAATTAATTCGCAGTTACGTCAGTACGGTGGCGACCGAGTGATCGTTGCTCTTTGCTTCCAAATGCGTTTATTTGGCCGATTTCTAATACACCGATTCTCTAAGCCCACGGGCAACTGCTTTCAGAAGAATTTCGCGACTGTATCGATCTTCTATCGCCGACGTTGTAACGCGTTATCGACGTATTACTACGTCATAAAATGGTGGAAAAGAGGATACTTTTCCTATCCTTTACCGTTACGATATTCTTCCAAAACCAAGGAAATTAATAATATCAACTACAAAAGAAAGTTCGTCGCGCCCTCTTCTTCGGCCCCTATTAGATACTGAAAAACTAAGCGAATGAAAATTGGGCTAAAATATTCGGTGATATTTTGTTTAATCTATCAAAGCTAAGAAGCCACTGCAATTTGTATTTTAACTTTAAACTATGTTTCGATTCAATGATGAGTACCGAATATCGTACGATCGATTCAAGTATTATCAATTACGGGCCGTCGACTATTTTCCAAGGCACATAGTCGGTTTCGAACGAATCGAAACACTTTCGGAGAAACTTGCCAATGTTGTCTACCCACAAAGAGGTCTTTCGTTGGACGAACAAAGTGTTTAAGAAAAGTTGAGGTGGAGGGATTTCGGTTTCGAGATGGAATGGGCTTTCGCCTGCACGGTCCAGCTGTTTCTCTGTCCGCCATAAAAACTGGTGCATAGCGCTCCACAGGCTCCCCTTCTTCTCGTCTTATTTTTCTCTTTCTTCCCAACGTTAATTTACATTATCATCTACACGCGCACGATCGAGCATTTCGGTATATTTTACGCACGACGAGAGATTAACGACGTGCGATTTTCATCGATCCTCGGGACCTTGGAGCGAAATTTCGATCGTTAAGGATCATCCAATTTCCCTATCTTTTTCTCTCTCGTTCGTTTCTTTCCTTAATCTCTTTTTATCCCCTGTTTCGATTTTAATGGTACGACAGCTGCTGGACGGATAATTAAATTAACACCATTGGTCGGCAGCTAGCCTCGGGCCAACGACGACTTTACGCGCTGCAAATGAAAATACGAGGCCTGTGGAATTAAACGAACGTGGATGGAATGAACGCGAGCAAACGTGCCAGAGAATTACGACTTTGTTGTTTTTCTGTGTGGCCGTAGCTTTCTTTACGGCTTCGGATTTTGAGTGTGTCTTGACTTACTTGTTTGCTTTTATACCAAACGATTATAAAAGATCTGGATCTTGTCGGTACTTGCACTTGCTGTAAATTTTACGGGTACCTAAATGGTAACGAGTTTCTCGCCGTGAACTAAGGAATCGTGAAATAACGAGTTGTACGCTGCGTGCAATTTGTGTCACGGATATTGAAGGAATTAGTGTTACGTGTTTGGGTTGGATGGTATGGCAGCAGGCTGGCAAAATCTTGCCACATAATCGTCCATACTCGTCTCGGTCGAATAAAATTAATACATAGATGGCTGAAACGCTGTTCGATATAGAAAATTCAGTTCCTTTTAAAGTTCAATCCTCGGTATATACATGCTACGTAAAAGTCAACGCTCAACCGCGGAAGTATCCCGGTAATGAAGACGATAAAAAATTCAGGATTAATAATTATTTTAGAAACACAGAGATACGAAATTCGACCTAATCTCAAGTCCGAAATCACGTCCTGTGATAAAAATCCGATCAACCGAAGACGTACGAAAGTGCGATCTACCGTCGAATCCACGGTTCAACGCTCGAGTTTATTCCACGATAAAGCGGTTAAAAATTGCAGAAATACCAAATTTCGTACAACCGAATAAATCTTTCTATCGATTGCGCGTTGCCATTTCAACGCGCGAACCTTTCGAAACACCAAATAAAACGAAAGTCACGCGAATTATTATCTTACAAAACCTCAGAGGATTAACTCGCTACATGGACCCGTCGTATTTGCAATTTATCGCTAAAATAGCCTAGAAAGTTTTTCGCCGCGCAACGGGAGGGCGAGGATTGCGGAGAGCCGCATGGTAAAGGCTCATTGTTCATCCCTGTCGTGACACTCATGGCGGTCCGCGTTATATACGAGGCCTACGGTCTCCGGATGCATTGAAAGCACAGACTCCTTCGTGTCGCTCCGAGCAGTAACAATGCATAATAATGCTCGAATGGCCCGTATGAATTCAGATTCTGGCATCGTTCGCAAATAAGCTGCTCGAAAAAGAGAGGGCGCGGCTCGAGCCAATCCGAAGAGAGACGCACCAACTGAAAAGGAAGAAAGAAAGGAGAAAAGGAAGAAACCAGAGGAAACGAGGGAAAGAAAGAGAAAAAGAAAGAGAGAGAGAGAAAGAGAGAGAGGTTTTGCTGGAAGAATACGTGAAATGGAAAACGGAGAAAGTTCGACCGGACTGATCGTAAATTTTTGGTCAACAAGCGTCCACGTTTCGACCGAACAAAAGAAGAAGAATAAACGTTGCCTTTCAACGAGACTTTGTTTCAATTATCTTCAATTTTCAACGCGTAAATATTCTGAAATATTCTCTATAGATTGAATTACGACTTTTCGTGACATTACGCAAGACTTTACAAAGACAGATGATCTTCACCAATACGTTTCATATTCGTCGTTCGTTGTTCTCGTCTCTCCCCATCTTGACTTCTCGTTTCCCTTTTCTTTTTTTTTTTTTTTTTTTCTTTGTTTCCTCTCGTCCCTTTGCTCGCTCGACGAGTACGTATAAAATCGTGAGTACATGTAACGGACACCCTAGATTTTGTGCGACGTCCCCTCGAGGACCAAGGGGAAACGAATCCTTGGAAATTTCCATCTGCGAAGCGAACAGGTCGATGGAGAGACCCGAATGGGGACCGAAGGTTTAATTATCGGGGTCCTGGGTTCTGGTCCGTGGCGAAAAAAGAGAGAGTTTTTTGTGTTTGCGGTAGACACGGCATAGAGAGGTGCGATTTCAAATCAGGTCTAATCTTTCTTTATCGGTTTTCTCAAACGTGCCATACATTCGTTACAGACCGAATCGCATACATACGCGGCCTAATCACAAAGTCGCACATTTTGTTTTATCGTTGAAAATATCTCACGTACGAGGAACGTGGCGATAATGTTCCAACGGAAGTGGAGGCAAAACCAAGATAATATATATTTCACACGACCGTGAACACACAAACCTCGTCCTCGGCTTTCGAAATTTCCGTCGTCTGGCTCTGACTTTCGAAACGCGTTTACTTTAGACGAGCACACGCTTCCTCTTCTAACAATGACAAATCCACCGACGACCAATCTCAAAACGGAATCCGATCGAATCGGATGTAAAAAGCAAGGCGAAAAAGCTAAAAGAACGTAGAGAATTGCAAACAGTTGCTAACAATCCGCGTAATTGCACGAGGGGCAGGCAGAGAAGTTTTTTGAAACGTTCGACCAGTCGGAAACCATCGGCAAGCACGGCGTTTCCGTTTCTCATTTTACGCTCGTCGTTTGGCTCGATCGAGGATACGCACGAAAGGTATCGATACTGAGACTCGAAAGTGTGCAAATAGAGCGAATGTGAAGGGGTTGCGGGCCACGGAGGACGCGTTCAACTTCCAACTTCCAACTTGTTCTAAATTATCGCGAGGATCGGTTAAATGGAATTGGCGATCACCAGTACAGCTCGCAAATTTATCTTACCCATTAGCACTGTGATCATGACTCTGTGATCTTTATACGTTTACGAGAAGTTGAAGTGCACATAATAAGCAATGATCTAGTCCAGCAACGACGTGTCTTGTTTTACGAAGGAATTAGACGAAGAATCCTATGTTTCATAGTTTTGCTGGAAAATTCTACCGGAAAGATTTCGTTTCTATACCGATAGTCTCGTTCGTCGTCCAATATTTCTTCTTTAAGGCTCATCGACAAAATATACCGGATGTCGGCCGGGTGTGAGGTTGAGTTTCGGGCGTTGTTCCAGTTTGGCCGCTAATACTGTGTAGAAAGTGGCGGGTAGGGTTCTTGTATGGTTGGAGAACGGTGGCGGACGAGCAAAGAGAGATGGCGGAGATGGTGACTGTGCAGGGTAGAAGAAACTACCACCGTTCAAGGGAGGAGGAGGAGGAGGAGGAGGATGTTGGTAGGGTGAAGGCAGACAGAGACGAATCGTGAGAGAGAGAGAGAGAGAGAGAAAGAGAGAGAGAGAGAAAGGCAGACAGAAGGGCGGAGGAGGGGGAGAGGGGTTAGGTGATTGTGTTAGAGAGCGAGGCAGAGCGGAATGGAGGGTTCAGACGAGGTCAGGTCACGGGACGAGCTGCTGTGCTCGGTCGATAGAACGAAGCTACCACCTATGCTACACATTGTGCTACCTATGGAGAATAAACAGCTATACACACGTGTGTGTACGCGTATGTTGCCGGCGAAACGTGAAATTTGGACAGGTCGTGTTTTGGCCGGTCGAAACTACGAAACTTCGAACCGTTTAATCTGTTTCAACATACGTTGCCAAACATATTTCGCTGTTTCGTTGAATTTCCAGCTACGTTTGGGGAAAACGCGTTTTACGATCGAAAAAAGAAGATATCTTGCAACGTCTCGATCGACTCTTTTTTCACCTTCCGATTTTCATTTTAATGAAATAAAAAACAATTTCGGCTTTTATCGAAATCGTATCCTTCGTCGACAAAAGTTTCCGATAACGTACGCTTTTGCATCTAGGCATATTATCAATTACGTCTCTCTTTTTAGATACGCTATGTAAATTCATTCCACGAAACCGTGGCCATTACTCTTCCCACGCCCTATTCTTATACACACAGAAGAGATTTCCCCCGTGAACGGTAGTCCAAAGTAAAAGCAGCGGGTGTATCAATTCGCTGATAGCGGCGGCTCGATCCTCCGTAAAAACTTCATCGACCAACCATCGGCTTCGTTGGAGTTATTCCGTCGCGAACGAAACATAAATCACGTGTCTTGACTTTTAACTGCTTCTCGGTACCTTGGTTAAGACATACGATTGAGCTATCATCGAACTGGTTGGCAATCGAACCTTTTCCATGATTTACTGTGTGCTTCGAGATGAAACGCGTACGAGTTACTCTTTCGCCTCCGACTGTGATACCATTCCGAGAAAATGAAACCTTCCCCAAAGGTATTTCTTATATTAGTAATACTTTTCCGACGCAGAAAATAGTACAAGTCAGAGTTATTAGTTTTGCGGGGAAGCAAATATACGTATTGCGATATATGACATCTAAAATACAATGTAACATCAGGCGTTGGATTTTGGTATTGGAATCCCGGGTAAAATAGCGGGGGAAAAGTGAAATTGACTTGTACTACTAGAATCTTCATCAAAAAAAAAAAAAAAAAAAAAAAGCTGCGATATAGAAAACATTGGCGTACTTAACCTGTTGATTAAAATTTGACGTGTACTCTTTTCCCTGCCCACCGGACGTCTACTGGCTTTCTTTCTACGGCAAGAAGACAATCGTAGTATGGGAGTGACAAAAATTAAGGCAGCGTACTCAAAAGAATAGAAAAAAGAAAGCAGTTTGGACACAACATCCGGAGGATGTTCGACCTCACGCGTGGCCGTTTCCCGCACTTGCTCGTACGGTGTGCGGCCGGTTTGCCTCATGGAAGACCTCGATAAGGTCGCATTAAGGATTCAGGAACGGCACGACGGCGCAGCATCGCGAGAACACGCGCGTAGAGGTAAGTTGGAGGCGGCCCAAGAGGCTGGTGCCAATCGTGGAAAGAGGAAACCTCCAAGACTGCGATAGAAACAGATAGATGGTCTGTTCGACTAAACGATCGATATCGTGTTACCGTGCCATTTTTTCTCATTTTTCGTTTCGTCCTTTTCTTTCTATCATCGATTCGCGCGTTGACAGAACCTCTCGACTACTACGATCGTTCGTTGCGAAGCGATCTTTGTACGTATCATAAGCGATTAGAGGAGCCTGTTTACATTTTTTACACGATTTTACAAACCAGATTCTATGCGAATATACGTGTAATTATACCAGTCGATGTACCTAACGAATATATATGCAGCGTACGTAATTATGATACACACGGCGATTGATCAGATACTATAACCGCCTAATCGATCCAGTCATCCATTGACGTTTCTGGGTTCAAGCTGCGATATCTTCTAGAAAGTTTATTATACAGGTACGTTGTATTTGTCGTTGCAAAGAGACGTGGTCGTTTGCGCGATAAGCCGAGGAACAATTTTCTGTGTTAAGGGGTTAATATACAGGGCGTCCGATTAGAAAAGCCGCCGCGATTTTTCAGATACTTTCAACAATCTGTCGGAAAGACATTCGGAGCAAAAGTTAGTCAGCACTAAATCGATGAGAGACGGAGCAATGTGTCGTGAGTCTCGAGATACGGCAATAACGAGCAAAATCTTTTAGGTTAGACGCCTCGTTCCAGAGTTTCCTTTTTGTCATGGATCTCGAGGCACGATCGAAAGATCGAACGACGATCGTGGAAATGACTTTTACGATAAAACGGAGTCAAAGTCAAGACGGAGATCTGACACGGACCTCGCTCAACTCGGTCAAGGCAGAAGACCGTTAGAGCTCGCAGGACACACTTTATACACACGGTGGGAAACAGAGAGGGAGAGAGAGAGAGAGAGAGAGAGAGAGAGGCCTGTGAGTATCGCACTTTCAGCGAGAAGAAGCGTCGGAGATGACACGATCAATCGACCCGAGCTTATGATCCGCTTCTATCATCGTGCTTGCGTGCATCGACGAAAAAAGGATGAAATTTGTACGATCCTCGAGACTCGTTCGAACATCGCGTATGTGACTTTTGAAATTTCTCTCTTTGTAATAGTGATCGCGGTTTTGTTGGTTCGCGGTGGTAACTGTGGTGGTAAATGGTGATTGATCGATGATCGAATCGCTCGTGTATTTGTTATGAGTCGTTAAGCGCGATGAAGTTAGAATGAAAAAGGTGTAAGAAAGTGAGCAGGATAAAAAAGTTAAGTAAAACAGCTATCAGTAAGAACGGTCGGTAAATTAGCAAAGTAAAAAAGCCACAGGGGGGAAAAAAGTAAAGTAGAAAAGCTATAATTAACTTGAATTTGTCTTTCATGGTCGTTGGGATCGAAGAGATCGACGCGTCGGTTATAATCTCTTGGGCGAACGTAACGGAATGATTAGAGAGCACGAAGAATGATCTGTTTCTTCGAAAGTTTTTCGACGATACCTAAAGAGAGCACGTGCCTCGACTCATTCCCAACTAATCGTCGAACGCGAACGCAGAACGTAGAATTTTAATTAATCCGACCGACCCAGTTCGGTCAAAATAAATTCTGAACACAGAGACAAAAAGCGTTTATTCAATTCCGCTTAATGGCTAAACTTCCATTGACTAATTTACAAGGACGTTGCAGAATGTCCTTCGCTTTAATCCAGCTTTAGCCGATTTTCTTCAAAATTGGATCCGCATCGTTCGATCAATGAAAAAAAGGAGAAAAAAATAAAATAGAAAAAAGAAAAACGTAGGAAAAAATAGAGAAGAAGAGTTTCATGCAAGCAAACGATTTGTTTAATGATTCAGAAGCATGGACATTGTGGTCGAACCAATGATAGAGAAATATAAGGTCAAGGTGAATCTAACGAGACGACGGTTCTTAAGAAGCGGGCCTTTAGCAAGCACAAATTAACCTCTTAAATTATCTCTCGTTCTCGTTGCTTAGCACCACTTATTTCGAATATATTAAACGGATTTGATTTAGAAAACGTTAACTTCAAGAAATTTAAGACCACGTTTGAAAATATTTGTAAATGTTTGCGACAAAGTACGTTTGTTTGTCGGAAGCAGGAGTGAGATCGAGTGAAAAAAAATTCGAGGACAGTAGCACTTAACTGAAATATAATCCAAAGTGTTATACAATCCAAGCGAACCAGTCGAGGGTTAAAATCATCAACTAGAAAGAAGGCCAGAACACTCGCGTCAAAGAGAACGAAAGCTCTTCCCAGTATCGATTCTGCAGTTCCGTTTAATTCGATTGATTAAAACTCATCGAATCGCTCCAACTTCGATCTTAATTCCCAGAAGTTCTTGATCCATCGTAATTTAAACGTATCCTTAAGGGGAAATCGACCGCACGGTCTAGGATCACGAACAGATCGAACACGATGAATTTTTCATGTAACGGAACGGCGAAAAACATTTTCTCTGTTCGCCATGGAGCGTTTAATCCATTAGCAACCAATGACACTTGTTCTTCTCGCGGATAGGAGCGGGAGGTAGAAGGTGCGTTTCGTCCGCAATAAAAATGGGGTCAAATCCCTCTGTGGGCCAAGGTGTCGCACGTGTTAGGTGATCTCCGCTTTCAGTAACAATCGCACAGCGCGCGTCCGCGAGAATTATTAATCGTATCTACTATTATTTGCCGCTTAGACCTCCGCGCGAGATACCAATCTCGATTATTTGTGGTACTGCCTCTTTCACGCCGACCGGTATCCTTCCACGTGATTCATTCGCACTTTTTATCGGAATTTCTTGAAACGTACGATAGCGTGTTTTTTCTCTTTTCTTCTTTTTTCCTTAAAATCTAAAATTAATCTTACGTTGCTACTGAAAATAAATCGAAGGATTGACATGGCAAGCTACGTAAGTGGCAGAAACACAAATTTCCAATAGACACAAGGAAACGTCAAAATTTACCAAAAAAAAAAAAAAAAATAAAAGAAATAATGCCATGAACGTGCAGCGTTTATTATCTTCGCGGATTTAGAGGTAAGATAAATAGTAAAAGTAGACAAGTTTTCAACCGCAGTTTAGTTGATATTTACGATCTTAGCCTCTATCATGCGATAATCGTAAAAGCTACAATAAATTACTCTAACGCTGGCAACTTTTATCATCGTATTCTACATGGAATTCGTATCTTGTTTCATTTTCACGCTCCACTGCGCCGAATAAGAAGCTATGTATACGCTTTTCGCCCATGGTACTCTTAATCATTATCGTAATACGCCCCGTCTTTTTTGTACGTCTCTCCTATTCTTTTCAACGTTCTGTCTACTATGCTATTTGTAACGAAGGATATTGATCCGTTTATACGAAACAAATATTATCATCGCATAAACTATTTCCATCGAAAAGATTGCTTTTATTTATATTCCTTTATCGTTTATCAACGACTTATTAAGCGCAGTCAACTTCTTCTTTTTTTTTTCTGTTCCTCTATCTCTCTCTCTTTTATTTCCTACCTTTTTTTCGATTAACGGCGTATATTCGTTCGACCCTCGCGTATATCCGATTCTCGGGATCGCTCTCAACGACATTGCGTTGGAATATCTGTTTGAGGGTCGCACCCCTCAGACAAGCTCTGGCGTGTACGTTCGGCAAAGGGATTTTAGCGTGGAGCGAAGGAAATCATCGGATACCGACTGCGTTATCATTGAAACGAGCGTATTTGATCGATGCTTGCACGATAGACGCTTCGATGCAGCGAGGGAAGAAAAACGACAAATCAGAGGGATGGCAGAGAACTTTGGAAATGAAAATCGAAAAGTATAGCCCGCCCCTCTCTTCTTCGAATAGTTCATTGTAATTTAAGATAAAGTTTTTTCGTCCCTCGCATTAAAAAAGAAATTGTCGAGAAACGACGAGCATTTTTTCCCCTATTTTCATTTTTCACCTCGAAACGCGACTTGCCCTTATTCGCGTCGATAAAACAGCTTAACAAGGTCCGCCACTCGGCCTAATTTCCACGGAAGGTATTTTCTGTTCATGGACGCTTCCATCAACGGCGTGTCTGCCAAGTGAAATTTCCCTCGATCCGCCGACGCGTCTCGTGGCAAATTAACGAACATCGATAATTAAAGCACGCAGGAGAAAAGAATATTCGCGAGCTGATTGAGGCGTCGTGTGGCCAATCCTTCTGCCCTGTTGAAAGTTTAAAGGAGCAATTTTCCCCGAGATTTTTCTCCATCGCGTCGCTAATGTCCTTCACCTCCGCGTTTTTCGTCGGTTGTTCATTGATCGCAGCGGAGAACAGCCAAGGTCTCGACCCTTTAATCGTTCGTACTATATTTAAATTACCGATCGAGGTAATTTGAAATATCTTATTTTTGAATGATTTTTTCTTTTTTTTTTTTTTCTATTTCTTTGTAACCTACTGTTACATAGATATCGAAGATCTCGCGTGATTTTCCACTATTTTCCACTATTCGCGTCGTTCTTACTTCCCCGCGGTTTTAAAACAGTTTTAAAACCTTCGTTTTTCTCATCACATAGAAATACCAATCGCGTCGAGTTCCTATCGCTTTTCGTCCTTCTCTACGGCCAATTTATCAGCGGAGCAAATCGAATCATATTTCTCGCGGTCTAATAAAATCCAAAGTTAAAATTTTTACCTGCAACCGCCGTTAATCGCTAAGAATCGGTAAAGGCGTTGCATCTCGCACGCATCGGGAAACAAAAAATTACTGTAATTATTATCCGACGGTACAGGCTGACGTTCGCTTTATCAAACTTACGTAATATTACGTAAAATCATCTTTTTACGTAACGCCGACATACAGATGCACGACGTACGATCCAGATTGAATCGATTAACGTATCCTTCTCTGCGGTACAAATGTTTATTCGTTTGTATCCAGCTGAGATCGATTTACCAAGTTTGGCCATCTTCCCAATTTCCGACAATCGACGATAAACCGTATCAACGGTTAATCTTTCTGCAGTCTCCGCCGCTATCAAATATATTTCCACGACAATAAGTATCCTCGCCACGTCTTCGCCCAGTGAATTCGACCTTCGACAGATCGATCGACGTTTCTCCCGCGATTTCGTTCGAAACTTTATTCGAAATGAAATTCGTTTAACTCTTCTTCTATCCTTCGCGCTCTTACCAAGTACACGACGAGCCGTGTATACGGCATACGTTCACAAGTGATGTTTAATGGATGCGGCCCTAGGACATAATTCCGATTGAGAAATACGAACCGTGAACCGCGGGTCAAACGTTATCGCTGGCGCGAACGAGCAGTTCGGAACCGCTCCTAGGAATCCGTGGAACGGTTGATTAATTAACGGTGCTCGGGTCGGCTCGCGGTGTCAATTATCCGGATTCGTGCGTGCCAATGGCTGGGATTCGTGCAGACAGACTTACAGGATCGAGGCCGCTGTTCTAAGAATCTTTTTTCGTTCGTCAGGTTGCTCGTAATCGAAGGAGAGACCCAGCTAGAGAAAACTACCTGTGCCAAACATAACGCCGATCCTTCGTTCGAATCTTAACTTGGAACGAAGCTAACGACTGATGATATATGCATGTGGAACCTGACCTTTTATATTTCTGGAAATATTTCTCCATAGACTGTATTTATTGCGGCGAATATCGACGACGATCGAGAACGTTTTCCCTCTTGTTGCTGCTAACCTAACGCTAAACCTATCGACATTTCGCGTATACCTTATCCTACTATGAGCGGTCAAATGACCGCTTAAAAAGAAAAAAAAAAATATATATATATATCTTAATGTAGAAAGAGATTTCAGATAATTTTTTTCGGGAAGTAAACGGTGAAGAAAGTTGCAAATATTGAAAAATCGGTCGTATATTAATATATCGTATATTACAGGAAAAGTCAACGAGTCACGTTGGCTATACAGTAACGCCGTATACAAGGAATCCCAAATAAAATTTCAAAAACGGTCGTTTGACCGCGCGTGGTAGGCGTTTCTCTCAATCGTCCCCTTTACAAAAGAACGCGATTAACGACAAATTGGTTACACGACGTATATCGCGTCTCTCCGCGAACGATCGTAACATCGCGTTCTTTTGGAAAGAGAACGATTGAGAAAAAGGGTTTATGGCGCAACAGTAGCGTTAGTGCTAATCTTGGATAACCGTAGGAGATTTTGAAAAATGATCGATACGCGTGCGACCGTTTCAGAAGGAAACAGCCGGTTCTCGTTATTTTTAACAACAACGTGGCGCCTGCTTAAATTATTCTAGAGCTACTTCGCCATCGCTCTGCGTGAAATAACGAACACGTCGCAGAGGCGTGATTCGTGGAACTTTGCACTTTTAAAAGAGACCCGGTCGGAGCAACGATATCCCATCGTGGAATGCAAATCTCGCGAAATGGAACCCGTGCTATGGCGGAATTAATAAGCAACGGAGGGCAGGCGGGCAAAAGGAAACTAAGTTTTACGATTATTCCTCGTTGCTGTGAGAGAATCGCGAGCGTAACGTGCTTCCATCGAGTTACCTTTATAAAACGGTGATACAGAGTCTTGCCTCGCCACGGTACTGTTACAGCGAATGCTTTGCATTTTTCTCCCCGACTTTACGCCGCCTTAATGAGCGAACGTTACGCTTAATCGAACTTCTGATCGCGTTTCTGATACGTGATTTCATTGAGCGAATATTTTTTTCGGCTTCGATCCGCTCGATCTTTTATAATATAATTTATTAAGACGTTAAGTTGAAATGTAAAGCCGTAGTCTGGTCGCGATTGGCGAATTCGTCGGATTTGCCCGTGTCTTTTGTAAAATGTATCGTCGATCGTTAATTTTAATTAACCGGCAGGAACACGTATTAGTTATCAGGCGAGAATCTCGCTTATCGAATACACGTGAACAAATTGCTCGATGATAAGTCGAAGCAACGTCTGGCATCCAAATTCAACTCGTAATGGCCGTTTTACGAAAAGTTTACGCCGTGTTACGACACCACACGTCTTCGTGCTCATCATCGTTGTTCGAGCTTTCCACGTGTTTCAATTCTAATCACAATACTCTACGCGCAACTTGAGAAGAAAACACGAAAGAAGATAAGAAAATCGACTGTCCTTACAATCTTGACATCTTTAAACCGCCGTATATATATTATACGTATTGAAATATCGAGAAAATGCGACTATTTTCGTAGATAGCCAAAGAGGCGACTGTACGTTTTTAAATTGCCAGCGTATTAAAACAAATCCGGACACGCGTAAAAATTCAGCGTGCAAAAAGGACGTGAACTCGAGCATCGACTAGAGAGGATTTTCAGAAAATGTCAGAATATTCTAATTGCGCGTGATCCAAGGTAAAGTTCATCACGATTTTCTCTTGCTTTTTCTCACGGCGTCGGTCGCGGGTCCGCGAGGCGTTAATTGCTTTTACCGGTGTTTCCGCTCGGTTCTCCTCGATTTTGCCAATCGAACTCGACGAGGCGCGTCTCTATACGCCGACAGGGAAATTTCGTGGAAACTTTGGAGACTACGAGGGCCAAAGTTTTCGCGGAGTATCCGGACACTTGTGACGGGAATCGATACGATAGCCTTGAACGCGAATTTGGAAATCGGCCATTATATGATTGGAGAGTCATTGCCAGTGACTTTGATTTGTCCTTAACCCCGTTCCACGAACGACGGAAATTCTACGCTAAATTCAGATAAGATTCCGATTAAACCGGGCAATAGTCGATTTTGGCAATACGGTATTTTCTCTGTAACTGACCGCCGCTATGTTCCTCGTAATTGATCGGTAGTCATCCCCGCTACAGGGAAGAGATCGCCCAAGGGGCCACGGTATTCCCTTTGAAACACGGCGAAGTTTGACGGCTGAATGACGTAATTTGATTCGAATAAAATCGCACGGGGAAAGCACTTGGTCTTGTTTCCTCTGAAATTAGTTTGCCAACATACTTGACAGATTTTTCTGATTAAAACGAGATCAGGCGCGATATAATTTAAACCGCAGTTGCATTTTAACGCTAAACCTACCGACATTTCGTGTATACCTAATCCTACCATGAGCGGTCAAACGACCGCTTCAAAAAAAAAAAAAAAAAAAAAGAAAAATGTATTTTGATACAGAGAGAGATTTTAGCCAATTTTTCCAAAGCGGAAAGTAAACGATAAAAATATACAGCAACGTCGTGTGCAAGAAATTCTAAACGAAATTTCAAAAACAGTCGTTTGTCCGCGCGTGGTGGCTTTAGCGTTAAATCGCGTTCCAGTCGAGAGAAAGTAAGTTAATGTCGCTAAATAAGCATATACGCTGCGAATATATCGCGTTTGGCGTTGTTTTAGTCAGAAAAATCTAACAATCGTATCGGTAGAACTTTTGTTCGATGAAGATTGAAAATTACAAGATTTTGACGTTGCATTAACATCGTCTAGGCGATACGTTTCTTTTCATCGAGTCGACTCTCGGACTCTTTTCCTCTTTCACTCGCCTTTGTCCTTTTCAAAGTTCGGCAAAATGCCGAGTCGTATCTGTGACGTACGATCGAGTCCTGTACATGCACGATAACTCGTTACCAAAGAGTCTCGATTTTCCATCGATTACGTAGAAAATACTGTGTTTTGTTTCGATTTCAAGGAAACCGAAGAAATTTAGCCTGCATCGATCCGAGGCATTTAAGTGCCTTTGAAATTTATTTCGCTGGTTTAAGGCTAAGTAGATTTCAATTACTCAATCCAATCTTACCTTTACATTTCCTCGGTTGAATTCCACTCGTCCCGCTCTCTAAACAACTTCCTTAAACGGAGACACTTTCCAGCGCAGGAAAGCCTCGAATCTTTAATCAATTTCTTCCAATCTCGGCATCTATCAACGATAATTATCCTTGCACGACGACAGCAACCACCTACTGACGTTAATCTTCGTAATCGAAATTTCATTCGTAGGCAAACAAGGATAACTAAACTTTGACGAAATCGCATCTCCTCCAGGCCTTCGTTCAATTCTTCAAACCGACGTACGTTCGTTAACGTATTTTTCCAAATGTCCCGTGGATTTTTATACCGAGTACGTGATTAAACGCACGAACGAACAAAAAAAGGAAAAAAAAATAAAATAAAATTCGAAGCTCAAGAATGACCAAGCAGTCGACACGCGAAGGTTTCTTGGGTAATTTTCGCTAAGGTTCCGTTTTACGGCGCGCAGCCTTCGGTGGCGACGAGCCTTGGGACACTTTCATGTCGAGCCTACGATCGATTCCATTGATTATCGACACCGAGGTTAAGGTTGGCCTGTCGTTTCAACGGGGTGGCACCGTGGAAAAAAAAAAGTTCGTGCTCGCCATCGATTTTCCGCTCGATTCTCGACCTGATCGGGCGATACCACGCGTCCACCGTTTTCAATTTCTCGAATTATCCAGCAAATCCGTTTTCCGACTGACGAAGTGCAAAAATATGAAAGGATTCATTGGCCGTTTTTTTTTTTTTTTTTTTTTAACAAACAGAAAAGATGTTTTTTCTTTTTCTTTTTTGAGCAAAAATTCTCTGTTCACTGCGGCTGTCACAAGCCAAATCGATCAACTCCACTTCCTATCGACTTTTTTAGTTTCATTAAACAAGTTGATTATTCTTCAGTTTAAAAAAAAAGAGAGAGAGAGAGAAGAAAATCTATGGCGCGAAGACGACACGAACTGATTCGAACTGATTGTGTTCGGAATAATCGAACGGGATAATCGAACTTTTTGAATAATCGAATGACCGGCATCGAAATTACGTTCTACGTGAAAGATCATAATTCGTAATCTTTAAATCACTCGATGATTAATTTGTATTCTGTAAGGATCTGTAACGTGTGTTTGTACATTTTGGAAATTGTCGAGAATACGTCTTATCGTACATGTTTATAAACTCTTTCGCATAATTCTGATCGCCCAGCGCTGTGCGACTCGGTACAACTGAAACATCCATAGCGTTGTTATTACAGGAAAACTACGGACTGGGATCACGATCAAAAATGTAATCGTTTCGCGATGAATGATTAAGAAATTAATCACGGCCACTGATTACGACGGCTCTTCGTTCTTCTCTTACTCGTTAATCGATGATTATTACCGGTTATCTAATGATCGATAATTACGATCGATAACCCGATTTTATACTGATCAAAATTTTCCATCGTTAAGCGGATTACGATTTTTCCCAACTCTGTCCGGCAACGTTACGGTAGCTTGTATCTCACAGACGAACGAATATGCACAATATTTGCCGGACTAACCGATGTTCGAATAATAGAGGTTGCGCTGTAGTAACTTCCAAGGTAAATAAAGTAATTCCCAAGGTAAACCGAAGGAAAAGAATCTACGACTCTGAAATTTATTTTAGCCACGTTCGATAAAGATCGACGAAGAAAAGCGCGCGGTATCCCTCGTGAGCGTAGAGATTACTAACGGAGCAGAAAATACGGAAAACTCGGTGACCCGTGCGTGACGCTTTAACTTGCACAATTTCGATGGTAAAAAAAAAAAAAAGAAAGAAAAAGATAGGACACGTAGAAGAAACAAGGTGACAGATTATCCACGAAGACAAACGAAATCGGGTAACGACTTTCTACGATTATTCACGCCACTGAATCATAACCGCTTCGTTGGAATGGAAGGAAAACCGTCTGATCATTAGGAATACGTATTAACCTTTTCGCGGTTCGTACTGCCAGACATAATGGTAAACAGAGAATAAAGAAGCGGAGATACGAAAGTAGAACATGTAAGTATGTACATACACTATTAAAACACAATGGAGGAATGTATGAATACGCATGAATAATAAGTAATCTCTCGTTTTAATTACTTAAGGATTATCTCGTGTTAAGTTTCACTGTGACAATAATTTTAATCTCTCGACGGGTTTCGGGCGAACCGAGGGATCACTCGGAATAACACGAGCTAAGGTAATTAATTCGTTTCGTTGCTCAACCACGTAAAACTGCAATGCTCGAGTTTATACTGTTACTCTATTGTCCTGTTCGCGCTAATAGAATACCAGGGGTCCTTACGATGAAATAAACAGAAACAAACAAAAATAAAAGGAACAAAGCTCAAAAGAAGATGTAAAAACATGGCAAGAAATACGTGAAATCTCCAAAGCGTCATACTTGTTACGATTTTTAGAACAAACATCCGCTTAGTTCTATTGAAACATTTATGTCCGTGGAACTATGAATTTGCCACTACTACTACTACTACCACTACTACCACTACTACCACTGTTACTGGAACTAATTACGAGTCTCTCTTTAGCTTTTGTTTAATCAATTATGAATCTGCATAAAGATCGGCGATCTAGAAACGATGTACTTGCATAGATTTGTTCTAATTGCAAGTCGTCGTTGGAACACCGTGTGTCGCATAGTATATTCGTATTGTCTATGAACCAGAAAGGATGGTCTTCGATGGCGGTGGTCGAGCAGGAAATCACGGAGGTCACACGGGGTTATGTCTCCCGTGGGCTTGGCATAGAATGGAGAAACAGAGTGAGAGGTGGTGTACGCGAAGGATGTCCTCGAACGCTCGTTTTACGCGTCCTAGACGACCTCACCGTCGAAAATAACCATTTCGATGGTCGCGTTCGCGTATACCCACGCCTTTTCTCGTCCATTGTGCGCTTTCCCGTTCGGTATGGCCGCGTGCTTGCGCAATCCCGGAAGCGGCGCTGCCTTTCGTTTCTCTCGTGGAACCAATAATCCGAACGTTCTTGGCCAACGTTGTCCGCCAATCTGTTCCGTATGAATCAGTACATTCGTCGGAACAACCGTAGCTTGTGATTCGTAAGAAACAGGGAAGGATCTAGACCCGTTAGATTCGAAACTACCGAAGACTTTCGAAATGCGTAACAAGTGTACGAGACGAAGAAGTGGAAACTTTGACGAATGCAAGAATTAATTAACGTTGGGGAATTACAGCGATTTCACGATAAAAATTTGTCGGGAAGAGGATATTTTTTTTTTTTTTTTATTAAAACGTCCATTGAAGTTTCTAGGCTGACCCGTCTACAGAGATTTTTAATTCAATTTACAGTTAAGTCGATAGTATACTTTGGATGATCGAGAACTTTTGTATGGAACAATAAGCGGTACCTGGCAAGGGCTGGAAGAGTTTTACCGAGTTTGAATAGATTAAGCCGGAAGTGTACGGGTATGGGTCGAGGGAAGGAGATTATACGAGTACTGCAAGTGACAAGTTCGCTAACTAAATCGCTTCCCTCTACAGCGTATACTGTAAAGGATTGTATAGGAGAATAGCTCGGTTTTAAACACGAAATTCAATTAGAATAAAAATCACCATTAACGTCGCACGTTGTCGCGTACAAAAGAGCTTTGCGGCAAAATTCGTTAGGAAATGTTTTTAGCAAGGCTGCGGAGGAGAAGAGCGAAACAGAAACGACACACGGCCGATGTTCACGTAATAAAAGCATTAGGATCGTCGATATTAGCGACGATATCTTTATGTAACCGAGGACGAGTGATGTCACTTTCGCGTATTCACAATGGCTGCGCGATGCCACGGATGCGAATTGCCGGTTGCTGCTTCTTCGTCCTCGTTAGTAAAATATTACTCATTACCATAGACACCATAAAGACAGGGTTAAACATTTCCGAGGACTAACTAGAAATTATCTAACCGCGTTGATTTCCCTCGAAGATGCTTTCGGCACTGGGAGACGACGCGGAAAACCGAAAGCAATTTCTTCGTCGAGAAATTAACAGGATCAAGCGACTGTACGGAGCTTGAAAGCAACTTTCGAGCTTGCCGCTCAAACTTGCCATGAATTAACAGATCGACGTCTTACAAAGTCGATGTACGATGATTTTTTTTTTTTCTTTTTCTTCTTTTTCGCTTTTACTTATTTATTTCGTTTATCGTTGTCCGTAGGATTTATTTGTTCGTTGTAAAATTTGCATACGAAGAAGATCGAAGTGGAAGGTAGATGACGACTATGGTCGTACCAAAGAGGTACACGCGTCTGGATATTTTTAAACGATAGCGTGCGTTCGATTTAAGAATCGTATTCGGTGAAGACACCGCCGAATCGACGTGCATTCGCGAGGAATTTATAGAATTGCGGTACGAGCTAGCGCGAAGGCCAGCAGAGACTGTTAAAGATCAAACTGAGGTGAGCGTAAACAGGAAAACAGGTTTCGCGGATCACTTTGGCACGGTCTCGTTTACTAATTATCGGGTTATTACGAATGGCGCGGTGTAGCGAACGATTCGTGTGTACACGAGCCGATTCCAAAGCAAACTACTGGCTGAAGATGTGCTCGATACGCACGCCGAGTCGTGATGTAACTCGAGATAGAACCAACACACAACTTCCTTTTTGTGAGAAATAAATCCGCCTTTCAAGCGCCTGTTCTTTACACAAAAGGATTCCCAGTGTTAATACGTGGCGATTTTGTTTCTTCTTCTTGTTATTGGAAACACGTTAGGAGGATATCTGTATTGCGTAATGATTTTTCATTTCGTTTCTGTTTCACGAGATCGCGATAGACCGTTCTGTCGGATTCGAAAAAGTATCGAAATGAACGATAATGAACAAAGAAGGACGACGACAGAGAGGATACAATGGTAGTCGTAGAAGAATGTATTGACAATGAAGGCGTGCTACTTACTCGTCGACATAGCTCGTTTTGTTCAGGCAGCGAGGCCTGAGCACGGCTCAAATAAAGGACATCTGAAACCAAAAAATGAAAGGAAGATTGGTACAAGGCAAGCATAAAGAAACGGAAGATCGTTGACATTGTACGTTCGATTCTTTCGCGATTACTTCTTAAAAATATCGATTCGGAGAAAATTTCAATAAATTTTCGCGCTCTGTATCTCAAAATCCATCTTTATGATATATCTGAACGATTTAGTCGTATTATTTATTCGCGTTTAAGTATCGCACGTTAGATTATATCGCGTATGAAACGTATTATTATACCAAATTAGCGTATTATATAATTTCGTGTGTGAATTATATTCGCAGCGAAATTGTTCGATAAAGAGAATTAATAATTGAAATCAGCGGTTCTACGTTTCTCTCGTCACAGTCTAAACACCGTTTGCTCTATTTTATATTATTCGATCGAAAGGAGCGCGGAGGTATCGAGCACGCGATCATTTCGCCGCTGGCCAGCCAGGATGGAAAGAAGACCAGCTTTCAGCTAACTACTTTCGATTGTCAATCGTCGTCGGTGGCCACGTTGTCGAGGTGAAAATCGGCGCTAGAAGCTAAAGGCAGAAACTTTCAAATCGCCATTCCACCCGGGCACTCGCCACTTTTCACTGGTTACTTTTCACTCGGCCGCGGCGTGATTCACTTTCCTCCGGTGGGCGTTCCGCCGCGAAAAAGCCGTAAGAACCGCGTGGAAAGGGGCGAAACAGATCATGAAAGTCCGCCGTAACTCTGGCCCGCATCGACGTTTTTCCGTTCTGTCTCCTATACGGAGTACACGGGTATTCACGTTGCAAATAAATACGAGTTGGTGTTTCTTCGCAGTCGAGTAAATCCGGATCACGGCATTAATACCTTTTTATAACGAGTTCTGCCTTTAACGTTAAAACTATCCAGTAAACGGTTTTAGATTTATCTGCGCCGTTCTTAAGCGCTCGATGCCTTTCGGCGAAATTAATTCTGACTTTTATCGAAATAGAAAGCTACCTTATACGTATGCGCATATATATATATATTTATTTATTTTCGTTGCGTCACTTTAATTAGCGTTATTTATCTCTGTACGTGGTATATTTAGCAACTGTATTCGCTGCCTCGTTGTCCTATTCTTTGTCTCTATAAAACTTGGCAAACTGAGATTCGAGGAATAAATACGTTTCGTATTTCAATTTTACTTTGAAAATCCTCCGGATTAAAACTTCGTCCAATAAATCCCTCATTCTATATATTCAATTACGGTATAAAAATACGTGGGGTCGAAATGGTGGGACGACTCTCTCTTTCTCTCTCTCTTTCTCTCTCACTCACTCACGCACACACAGAAAGCTTCCCTTATATTTCAATTGTCTATAAATGCATAAACATCCGCACGGTCCATTCGTTGCTTCGATCGTTCTTCATCGCCATGATGCCATTTTAAACAGACAGTCCAAGGATGAGTCCACACCCAGCCTTACATTCTATACGCCAGACCAAACAATGCATTCCAGTTCCCAGGCTTGGAAAGCCTTCGTGTGTATTCATTTCATTTTTTGATAGCCGTTATCGACCTCATAGAGCACGGTCGAGGGCAAAGGGTGAAGGCAACGAGGGAAAGGAGACACGGATGGAATGGCAGAGTAGCCACACAAGGGTTTTGAAACAGGATAGAAAGAGAGAGAAAGACCTGAATACTGTGTGTGGTACCGGATGAGGAGAAGGTCTAGAAGAGGAGGGAAGGGGGCGTTCGGGGGGACGATTTGGACAGCGACGTCCCTGAGCCACTTGCCACAGTAGGTCAGCTCTCTTCACCTCACTTTGCCTCGTTTATTTTTTTTTTTTCTTTTTTCTTTTTTTATTTTTTTTTTTTTTTTTTTTGCGATCCATCGTTTCACACACAACTCGAGGAGGATCTTCGGTCGTCGCTCGACCGACGACACCTTTCGTTTCGATTCTTCCTTTCCGCCCCCGAGTTTCACTTGGTTCACCTTTTGCCCCCTCTTTGTCGGTATGTTTTCCTTTTAATTTAAGCAGCTACACCGTGAACCGTAAATATCAGGACACGTACACGTTATTATTCGATTATTTCGATACATTCGCAGATTCTACTCTGTCTGGGATTTACAAGGCACGCAGGATACGAACGAACGAACGGATTTACGATAGGATAATTAAAAAAATACCAAGAGTGGGAAGCATTGGATTCACGTTGACGTCGCGAAACGTTCAAATACTTGTGACCAACAGTGTATGTTTAATACGATAAAAAGGCCATTTTTTTTTTTTTTTTTTTCGTGGAAATAGAATGCTATGCTAAAACAATGCTTGATTGGAATTTTTCAGCGTTCTCCGCGCGAAAACGACGATTACGACTAGCTTGCTTTATCGTATCGTCGCTTTATATGTTTGGAAGCGAATATAATGTTACGCGAGGTTTTACGAGCAGTCGATCAACTACTCTTTTCGTTTTCACTCGTATAAGATGGATGTGTAACTTGTCAAAAGGTAATCTATTTTTCAGAGGCTCGTGTGTCGTAACGAGATGATATAAGGCACCGTGAATTTTATGATAAATTCTAAAGAACAGCGTCAACCGCGTAATCTCTCTTCGGCAATTTTTCAATTTACAACGTTCGTCGGTGAAACGCGTCTTAAATTTTTTACCCCCTTTTTTTTTTAGCTATTTTGTTTCGCTCTTATTACGTCAGGACCAGAACGTGTTGGAGGAATTTAAAAAATAGAAGAAAGAAGAAAATTGTTTCAATAGCCGATTAAAGCGTATCAGTTCCCGATATCGAAAAATTCTTCGAGATATTGAGTTCCGCTGGAAATATCGGCGATATTTTTCATTGAAAAATTTTTATCAGGATCCGTTGGTCGAAAGCAAGGCTGTATATAGACTTGTACGCGACTACGCCTGACTATCGTTCCACGTATTTGCATGTAATGTTCTTACATACCCTAGGTAGAAACAGCTACGCGTCTTAATCGAGCCAACTCCGTAGAAACCGTCAGCACGTGTACAGGGCACTGAATACGGACAAAGGCTGTTGAACGTACTTGCTTGCTTACTTTGACGACTGGTGTGTCGCACGTGGGACGCTAGCCTTCGCGGATAACATCCGTTTACTACGAATATAGAAAATATGCTTCCTGTACTCGCGCTTTCGTAATTTATTACAGAACCGCGCCGCTTTTCATTGGCCGTCAAAGCGTTTCACTTTCCACCTACCAATTGAACTTATTTTATGGGATACAAACTTTTACGATTATGCAACTGAAAATTAACGGAGACAATATCTCGGTATAGTTCGTTTTTTTGGTCTTTGTAGATATCAATATTCACGCGTGTATATATGTTTTATTTGTAATCAATTAATAGTTAAAAGGATACGAGCATTTTTCCACTTCTTGAAACGGCATTGGCTTTTTCATTGGGAAAGTAATAAGGCTAAAGAACAATAACATTTCTGGACACGTTGAAATTATTAAACGCTACGTTCCTATTACGGGGTAATCGAAATTCTGCCCGTGTAACACATGTTCCAACGGAGCGAGCTGACTGCTCGATTATACCGGTTAATTCGATTACTTGGACGAGCTCGAACACACTCCATCTACTCGAGGACTACATTTTATTAACCTTACACCACGCTAACAATTGTACCAGGCAAAATAAGGAGAGACAGAGAGAGAGAGAGAAAGAGAGAGGGAAAGGAAAAAAAAGAGGGAAGAGAAAAAGAAAATACCAAACTTTTCGTACCAAATTAAATTACATTGATCGGCTATCGTAATTGGAATTCGGTCTAAATTCCATATCATAATTTTAAAGCGTCGAAAATTTCGAATCATTCAAGCAATTCCAACTCGATCGTGGATCTTCAACAAGGAGAAAGAGATAGATAGGGGGAAAAAAGAAAAAGAAAGGTAGTGGCAGCTTAAACTATTCGTCGACGTGTGTCAGCGACGCTTGTTAGTTATGTTAACATCGTCCATAAATCGATCAGAACCGTAGGTGTTAGCGAACACACGAGAAAACCAGCCGTCAGGCTATTGGAGCAGAACCACAACGAGATTCCTGTTCTATCCGCGTATTAAAGCGTCGCCGTTCTTGCATGGACGAAACTGCACGGCTCGTGATCGTTTCCAGGTTGTGGAACCGGTACGCTCTACTCCTGAAATTCTTCCACGCGAATCGGCCGGCCCTTTAAATCTCCGTTCCACTTGGAATTTCTGTTCCAGCTCTTACTGCGACCGAGCGTACGCGATAAAGAATCGAATTTTGTAAAGCAAAGGATATTCTATATCCGTGTATGTGCGCGTGATTTCATTTCCTACCGCTATTGAATATTTGTTCGCCTGTAAATATAGAACTTGGATGCGAATCCGATACGAGTCCCTTGTCTACATGTTCTAAATTTTACGAATCGATATCGTTGTCCTCGACGTCCCTCCTGTAGCCGTCCTCTGTTTCAGAAGCTTAGCTTAGAGGAGATAGACTCGAAGTACACGAGAACGAACGATTAACATCCAACAATTTCATCCGAACAGGCGAGAGGAATCTCTTACTTTCGTGAAGGCACAAATACAATTGCAATGTACGATTCTTTTGCCTACGATAGCTGGACTCGTTTCCTCGAATTCGCAATACTTGTTTCTCCGGCAAATTTTAATCTTGTTTAATTTCGAATAAAAACGTTGCACGATTGTCTATGATGTAACTATCATCCTTGCGAAATGTCGATTACAGGATAATTCCGTTATAGTTTGATTTTTCTAGCACTTTTTGTGCTATCCAATGTCCTTTGAAGTAGGTCAGCGTCTTTTAAAAATCAGATAACAACAACGGATCGATCGATACGTTCGAGCTAAACTTATCGTCGAGGAAAACGATATCATATTTAAAAAAAGAAAAAAAAAAAAGAAAAGAAACTCGTAAAGAATCGCAAAGAAATTCAATTATACCTGGTTTTGATATCGATCGACATTTTACACCTGACAGATGGAAAATGCTTAATTCAACGTGTCAGCCTTTGTCGTAGTTGGTACGGAGGAAGTGGAAGGTTTAAATTTCCAAGAGAAGCTCAATTAAACTGCAACTTTCGCAAAAGTGCTATATCTCAGCGTAATCGAATGGTTCGATATCACCGTCCTCGACATCTTGGTGGATGTCCCTTTCCCAGACGTTTATTAGTCCGCGAACGGAGAACTTATCGTTAACCTCGATCCTCCTGAGCCACGATGTTAATACCCACTCCCACTTGTCTAACTGTACTACTAGGTCGACCAGGTGGCATCCAGACACTCGATCGATTAGAAAGATATCAATCCGAGAACAATCCGCCTGCATGCATCTCGATTTTCCCTGAGAAAATTGTTTGCAGATGAAGTAGGTAAGTACAAAGAAGACGCTCGTCTCTCTTCGAAACTTTGAAACTTTCTTTAAAAACTCGTGAATTATTAGAACCGTTAGCGAGAATAGCGAGACTCTTGCTGGTTCTTTAACCAGTTGGTAACTAGAGTTATCAGAGTTGTAAAAACCACTGATTTCTAATTTGTTATACAAATTTTAGGGCAATTTAATAGCTAGAGAGATAATATTTAATAGAAAATTTGATAGATATACGAGGTTGCGTTTCGAACGAATGTTTGTAAAATACGGAGATAAAAACCTAGCTTTTCTTTCTTACGTGCCTTTTCATATAATCCTTATCCTGATGGCGGGACAAATTTTCGGAAACAAATATCCTCTGGTATTATAGTTTAATCGTTCGCAGATCTAATATCGATAATGGACGAAATTCGGTTCGACCGATCTGTTTAGGGATTGGCGAATATTAAAATTAAAAGGACGCGATGCGGATAACTATCCCAACCCCTGTATAATTATAAATTTGTCGTGCGATTCGCGACTGGAGATCGCTATATACGGGCAGGTGGTCGCTCAAGAATTCTCAAGGGACGTATATAACATCGATCTTATCGTTGTTACGCCAAAATTGGCCTTCGTTAACATTATCAAGTTAAGAGAGGCCGGCCAAACTGGTTTCCCATAAATCTTCCCGATTACAGACTCGTATGCGCTTCGATTAAATTAACATTGAAAATCGCGCGAGGCATCGACGAACGATAATCTTTGGCGCCAAAATGAACGACCCGACCAATCATCGTCGACCGATCATCATATTTCTCACATTATATTTCCCTTTTCCGACACTGTGTGTGCCGTGCGTTTGTTTATCGAAGAGGGCTTCGCGCTGTATACTTTCTTCGTTAGATTGAGGCCAATCTTCGCTCGTTAGATCGAGGCCAATCTTTAACTGCGTGACCGAGCTCCATGTGTCTTGATGATGGTTAACCCTTTGATTGCGAACAGCGCCTATAGGCCCTCCATGAAAGTTACCACTGTGTACTGATAGCAATGTTCAGCACGGGGCGTTAATTTATTTAGCAACGCTTCGGATGTAGGATGATGTAGGATAGAAGGATTCGATGCGTGGCGAAGTAGAATAGGATTAGGTGACGTAGGACAGCGTTATAGGGAGTCGTAGACGATGGTTAACAGTACGCAAAGTGGCATAAGATAATGTGGAATAAGACGATTTAGCGTAATAGGTACCTATTATACAACGAAGAATAGTAAAATGCGATGTATTGTAGCGCAACGAAGCATACGGCAACGTAAGATAATAATGCAACCTAGCGTAGTGTAACGCACTATCGTACGACTTAGCGTAATACAATGTCGTGTAACGTAACGTAGCGCGATGCAACGTATCGTAGCGTAACATAGCGCGGTATGTAATTAATAGAGTAATCCAGTCCACCAAATGTTGCTACATAGCGTAATGAAATGTAGCATAGTGTACCATACCGCGGAATACGGTACGAGCATAGTAAAATACAGTTGTCAGTGCGACATAGCATAATGTAACGTAATATAGCGTAATGTTTTAAACGTAGTTTAAGTTTAAAGCGTTTAGCGTAACGCGGCGTAGCGTAAGCTTTTTAAACTTTCATTTTATATTAATAATCAGGATGTTTACGTAATTTTAGAAAAGTGCTTTTCGCAGTAGTAAATTTGACTCGACTCGTCAATTATGTAATTTCTGTCGTAATTTCTCAATGGCGTAATCTAAAATTTAATTCCAGGTCGAACATGCGCTTTAATACGTTCCTCTTGCAAAAGACTGCCAACTTTTTTAGCGAGAGAGTTAATCATCAGTACGCATGACGTGTATACGAGCGAAGTTCTGATGAACTTTTTGCATCCTCGAGTTTCACCCTCGATGGCGATCAAGTTCCACGTGAGATACGACAGCGTTCAACAAAAGAATATGTATCGATACACGAATTCTTATGTTACACGAGGTAAAGAGAAATCCCTCATTAACCTCGAGCCTAATTTAACTCGAATTATTTTCAAAATATTTCACAGAAACGTTCGCCCCGACAGTTCTCCGAATTCTTCCTCGAATTAAACTTCCATATCGGCTATCTCCGACAACAATCTATTAATTTACACGCGAACTTTTGCGATATAGAAATACATATTTTCTACGGAAATTCTTCGCTAACACAGAGACACCGAACGTTTATACAAATTCACGTTTTCACGAATATAACCGAAGAAACAGATTCGTTTCACTGGCCAGATATTGCAACGATTACTTTACCTTCCATATTTTGTACATTCGTATACGCATTGCGTGCATCCCTGTACGTTGAAATTGTCACTCGTCAAAATGAAATAATAAAATTATTGGAATAATAAGAAGCAATAACGAATAATTAAAATAACGAAACAGACGTCACGCTCTGTTAAACGAGACAGCAAATACATATAAGTAACCAAGGTAACAAAGCTTGTCGAAAGGCAAGTCCGCCGAACGACTCGATGAAATCCACGAAGAATGCGTCACTCGAAACGATATTACCAACCCATCGGGTTAATTGAACCATAACAAATTTCTCGAGGAAAGCCAAGGCTCTCACTTTCTCGTGTTTTTGCTTGGCGACCGTGTAACAGGAGAATCGAATCGGCCGGTACAGTTTCGAGCGAGGAAGAGAAGCATGGGATCCTGGGGGACACGTTCATCCCTGGTCCCGCATTTCGGATCCCGTGACGATCCGCCTCTGTGGGTGGTAGATGGAACGAGAACGAGGGGTTCTCTTCCCTCGTTCTTATTCGATCGTCGATCTCCGCTTTGTCCTCCTCGTTCAGACCTAACCATTCTACATACGTTGTACTATTATACACTACGGTTCAAAAGTATCTGGATATTTGATTATTTTTCACAGGATGCAATCCAGCGTGATCGCGGACAAGAGGATTTGCGACGATTTGAATACCTTACGATTAACACTAGGATTATTTGTCGACGATCGAGCGTATAAAACTTGCACCGGACGGTACGAAAAAATAACGCAAAGGGAAGAGACTTTTATTCGTGTTTTAGAACAGTAACGAAGAACTTGCCCGCCAAAGTGAACCGATCTAAGTCTGTTCACCTAAAACCGAATTCATAGAGTTATTCATAGCACAGAGTATACAGAATATCCATCTTGTGCTAAAATTTACTTTCGAAAGCTAATCTCGAAGCAAGTAACAGTCGGAGCTCGTTAAACCGATGATTTATATAGTTCGGATATAATCAGATAATTTCAACCGATTAAAATGTAATATCGACTCCGTGAACAGACGGTAGATCGTTAACCGCCTCTAAATTTGTACAATTCGGTAAAACTAACGATCTCTTGCTGTACGAATCGATCGATGTACGGATTACTCGCGAACGGTATTGTACGTGCGGATGCGGCTTTAGTCGTGGCACGAGGATGCTGATCGAAGAAGAGGGTGGCGAATGCGTCCTGAAACCAACTCGGATTTCATTGTTGCCAATCCATCGACGACTCATTTTCCTCGACGCTTTTCGAGGAAAAGTGGAACGGTTCTAGAGGTAAAGTGAAACCGACTTTCCAGTATTCTTCTGCGCGGCGGTTTTCTTCTTTGGGTGGGAACTTTCAAATGGAAACGAATTCGGTTGTTCGGACGAAGCGTGGATGCGTGTATCATAGATGGGTCGTTGTAATTTGTTTGAATCGTAGATTAAAATTATACGAATCACATAGAATCGTTACAAGTATATTACATATTATTATTTTTCAAAGTGCGAGAAGGAAATTTCGTTTTTATCGATTATTAATATTCGCGTGTATCATCACGTGTATTATTATTTTGAAAGAACACAACGCACGATACCGGCCTATATTTATCTTTTGTTACGTGCTTACCGGCTTGATCAGGGTTATTTTATAACCATAATGATTCTTATTATTTAACTAGAAGGCATAATAGTCGACCAATGAATATAAATATAAATCGAGCGAATACATATACGTATCTAAATGTTGCGCAAGTTTTTACCTCGTCCTTGCCAAAACGATATCTTACGTTCCCTCGCGAGATTAATTAATTTTCATGCCAGGTCACGAATCAAGTTTGATTTATTTCCATATCCAAACTGTATCGATCGCATTTAGAAAGTTGATTCGAACAGACACGAAACGTGTCGAATCATTAAAACAGGAATGAAACGTATTTTAAGGTGTTCGATTATAGTTGTAACACGCTATTAACAGGACAGATGTAAACCTTTTGGTATCTGACAATTTCGAACAGTCCACGGGAGTCCTATTCATTCACAGTCAATCGATGGTTTATATAATCATTCTATTACTCATAACCGACTATTACGTACAACCTATTGAAGGCTATCTACGAAACGGTACAATGATCGTAACTACCTAGACAAAATTATATAACTTGCAATACGAACGATAGAACGACGAAACAAAAGCGAAGAACGCAAGCTCGCATCTTTCGGTCCAACGAAGAGTTCTTTACAGAAGCATTTGGAAAATTCCATTTTCTTCTTCGAGTACTTACGAATCTCGATTAGAGTCACGATTTTTTGAAGATTTCTATATACGAAATGATTTACAAAAGCTACGCTATCTTTCAAAGAACAGACAGACGTCATTCCGCGCGTACGAATATCGCAACCTAGAGACAACACGCGATATATCACGTATCGATGATAACGAACCATACTCTTTAACATGCATAAACGTCCGAAGCTCAACGATAAAATTACCGACCGCGAAACACTCGACAAACTTATTCGAAAGATTCGCCTCTCGCGGAAAAACGATCGAACGCGTCCAATGAAAATCTTCCCAACGATCATTCGATTATCGTTTGGGAACACTGATTCGCTTTCTTTCTCTGTCGCGTGTGAGAATGAACGAACGAAGGAATCAGAACGGTTCCCAACCACCCTTGAAGATCTAGTAAAATGAGGCGAGGGCGAGGGCAAAGACTGGAAGGTTCGATGTCGTTGGAAAAAGGGCAGCCGAAAGAATCGAGACCTACCTATTTCCGAGGGATCAGAGAACAGCTCAAGCTGCGAGGGTTCGCGTACTCTGGTCAATGGGTCCCTGCCATAACGGTGCGCGCTACCCTTCGACGATTCTTATTTCGTCCTCATTGTTCCCGACAGCATATGGCAGCCCTTTATTCCGGCTCCACGGCTTCTCTCGTAGGACAAACAAGTCTGCGCATTATCGACCTTCTACAGACCAGAGTGTCTGTTACGCGAAGACACGTACATCGAGCTTTAGCCAAAGTGCTGGAATCGTTTCCTGTCAGCAAAATCTATCGCGTCTCGTTTACATTACGGCTGGTCACGATAGGTATCGCGAGAAGCAGGTAAATAGACGAGGAATTGATTGGAGGGGAATCTTGGTGCTCTTCTCGTTTCTTTTATATCCCGAGAGGTTCCAAGATCTTTAGCGAGTTTCGTTTGATGGGATTTAAGTAAAGGGATTTTACTGCACGTCGTAGACTCTATAGTCGGCAAGATAGGGCAAATACCGTGACTTTTTATCGGGTGAAAAGTTGACGTTATTAGTGAAAATTTTATGAAACGAGAAAAATCAGGTATTTTTGACCGTACTTTTGCGATTTGTAATATCTCAGTGCCGAGGGATTTTCGTATCTTCCTTCGCCAAGCAATTTCCTCGAACGTCTTCTTCCGCGTCGTTATGCGTTCTTTACGTGCTACTTTTCCTCTCCTAATTTATCTCTGGGGATCAGAGGAAATTGATATTTCTTGATCAGACATCAAAAGCAAAAGAAAGAGAAAAATCGTACGAAAAAACGATATCGTTGGCGAGGGAAGTTGGATAAAAGCGATCGAAGGGAACAATATCCAAGGAATCTGTGCTAAAAGTTCGTTAGACGCGACTCGTTCTCTAGCTGGTAGGCTCGTCGAGTGGGTAGCGAGCTAAGCGGCCAGGCTTTCCAACGATATTTCTGGTGGTAACTATGCCAGGGACTGCCGGGTAAGTAGTCACTATAATACGGCTTGAATCGAGTAAAAGTACATGGGTAACCTCGTGAGCGGGTTCACCATGTCGCTTTCACTCCCCGTGCCGCAATATTATCCGTCCGCTCGAGGACCAGCCTCCTCGCGCGGGCAATCCTAGATACCGAGAAGCATTACGCCGCTGGCGATCATCGTCCGACGATTCGATGACGATTCAAACGAACGTAAATCACTAGACCAACTGTTGAGGACCCGATGATATTTGCGGAACACGAAATCATTTATAGAGACGAGAGCGACGGCTCGCGGCGTCTCTTTAGCGTGGTTTCTTGAGAGATTCGTTCGCGAGCTTCGTCGCGAAAGGTCGCCGTTGAGAGGATCGTAGAACGTAACGAGAAACGTGGAAATAGGATTTTACCTATTGGCGCGTGTTCTCGTTTCCTTTCTATTTTCATTCTTTTCATTTTATTCGCTTGTTCTTGCTCGACGACTTTTTACTTCCATCGCAGACTCGTTCAATTAAATCTACTACTTGTGTAAGAAGAGTTTCAGACGAGCGTAGAAAGCTTCGGCCAACTGTTTGGTAAATTTTAATCCCGCGGTAATAAACTTTACAGTTTACTATCGCGTAAGAAGTTTATCGCGCGTCCGATTGAATTTTCAATTTCGCTGGTAAAAAGGATAGGTACGAAATATATACCTGTATTAGCTTGAAGCGATATTTCGAAATTTAAAATAACGAATGCTTCGAAACGCTCGTATCCCATCGGCAGCGTTCGACGTCAAAGGTACGAGGAGCATTAAGCTGGTTCGATGCTTCTTCGTTCTTCTCTATTGTCGAATATTCGGCTCCTAAGCGTCTCTCTCGAAAGAGCACACGCTGCGGTGTCCCGACGGAAGCTACCAACCAATAGCACGAGACTAACGTTCTTTTTATTCTCCCTATCTCGTATCGGCCCAGATTGGTCGCCATCTCGACGAGTCATCAATCTGCTCGTAGACACTAATTTTTAGAAGGAAAAGCTCGCGAATATCTCTCGTGTTTCGTTTATTTGGACGTTCCTTTGCGTAGCCGAAAACTTGTACTCGAATTGTAAAATGTCGAACGGTGAAAATGTATTTATTCTTCAATTTTATCGTTAGCCGTCTTCGTGTATTCGCGTTACAGGGGCAAAAGTTTCCAACGATAAAACAACGAACATCTATCGATTTTTCTTCTTCTTCTTCTCGTTGCTCGCAATTCTCTCATTTTATTCGCTCGTTCGTCGCTAAAAGAAGAATTCAAGCTTCCGCGCGATCGCCTTCGTTGTGGGTTGTTGAAGAAGAGGAGCGAAAAGGATAAGGAAAAGGTGGGAGGATCAGAGACGAAGGGAAGAGAAAGACAGAAGAGATCGGTGGTACAAAAACCGGCGGAGGCAGAGAAATAGATAGTCGAGACAGTCCATTAAGCAGCGAGCGCAATTCTGCACGAACAATCGAAATCCATGCTAATCGTCGAGTGTAGTAAAATGTAGCCAGACGTGGTTGAAATAGACGCGAGAGCGAGAAAGTTGCGAGAGCCTAGGAGAAGTCGTCATTGTCCTTCGCCATTATCGCGTTAAACGGAGGACCTTTCTCAAGGACCATCGCCGAGATTATTCCTGGAAATCGATTATTTGAAACTTTTTAGTTATACGACTGAATAGAACCTACCGTTTCTTCAGATCGCTGAATCAGACCGATTGTTTGCTACGCGACGGTAATTCTTGGAACTTTTGTCGCATACAGCGCGAAACGTAACTGAATTAATAATACGTTTTCTATACATCATCTTCTGTAGATATTAACGTCAAAAAAGAAGTATATCTACCTATATATATATATATATATATTGATTAATAATATTTATAATTAATATTGGTTAATTTCGTACGTTTGCAATTGACCCAAATAATTGTTTAATGCTGCGAACGTTTCTCTATCGACTCGTAACGAGAAACATAGAAAAATTCTATTTCATCGATAAATCTTTATGCCTGCGACGAATACATCGTAATATTCCAAATAACCCTTTACCATAGATTTCTTAAACGCGCATAAATGTCAGAAAAATAACGGATAAAACGTACGCGCCGTGACATTTCTGAGCTACGAATAACTTACGAATTTTCCTTGATCGGAGCTGGATAATTTTACCATTCCGAGTCAGCCAGCGTGAATGATCTATCGGTTACAGAACGACCAAGGGAGATAAAGAAAGGAGGAAAGAAGGAGAGACGAAGCAAGACAGGAGATCAATAAAATAATAATTCTGCGAGTGCAACAATTCGGAAAATATTTGTATATTTCATAAATATACCCTATGAATACATATAGAGTGCCTAAAGTATAGGGGAAACTAAAATACGTATAACGACTCTACCTAGGATTAACCAATATCACAATGGGCCACACAACGTTTCCTTCGCAATTCTTTTCGGTCAATTTACCTTGGATACGCGCTATTTTTTAACGGCGTAGTTATGAAAAGGAATTCCAACAATTCGCTCGATATTTCACGCGTACAAATCCTACAGTTTGCTGAAATTCGAAGAAATCGAAGTATGTACGGCATCGCGATTAGAATATCGACGAAAGATCTATTCTTTTTTTCTTTCTCGTGTTTTTTTTTTTTTTTTTTTTCATTTCTTTGCAAATCGCGGAAATCTCTTTGCGTCGTCGATTCGTGTGACAGACTTTAACGGAACGTCTACGCGTGTATCGTTCTACTAGCCGCATTTTGTACACTTTCAAAAAAATAATACGTATACAGATTATCCGATTTACGTTTCTCAATAATGCCGCTGCGTTTACGAAACTTTTACGCGTTGGTTCGCTGCTTGATTCTTAATGGATTAAACGTTTAAACGAATCGCCGAAGGTGGCTAGAGATAATTTTTCGAGAAAATAGGGGAGAGGGGGGCGGGGGAAATCGAGCGAAATGGCCTCGACGGTTTTGTGAAAGGGAAATAGGGAAAAAATCGAGGCCGCTGGAAAAACAAACCGATACTTTGTTAAAAGGCCCAAGCAGTGCATTATGTCATCGCTGGCTTCAATTACATATATTCGCACGAGCGAAACTGCACGCTCGTTTTCGAAACGTTCACTCGTTAAATATTGTTGTTGAATCAACAAGCTCGGTTAACAAAGAATTATTGTGCATCTGGTAACGAGCTACAGCCCGTTGCAAAAGTACGGCCCGTTCTGTACTTTGTGCTTTGAAAGTTGCGCGATTGTTCAACGAAAAATGAAATGTTCCGTGTTCCGACACGTAGCTGTGAGATTTGCCACTCGTCGAATAAGATTGGAAAAAAGTTTTATTTCTCGCTTACGATCGTTCGTATTGATCAAACATACAAATATTTCATTCATCAGCTATGATATTTGCAAGCCTGTAAGGATTATACGGATAAAACGGCCCAGGGCTTGTGAAGTCGTACTAACGTTACCTACCAGAGTATCGACGCAATCGAAATTATTGCTTCCATACTTGCCTAGATATGAAGGAAAGTCGCTTCGCCTTATCCGGATGCCTAATACCTCGCTATACATTGCTCGAGTGTAACGGTTTGTTTGTCTACCGAATCAGACTGCGAAAGTCTATTTGAGATATCTCAATTTCTATTCCTCTACATTTTAACGTCGTTTGATATTTGATATACGATATAGTTATCGAGGGAGAGAGAGAGAGAGAGAGAGAGAGAGAGACAAAATCATAAGAAATATTCTGAAAAAGTAAGTTTGTAGCCGTACTATGTTTGATTTTCTACAAATTATTACCTCTGCTATGAAAAATACACCACAGTTTCTCTCTGGAGAAAAGTGAAAGTCGAACTGGATTAACGACTACGATTAACCAGCGTCTATTCTTTAATAGACACGTATAGCGATTAATATTACCAGGTCTGTAAATATGAAACCGGAATTTGCCCATATGTGGCGATAACTTTTAATGTAGCTAACTTCAATACGCGTCATTGACGCCATTTCTTTGTTTTGACATCTGCTAAAGATTTTCAACTGTTTGCGATACAAGTTTAGTGCAACAACATAGGTTTTAGTAGAATTTGAAAATGTCGAATTTTGTGCCTANTGGCTTGACGACTGGTTTGCCTCAAAAGAGGAACAGTTCTTTTGGCGTGGCATTCACAAATTGCCAGAAAGATGGCAAAAATGTATAACTAGCGATGGGCAATACTTCGAATAAAACACTTTTTATCATTTTCATACAATAAATGTGTAATTTCTTTGCAAAAATTCCGGTTTCATACTTACATACCTGGTAGAAGAAAATACTATCGAAAATTCGTTCGAACATCGGAGATAATCTAAAAATTTACAGAAGCGCGAAAAACGTTCCCAACACTTTCGCTATCGAAATCAAAATATTCCTAAGAACGCAGAGAATATTTCAATTATTCGACTTAACGAAGAAAACACTCGAGACATCGATACCCGTACGCGGGAGTATAAAAGCGTCGAAAGTTATTCGCACGAACGCGTGAAATATTTCAAATATTCGCGACCAGAAATATCCCTGACGTTCACTCTAAATCCCGACATGAAGTTTTAAATGATGTTTCTAGGTCGATCTAATAACGTTTCAAGGTGCAACATCGTTGAAAGGATCCCTTATAAAGATTCTCGGCGTGAAGCTAACGCGTACCAGCAGCACCCGACAGTCTGGCATCACCGATTGCTATGAATTCATAAACTTCTCCCTCACCTTGTGAGATCGGAGAATATGTAAAAGCTGCATTACATACACATCGATACAGAAAAAAGATAAATGTGCCGCATTTGCATATCATTTATCGCCGCGCTTCCTTTTCATTCAGTTATCTTTCATTGTTTATTAATGACAAACTTACGATGTGTTGACGTTCCGTTAACACATTACAATTTGAGAGAGCCTTGAAATAAAAAAGAGAAAAAAACAGGAGAACGTACTATTTGTCCGATGGATTAATTTGTAATTATGTATATGACACGAGCAATAACAAATACGATAGGCAGATTTCGTAATTGATCCTTGAAATATCGAAGAAGTTTAATGTTTTACGCTCTGTACATATGTAATTCGCATCGCTTAATACATGCGCCGTGTACGCTTCATTAATCTACAGCTCGTTATTGTCGCTTCGAAATACGTGTCATGGTATCTTTCTTGAAAAGTGAAAGTCTTTTTAATTCGTAACTCGCGATATCATAGAGCGCGACACGAAAATTATATAGTATCTTTGGGTGTTCGCGCGAACACTTGAGACATCCATGGAACACGAGACCTGTATAATTTATCAATCGGTTGCGCGATATTAAATTCCAAAAATATAATAATCCAACGAAAGAAAAAACTTATGGACATTTTAAATGCACCTATAACGCATATTTCATACGTTCTAAAAATATTCGAAAGGTATTCGATGTTTGTTCGGGTTTGTATACCGTACGAGTAAAACGAAACGAGTATGCTCATCAGAAGCAGTTAACAGGTTAATAGAAAGCAGACGACTTTCCTCTGGCGCATACCAAAGTACATAATAACGAAAGCATAACAGAAAAACGACGAATCTCTCAAACTTTCCAGCATTGTCCGGAATCTAGCATGGCCAGGCAAAGATAGGGAACGCTTGGGTCTGCTTTAAAGGGACGTTTTTGTGGTGCGCTACTGCGACCTTAGTGGAAAACAGGTACCACGTCTGCTCCATCGTGCGTGATACGCTTTAAACGGGCCATTTTACTACGGCAACGTTTTTACTGCTTTGTAAGATAAAGCATCGGTCTTCTTCTTTTATATCGAGTTGAATGCTGACAGTTTCACGCAACTTTCTTCCAAGACGATATATCCTATCGGTTGCTTTTCACTGGTAATCTCCTACATCTTTTAATTATTCGCCATTCGAATTATTCGTAGAATTTATGAAACTAAATGATACGAATTGTAAAATCCACTATGCCGCTATTGATCTACGGTAGACGTTCGATATGGTCAGTTCGAGACAGCGAACGTAACGTTAAAGGGTCCGATTGCTGAAACGTCTCTTGGTTCTTCGACTTTCCCTCGTGTTCGACTGCAACGATATTCATCGTTGCTCGCTGCGATCCGGCACGATTTCCTCCGTCACGCGACAATGTATACGCTACAAACAGTCAGAGACGTCGGTATTAAAAAAAACGACGTCGAGTTCGTTTCGAGAACGGAACGAACGAGAGAAAGGAGATTTGCGTTTCAGATTTCTGCAAAATTCGTCCCAGATACGAGCGGTCGGTACGATGCGCGTTTGCACTCTGTTCGAACCGTTTTCCTTGTTTTCCCGCGTGTTCAGAAAATACAAGGAGTTTCGTGAGAATTACTCGAGGAAAAGCGACGCACCGTCCAAGATACAGAAACTCGCAATACCTGTACACTTTGCGTCTTTACTTCAAGTCCATTTTATCTGAACGATATTATCCACAAACATTTGATACGGATAACATCGTGAACGGTGAAATAGCATCTCCACATTGATACTCGAATTGTGCTCGTCGATTCCCACGAGTCGCTCTTAAAGGCAACCGCTCGTAAACTAAAATAACGGTGGAAAGTAACGCAATCTCACGTGGAGCACGCCTCCTTAACAACGATTGCCCATGACGCGATCCGGCTGAATCGAGTTTGTCTACGCGATGATGAAGCGACTGCAGAATCTCGACCGACGATATCGAGAGGCACTTCCACCATGCCCTACTTCTATGACATCACAAACGTGCCTCCTCTTGTCCCTGATTCACGATCGAATTCCGTTAAAACCGCGAGGGAGACGATGCATATCGTCGAATTAATTGCAAGACCTATCGGCGAGACGTACGTCCCGAGCCGAACGTGAAACTTTCGCTCGGTTCGTGAACCAACGAACGAGACGAGACGAGACGAGACGAGACGAGACGAGACGAGACGAGACGTTGCTCGTGTGAGAAAAATATCTCCCGAGAAAATTGCTCGTTAGCGGAGAAACGTGTCGCGCGAACGAGGCTGCGCGACGTGGGCAGCTTCTGCAATAATAAGTTTGAGTAGAAATGTCCTGCAGATGGAGAACGGTATTCTCTTCGGGAGCAGAGGTGGAATTCGAGTGCTCAAAGTTGAAGCCTGATGAAAGTCGAATCGCTAGAGCGGTTGATGGAGCGAGCGCTGAGAATTTGCAAGATATTTATTGTAACGTAATTTTGTAATACGCGTGCGATTCTATCGAGTTTCTATAAGTTTTACATGCACGTGACTTAGATTCTCGCAATCGTTTGTAACCGATAAGCACGATAATTATTTTTACTCGGTCGTGAGATTAGATATTCGATTTATATTATATTTTAATAACGTTTATTTGAATTTATTGTACAATTGTTATTTAAATATCGTATATTGTCATTCCAATGGACAACTCGCAAGAATGATTCTCCGCTTGATCGTTTATCAAATTTCATAGATCCGTTTATGAATTCAAGCAAAAATGCACGGCTCTTCCGCTACATATCGGTTAGCGAGAATTCAGAGCTTACAATTGAAATTTGGTATCTCGCTAATTGGCAGATGTCAATGGGCGCAGCTGGGAAATGTAGTTTGCTGGCGAAGATCTCCGATGAGATTCGCGGAAAACGACTCGGAGAGACCGTGTGGTCGGAATCATTTAGAACGACTGACACTTTGCTGGTGAAAAATCTCGGCCGACCTTGACCCGTGCGCGATACATCGAAATACCTAGAAGCGAGCGTCACAAAATTGGGTTGCCTACTCTCAACTCTCGACCTTTTTTTGCAACCCAGCTTCTCCTCTTCCCCTCGGGCCCGGCAGCTGCCTCTCTTTCTCTCATTTTCTCGAGGAGGTGCAATGCAGGGGCTCGTAAGGAGAACGGGAAGCAAAGCGGAGCATCGTGTTTATGTAGGTAGGTAGGTTGCACGAGCCGAGGCCTCCGTGAAAAACATCTCTTGACAAAGTTGTTGGACGATGCATCGATGCACGTGTGCTCGCGTTTCGTCCTAAGCCTCGTCAATAACATCCTAGTGAAAACCTTATTTCTGTTTCATCCTTTGGAAACAAAACACGGAGATGCTTAAGGAGCATTGAAAAATAATAAATCAAATCTTTGATCTAGATCACCCTTTTCGCAGCTAAAGCGAGCGACGACGTAATGAGAGACGAGAATCGTTCGAATTCATTTTTTAATTCCTTCTGGACGGATTTTTATTAACGGCGAAGCGAACGCGCATTTTCTGCAAAACCTGTTACAAGGAAAACTGTTAAAGGTAATTCGAAGATAACTAAAACGAAGAATCTTGCTGCGACAGGACGCGCCAACTACGAACTATCTAACCTACGACCTACCAGATCGCTTGTATTCCTAACGCTCTTCGCTGTTCAAAATATTCGAACGTTAAACTCGATGAAAATCTCAGCGACGCCAATCGAGAATTAAAATCTTCCAACTATAAAACTCTCTAGCCTCCGTCCGAGTAATTTCCAACTCTTGCGTCGTTCGAAACGCGACGAGAACCAAGCTCAAAGCTTAAGATCCCAATGATACCGATCTTGGATACTGATCTATCTATGTTGATCATGCCTGGTCTATATGCGCCACTTGAAACAAAATAAAAAGAAACATCTACGTAGCTTCTTAATCGCGTCTCTCTCTCTCTCTCTCGAAGCGTAACTCCCCACTTCACGCGAGCGTCGTCATCGCGAGGACCGTCACCGGCCGATTACGTTGCACGATGACAGCGTGAACGTAACGATCATGTATTCGGTACGCGGCAGCGCTCGAGTTCCCACAAGAAAAACGGAGCTTTTGCAACGCGAGCGAAATCGGCCGGTTAGTCGACTGGCTTGCTGTGTTGACTGGTCGTCCAGCAGCTGCAGAAAAGCGTATCGTGTTCTCCACGAGGTGTCTTGCTCTGCCGGGATTTTATCGCGTGGCCCCCTTCGTGGCGTTATACCCTGTGCTCGCTCTGTTCGCTCTGGTGCACGCGCACGAGCCGCCGCTGCCCTCTCCGTCTTACTGTGATCTAGGCTAACCGCGTTCGTCGTTCCTCGTAAGTAGGAGCATAACCCCATCGCTGTAACGTGCCACGGTACCGTCGTCATCTCGAGTATCGTTACTGCCGTGCCACCAATACGCTGCAGCGTGACAAGCACTTCCAACCACACGCTCCTGCTTCCTTCGTTATCGAGTAACGAAGGTTCGTCGAGGTATATTTCTTTAATCTGCATGGTATTTGCTGGTGGGAATCTCGCGGCAAGGATTTTCTTCATTTTGTAACAGTATACGAGACGTTGTACGAATGTCAGTAGTGTGCCTAGTGCCTTTCTCGTTGCTAAGTAGTAGGGTTTAGATGGAAGACGCGGAAGACAAAATTTTACTGTTTTCTACCGACATTCGAGGCCTGTATTCGAGATACTGTTTGGAATACTCGTTGCGTTGCTTTCCTCGTGGAACGTCGTTTGCTTTATGAAATGTTTTCATTTCGCGATATTTCTTATCTTGGAGAACGACATACAAGAATATAGGTTCGTGCCAAATCTTTCGCCTTGTATCGAGAGTCGATTGTCCGAATATTTTTCTGAATTTCGAAAATTGATTCGCTACTTCTTCGTAGTCCCCGATAGCGGCCATGGTATTGGGAGTTACGAAATCTTTACGAACGAGCACTTTGAATTGGAAAAACGCGATCGAATATCGTCTTCGCGCCGATTTGATAAACTTCCTGATTCCTGCTGCACGGTTAATTGCTAACTCCGCCGGTAATCTCTGTTTCGTTAATAGCAAACTTATTTTTCGTTCGAAGCGTTCGAACATGGAATTTAAAGGTACAAAATGAAAGGAGAAAACAGGATTACTCTTCCGTAGCAAACTGTATGAGCTCGTTGCAACATCCATAACAAGCAGAGCAGGATACGAGAGAGCTTCTGTGAGATTCAGTAATCAGTCGCAACATTGTTGCCCGGTTTCGGGCAGAAAACCAGCGAGAAAGTACAGAAGAAGGAATCGAGGCCACTTGTCGGTAAGTGTGCGATGGATAACTCGCGACGTTACGTATTTTTCGTCTCATGGAAATTCTACCGCGCCATACATGCCGCGTGTGTTTTCACTTTGCTTTTCTGGTAAACAAAACGCCAGATCGCGTGGAGAAATCAGAAATCGATAAGGAAATTTTGAAATCGTGACCCTGGTGCTTCCATGGGAAAAGATCGACTTCGCAACGTGTTTTCTCACAGGCTTTCGCTGAGAAACGCGGAAATCCATTGAAACGTTTAGCAATCGCTCGAACAAGTGGAGCACGGATAAGTGAAACGAATCCGAATTTGGCGGGCTGAGCGCGGTAATCGCTCCATTGCTATGTTACTTTATCGTTAAATTAAACATTACAGAGATTATTATTTATTATGTTACCAACGTATCGCTGCGCCGTACGGAATTATCAGAGAATCTCTTTCGTGTCACTTTGACTTTTATCCTCGCTCCTCGAGTTTGTATATTTTCGACGATCCTCTTAAAAACTGCTTCTCGCGCGGTATCGTGCGAATAATATGCTAATCTATCTATCCGTATGAATTTTTTTATTTTTACTCGCTTGATCGCTTCAATAGAATTATTCGTAGCGATCTTCTTCCAATTACGTCGATCAGTATGTATCTATCGAATAAAAGACTTTTCATTGTCAACGTTCGATCTATTCGATAAGTCCTCTTAACATCGAATATATACGATTAATAGTAAATTTCTTCTTCTCCGACGCGGCATTGAGATAAAATTCAACGAGCAGTATTAACAAAAATCTCTATTTCTTCACGCTACAACGAATAGAACGGAGATGAACGTTTCGCTGAACCTCGAAATCCCAATTCGTCCAGCGAGAGAATCGTATTGCCAGCAGCATCTCCGCCGATGCGATCGAGAGATCGACCAGCCGTAAAATCAAATTAATCGTACGATCACGCGTGCCAACCGCTCTCTGTGTACGTGCAAGTATACGCGACCACATGGATACGATCCACGCTCGTGTGCGTCCGCGTGTGGGTGTGGTCCGTTGTGTTACGTGACCTCGTGGTTGTCGTATGGCTGAATAGGCTCGTCAATGGCTCGTTTCATTGAATTAAATAGGCCATTCGTGCACGAGCATAATTACCGAACGGCCACAGAAAGAGAAAAAGAGAAGGAATTTATACGAGATGGCCTCTCGACTAAACGAACAAAACGACTTCGATTATCCTGTTTTGGGATGGAGCACGGATTTTAAGGTCAATACGCGTGTGAAAGATACGCGGATTGGAATGCGGTGGAACGTAAAACGGCGATAGAAATAAATATTCTGAAAAGTGGGTAAGAAATCGTTCGCTTAGAGATTCTGTTGATCGACCGTAATGAGGACTGCGAAAAGAGAAAAAGAAGAACTGCTGATTACACGTTTCAACATCGATTGTTGCGTAAAGCGAGGCGTCTGTTGGCAAACCGGCACGATCGTGGAACCGTATTGTTGTGCGAGGCTGTTCTACATTTTTGGAGAACGAATTAGGTTACTGGTCGATACTATCGCGTTCGATCGCCAATGATCTTGTACTGTATTTGATTTGACGTTACAACTAACCACAGCTATTATATACATACATACACACACACACACACACACACACACTTATATACTGTCTTAACATTTTTCGATGAAAATTTTGTGTAGTTTCTAGACAAATTTCTCCGGCTAGTTATATAGCTTTAGAAGGAAAATTAAACGAGGGAAATTCGCGGAAAACGCGGAGCAAACGTTGAAACGACATAACGAGCGGATTACCCGAGCAAAAGTGCGAACAGCAAATGTTTAATGCTACCCGAGGCATTTAAATGGTTAATCTCGCGCGCCGTTCCGGAAATATTTCTCACAAAAGGCGAGTTAACTCGTCGTCGTGTCCGAGTCCACGTTTAAAAGGTTAAACGTGCACGCTGCACGAATTCTGGAAATTTCATTGCTCAACGAGCAGAGATGATGAACTTATTATCCGTGTAATTACCCAGAAAACATAAATCGTCGAATCGCAAAGAGAATCGTTGCTCGCCGTAAAACCAACGAAGAACGAACGGAATAGAGACGTTTATTACACGCGATAATCTCCGTTTGGAGATCGTCAAAATTTCTATGAGTTCTGTATGAATATTTTTGTATGATATTTTTATCGTGGCGTCCGAAACGAAATTTTCTATTTCTTAATATACGATAAAAATGCGAAATTCTCGCGAAACAAACAGAAAGATATACGACGCGAACGAATTCTGCACGGTTTTAACCGTTTTCGTAATAATCCGACTCTATTATCGTACTTGATCTAGGAAACCTGTACGAGACCGGCAGGTGTCTCATACGATACTTATGATTAAGACATCTAATACTTCCGAAGAGGGGTGTACGCTTGCTCCAAATCGCAAGTAGAATGCATTTGCGACGTCGTCGCCCCGCGATAAGTGGACCGAGACCAAGTCCTGTCTCGTCACAGTGAGTCTTTTGTACGTGGCTCCGCGATCTGTCGGATAACAAGTAGCCGCGTTTTTACACATTAATCATTAACGACGATCGCAATGGTGGCCTGTTAAACCCACGCGAAATATGTAAATGTTCGGAAACCTACATATCCGACCACTGGTCATCGTTCGTTCTACTGATGGAATAGAGAACTGTAATAGCGAATAGTCGAACACAACTGGCAATTCTATAAATTCAGCAAATCATATTAATTCCATAAATCTATCGTTATCGATAATCGATAGGATTAGCAATGAGATTAAAAATAGATTAGATTTCCTCCGCTAATAATAATAATAACGATAAACTATATATACTCGGACGCCTGCTTTGTCACAATTCCATAAATATCATAGAGTCTGTGTACATTTAGAATTGATCGGGATTAGCAACTTAATCTTCTCCTAAATAAAGTATCGTACGAAACGAAAATTATACTCTATATTTTTCTTAGCGGAATCGATTTGTCCTCCGAGAGGCTGCTCATACGTCTAATCAAGTAAGTTATTCGGATTTTGGTGTCTCTAGCGCGACTCTAGGAACACCGTGTTCGACAGAGGATATTTTTACGAGCGGTGACAACATTCGAGCGACGATTACTCGGTTACGGTTACGTTAACGAGCAGTTTCGTAACTACGTGGCGAAGCTAGGCCAGACCAGATAAGCCAAATCTCCGGGAAAGCTGCTGGCATTTAGGTCCACGGCTTACATATTTGTAAATATATCTCCAGGGCCGTGCTAAAAAATTCATTCCCGGCTAGATTCGTCGCGTTTAAATTCGGCCCGACCTTAAGGTGAAGTGGTCTCGGCTGGATCGGCAAACCGGTCACGGCTCGGGATTTCTTTCTCTTTCGAGTTTCGTTAACCTTTCGAATCGCGAAAGGGTTGCACTCGCGAAAAGGTTACCCCGTTTCGAACGCTGGAATAATATAGAGAACAGGCTTTTCTCTTTGGTTGGGAGAAGGAGGCGCTTGTTGATTCGACTTTGTCCATCTGACGTACGCGGAACACGCATAATTTGGAAATTAACAAATTTGAAAGTTCGCCACCTGAAAACCCAGAAATCTAGACACTCGTAAGCTCGAAAATGAAAGGTTTTTTGGAAATCGGAGGTCAGAAAATTAGCAGATTTGGGACATCGCGAGTTTGGAAATTTAGAAATTTGAAAATTCCTGGAAACCGAAGTACTGACCGTAGGTAGCAAGTTCGCGTTGAAAATTTATATATCGCACAGATAATGTTCTACAAACATGGTTATTTAGAAAACACGACTCCGCATTTTAATAAAATAGAGATATACAAGCACATTATCATATATATATATATGGATTTAGAGAGAGAGAGAGAGTGTAAAAGAGTCGTAACATGCTAACCTGTTAATGGAGTCGTTTCCTAATCATTTCGTATCCTGTGTTAACGATGCTGTCTTCATTTTCATTACCTTTCCATTTGCTTAAAAAAGGATAACTACTTTCAAGGAATGAAAAACGGGATTTTGCTTTAAAATGTTGGCAGCTCATTAACGAAGAGACCTTCACATTTCGTATTTTTGCTAGAACTCGTTCATAATTGGCCATACCAACTTAAGACCTTCACATTTCCTACTTTTACTACAATTTTTTGTTCATACTATCTGCCACGTCCACTATACAGTTTATTTACGTTCATATATCGCTTAGCTCTCACTAACCAACGCTCATACGACATTTTCGTCTTACTTTTACTTTTACTCCCTCGCTTTTACTTTACTCTCACTTTTGCCCATAAAACACGCAGACAAAAACCAGAAACCTCTGGTACACCCTATGCGTGTAGCATTGGCAATTAATTGACGAAGAAAGTGTATCGATGCTATATTAATATATAAAAAGTACCGACCGCTAGATCTACTAAGTTTAGCCTTAAAAATTTTATTTATCCGAGTCCTTAAATTAATAAACCGTACGTCATATCTGTGTCCATTACCAGCTATGTATATTACCAGTTTCCTATGAAAAAAAAATTATATTTAGCGTTATGATTTAATTGGACAGAAACACGTTGTATAAAAATATAAAAGAATCTGTTTCGGAATAATCCGGATGAAATAAATAATTATTTATCCCTGTCGCAAAGGGTTAACGAACGAAGCACAAGCAATAAAATCTGTTCGACAGACGCTGGTTGCATTATTACCGCCCTCCTCGTTGGTAATTACGATATTTTAACAGAATTTCTTATCTCGGGGATAAGGATAGAAATATACGCGCGTCTCACGAGAACTGCTACGGCTTGGGTCGTCGAGATAAACTCGTGGGTGTGCTCTTACTACGCATGATTGATCGTTTCCGATATCGACTGTTACGTAAGAAATATAGCCACTATTGTAAACATCAGTGTCCATCGTTTCGTTGCCACGACTAAGGTGATTTGTTTAAAACGCAGTCGATAGATTAGAAGAAAGTTACGCTACACGAAGAACAGATATCCTCGAGTTAACTCGGTTCCCAAACGATTTTCTGCCTGGTAATCTGGCATTGAGCCGGCTCTCGAGGATGTCCAAGTGTATGAACGAAGAATATCGAGCGTTTCGAGAGAGCGAAAGGACCCGAAGCTGTCGGTAGAAATGGTGAAATCTGAATGTACTTACGCGAAGGTGACCTAAAAGTGAAACCATTTGCTCGTCGTGCCGAGTAAAAGAGCTACGAGCCGCGACTCGAGGAATCGCGCCTCTCAAAAACTTCATTTCCTTTGGCCGCCTTCGAAACCACGTCGCGGTTATCGCATCTTCAAGACGATTTTTCCACGCCAAGTTTAAAGTCGTATAGACGGAGGAATCGTGTCAGCGACTCTGGGCAGAATTTCTTACTTTTGTTCGAACTAACGCCAACGTGTGCGATATAAAGAAGCATGATATTTGAAAGAGAGTTTCAAATACTCGGTCCAATTCTCAGCCTTGCCGCGATTTTACCGCAGTTTATCGCGGAGCTGCTTGAAGATTTTCGCGAAATTATCGGCCGTGAAGAGGGAAACGCAAACGAAGGGGAAGATGAAGATTCCTCGATTTTATCTACGTTCAGCAAATCGAACTTCGCGTTCGAGTTTGGTGCAACGGTGCAATACGCAATCGGACAAACATTCTAATTTCGCCTAGTTCTCCCTGCCGGTTAGTTGCATTCGCCTACTTGCATTAGAGAACGGCGAATACGACTAACCTGAACCGTGTCGTGTCGGCAATATAGGATTACACCAGGTTTGCTCACGTTGGCTTTCTAAGTACTCTGGTTCGACCGGCTGAACTCGAACGACCGGTATCTGTCGTTTGACGCTGTCATTTATTATTTATCTTTGTTTGTTCCCATTTATCACTGCTTGGCGTTGCCTACCTTTGGTTGTTTACCATCGTTTGTAACTGTCTCATTTAACTATTTTCTCTGCTGCTACTTGTACTTGTACTTCTATTGCTATCGTCGCTGTTTCGCGGGACGAACGATAGGCAAATTTTGCTATTCGCTCGAAATGAAATAGAAATCGAAGCAACGAGCGAAGTGAGTCGAAACGTGCGTGTAAAAGTAGAAGTATATTTTCACTGATAGCTGAAGAACGAGGAACGAAGAATACAAGCATACGACGGTTAAGAAAAGTAATACAACACTGGAAGAGTTAATATTCGTGCAAAGAATAACAGAATCTCGAACGAGGATAATAGAAACTTGCAAAGAGTAAGAAAACTCCTCTAACGAGACTCGCATGCTTTTATCGTTCAACTTAACCTTATTCCGCTGAAATCCTTAAAAAATTCTCCTCCTTTTTATCGATCGATTCTATCAAAAGATAACAAGAAAAAAAGACGCCCTTCCTAGCAAACCGCGACGCTAATAAGGATAAAATGTATAACAGCCGACTCTCGCGCAGGTCGTCGAGCGTGGAAATTCGAACGAGGGTAATGGAAAATCGTGATAATGAGCACGACGAAGGAGGACAGGAGAGGAGAGGAATGCGAGGAGTAAGACATTAGAAAGATAGGATAGAAGAGCGAGATGAAGAACATGCAAAGAGAGAGAGAGAGAGAGAGAGGAAGAGGAAGAGAGGGAGGGAGGGGGGGAGGAAGAGAGAGAGAGAGAGAAATGATAGATCTTCTCAAGCGATGCGACCCTGTTTCTAAACGGCGCACTCTGTATTTGCATAACTCACAAATACCATCGAGGCTGCTTCAAGATCGCTCGTAAATCATCAACGCCACGGGGATGCTCCGTTTTCATTATCGAAATCCTGGGAAATTAAAGAACTTGGGCCGTATCGTTTCGCTCGCATTGATAAGACAACGCGTTCCGTTTAGTGGGACGCGGTAAACACGTAATCGAGAATTAATGTTTCTTCTTGGCTGGCTCTGTAACACTTTTCTTTTTCATCGTATGAATTTTCTCTTTAGTGGATAATAAATGGATTCGAAATTATACTATTACAGCGTAGTACGATAATTATCGACCAGATTATAGTAATTAGACCGCGGATTATAAAATGCACACAATATGCAAAACGGTTTGAAGTATCCAAGCTACAGGTTCTTTTCGAGATGTGAAATATTTCGAAAATATGAATTTGCATAGATGCATCGATGCAATGTAATGATAATCGAATAATATGAAATTTAACGGCGGAGTTGTCATAACAGCGATACCAATAATTAAGCGTTAATCAAAGCATTCGTCGTCTAAATCGAACCGTAATCGGTTTAAAATTCTTTCTAACCTGGGATCACGTTTTTCGCCCCACATCTAGAACTGATCGACTATGCAAAGAACATCATAGTTTCCGTGTCCGGATTCATCCACAGCCGGGCAAATACCAATCGACTGTTACACGCCCAATTCTACTTTTCTCAGCAGAATCTATACCGAATGCCAGAACACTGGTTAGAACGTTTCGGTGGAATCGCGCAAACTCCTTTTACCTAGAATTCGAAAGACAGGCATCCATGTCACGGTGGCACGCGAGGATTCAATTACCCATCGAGATTCCCTCATCTCGCGTGACGAGCAAATACGCGACCGCCCGTGGTTTCTTCCAATGATTATGATACGGGTCAGGATATAGCGAGATCGTGAAGTCGGTCAGTAGTCAAAGTAATCGCGTTTCAGGTGTCTTGGACAAGGAGATTGACAGAAATATGACAGGTAAAAGCATGAAATCCTAACTAACTAGGATTGTACAAAGGAGGCATAGTTATAGAAAATGACCAATTTTGAATCCTGTCGTCGGTAGAAAATTCGTAGAGGATGTTGTTAGTTTCTCTACGTTAATTTACTGCGCGTGATAACCAATTTTTACGGTAAATATAATATTTACATACAGCATTGTATATCTACGTATAGTATTTACGATAAATATTCCAATAGAACAAAAAGCGGTCGTACATAGTTCAATAAAATAATATAAAACAAAAAATATTGTGTATCTATTATTTCCTTATAAAACGAAAGAAACTTTTGGGACAGTCTAATATAATACGTGATACAGGAAGAACGAAAGATACGACATAGTGATTATAGAGCGTAAGTCAGTATATAGACATATAATAAAGACGTATAGATAACAAATAGGTAAGTACAGATAATAAATAAATAATAAATAACGCAGATCGCGAAACGTTGAATCAGATTGACGGCGAGAAGGAGGCAAAAAGAACAAAGGGCGAATATTCACATCACGCACGCAAAAATCACAGGCGTGGAATCATTGAAACTGTTCAATAGATGTTACATCTACGATTAGGTTGTAAGAAGTTTGTTTAGTTTTTACAATTTTTACTTTTATCGAGAAAAGGTGCGAACGTTCGAATTAACAAACTGTTGTATAATAATGCAAGCATATACGTTTGTAAAATGAGAAAATATATTTCCCCGTGGAGTATTAATATCGAAAAGTTTTTGCACCGAGAAACGAGATACGTGATATTTTTCATTAATCACATACGTAGCAAACAAACCGCGGATTTTTGTGCATCCGTAGGAAATTTGAAACCGTACAGTTACAGCGAATGCAGATAATACGATAGAAAAATATAAAATATTCAAATTGCTTTGTGCGATGCTACGTAGGAAAGGCAATCTTTTCCCGAGCCCTTGTTACTTAACTTCTGACCAATTTCGTAAAAATTTGAATAAAAGACCGATCACAAATCTTCGCTCTCTTTATTCCGCGCGGCTTTAGGACATAACATGATATACAAACCTCAAACACACTCTATACCCCACAAGCATCGACGAATACTTTTTATTACACAGCTTAATTTATAACTCTTCCTTGCCTCATACAAACGTCAGAGATGCAAAGTAAAAAATGAAAAGAGAAGAGAAATATACGAATCATCGATGCGAAGCAAGTTTTAGAGACGCAGAAACCGGTGCGTCGGTTGGAAAGAGAGGCCGTGGTCTGAGCGGCACTTCCGGGCACCGCGAAACAGGGAAAGTGAAGATCCACGTGGGCGCGAACGTAGCGGAAGCGGAGGCAAAAAGAAGGCGGCGCGATATCAACGTGGAAACGCGGTTCCGTGGACGCTACCGAGACGACAGAGTGTATCGAGTGCGGCCTATTTGATCGGGAGGTGGGAAACGAGCACCAAAGAGTGGGAGTGTGGATTACGGGAGTGGAGAAGGAGACGGGGAAGAAGGTAAGAGAGGGCAGGTAGGCGCGTGCCACTTAGCCCACCAAGAAACGCGGTCATAGCCTCGGCACGTCTGACTCGTCGCGTCGGCCCGATCGGCCCGCTCACAATCAGAACCGAGCACCGTTCCACGCGGACCTTTCGGTGTTCTCGCGAGTCCTTTTTCTCTCACCCACGCAACGCGACGCACGGTTAGAAGTCTCCGCTGTTGGCTCCGTGGATTTTGCTTACTGGAGAGCGAGAGAAGAAGAGGGAAGATGGAGCAAAATTGGAGGACGTATACCCCCCTGATCGAACGTTTTGTGATTCGCACAGTTATGATATTTGCTTGAAAATTTGACCGTTTATGTACGGGGACATTTTCATAAATCGTTCTCTCCAAAGGCAAACAAATGACAGAGACAAATGCAATATCATTATCGATACAATGTGTAAGTAAATGTCACTTGGGAAGCACGTTGGAACTGATCCAGCCTCCGCAACTCCGAGCGTCAATTTCGAAGAGCATTTATCATCGACCGAATGCAACACGATTCTTAATAAGTTATATACGGATGACGGAATGCCGATTTACACGCGTTATAGCGAATGTTGCATCGTCCGATAGATCAATGATTAATTTCAAACCACCCTATATCACGAAGCTCTACGAGTAACAGCAGAGCTACGAATGAAAATCATTGGTATCGCATTTCCAATCGCGTGTTTCCGTATGGTAATGATTAAAGGAGGATCATGACAAAGTAATCTTGATAGAAATCGGGATAAAATGGCACAGTGGAGAGTCGAGAAATGAAGAACGCTCGCCAGTGGTCCACTCTCTCCCTTTCCTATCCACCTTTTTCTTCCTATTGTTACGCGTGACGCGCTATCTCTGTCGACGCGTTATCTTCGATTAACGGATCGAAATAAGAATAGACATCGCTTTTTCTCTTTCCTTTTCCTTTCTTCCTTCCCGACTGATCGCATCTGAATTCTCCGTTGACCCGCAAAGAAAGTACACGAGAGAGAAACGAGACCAACCAAATTTTACTGACGTCATGTGTTTACACGACTCCTTTCAGCTCGAGGAACACGATTACCCTCGTGGCCGACTACGTACACCACCGTTTATGAATATCTGGACTCTGAATTTCATAGATTTCTGGCAACGATGCGTGAATCATGCAAAATACGGATTAATACGATTCTATAGAAATAAATGGGAAAGATTCATGGAAAATAAATATTGAATCAACCGAGTCATTCCTTAAACGTTCGAAGACTTCTGTAATCGTTGAATTAATAAATAATAAATAAATAAATTTTAATAAATAATAAGACGCGAAAGTAACGAAGACCCTCAAATAGAGAATTCTATCCTTTTATCAAGTAGAATAATAAAATAATAATATCCTCTGAGCATCGTCTCGACAGGATTAAGACCAGTTCCAAAACTTCGTAAAAGCGCCGTACAGACCCGAAAGGAAGCAAAAGACCTTTGTAACTTCGGCTCCATTTCTTTCTACCTCTAAACACACTTTTCATCGAAGAAGCTCGAGGGGATCTTTTTATACGCGTCCAAGCGTAAATCTCTTCGTTCACGAAGGATCTGGCCGGATTTATCCGAGTACGATACAGAAATGCACCAAGTAAAACACTTAACAGCTGGCGTGTTAGCATCGTCGAACAACTTGGACTCGACGCCTTCTTTTTTCCAGTCTGTTCGAATTTGCTTCGTGTCCGTTGTAAAGAATAAAAAGACGAGCCAGAGGATGAAGAACGAGAAGAAGTTAGACAAGAAGGAGCTTCCGAGTTTGCTTTTTCCGTCTCTGGAACTTGATTTATCTTAGAGGAAACGTACTTGCATAATGTAATATTTTCATTCATTCGAAATTTACCAAGATATTACATACAGTGGCTCGCGAGAATATTCGAACAACTATCAGAAAATTCCTTTACGAATATAAACTCGTGTATTATGCGCGTTATGAAACTTTTTGAAATTTCCTCTGTACCGTGATGATACACGTCTATCGTGACGATAATGGTAAAACTTGAAATCAAAACGAACATGTATATAAAAATTACACGACGTTTAGTGCAAACATACACTTACTGAAAGATCGGTATGTATACAGCGCGAATACTAGTCTTAAGCATACAATTAGTGCTGTAGATAGTCTTACTAAATATTGTTGTCCGTTAATATAACGAATAATTGATTGCCCAAATACTTTGGTGATCTTTGGGAAGTGTACGCTTGCAATAAATATCTTGTAACTTTTATATACATCTCCAGATCCGTTCCAAAGGCAGACGTAATCACGATAGCCGTGTCTACAGTGCTAATGAGATTTCAAAATGTTTCGTATAATATATACATAAAAAGTTTCTAGGAGTGTTCGTGAGTCACCGTACGTTATACGTTTGAAAGGTTTCACCGCGATGATTAAGATTAATTTAATCAGAAACTGTAGAAGAATATTAACGGCAAAGATACGAATACCTGTAATGAAAGATTAACAGTAATGCTCTAGATAGGACGAAATTCGCAGGATCGTAGCGTTAAAGATATCGACTACCAGAAGACTCTAATAAAAGCATCGAAAGCTGCCGAGATTTCTCCCAGAGATAAACAGAACTCGAACGAAGAAGAAAAGAGAACGTGTAACCTTCTTGAGCATAAATTTTGAAATTCCCGCGGTTGAAAAAGGGGCGAAAAACGTGGTAAGATACGGAGTAGAGCGCAGCTGGTGCGAAATGCCAGGGAATATCGGCGAAGTGGCCCAGGGGCGTAACCATTGGTGGGTCGTGGCCAAGAGAGAGAAAAGATTCCTATCGCGGAGAAGTTTCGACTGGACGAGAGAAGGTCGCCGGTTTCACGAGCTCCCGCTCTTTTACGGGACGACGACGACGACGATGGGTTGCCCCCGAAACCCTCATACCTCGATGCGCCGAGGTAGAGAGATATCTCCTTTTCCGCGGTTTTCTCTAATTGAACTAGTTCTCGGGATCGTCGGCGATGTTTCGAGGGCCCTGCCCTCGTGTCGTAACCACTGTTGGCCACTCGGTCGAATCGCTACTAATATTATACACAGGGCGTTGCAAAACGTAAAAGATTACAGTAATTGAAATGAAGAGAATTGGAAATACTAACGCCGTTGAACTTCCATTGAAATGTTATATATTTATTTATGAGTTCAAGTATTGGAAAGAACGAAAGCTACCATGAATACCATTGGATAGCATGACAAATCTACTGAAACTACAAACTTCGTATTCGAAGTAACTTGAATAAATGTTGGAGTAATCCGAAGTAGTTTTTAGAATTTGACGACTAACGACTAGTCTAAGCAAAACGGAGAACTCTTTCGTCTACTAAATATTACAACTAGTAGGCATTCTGTTTTAACTTTTTCAAAATGTTTGCATACCGTAATTACATTCTGTAGATTTCCGTACCTTCGAATTTCCTATAAATGCATAAAATATATGCAGTCTCTACGGATGAACTTTCCTTGGAGAATAAATCAAAAGGATGATCTTGCTGTAAGGTACCATTGGCAATAACATTTAAAAAAATGTATCGCATCGTTGGAAACCTAATATCGACAAGTGTCAGACCGCCGCGAAATCGAACGATATCGTGGATCGATTCTAAACTGAACGCATCGTTTCTCGTATCCAATTATTCCGATTTCACCTTTGCGCCTCGGCTAGCATCGGGAGGCCGAAGTTTCGACCCTGGTGCTTTCACCTCCGGAAAACACTTTCGCCTAGTAGGAGGAAGCCAAGCCTGCTCCTCTCCGGGTTTTTCAGCGTGACGTTCAGATCCACATTTTCAGGCCGAACGCGTCGATATCCACCGAACAGAGAACGATTGAATATTCAACGCGAAAGTACCTTCCAAAACGAAATAACCGTATGGAAAGGGAGAAATTGTAGATTCGACGACGAGTATTTACATGATTTAAATCGTGAAAATCCTCCAATATCTAATACACCATACAACATGTCGATTATCGATAAAAACGTATAAAGATTCGAATGAAAACGTAAATATGGAACTGTCCACTTTCAGTAATTTTATACATTGTATAGCGGCTCTTATTGTTTTGATTCATAAATTGCACCGACGACTCCTACTATGACATCGCGAGAAAGCGTGATGAATCTCTCTCTCACACACACACACACATATATGTATAAGTTATCGGTAGTGCTAGCGTTAAACGATATTTTTGACACAGAGACGTACTCGTAACCTCTGTTGGAGATTCGTTATGAAGAGAGAGAGAAAGAGAGAGAGAGAGAGAGACGGATAAAGAAAGAAAGAGATAAAATCGAGACATGCAGAAACTTTCTCGACAGACTGAAATTGCTCCGCGAGGCGAGTATGGGTGTCGACACGGCACCGAACGTAAAGAGAGAATAAACGGACGTGTTTGATCGTGGCCATAGAGAATGAACAGCATTAACAGTAACGTAATCGGTCCCTCTCCCGTTCGTATATCTTTTTCGAAGACGAGGCGATGTCCTACATTTGTGGCACGAGGCTCCCACCGTGTCTGGTTGCCCCTCTTTTCCGCCGGTTCCTGGCCCCGGTTATATTTAGTCGATATTTCATCCGTTTCACGCCGAAGCCGGTTAAAGCTGATTATTGCGCCAGGTCGAGGTGGCCGTTCAAAGAGGACGAGTTTTTCGATAGCTTTGCCGAGACGCGCTACCTTTGCACGAAACCGATCCTACGATTGTTCTGCGATCCAACATGGCGACATCGCGAGTAAGTACATTGGGATAACTAAGCGTCTAATGCGATCACTGAGTTTTAATTATATCTAGCATTTATCAGTAATCATTGCAGGCATTATTATTATTATTATTATTAACAGTTACTAACGCAAAGCTTGAGACAGCTACGTGTCTAACGCGATCATCAAGTTCAAAGTACTTACAATTACATATAGAATATAGAATTTCATATCAATATCATATAGAATTTCGAAAAATATTATGTCACCAAGTCCGATTATCCAACAACCTTTACCTCCTTAAAGAAAAGTCCCAGAAGTCCATCGGTCGGTTCCCTCGTGTCCAAAAAAAAAAAAAAAAAAGTTACCTCACCAAATTCAACTTTTGCCTCGCTAAAGCAAAATCTTTGTCGAAATAAGCCTTCGATCCCGGCCAATCAATTTCCAAACACATCGCTACCGTTCTCCCAACATTCGACTCAAAACCCAACAACTATACGACGAAGAAGATTCCCTGCCATGAAATCTATCTCTCAATAGTTTCTTGTTCGCCAATAATCTCGACCAATCCCGTATCAGGAAAGTTATCGCGAACGTACGAAACGAGCTATCCCTGCGGGCAGTTCGGAACGCGGGCAGTCGGAAAGTTTAGCGAAAGACGGTTTCGGTGTCCCGCCGCCCACGCGGCCAGGGCGGACACGATAAAAGGACGAAGAGGCAGAGAACCACTTTAGGTCAACGGGTGAAGTAGGTGCGAGTTAGGTTAAAGTAGGTAAATAGCCTGCCGGTGACCCGTCACCTGCGTTCTCGTTCTATCGAGAGCAACGTCTCTCAGTGGGAGGGACCCAACAGAATGAAGATAGTCTTCCCCACTCTGATTCACGTTCGCATACACACAGTCGCGTACACGGTGCGAGCGTTTGATCGTGGTAAGCTGGTTGTTCTTGTTCCGGTAGGAATGTAGGAATAGTCGCCACATATAGACAGGGATCCGATCAACTTTTCGCCTATTAGTGCGACCCAGCATGCAAACAGTTCTCTGTAGGACTGTAGGACTGTTCTCTGTGTGGGTTAGATTTGTACAACGTTTAGCGAAATGGTACAATTTGAGGAAAGGTGAATGTATTCGGTTGATCGGGAAGTTTTGTCGCCGGATTTACGTTCGTGTATTTACAATTTTTATTTTTACTTCTTTGTATTTTTTATTCGACCTGCAGTTGACCGAGATACGTAGGATCATAATTTATCCGATGAAATTTTTGTATCAAGGTAATTGGTGGACGTTAGGAAAATGTTCTTTGTCGATAGAAACACGACAGTTGGAGAATTTAATTGCCGTTGAAAATTTAATAAAGCGTCTCGGACGCTGCGTATTTAAATTTGCCATTCGTTTTGACATCTGACAAGTTCGAAGAAAACTCCTCGGTCGATTCTATCACACCGTACGATATTACTTCACTGGAAGACCTGTAATCACTGTTGATCAATCCCATTGCATCATCAATTCCCCCACGACGAGTCACTTTTCCGTAATCATTAATATCGAAACAAGTAATCAGACGTTCCATTCCCGACACTGATCCTCCCCAAAGGAGGTTCAACCAGATGCACCAGGCTACTGAATGATTTATCGAAAGACGCCAGGAATTGCCTCTCTATTATACCATAGACGCTCTCTTTCTCTCTCTCTCTCTCTCTCTCTCTCTCTCTCTCCTTCTATATTAAGTCACCTGTGTTCATTATCCCGATAGGTCCGCACGAGCGTGATCTCCGGTTTTCCTTTTTTCGATCAGCGTAGCGGTATCGACGAACTTTATGCCAGCGATGCTGGCCTGGTTTCGTTGTTAAGCTGCCTCCTAGACACACAAACTATTAATCTGTTAACCTACCTGCCAGCCAGCGACCGCTTACGATCGCTGCGCGCTCGTATCGACCGACCTAGACGAGAACTAGCGACGATCCTAGTGCTGATGGCTAATCGTTTCGTTGTTACAGTAGGATGCCAACAGGTTTCCCCCATTTGAATTTGTAACGAAGGAACACGACAAATTTATAGATTACCCGAACATCCTGCAGAATCGTTTTAAATTCTAACTGACCATAGGCCTCTGACCAAGGCCTTAACTTGTTGCGATTCGGAGAGAGGTTTTCTTGATACGAAGGTTCTTCTCGTTTCGAACTGGTAGCGAGGTGGTTTAAAAAATGGCCACGAAATTTACAGTCTGCGTGAAAATTCTGAATAGTTCTATCAAAATTTCTGTGGTTCGTGTAGCTGCTGAAGATTGAACTCTTTGTATTCCTAAGATAGCTTAAAGTGCCATTTCCATTAAAATATTGCTATCGGAGATTAAGTGAAAGAATGAATTTATATAAAAAAAGTCATGCAGCCAATTATAAGCATATTTTTATTAAAAAAAAAAAAAAAAAAATGTAAGCCCACAGTAGCTCGCCAGTATTAAGCACAAAACGCAGCTTTTTCCACGTGTTAAGATTTCAATTTACACTTCGGAAGAATGCAGAGTCTTAAAATATGGGTAATTAGAATACTAAAACGACATTCCTAACACGACTTTTACGACACTTTTACGATCTCGGAGCTGGGTAGAAAAAGAAACGATATTCTCGGTGTCTAGAGAGTAATAAGAACCTCTAAAACGCTTCCGTTTAAAAAAAAGGACGCCCCCCTCGAGCAACGATTTAAAATACTGTAGATTTTGCGCGCTGGAGAGTCGCTCGTAATTAAATGAACTACATTTCGCGACTGTGTCGTTGTGCTCGCGTATGCACACAAACGAACAGTAACCCCGTTTACGAGAGAAACTCTTTCGCCTGATACCCTGTGGCCCGCGACACAGTGAATTATCGTTTTAGAACGTACTCCCGGCTTAATTAAACAGAAACGGAACCTACTTTCCGAATTTTCGAGCGGACACCGACGAAAAAACATTGGACTGGTTTGAATTCAATGGTAACGCGTCCGGGGTGGAAACGAACCCAACGTTTGTCCCTCTCTGGACTATGTTTTAGAAACGAACGGTTGAAGCGGTAAACAATGTGAGTGGCAAAAAGAAAAAAGCAAAAAGCAAAAGACAGATCTCTTTAGAAATTTCACAGCGAATACGTCGGGAAAAGTTGAACATGCGAGAATAATTTATTGTAACTTTTGAGGCTAGCGCAAGATATTGATCGTAATCAACGATCCAATTTGGTCGTTAGACCGTGACTGGAAAAAATCAGTTGTTCGTAAAAAGCGTCCGTAAAGACAGTCCGTCGTTTACCATTTCAACTTCACCAATAGTTGAATGATCGATAAACATCACTCGTGGAAAGACTTGATGATATCCTTTCTCCTCCTCGGGGAGCGACATTGATGAGTAAATTATTTCCATGTATGTAAATGGGAAAGGAAAGAAAGGAAAATTATATATATATATATATATATATATATATATATATATATATATATATATATATATATATATATATATA